>JAPVLO010000031.1:3120000-4320000 GCA_027257055.1 Cephalopachus bancanus | reverse complement strand
GTACAATTCAGAGTTAGGCATACAAATGGTCATTGTACAGGTAAAGTTTGAACCTTGCTTTGGTCCCCGCTTCACCTGGTTTGAGATCAGGTACCCTTATTGATGAAGTGTGTCCCATCCCATCCCCAGGCAGTTTCCTGCTACTGCCAATTCCTTTCTTATAGCATTATGATAATTGTTCAGGGTCTGCTTATGAGTGAGAACATGTGGTACTCAGTTCTTTGTTTCTGCGATAGAACACTCAGACTCTAGGTCCATCCAAGTTGCTGCGTAGTTCATGATTTAGTCCTTCATTATGACTGCATAATATTCCATCATGTATACGTACCACTTTTTTTTTATCCAGTCCACTTTAGATGGGCAGCACAGTTGGTTCCTATTTTTGCTATTGTGAATAATGTTGCAATAAACATGCATGTGCAGTGTCTTCTTCACAGAGTGATCTCAGTTCCTCCGGGTATATTCCCAGAATGGGAATTGCTGGGTCTTATGGAAGGTCCATTTTTAGATCGTTTAGGAATCGCTACACTGTTTTCCACAGAGACTGTACTAGCTTACATTCCCACCAACAGCGTAGAAGTATTCCTTTTTCTCCACATTGTCTCCACCATCTGTTGCTTTTTGAGTAATTGATGATGGTCATCCTGACTGGAGTTAGGTGGTATCTCAGTGTGGTTTTAATTTGCATTTCTTTGATGATTAGTGAGGCTGAGCATTTTTTCATGTATCTGTTGACTGCTTGCAGGTCTCCTTTTGAGAAGTGTCTATTTATATATTTTGTTCACTTTTTAATAGGACTGTTTTTTTCTTTTCAACACATTTGAGTTCCTTGTAGATCCTAGATGTTAGGCTTTTGTCAAATATACAGCAGACAAATATTTTTCCCATTCTGTAGGCTATCTCCCTGCTATCTTGATGGTTTCTTTTGCTTTGCAGAAGCTTTTCAGTTTGATGAGGTCCCATTTGTTAATCTTATCTCTTGTGACATGGGCATTTGTGGGTTTTTTTTTATCATCATATTTTTTATTTTGATAATGTAGGGTACAGTTAAGGGTTAGGTATACAAATATGCTTCATTCAGGCCCCCTTGTTGATAACAGGTGCCCCCCCACCCCCAGACAGACAGATGTTTACTACCATTAGTCCCATCCCCACCATAGCTTCCCACCACTATCAATCATTTTCTTATGGTAGTGCGTTGGATGATCAAGGTCCAGTATATGAGTGAGAACATGTGATACTCAGATCTTTGTTTCTGTGAGAGGTCACTCAGTATTATAGACTCTAGCTCCATCCAGGTTGCTGCAAAATTTATGATTTTGTTCTTTTTTATGGCTGCATAGTATTCTATCGTGTATATGTACCACATTTTTTTAATCCAGTCCTCTTTTGATGGACAGCATGGTTGGTTCCAGGTTCTTGTTATTGTGAACAATGCTGTGATAAACATTCATGTGCAGGTATCTTTTTTATAGAGTGATTTGAGTTATCCAGGGTATATTCCCAGTAGGGGGATTGCAGGGTCATATGGGAGGTTGATGTTTAGAGCTTTTAGGAATTGCCACACTGCTTACCACAGAGGTTGTACTAGTTTATACTCCCACCAACATTGTAGGAGTGTTCCCTTTTCGCCACATCCTCTCCAACAACTATTATTTTCTGAGCTATTAATAATTGCCATTCTGACTGGAGTTAGGTGATATCTCAGTGTGGTTTTGATTTGCATCTCCCTGATGATTAGTGAGGTTGAGCATTTCTTCATGTGTCTGTTGGCTGCTCGGATGTCTTCCTTTGTGAAGTGTCTGTTCATCTTTTGCGCATTTTATAATAGGGCTGTTTGGTTTTTTTTCAACATGTTTGAGTTCCTTGTAGATCCAAGATGTTAAGCCTTTGTCAGACCTGGTGTTGGCAAATACTTCTTCCCAGTCTGTAGGCTGTCTCCCTGCTCTCTTGATGGTTTCTTTGGCTTTGCAGAAGCTTATCAGTTTAATGAGGTCCCACTTGTCTATCTTATCTCTTATGGCGTGTGGGTTTCGAGTTTTGTTCAGGAATTGGATGCCAGATCCAATTTTCATGAGGGTATGTCCTTCATTTTCTAAGGTTCGTATGGTTTGAAGTTTTACATTTAGGTCTCTGATTCATTTGGAGTTAATTTTTGTGTATGGGCATAGATAGGGGTCCTGTTTCAATCTTCTGCATGTGGTCAGCCAGTTTTCCCAGCACCATTTACTGAATAGGTTCTCCTCTCCCCAGTGATAGGTGATGGAGGCTTTGTCGAAGATGAGTTGGTTGAGAAATTGAGGTTTTGCTTCTGGGATCTCAATTCTATTCCATTGATCTATATGCCTATTCCTATACCAATACCAAGCTGTTTTGATGATTGTAGCTTTATAGTAAAGTTTGAAGTCTGGTAATGTGATACCACCTGCTTTGTTTTGTTTTGTTTTGTTTTTTTTGCTAAGGATTGTTCTGGCTATTCTTGGTTGTTTGTGTTTCCATATGAATTCCTGTGTTGTTTTTTTCTAGGTCTGAGAAGAATGTTGCTGGTAATTTGATAGGTATTGCATTGAATCTGTAGATTGTCTTAGGTAAGATGGACATCTTCACAGTGTCGATTCTTCCAATCCATGAGCATGGGATATTTTCCACTTGTTTGTGTCAGCTTTGATTTTTCTGTGCAGAGTTTTGTAGTTTTCATTGTAAAGTTCTTTCATGTCTCTGGTTAGGAAGATGCCAACGTATTTCATTTTTTGTGTGGCTATTTTGAATGGAATTGTGCTTCTTATTTGGGTTTCTATTTGTTTATTATTGGTGTAAAGAAATGCGATTGTCTTTTGCATATTTATTTTATATCCTGAGACTTTGCCAAAGGCCTTTATCAGTGTAAGGTTTTTTGACAGATTCTTTTGGGTTTTCAAGGTACAGGATCATGTCATCTGCAAAGAGAGATAATTTGACTTGCTCTTTTCCTATTTGGATACTCCTGATTGCCTTCTCTTCTCTGATTGCTCTAGCCAGGACTTCTAATACTATATTGAACAGGAGGGGTGAAGTGGTCATCCTTGTCTTGTTCCAGTTTTCAGGGGAAATGGTACCAATTTTTGTCTGTTTAGGAGTATGCTGGCTGTGGGTTTCTTGTAGATGGCTTTTACTACTTTGAGGTATGTTCCCTGTATGCCTAGATGTTCGAGGGTTTTTATCAAGAAGCGGTGCTGGATTTTATCAAAAGCTTTTTCTGCATCTAATTATATAATCATGTAGTTTTTGTTTTGACATCTGTTGATGTATTTAATTACATTTATTGTTTTACAAATGTTGAACCAGCCTTGCATCCCAGGGATGAAGCCTACTTGGTCATAATGAATGATTTTTGAGATGTGTTGTTGAATCTGGCTTGCTAGGATCTTGTTGAGAATTTTAGCATCTATGTTCATCAAAGATATTGGCTTGTAGTTCTCTTTTTTTGTTGGATCTTTACCTGGCTTGGGTATCAATGTGATGTTAGCTTCATAAAATGATTTGGGGAGGGTTCCACCTTTCTCAATAGCCTGAAATAGCTTTAGTAGGATTGGAATCAGTTCCTCCTTAAATGTCTTGTAGAATTCTGCTGGAAAGCCATCCAGTCCAGAGCTTTTTTTGTAGGTAGTTTTCTTATTACATAGTCAATTTCCTTGATTGTTATTGGTCTATTTAGGGTCTCAATTTCTTCTTGCTTCAACCTAGGTAGGTTGTGTGATGACAGAAAGTCCTCCATTTCCTTGAGGTTTTCAAATTTGTTTCCATACAAGTGTACATAGTAGTCTCTGATGATCTTTTGTATTTCTTCAGGGTCAGATATGACTTCATCTTTTGTGTTTCTGATTTTAAACTTTATTATAAGTCTACATAATCAAAACAGCCTGGTATTGGTACAAGAACAGGCATAAAGACCAGTGGAACAGGATAGAGACTCCTGGAGCAAAACCTCAATTTCTCAGTGAGTTATCTTTGACAAAGCCTTCACTAGCAACCAGTGGGGAGAGAACTTATTCAGTAAATGGTACTAGAAAAACCGGCTGACCACATGCAGAAGATTAAAACAAGACTCCTATCTATCACAATACACAAAAATCAACTCTGAAAGGATCAAAGACCTAAACTTAAAACCTCAAACTATAAGAACCTTAGAAAATGCAGGAGACACCCTTATGTAATACCTTTTTCACATTTTAAATATATTTAGATTTTAGAGAGTCTTATGTCCTTTGTTCATTGTTTTTTCCACTATTTTAAATTGTCAGCATCTTTTTGTTTTTTTTTTTACGATTTGCTGTACTCTGAATATTTCATCTTGCATAATTTTCAATAATGGAGATATAAATTGTATAAAGACTTCTAGGGAATTAATTTTTATGCATTTTTTCAAATTCAACTTTACCAAGGTGCATTATTATAACACTGATTCTCTGTGTAAGTACTGTGTGTAAAAATGTTGAAACTTCACCAATAAATGAAAAAGTTGTCCTCTTTGTACACCTGCATTTGTAAAAGATAAAATTTCTCAAAATCTTGAATATTTGGTTAATTACTGATGGAATGGTGATTTTTTATGGTTTTTGATTGATATAAGTTAGGTTGCCCACTATAGTGTTTCATATGACTGTAGTTATAAAGCTGGGTGTATACAATCACCAACCAGAGTGATATGCATTTACACATTTAGCATTTTGATCTATTTCTTTCTTTCTTTCTTTCTTTCTTTTTTGAGTTGGAGTCTCACTCCATCGCCCAGGCTGGAGTGCAGTGGCATACTAACAGCCACTCCAGCATCTACCTGCTGGGCTCAGCGATCCTTCTGTCTTAGTCTTCCAAGTAGCTGGAACTACAGGTGCACACGATCACACCTGGCTAATTTTTTGATTTATTGTAGAGATAAGCTCTCACCATGTTGCCCAGGTTGGTCACAAATTGATCTATTTCTATATGAATAGAAGATACCCAGCAACTCAAGTTAATATTTATGCTTGCAAAAATATGTATGTTGTTATTGCCTATTTTATTGTGTAAAGTGACCTAGAAAGTGTTCTTTCATGTTTTTGTTTCTGAAACTTACTTTTAAAAATGTAAATAAATGTATTTTAAATTATTTTAAAATTGTTTTTCCAGAATTATATTTTTGAAATTTTATTTTTTAGAGATTTCAACATTTGGGATTATGACATTCAGAATTATGTCTTTTAAAAATGACCCAAACTCCACTGGATCATCGTGTACTATCTTTTTGATATGTTGTTGGATTTGGCTTACTAGTATTTTATTGAGAATTTTGCATTCAATCATGAGTAGATGCTTTCTGAGGTCTACACCAAAATCAGACACTGGTGTCATTTTTCTTGAACTGCCTGCAAAACCATGAGCCAAATAGCCCTCTTTTCTTTAAGTTACACATTCTCAGAAATTCCTTTATAGCAGCACAAAACAGTTTCATACATAATTTCATCTGGGATATTGGCCTATAGTTTTTGTTTTGTTGTTTTTGTTGTTGTTGCATCCTTGTCTGGTTTAAGAATCAGGGTAATGCTTACTTTGTAGCATGAGTTAGAAAAAATGTTCCTCCTTTTCAATTTTTTTGGTTTGAGAATTGCTGTTTGTTTTTATTTAAATGTTTGATAGAATTCAACAGTAAAGGCATCTAATCTGTTTGTTTTTTTTTCTGTTAGAAGATTTTTTGTTTCTGATACAATAATGTTACTTATCTGTCTAAGTTTTCTGTTTCCACATGGTGCAATAGGTTGTGTGTGTCCAGTAATTCGTCCATTTCTTCTAGGTTTTCCAGTTTGTTGGTGCATAATTGCTTATAACAGTCTCTAATGATCCTTTTTATTTCTGTGGTATCAGTTGCAATGCCTCCTTTTTAGTTCCCACTTTTATTTATTTGGTTTTTATTTCTCTCTTTTTTATTAGTCTAGCTAGCAGTTTGTCACTTTTGTTTATGTTTTCAAAAATAACCTCTAATTCTGTTGATTTTTTGTAATTTGTTTTAGTCTATATTCCATTTAATTCTATTCTGATCTTTATTATTGCTTTTCCTATGCTAATTTTATATTTGGTTTGTTCTTGCTTTTCTAGTTATTTGAGGTGCATCATTAGGTTGTTGTTTATTTGAAATCCATTTATTTGATAAAGCCATTTATTGCTATAAACTCCCCCTCTTATTACTGCTTTTTCTGTATCTTATAGGTTTTAGTATGTTGTGTTTTCATTTTCATTTTTTTCAAAAAAAATTATTTCCTTCCTAGTTTCTTCATTGATCCACTGGTAGATTGGTAGGACGTTATTTAATTTGTGTAATTGTCAAAGTACCTCTTGCTAACGATTTCTAGTTTTATTCCATTATTTTCTGAGATGACACTTGATATGATTCTGATTTTTTAAGTATTTGCAGAGATTGTTTTGTGAACTAACCTGTGGTCTATGCTAGATAACTTTTCATGTGCTGATGATATGAGAAGAATGTGTATTCTGTAGTTGTTGGACAAAATGTTCTATAAATGTCTTTTAGGTGCATTTGGTCTATAGTGTAGTCTGTTTTGTTGTTTATTTTCTCTCTATGTGATTTGTCTAACATTGAAAGTCTGGTATGGAAATTTCTAACTATTGTTGTATGGGGGTATAAGTCCTTCTTCAGTTTTACTAATATTTGCTTTATATATCTGAGTAGTCCAGTGTTGGGTGCAAATACATCTACATTTATTATATCCTTTTGCCTAATTGATTCCTTTATCATTAAAGAATGACCTTCTTTGTCCTTTTTTACATTGTTTTTACTTGAAGTCTATTTTTTCTGATATAAGTGTAGCTAATCTACTCCTACACATTTTTTATTTTCATGGACTGTTATTTTTTAGCCCTTTTACTTCACATGTGTTTTTTACAGGAGAAGTGAACTTCTTATAGGTAGCATATATTTGGGTTTTGTTTTTTAAATCCACACAGTCAGTTTATATCTTTAATTGGGAAATTTAAATGATTTACATTCAAGTTTATTATTTTTTATTTATAGGTGAAAACTTAATCATGTCGTTTTGTTAATTGCTTTCTGATTTTCCTGTTTATCCTTTATTACTTTCTCTCTTATTGTTTATCTTTGCAATTTTGTGGCTTTCTATAGTGAGAATATTTTATCTATTTCTCTTCTAATTTGGGTATCTAATCTACCATTTAGTTTTATTCTTTAGTGTGCTTTCATGATGGTAGATAACATCCTTTCACTTCCATAAATAGGATTCTCCTAAGTATTTCTTGTAGAGCCACTCTAGTGATGGTGAATTCTCTCCAGTTTTATTTGTCTAGGAAAGACTTTATTTCTCTGTCATTTCTGAAGGATTTTGTATAGCATTTTTGGTGATTGTTGTTTTTGTTTTTTGTTTTTTCCAGGACTTTGAATACATCACCCAATTCTCTCCTGGCCTGTAAGGTTTCTGCTATTAATCTAATGAGTATTATTTAGCATTTGATTTATGGTTTTCTCTCACTGTTTTAGAATTCTCTTTTGTCTTTGACTTTTGAGTTTGATTACAATGTGCCTAGAAGATAAACTCTTTGGGTTAAATTTATTTGGGAGTCTATGAGTTTGTCTTTATCTCTTCTAGGACTTGAGAAGAAAACAATTATTACTTTAGTAAATAGGTTTTTCTATGCCTTTTTTTCATCTTTTCACTTTTTGGAGATCACAAAATTTAAATATTTGTTCACTATGTGTTGTCCCATGTGCCACTTCTTTTTAAAAATTCTTTATCCTTTTTCATAGTCAGACTGGGTTATTTCAAAAGACCTGCCTACAACTTCAGAAAGTCTTCTGCTTGAGTTGGCCTATTGTTGAAGTTCTTGATTGTACTTTTTATTTCCTTTATTGTATTCTCCACTTCCAGGATTTCTGTGTGGTTCTTTTTTGTTATATTTATTTCTTTGTTGAACTTATTATTCAGATCATAAATTTTTTTACATATATACATATATATACACACATACAGATATGTATATATTATATATTTGTATTGTGTATCTATGGTCTCATTATCTTGATTGGTTTATTTTGAAATCCTTCACTTGCATTTACTAGATTTCCTTTTCTTTGGGGTCTGTTGCTGAATTATTGTGTTCCTCTAGAAATTTTGTATTTTCTTTTCTTTTTCTTTCTTTCATGTTTCTTGTGTCCTTACATTGATATCCATGCAACTGGTGTAACCATCACTTCTTCCAGGTTTGTGAAATAGCTTTTACAGGAAAAATCTTTTTACTGTAGCTGTATCTAAAATGTCAATTGATTAGGGTAGTTTGGCTTTGGTTATGGATAAGCACTGTAGTATAGTATATGTGTGATTAAGTCAACTGTCATCAATGTCAGTGGTGCCTATAAGTTCCTTAATGACCTAGACTGTAGTTGTTTGTGAAAGTTGTGAAGAGGCTTTGCTGGGGATGAGGGTGCCAGTCAGGCTGGTCATCAGGCCCATAGGATGCACATCCAGGAACTGACAGTGGTAGTGGCATAAACCAGGCCTTGGGTAGGATGTGAAGGCTATGGCAGTGGTGCCAATGGACCAGATGGACTTGGTTCCCCAGGTGACAAACATGAGCATCAGAGGGAGCAGCAATGAGCAGAGGGCTAGATGGCCCTTGGGCCCCTAGGTTGGTCTCATGGACACTGGTAGGCCAAGGCAGTCTGCTTCTCAAGTCTCCAGGTGGGGCATGTGAACATTGGTGGTAATGATGGGGGGTTGGTTCTTGGGCATCCAGGCAGGGGATGTGGACACCAGCAATATCAGCAACAGGCTAGTCACACCTGTTCCTTGGCATCCAGGTAGGGCATATGTGTGCTGGTGGTGTCCATGGTGGGCTGGTTTTTACCATTCTCTGAGACCTCTGGTGGGACCCCAGGTGCTAGCATTGTTTGTGTAGGGCCAATAGACGTATTCCAGTCTGCAATCGGGTGCAAAGGTGCACGATGGCCCCACTACTGGAGGAGAGCAATATCAATGTCTGATACAGTGGCCCTAGGTATGCTGCTCTCAGGCTCTGAGAAATGCATGCTTTGGTTCCCTATGCTCTGGGCAGGAGTCAGGGAGCATCTCCCTGATGTGTTGGACTGTCAGTTTCCCAGAATTTAGGGCATTGCATAGGTTCAGGCGCCAGCAACACAGTCACACCACTGGGTTCAGCAGGAGCCACAACCTGCAGTCCTCTGGGTGAATGTGGGAGGATGTCAGTGGGTCCCCAGGGATGTGGATGATGTGGAGGGATATGGAGATGCAGGGTCTATTTAACTCTAAGGCAAGATACAGTTTAATTATTGGGGTTCCACTCTCAAAATAATACTTTGCTTTATTGCTTGGGTCTTAAGGATGAGACCCAGAATTATTTGCTTCTCTGGAACAATGTGGTCTCGTGGACTCCAGACAACTCCCTATACTAGGGTCAAGGCCTTTGAGGGCAGAAGGACTTTCCTGTTCATAGAACTGTTGGTAATTGTGGTGAGAATGTGAACTTCTGGTATCTCTCATTTATTTTTCCCCTGAAATGAAGAGCATCTATCGGTTCTGTGACTATCCTGAGGCTGCATCACTTCACCCTGTATATAGCCATCACAAGCTTTCATGCCTTAGAGAATCCCTGAAACTTCTGTGTTGTATTTCCGCATTCTCCCTTAGATGCACTGTCTGATGTGTAGCTATCTACTTTTTGTTTTGGTCCTTCTTTGTGGGTAAGATGAGCACTGGACACCTCTAGGTAACCATCTTGATGACATCTCTGAAGTTCATATATTGAGAGATGAAACCATTGCATAATGATGAGAGGATGAGGGCGTTACCTAGTAATGACTACCTCTGGGAGGTTTTCAGTCCAGCAGGCTTTAGTATTCTGCGATTTAAAATATAAATGGAAAAATTAAACATAAAGTAAAATAGTGACATGATGAATTGAACATAAAAGCCTTATTAACATGTTAAAATAATATTAAATTATTATATTGATGTTTTAATCAATAGCACTATGTTTTGTTTCTAAAAATACATTATTTTCTAAGGGCTTAAAACTCTTATTATGTTACACATAATTTTTTTCAAACCATCTTTGAGAGATAAACATGTTATTTTAGGGTTAATAGACTGTACTTTTCTTAAGGTTTTTTTTTATTTAAATGAGAAAAGATCTCCAATTATGCCACTAGTACCATAAACAATATTAGACAAGACACCTAGGATTAAGACAAAAATGTAGAACTATGCATTAATTGATCATTTGTTCTGAATGTATATTATTTAGCTAGATGTTATGTAAATTTTAGTGGTAGTCCCTGTGATGATAGTTGTAATGTTGTTTGTACCAAAGATTAGTCTTAGCTACCAACAAGACCTAAAAAGATAAGCAAACGCAAGGGACAGGGAAAGTCTGAAGGAAAATATTTGTAAGACATATAACAAAAGATTAATAGTAGCCGGGCTCGGTGGCTCAGCCTGTAATCCCACGCCTTTGGGAGGCTGAGGTGAGTGGATTGCCTGAGCCCGCGGGTTCGAGACCCGCCTGGGCAGTGAGACCTCATCTCTGCAATAAACCTAAAAAATCAGCCAGGTGTGGTAGCGCATGCCTGGCTACTCGGAAGGCTGAGGCGGAAGGATCGCCGGAGCCCAGCAGGCGAGGCTACAGTGGCCAGGAGCAGCCACTGCACTCCAGTCTGGGCGACCGAGTAAGACTCCAACTCAAAAAAAAAAAAAAAAGATTAATAGTAATAAAACATTAAAAAAACCTACAAATAAAAAAGATAAATCGACATTACAGCATTGCTTGTGGTAGTACAACTTAAACATTTATCAACAGAAAATAGGTTTAAAAAATACAAAACATGATACAAACTATGTAAATTGTAGACAACCATTAAGAATTTGTGGGTTTCTTTCACTATTTCAACATATGTTGATGGAATCAATGAAATATTGGAAAGGAAAGTAGAAAATCATAGCTTTTAAACACAATTAGAAGTCTATTAGTTTAAAACTTATGTGACAGTTGTTATGAGTCTCTAGAATAAGTTGGTTCATAAGTGCTGTGATAAACAAGCTACAAGGGATCTAAGAATAGAAACTTGACCACAAAAAAAGGTACATAAAACACAGTAGTCTTCTTTAAGTCTCAGTGAGAAACTAATTTCCTCAGGTAGAGGCTTGACAAACAATGATTCATCTTCAAAAGCATATTTCAAGAAATAAAATAAAATCTCAAGAATCACCTGTGGCACTCCCACATAGCTGTTAAGACAACAGCCAAAGAAGAATTTCTGCCCAGCCCCTCCCAAATACCAGATTACCAGCACAGCTGCCACAGGTTTTCATTCGCCTGTCACACCTTCTTCTGTTCCTCATATATGAAAAAGACTAATCAGGATAAATCTACTTCTCTGAGACTGATCCCTTATCAATAATATGAACATTTAGATTCAAAATTGTTTTTACTTTAAAAATTAAACTTATATGAGTGTACTTAAATTATAATGATCTCTGTTTAATACTGACAAAAAGCATCACCAAGAACTATCACCTCTTGAAATTTAGTTGGTCTTACAAAAACACAGTGGAATGAAGGGCTTGCTTATTAAAATTTGATGTTATCAGAACTTGCAGATTGTGAATATATTGGGATTTCTAGGCAAATGAGCAGGAACACATCCACATGCCAGGAGGGTGGGTTACCCCAACTCCACAGGACAGAAGCTCTTGTACTCAGGGCCCTTCTATACTTCTCCCTCCATATGTTTTCATCAGTCTATTTGCATCCTTTAAAACATCCTTTAAGATAAATGGTAAAGGTGAAAGTCAATAGATGCTATTAATTATTTTCCAATTTTTACAGAAAATCTTGGTGTTTATATCTTTTGTTCAAATAGGTAGTAGAACATGTCTGAAAACACTAGCCTCTGAAAAAAAAGAAGGGATAGAACACAATTCAATTTGACAAATATTGTTTAGCAAAGTGGAAACTCATGATTCAAAGTCTAAATTATCATTATTTTTTCTTTTCAATGTTAATTTTATCCTTGATAATGAAAATATTTTATTCAGTTTTAAATAAAACTGTTTTCCCTTGTCAAAAAAAAAAAAAGAAAAGAAAAAGAAAAAGGCTAATCAGAAATGTTGATGGAAAGCACAATAAATTCAGAATTTCTGAATAGGTGAAATGTTAAATCATAAAAGAAAAAAATCTAGTCTTATATAGTGCAACACTTCCCTATATTTCAATCTGTTTAATAAGCAAAGAATGACTGTACTTCTGAAATTAGCAAAGTGAGTCATCAATAGTCTTTAATACTTACCACATTGATGAAAAACTAGTCAAGTCCCCAATAACAACTGCTTTCCCAGACCTTCTCTACTCATTCCTTGGCATGTACAGATGGTCCCCGACTTATGATAATTTGAATTACAATTTTTCAGCTTTATGATAATGCAGAAACAATATACGTTCAGTAGAAATCATACTTTGAATACTGGTACAACCATTTTGCTTTTCACTTTCAGTACAGTATTCAATAAATTACATCAGGTATTCAACGCAATTATAAAATAGTCTCTACATTAGATCATTTTACCCAACTGTGGCCTAACCTAAGTGTTCTGAGCATATTTAAGGTAAGCTAGACTAAGCTATCATGTTTGGTAGCTTAAGTGTATTGAATGCATTTTGGAATTATAATAACTGTAACTTATGCTGGGTGTATTAGAGCACAGTTCCATTGTAAGTCGAGGCGCATCTGTACATATAGCTCTTTACTCATCATTTTGGGAGCACTGTCATAAGCAATAGCCTCAGATGTCCATTTTTTTTTTTCAGATTCCCCTTTCACAACAGACTCAAAACTATGCCAAGCTCTTATTCTCTTAGTTCTTCATTGCCTTGACTCTAAACTTCCACTCCTGATATTAGTATTATAGGCCACAAAGCAACTCCCAATCTTATTTTGATGACCGGTGTAGACTTTACTCTTCGGAAAATTGATATTCACTTCCTTAGTCAATCAGACGAAACCTGAGAGTGAAACGTGTTTGACCTTTGTTGGAGCAGTTTCTGCAGTCAACATACTCCCCACCATCATAATATGACCAACTCAAAACACAGTGTCTCCATTTAGATTGGAATAGTGACAGATTGCATAATTTAAAATGTGACCTTTTAGGTGGTGGTTAGAAAGTGAAAAAAGTAAAGTAAATATATAGAGTCAATTCATAAAGGCCTCAGAAAGACATGTCATAACGAACTGGTCAGAAGATCCATGTCAAAATCCTACTCTCATATACACACCTCCCAGGCTTCCTGAATATACAAAGGGGGATTAAAAACAAAACAAAGCAAAACAACAAAAAACAAAAATCAACAAAGCAGAATTATCTTTTGAAGGGCAGACCTCTTGTAATGCAGGCTTCTGCCTCTAGGTAAGGGTTTTGCAAACCTGTCAATATTGGTATACCAACTAGCATTGTTGTGAGAGGCTGCATTTGGCTTTAGTGAATATTGTTTTGGAGATTCTTTCAACACATTTGCCCATTTCATGATGGATGATTTATGAGCACAGCTGCTCACACCACACTGAGTGTTCTATAGTTTTTGACCAAAAATGGCCTGACCCCCATGCCTCATCCTCCCTGTTCACTCAGTCTCATCATGAGTGACTTTTTTGCTTTCCCCAGGTGAAAACAGTCCTCAAAGGGAAACGTTTTGCCACTGTAGAAGAGGTGGAACAAACAAAATGGCAGAACCACTAAAAGGTACCGAAATTGACAGGTTCAAAATTTGTTTTGACCAGTGGGAAAAGTGTCTTGATAGGTATACTGCATCAAACCGAGAGTACTTTGAAGGTGACTATAGTTTAAACATGTATACAGCCATAAAGAAGGACAAATATATGGACTTCGCAGTGACTTGGAAGAATTTGGAGTCGATCATACTCAGTGATGATCTATCACAGAAACAAAGAAGAGAGTACCATATGTTCTCACTCATAAGCAGATCTTGAACAATTATAATACTATAAGAACGTGTTTGGCAGTAATGGGAAACTATCGGGGAGGGGGTAGGATTAGCAGTTGAGAGAAACTGCTAGGGGAGGGAGGGGCATACCTCATTAACAAGGGTACCTGCATAATCAATGTTTGTATACCTAACCCTGAATTGTACCCCACATATTTATAATTAAAAAAATAAAAGAATAAATAAACAATTTTTTAATAAATAAATAAATTCTAGTTATTCAGGGGGTCCTCTCACATACAACTTATTGGCTACCCTCCTTGGTGCCTCCAGGTATTTCCTTTCTACTCTCTCTTATGTCTACTCCAATCAACCCTTTGTTCTTCCAAAGATTACCCCACACATCCATGTTATCAAGCATTTTCTTTTAAGATTACCAATGGAAACAACAACAAAAAAAAGATTACCAATGAACTCCATGTTGTGAATTCTAATGGTCAATTCTATCTTCATATAAATATATAGCAGCATTTAGACACAGTTGATCTCGTCTTTCTCTTTAATATACTTTTTATTCTTGGTTTCCAGGCCACCAGAATCTTTTCTTTTCCTATTTCATTGACCAACCTTTCTCATTCTCCTTTGTTGGCTCCTCCTTTTCTTACCAACTTCCAAGAAATGTGATACAAGGCTCTGTCTTTGGTATTTTTCTCTTTTCTATGTACAATCACTCTCAAGGTAATTTCTTACAGTCATGCTTTTAAGAATATCTATGTACAAAGAGTATTAATTTTTTAATCTCCATCCAAAATTGCTGTCTTAAATTTTAGACTACCTACTTGACATATCTGCTTGAATGTTTAACACATATTGTTAAACCCAAGATTGTAAATCCGAGACACCACAAAGAGCCAGCTCTGATGCAAACACACAAGGGTCTTTATTCAGGCTCGAGTCTGGGCTCACAAACCAAAACCGTCGCAGCGGCTCGGGCTTGAGAGCCCCGATCCAGTATGGCAAGCAGTTTTTATGCACAATTACAGAAGGAGGGGTTGGTTTTTCCTAGGCTTGTAACATTAACCAATCAGAAGAGGTCATGACGTAGAAACTGGAGTCCACGGACCTTGCATAATTAGTCCCCAATAAAAGGTGATGTCAAGGGACAGGGGTGCTTGAGATTGGTTGGTTTATTTTTTGGTTTGCGCGGGCTCTAGCTCAGTTGCCTGTGACTGACGGGAAATGGCTAAACGGGCAGAGTGGAATGTCAGATAAGCTAGGTTTACAGTCACTGCACGTAAATTAACTTTGGCATGGGAGCCGGAGGTTTGAATCAACATAGAGCCCACCAGGAGAGTGGCTGGCACCTCAGAGTATACTGCAATCTAAGCAAAGGAATGTCCGGAAGGGGCTTATCGCTTAACATTTACATCCCGTTGCAGAAGCAGAAGAAGTCAGCATGGCAATTGGGACGAACAGAGCTTAACAAGAATTCTAAGTACAAACACTGCTTAAGACATTGTATAACTATACAATCAGTCACTACCCGGCACCTGACATGTGCCTAATTCTACGGAGTCTGAGGTAGGATTTAAAGTACTAAGAATTCATAAAATACAATGAACGTGAGGTAGGGATATACAAAATACAATGAACGTGAGGTAGGGATATATAAAATATAATGAACGTGAGGTAGGGATATATAAAATATGGTGAACGCTTCTTTTACAGCAAGTATAGCTTTTTGAGTTTCTTGGGTCCCTCAATATCTCAAACTTAACAAGTCCCAGACTGAATTCTTGTTCTACCCCTCTAAATCTACTTCCTCTATAGCCTTTCCCATCTCAGTTGTGATAATTTCACCCTTTTATTTACTCAGACCAACAAACTTAGAGTCATCTTGGTCCTTTACTTTCTCTCCTTATCCACATTTATCCTGTCAGGAATGCCCTCTATTCTACCTTCAAAATGATCCCAGGTTCTAACAATTTTTCACTCTCTCCATTGTTTCCAACTTGATTTAAACCATCATCATCTTTCATCAAGACGCTATTGTAGTCTTCTAATAGGCTTTACTCTTTTGTCTTTATCCCCAGGTTGTCTCTCAGTGATCCTTTCTAACCTAAGTCAGTTCATGGTTAAGGCAAATCACATAATCTGTCTGAGTAGCACAATAATCATACGAAAAACATGAGTCTAATTTATCTAACTTTTAGTGGGTTGATCTAAGGAATTGATGAGATGACAGATACAAACAACTATAACACTGAGCACATAGTATACATTTAATTTTAGTAGCATACTCAGAATGTTTACGTCATTTCTGAAATATTTTGTCTCCATGAATTATAATCTGCTTATTAGTTTCCAAGTATTGGAAAGTGCTGTGCTCTCAATGTTTTATCCACACAAAATTCAGATGTTGAAATTCTAACCCTAAAGTGATGATGGCATTAGGGTCTTTGGGAAGTAGATTACATTAAGAGTGTGGGGTTGTCATGATTAGGATTAGTGCCCTTATAGAAGAGACTCCAGAGCGCTAGCCCTTCCCTTCTGCTATGTAAGAACATAGCAAGAACATGCCTACTTTGAACTAGCAAGTGGGTCCTCACCAAAACACCAAATATGCCTGTGCCTTGACATTGAACTTCCTGCCTCTAAAACTTTCAGAAATAAATTTATGTTGTTTATAAGCTACTTAATTCATGGTATTTTGTTATAGCAGCACAAACAAAGGCAAATAAAGTAATAAAAAGTTGTTACATATATTTACAACCACTAAGCTATTGGTTGGAAAAATTCTGGACCCCCATGGACACCAAGACCAGCTTAGAAGGAATTGCATGAAAAATTGTTTTCTATTCAGGAATACCTTAGAGCATACCAAGGCTTTCCACCAGGTGAATTAAGGGAAATGTCAAACTAATATAATAGAAAAAAGACTTGTTGAATCATCATGGCTATTCTGCCCTTCTCCTTTCAATGTTGCCAATCCACCCATGCAATACTAAGAATTCTCCTGGGACTAGCTTTTGCAGTCAGCCCATGATTCTCTGCTGCACTATCCATGACTCTTTCTTCACCCCATCCCTCTCCTTCTCCACACCAGTTTTATATATCATGCTCCAAATATGTTATCATGACTTGTGTGATTCCTCTTCTCCAACACTCCAGTGACTTTCAGCATCCCATGTTGCTTTATATGCAACAAACCCACAGTTCTAGGTATAAGAAGGTTCTTCTATCCTCAGCTCTGCAGATGCCAGTCTAACCTCCAGTCCTGCTTGCTGTCAGTGGGATTCATTAGACAGTCCTTTTTGAGGTTCTAAAACTAAACACTAGCAAGATAGTGATTATAGTTTGATTAGTGCTCTTCCCCAGAAGAGTGTTCAACTTGTTTTGTATGCATAACAACAACAATAATAATAGCTAATACTTCTTACTAGGTTATACAAAGTGTTTCTAGCACTTTACATATAAAAACTTACTTAATCTATATAAGCACTCTATGATCATGAGAAAATTGAGATCCAGAGGGGTAAATTAGCCTGTCTTAGGTCACATACATAGCAAGTGACATCTCTGGAATTAGAACCTGCAGTCTGCTCCAGCATTTGTGTTCTTCACCACCATATTGTGCCAAACACAGTCTCACAAAAAATAAGGTAGTTTTAGTAAAATGCATTACTTCACAACTAAAGTCTTTGGTTTTGTATACCAAGAAATGTGAGACTGGGAGCTAATTAATTAATTCAGGACTGGAAACGACTAGAGTTGGTGTTTAAAACTGAACAATTACATTTTACGGTTGGGAAACTAAAACATGTCGACAGAATTTCATGAAGTTGATGAGTAAAGTTACAACACCAATATTAGTAAACATCTAAAGCAACTTAAGAGAAATTCAAATGGCAAGAAAGTTCTTTATAGTGGTACACTGGACATGTGGTAACATGTAGCTCCAAGCATGGCAGACATTGGTGGGAGTAACTGTTAAGTCATCCAAACTAAATTGAGGCAAAGAGAGTGGGTAAAACTACATTTTATAACGAGGCACTGGCACCAGCCATGATGGGGTTCAAAAGCAAAGCATCAATAAGGCTTTGCTGTTTTCCTAGATCCTTTGCCAATGCTGATGCCTAATATTCACCAGGGAGCAAGCCCTGGCTCGGTGTTTCTCTGAAGGTTCTCATCAATCATAAGCACTGTAAAAACTTTGGTAATACTAAGAATGAAGGCAAGCTAATACTCTAGGTAAGTTAATACTCTCCAGACAAAATTATGTTAACAAACTACCATTTATTGAGCAATCACCATATTACCTACTGTCCTTATTCCTTTGCTCCGATCTATTTAATCCTACAAAAAACATGGAAGGAAGATTTGATTACCCCTGCTACATGTGAGGAAATTCAGGCTCTTTTTAAGGGACTACTCAGCCAAGACTCCACAACTAGTAAGTATTAAAATTTGGATTCAAATCCAGTTTTTTTATGACACCAAAGCTTATGCTCTTAACCACAAGGCTATTGAGAAATAAATAACAGTTGCTATTAAGTACAATTATTTTGCTTTATTAGTCCAGAATGCTGAGGCAAGGAGGTCAAGAATTTCTCTTTTAAATACCCATATAGGCCATTACCTTGCTAAGCTGTAGTTTGGCCATGTTCTCTTAAATTTGGTCCCCTCCCCTACCCTGGGGAGGTGAATCTCCTCTTTCTCTCTCTCTCTCCAATTTACTTTCTAAATAAACTATATTTTTTAATCAAAAAATAAAATAAAATACCCATATCATTGTCTCCATTTACCACCACGTGGCAGTAGCTGTGTACAATCTTTAGAAATAATCAACTCTCATTACCTCTACCCCATTCCCTTTACTTTCCATCTATAAACCATGGTGGACAGACAGATCATGAGAAGGACTTGTAAAATTAAAATATTTCCTGAAATGTCATTGATTTAAGCTACTGTGAGCTGCTTTTATGTGACCCTGGTTAAAACAGATGTAGGCTCTGTATTCTTTCATGCCATTGACATGCTTTTTAACAGGCTAGAGAACAGGCTGATTGACTGGTCTAGCATAACCAGAGCTTGGGGCAAAGAGGAGTCTTTGACCTTTAGGCAGTTTGTGACTTTATATTGACGTCATGCCTCCCACCCAAATGCTTCCTAAATAACACTTTCTCATTCTAGGTACTGTGGGAAAAAACTAAACTTTGACAGGTGACATTTAGAAGTGTCCTGAAAACTATGGAGAGAGAATGTGGCCTCTCAGACCACTCCATTGTCTCTGTGTAGCAGTCAGAACATGCATGAAAGCCCAAGGCTATGGCAAGTGTATTGTGCAGCTTGGAACAATGCTGTGATTGTGTGCGCAAATCACCCCCTCAAGATCCATATCACAGGCAGGATGTGAATGTGTCCCAAGAAGAGTTTGACAGCTGTTTCTGAGCTTTCTATAGCAGACATAGAAACAGATATGATCTGCATAACCTCCTTTTTGTGTTACATTTCCAAATGGGCGGGTTGCCTTTCATGTTACACAATCAACCCCAACAAGTTACTCAGCCTCCCACCTCATGCAGGCTTGCCTAGCCCCACCTTGCTATTCACTAACATCTTTCCACAACCATTTTCCAAGATACTCAAAATCATGGCAACACCCTGAAGACCTGATAGGCCCTAGTTTGCTTTGCAGAGTCACTGACAAAGGACAAGTATCAATTGCAGGTTAACAGAAGAAGAAATGCAGGTGCCTGAAAATTGAACAACACTATTTCAACAAATGCAAAAAAAGACCCTAGTTATCCTACAGGTCATCCATTCACTCAAAAAATATTTGCTGAGGGGCTCCGTGAGCTATGCCCAGTACTAGATGCCTAGGGTACCACATTAAGCAATCACGTTTCTGTTTCTTAGAGAGCTTGTAGTCTGTCTAGTGATGGTAACAAACTTATATAGAGGCAACCTCAACAGAATGCGATGAGAGTTAAGCAAAGAGTACTACAGCCAAGAAATAACTAAGGACCCAGAAATAACAAGTGAGGCACATGCATAAAAATATTCTCTTCTGTAGGGGCTAAAACAGACAAGAAATATAAATGCTGAATAGGTTTACCAAAAGCAAAAGCTAGTCAGTTTTCTCCTTTATTCCTGCATCCACGTGAGTTACAACATGAGTTCACTGCCCAGACAACAGGTTGTACCCAGGGGATGGGCACATTACAGAAAGACAACTTTGTAGCCCATACTAGGCTAGAAAGGAGGATAATGTTTCAGAAGGTGTGACACTGTCCCCCCAAGATACTAGATGAGCCAGTCTTACACTCTTTCCCTCTTAGGAAATTTAACTGAGAAACTGGGAATAATTTGTCACTTGGTAGTGGGATAGGAATGGAAGGCAACAAAGGGAGTATGACTGTAAGCCACTAATAGTGAGCACAAAAGTGACTCTTGAATGGCTTTGCTGAAATCCCCAAAGCATTTTTCAACCCCAGGTCTGTCCCAAAGGCTTCAGTTTATGTGAAGTCAGGCTGTCATTCGCTTCCTTCTCTGTGTTCTCATGAAGTCATGTGGCTTCCTTATCAATCCTCTCAGTCCTCTTTACTAGTGCTAACCTGAATTGTCTCTGGTCCTTGCAATCCAGGAGTTCAATAAATGGACCTAAGTGAAAATAACATGTTCATATGTCAAATTCAGTCGGTCAGAAATTTTTGAAATTTATTAATTTTTGCAAGAAACCACATAAGTAGAATTTTAAGTCAGTAATCTCCAAATGTAATTTTTCTCCAATCTCACCACTTTCCCTCCAACAAGGCAATGTAGAGTGTTCTCTACACCTTTCTTCATACTCATTAAAACATACACATACATAATTATATACACACACAAGGTCTTTTTCTGTGGACATTGTCTTTTTAAAGCATTTATTGTCACAATGTCTTTTTTCTAAGCTCTTTCTGAGACTGTTCAGGGTTGGTTTAATGCTTTTAGAGCTCAAAAAAAAAATCTAGATTCTATTTCCAGTTTTGTCACTGCTCCCCCATAAGACTGTGTAGAACTCTATTTAGCCCTTCCTGAATTAGGGTTCCCATCTTTTCATCAAAGACAAAAGGCAATAAAGTAGTCCTGTGCTTAAAGCTGTGCTAAGTAAATTTTTAAAATTTTATTCTTGTCCTGTAGGTTCCAACACAGCAAAATAAGTAAATAAAATATAAATTAACCTGGGCAATAACCTAACAGTCATAAACATAATTAGAAAGCAACACTTGCCTCCTCACACACCTAATACAAAGAGAGAGAGAGACAAACACATGCCCAACATGAGGGCCATAGTAGTATACAAGAAACTACCAGCAGAAAAACCCTTCCCTGGTTCTTGCTATGAATCTACAGCTATTTGAACAAAATGCTTAACATCTTGGCACTTAGACTAGTTGTATACAAAATTCCATTCAATAAATTTTGCTAACTCCATGACCATTTGTGTAAGGTAATAGATACTGAGAAAAAAAGGATTAGGACAGAATTTCTGCCCTTAAATATCTTACAGTCCCCCAAACAATGGAATATCAGTGAAAAACAGAGCATAACAAAATATACTCAGTGCTCTCATAATCATGGGGGAACACGTTGTGGAGCACTAAAGAAAGAGAAACTCCCTCTGCCTGAGGGCTTTGTTGTTGGGGAAGAATTGGTAGAGGAGGTTTCTGTTCATCATGGATTCCATTTGGAGGTCATCTAATAGAATAAAAGGGTTGGGCTGGGTAGCCTGTGAGAAGCCTTTTAGTTCTGATTGCCTTTGAGCTGATAGGACAGACATATGACATAGGTTATGCTCTCCTCTTCCCACATGCACAAAATATAGGTGTGTAGTTTGCATCTTATATTGGCTATTCTACTCGTGTTTTCTCTATGGGATATCGGTCCCTATAAAACATCCTCCTATCCTTTAATCTATAAACATGACTACCTGAGACAAGAGGTAAGGTCATCCTCTCCTAGGTTTCACTGCATTTTATCCTCTTGAATAATTATGGAGAAGAAATGCAACTGAGGCAGATTATTAAGAACGCAGACAATAGAGTTTGGCTTGAATGTTGACTTTATTATTTACTGCCTGCTGCCTTTGAACAAGTTATCTAACTTCTCTGAGCATCAGTAATTTTTGTCATTGTTTTTTAAAATAGGAAGTTGAGAAAAAAATTAAGGTACAAGGCTGATAAATAATTCAAGTAAACAATTTATGTATGCTCTTAGCTTCTGGAAACATAAATAAGATACTAATAAATGATAGAGGTGATGAAGATGATGATGGGGATGACGGCCATCTCACACACAGTCTCATAGTGCTCCAAGATCCTCAGAAAAGTAGAAGTAGACCTCAGTAGGTACAGCCAAGGACCCCTTCATCTTATGTGTTCTATATGCCTTTAGAGCATCTGCTTCCAGGTTTTTCTAACCCATCACACCTCCTCCTAGTTCTGATCTAGTCTTAAGCAAAGTTAACTCCTAATTATACTTTGCTTCCTAACCTCAATTTCTCATCCCTAATACTATACTCCACCAGAATTGCATAGAGCATATTCTGGATTATTATGGTTGATTCAGGGTTGAGCCTTCTCTTCTCATGGGGTCCTGACCATACTCAAGATCATCTCTGATTTAATATCAGTTCTTCCTCTCAGACATCTTCCTACTCAACACTAATTCACCTGTGCTTTTGTTCTGGCTGCTTCCTTACTTGTTGCTCTTCATCTGCTGCTGTTAGCCTTCAAGACCTTCAGGATCCCCAGAAGCAGTAACTCTAAAAGTGAAAGTCTAGGGTTCAATTTCTTTAATCTCTGGCTTTAATTACTTCCCTAGATTCTAGTGCCTGACATTTGTTTCCTAGATGGAGTTGCTAATAATCTCAAGGAAAACCAATGAGAAAGGTAGAAATTTGATCACAATGGTAAATCAGTGCATACAACTTCCAGAGTAACTGGACTCTATTCCGCTCTCTGAACTTGAATGTTAATTTTATATTTCAGAAGACACTTTTGCTATGTCTTCAGCTCATTTACATATCAAAAAACCAAATTATTTTTATTATCTCACTGGGCACAATAATACTTTTCAAATTGGCAATCATCTCTTAAATAGACATATACACATATACATACAAATATGCACATATCATTTATATATTATTTAATTATACTATATATAATATGTTTAAGGATTATCATATATTTATATTTATATTATATTATTGATATATATGATGTATATTAAACTATGTAAAATGATATATTAATAGCAATGTCTTAAATTAATTAAACAAAAAAACTGAAAAAAATGTTCCATGAATTCAACTTTTTAGCTGATAGTAGACTTAGAAATGTCTAAGAAGAAATTTAGAACCCTAGAAAACAGGCATATGTTTATAACAAAACTGCAACATGAAAATAGTGCCCAAATCAACTTTCAAACAAACATATATTTTCATGTGACTGAAGTACACGCTGACTTTACCTGGGAAGTGAGTATCATCAGGGTAAAAAGTCAAGGAAGTGTGTGGTCCACTTCTAGTTTTGTGACAAAGAGACTTACATTTAGCTCTCGACTTCTCTTTCCTTCACTGGACTCCACCCCAGGCTCTTTCAGAGACCATCATTATACTTGCAGATTTTCTTGTCAAGACTCTTTTTCTTCTCAATACCGTAGAAGTTGTTAAAAATTGGCACATACAGTTTTATACTCCCAAGATAGGAATCATATGAAGGTGCCAGAAAAAAGTAAGTAAATTTAAGAGACTTTCTCTGGGCAGCATGAACTTGGCCTGGTTCTCCTAATTAAGCCTGACTCATAGAATTAGATCTCTCAATTCTTTGAGAATGCCTATTGAGAAATGGGTGTGTGAGAAATAGATATCAAACAGGAGGTATATCTAGTTCAATTCTGTGATTCACTAAGATAAGCCTGTGCCTTCATTTCTGCCTTTGACAAGCCTTGTTCCAAATGTGGTTGAAAGGGTTTACATTGTGTAATTTATGCAAATCAATATACTTATGCAATAAGAGCCATCAGTGAAACACATCTTGGGGCCAAAGATAAAAACTATTTTAATACCTTACTCTATTGAACTTATAGAAATTATAGTCATTATAATTATAATCATTTTCCTAAAAGAAAGTAAATACCACTATTTACTGGGTCACTAGAATCATTTGCTTGTTTCATAAGCCAAGATTTTCTTGTACAAGGGTTAACAATGATACTTTTAGTCTCATGTAAAACTTTTGTAATAACAACTACATTGAGATGTAATTTACATACTATAAAATTCATATATTTAGAGTATCAAATAAAACTCTTTTAGTATATTCACAGACTGTAGTTTTGAACTATCTCATCACTGCAAAAAGAGTCCCTATGGGAACTATTACAATTCCTACTAACAATGCTTTTCCACTCCTCTTCCTTCCAATTCCATTGCAATCATTAATCTTTTGGCTATTTTTATTATTTTGGACATTTCATATAAATGGATTTATGCAATATGCAGACATTTGAACCTGGCTTATTTCATATAGCATAATACTTTTAAGGATTATTTTTGTGGTCTCATATATCATAATTAATCCCTTTTATGGCTAAATAATATTCCATTGTATAGATACACCACATTTGTCTTTTTATCAGTTGATGGGCATTTGTTTGTTTGTTTACTTTTACTATTTGAAAAAATCCTGCTATGAACATTAAAGGTTTATATGATATATGTTTTCAGTTCTCTTGATTTTATAACTAGGAATGAAGATTCTAGATTGTCTAGCAGCTATGTTTAACATTTTGAGGAACTACTAAAGCATTTTTCAATGTGACTGCACTATTTTATAATCTTACGAACAATATATGAGGGTTCCAATTGTTCCACATCCTCACCACCACCAGCAATTGTCTGTCTTATTTGTTTTAACATGCTAGTAGGTATAAAGTGGTATCTCAATGTGATTTTGATTTGTATTTGTTTTATTACTAATAATATTGTTATTATTTCATTTTATCTTCTGTCTAGTTGTTTTTTCTATTACTCAAATTAAGGTATTAAAGTCACCAGCAATTATTGTAGAATGATCTATTTCTCTCTTCCTCGCTCTCAGTTTTTCCTTCATCTATTTCAAGGCTCTTTTGTTAGGTGCATACATGTTTATAAGTGCTGTTTTCCTAAGTGAATTGACCATTTTGTTATTATAAAATGTCCTTCCTTGTTTCAAGTAACTTTTTATCATAATTTGTATTTTGTTCTGATATTGATATAATCACTCCAGATCTTAGCATGTTACATCAATTTTTCTATTTTTTTTTACTTTCAACCTATTTGTATCTTTGAATCCAAAGCGTGTCTGTCACTTGACAGTATATAGTTAGATAATGTGTGTTAGTATACCTTCTGCCAATCATTGACTTTTGAGTGCAATGTTTAATCTATTTACAGTTAATGCAATTACTAACAAAGTAAGATTGGCATCTATAATTCTTCTATTTTTGTTTTTTTAATGTCTTTTTAATTCTTCTATTTTCTAATTGTCTTATTTTATGTTAAATATATACATATATTAGTGTATCATTTTACTTCTCCTGTTATTTCTTTTACTATAATTTTGAGTTATTTTCCTAGTTATTTCTCTGGAAATTCCCATTAACCCCTTTTTTTTTTGAGTTGGAGTCTCACTCTGTCGCCCAGACTGGAGTGCAGTGGCCGCTGCCAGACACCGCAGCCTCGCCTGCTGGGCTCCGACGATCCTTCTGCCTCAGCCTTCCTGGTAGCCGAATTACAGGTGCGCGCTACCACGCCCGGCTAATTTTTTGATTTATTGTAGAGATGAGGTCTCGCCTGCCCAGGCGGGTTTTGAACCCGCGGGTTCAGGCAATCCACTCACCTCAGCCTCCCAAGGGCGCAGGATTACAGGCTGAGCCACCGAGCCCAGCTCCCATTAACATCTTGATTTATAACAATCATTCAAATTAATATCAACTTAATTTCAATGGTATACAAAATCTTCGCTACTATATAGTGTCATTTCATTCCCCCCTCCTTTGTGCTATTATTATCATACACATTCAATCTGTATTCATTATAAGCTCATCAACTGAACATTATATGTATTGCTTTATGTAGCTGTCTTTTAAATTAGATTGGAGAAGATAAACATTATAAAAACATACATATATACTTCCTTTCATATGCACTAGAGTTACTTTTATCAGCTTTCTTTATTTCCTTATGTGAATTTGAGCTACTGCCTAGCATCCTTTCATTTCAACATAAATGACTTCCCTTAATATTCCTTGTAGGTCAGTTGTGCTGATGAGAAGTTCCCTTTGTTTATCTAGGAATGCCTTAATTACTTTCTAGTTTTTAAAATGTTACTTTTTCTGGATATAACATTTGCTGGATAGTTTTGCTGGTTGCCAGTATTTTCTTCTTTTAGTACCTTCACTATATCATTTTACTGCCTCCTGGCCTTTAGTTTTCTATAAGAAATTGGCTGTCACCTTATTGAGAATCTCTTGTATGTGATAAGCGACTTCTGTCTCACGGAAGTCAAGATTCTTTTGTGTGTGTGTCTTTGTCTTATGACAGTTTGATTATAATGTGTCTCAGTGTAGTTATCTTTGAATTACTCTACTTAGAGTTTGCTGAGCACTTCTTGGATGTGTAGATTAATGTTTTTCATATAATTTTGGAAATTTTTCAGTTCAGATAACTATTGATCCTCTCCAGTGGGTTTTTTAAAAACATTTTTTCACTTATCATATTACTATTTAACTCAGAATTTCCATCCATATTTTTACATAATTTCTATTTCTTTATTCATATTCTCTATTTGGTAAGATGCGTTTTAAGTATTTTTTCTTTTGTTGTTTGACAATGATTTTATTTTACTCTTCCAATATTTATAATAGTTAAATTATTTTTCTAGTGACCCTAATGTCTTGACTTACTCAGGGACATTTTCTATTGACTGCTTTTTCCCCTCTTTACTAGCCATACTTTCATTTTTCTTTGTATGTGTAAGAATTTTTTGTTGAATACTGGATACTGTAAATAATAACAATGTAGCAGCTCTGGAAATCAAATCAATTCCTCCAGGAATTTTTATTGATGCTGTTATTTTTGCTGTTATTATTGTAGTTTCTGTTACTGTTGTGGATGTTTGTTTGTTAAATGACATTTCTGAAATAATTCTTTAAGGTTTATAACTTTTATTATATGTAGCCACTGAAGTCTCATAGTTTAATAGTAAGCTAATAATTAGATAGAAATATTTTTAAATATCTTAAATCAATAGGTATCCTAACCTTTCATTAGGGGCTCTGTGTGTGTGAGTTGAAGCATCCCTTAAATGTTTCAGTAGATAGTTTATAAATCTTACGTAGGTTTCACTTCCTGCTTATACTAAGCCTCGATGTCAACTGAGAGAGGGGACTTCTCTGATCTTTCCTGAAGACCCAAACAGGCCTGCACATATATGTATCCTTTTAGATTTTTAGAAATTTGTTACAATTTTCTAAAGCCCCCTTTAATATCTCCTCCCCCAGCCTTTTAAATCTTCTTGTCAATATTTTTGTCGCCCCAACTGTTACTGCCACCTCATGCAACTGACATGTTAAACAATTGCCACTGATTTTTATTTTTTTTTGACACATGCCCTTGAGGAAGAGTTGTTTGCACTGAGAAAACACTAAAGCAATTCAAGTAAAGACAAGACCTGCAAGGGGTGGTTTCCAGGGAACCTTCATACGTGTCAAATAATGAAAATTCTCTGAGAATGAGGACCTTAAGCACTCAAGACTCATTTTTCCCCCTCCTATGGTTGTTAGGTTGCTGGGTTTTATGGCTATAGTAATTGCAAAGCTGCTCTATTTTTTAAGATTACCATGACACTGAAGAAAGAGAGACTGAAATGGGGCAGTTTAAAGCCACAAAACGCAGGAGAATAATATAAAAATGATAGCAGAATAGGAAGTCCTAGGCTCTCTTACCCCATGGAAACATGGATTCAACAACAAAATATTAACCAAATTATCTTTGGGAAAATTTTTTTTAAAAAGTTAAGGAGTTGTAGCACTCCAGGCTAGCATAAAGTAAAGAAAACTCCATTAAATGGGTAAGACATATATTTCATTTACTCATATAGCTTTTGCCCCACAGCAAGTAAAATACCATTTTATCAGGAGAAAACTTCCAATTCACGGCTTCTGTGTTGAGAAGGAAAGAGAAAAGTGGAATGTGCATCCAACATTTTGACTTTTCAGGGACTGACAAATAATTAGTTTCTGTCTTTTCTGACTTAGAGCACTGATAGAAACTGGTATAATTTGAATGTCTGGGGACTGCTGAGAATAACAGCCAATGCTGCAACTTGTTGCAACATCAGAAAGACATTACTGAACAAAAACAACAGGAAAGTAAGATTTCAAACTCCTGAAAAAAATAAGGGCAAACATTTTAGCTGGGAAGTTACACATTTAAACCCAAACAAGAGCTAGCTCCAGAAAAGGTTAAGAGGCCCCCAGAAAATCTCACTGGATTAATTGGAGAAGGTCTTCTCCTGCACAGATAGTAAAGAATGAAAGAGGTGGCTGTTTTCACAAATGCCCAAATTTTAACAAATGATCATAAGGTATACACAGAAACAGAAATACATGACCCAATCAAAGGAAAAAAATAAAACTACAGAAACTAACCCTAAGGAAATGTTGATCAATAAATTTCCTAAAGAAAGAATTTTAATTAGTTGTCATAAAGATGCTCAACAAGCTAAAAAAGAACACAGACAACTAAATGAAATCAGAAAAACAATGCATGAAGAAAATGGGAATATTAGCAGAGAGATAGAAACTATAAAACAAAACCAAGCAAAAATTCTTGAGTTAAAGAATGAAATAATTGAGTTGAAAAATTCACTAGAGGGGTTCAGCAACAAACTTGATCAAGCAGAAAAAAAGAATCAGTGAACTTTAAAACAGATCATTTGAAATAATGGAGGCAGAGGAGCAAATAGGAAAAAAAAAGAAGAAGAAAAGTGAAGAGAGCATAAAGGATTTATGAGACACCATTAAACAGACCAATATATGCATTCTGGAAATTCCAGATGAACAAGCAAGAGCTAAAGGGACAGAGGGCCTATTTGAAGAAATAATGGTCAAAAAATTTTCCAAACTTAGAAAAGGGAATGGACATACCAATTCACAAAACTCAGTGAACTCAAACTAGTTAAACCCAAAGAAGCTCATACTGGTATTTATTACTGAAAGTGGTTATTAAGATCTCCTGTTATTATTGGGTTATTATATATTTTTTCTCCAATTCCATCAATGGTTGCTTCATATTTGGAATTTAAGAAAACAATTAAAAGTCAATGAAATTAAGAGGTTTTTTTAAGACAAAAAAATGACGAATCCTTAGCTAGATTAACAAAGAAAAAAGAAAGGATACGCAAATAATTAAAATAAAAAATAAAGGAGATATTATAACTGATACCACAGAAATAAAAAGCATTATAACAGACTACTATAAACAATTATATGCCAAAACATTAGAAATGTACAATATACCAAGATTAAATTATGAAGAAATAAAAAAGCTGAACCAACTGAAATTAAATTAGTAATCAAAAGCTACCAAGAACACCAGAAAAAGTCCAGGACCAGATGACTTCACCGGGGAATTCTACCACACATTTATGTAAGAATTAACACCAATCCAACGCAAACTCTTTCAAAAAGTTAAGAATGAGGAAACACTTATAAATTCAGTGTATAAGGCCAGAATTACTCTTTTATCAATGCCACAGAAATATTATGAGAAGAGAAACTACAAACCAAGAAATTTGCTTAATAATTATGCAAAAATCTCCAACAAATACCAGCACAGAAAATTAAACAATGCATCCAAAAGATTATATGTCATGACCAAGTAGAATTTATTCCTGAAATGCAAGGATAGTTCAGCATATAAAAATTTATGTAATTTATACATCGACAGAATGAAGGAAATAAATCACATGATCATCTCAACTTACACAGAAAAAATATTTGACAAAATTCAGTGCTCTTTCATTATAAAACATTCAATGAATTAAGAATAGAAAGAAATCACTTTAATTTAATATAGGCCAGAAATGAAAAGTCCACAACTGACATCATACGCAACAGTGAAAAAACAGAAGCTTTCCTCTAAGATTAAGAGCAACACAGTAATGCCCACTCTCATTGTTACTATTTATCATAATACTGGAAGTCCTACTAGAGAAATTAGGCAATAAAACAAAGTAAAAGACATCCAAATTGGAAAGGAAGAAATAAAATTACATGTATACACAGATAACATGATCTTTTGTATGGAAAACTTGAAATATCCTACAAAAAGATTGTTAGAGCTAATAATCAAATTCAACAATTTTCAGGATATACTATGAACATTCAAAGATAGTTTTCTTTTTCTCTACTAACAAAGAACAATCTGAAAGGAAAATTAAGAAAACAATCCTATTTGCAATAGCATCTAAAACAAGAAAATACTTAGAAATAGCCTTAACCCAAAAGACAAAAGTATACAAACCTACAAACTGTTGCCTAAGAAATTAAAGAAGACACAAAATATTGCCAAAATAAATGGAAAGATATCTGTGCTTATAGAGTAAAAGAACTAATATTGTTTAAATGTTTGTAGCCAGGCACGATGGCCCAAGTCTGTAATCTCAGCACTTTGGGAGGTCAAGGCGATTAGATTGCCTGAGCCCGTGAGTTTAAGATCAGCCTGGGCAACATGGTGAGCCCTCTTCTCTACAATAAATTAAAAAATTAGCCAGGCGTGGTAGTACATACCTGTAGTTCTGGCTACTTGGAAGGCTGAGGCAGAAGGATGGCCAGAGCCCAGCAGGTTGACACTGGGGTGGCTGTGAGAGTGTCACTGCCCTCTAGCCTGAATGATAGAGTGAGACTATGACTCAAAAAAATAAAATAAGATAAAAAATAAATGTTTGTACTACTCAAAATGATTTACAGATCCAGTGCAATACCTATCAAAATCCCAAAAACATTTTTTTTTAGCAGAAAATAAATCTTAAAATTCATGTGGAATCTTAAGGGACCCTAAAAGGGAAAACAATCTTGAAAAGAACACAGTTGGAGGTATCATACTCCCTAATTTCAAAACATATGATAAAGTTCCAGTAATTGAAGCACTGTGGTCCTGGTATAAAGGCAGACATATAGACCAATGGAACAAAATAGAAAGTCCAGAAATAAACCCTCTTGCATATGGTTAAATAATCTTTAACAAGAGTACCAAGACACACAATGGGCAAAGGACAGTCTCCTCAACAAATACGTTGAAAAAACTGTGTATCCACAAACAAAAGAATGACATTAGACCTCTACCTTACATTATTATATAAAAATTAACTCAGAATGGATTAAAAGCCTAAACATAAGATTTAAAACCAAAAAACTCTTATAAGAAAACCTAGGGGAAATACATCACGACATTGGATTTGACAATGATTTTTTTTAGATATGACATCAAATGCACAGAAAATAAAAACAAATGTAGACAATGGAGAGTATATTAAACTTTAAAACTTCTGGGTATCAAAGAAAACAATCTGTGAAAAGGCAGCCTATGGAATGGAAGAAAATGTTTTCAATTCATACATATGGTAAAGTTCGTATCAAGAGTACCTGAAGAACTCTTACAACGTAGCAAAATAAATAGCATAGTTTAAAAAATGGGCAAAGGACTCGAATAGGCATTTCTCCAAAGATGAAATATACATGCCCAATGGACATATAAAAAGATATTCAATATCACTAATCACTAAAACAATGAAGATCAGAACTACAATGAGATACCACCTCATACACATGAAGATGACCACTGTGAAAAAATTAAAACAAAGAAAGAAAAAACAAATGTAAAAATATGAAAAAATTGGATATTTTGTACACCATTGGTGGAAATGTAAAATGGTATAGCCACTATGGAAAACATTATAACCATTTCTCAAAAAATTAAAAACAAATTACCACATGATATAGCAATCTCACCTCTGGATAGATTAACCAAAATAATTTAAAATAGGATCTTGAAAAGGTATTTTCACACCTGTGTTCGTTGCAGCATTATTCACAATAGCTATTAAGTGGAAGCAATCCAGATGCCTATCGATGAAAGAAAGGATAAAGAAAATATTATATATGCATATGTATGTGAGTGAGTATATATATTATATACTGCAATATTATATATATATGCATACTGTATATGTATATATACTATATATATACTGGAATATTATTCAGCCTTAAAAAAGAAGAAATCTTGCCACATTCTAAAACCTGAATAAGTCTCGAGGACACTGTGCTGAATGAAATAAAAACAGTGTATGAGTTCACTTAAATTAGATATCTAAAGTAGTCAAACTCATAGAGATGTAAAGTAGAATGGTGGTTGTCAGAGTGTGGGGAGATAGGATCTGGGGGAGGTTGTTGCTCAACGAGTATAGAGTTTCAGTTTTGCAAGAGATCTGTTCCATGGCACTGAATATAGCTAACACCACCATGCTGTACACTTAAAAATGCTTAAATCATAAATTTTATGTTGTGTGTTTTTTACCACAGTTTACTAAATAACTAAATACATCACGAAGCTCATAATTTTTTATCAAGATTTAGCTGATTTTCTTGAATAAATTCCTGCTAATTGTTTCAAATCCTTAGTTAATTTCCAGGTAATAAAAGAGTTCATTGTAACAGTTTGCCATGTTCTTTTGGCTTTTAAAGAAGAGGCAAGCTATGCAAGGTGGCTCATGTTTATAATCCCAGCATTTTGGGAGGCCAAGGCAGGAGGAGGGTTTGAAGCCAGGAGTTTGAGACCAACCTGGCAACATAGTGAAGGCCTCACCTCTATAAAAATAAAAATGAAAAAGAGGATAAGATTCTTGGAGGTCTTTGCTTCGCTATTCTAGATGTCTGTCCTCCCTCACTTGAATCTTGATAAATAGCCATGACTTCAGTAGTTTGGCTCAAAACCCCACTCACAGCTTAATCCCACATGTGGCTAAATAATTCATTATATATCCTGCTTTTGGTACGTATTATTCTTCTCTAAATCAAAGCTATAGCATCCTGTTCTAAGTACTGACACATTTAGCACATTCAGATAAAACAGAAAAGTTCTATCTATTTGAATTTGCACAAGCTGACCTCAGATTCTCCAGTGGTAAAGAGATTTTTGTAATATTTTTTTCTTTCCAACTGTAGCCACATGATTTATACTTAGAAGGTCAGTAGAGGAGCTATCTGGTTGGAACTGGAAAATGATGGAATCTGCCTTGAAGTCTCATTTGCATAGATAGGACAATGCTATTTATTTCGATTGCAGGCATATTTGGGGTGACTGGAAAGGGATCTTGACCAGAGAATGCTAGTTTACTGAGAGCCTTTGTATGGGTGCAGGTGATGATCCTTGAACAACCACCCCTTGGCACATCTACTGCTTCCAATGAACTTACATTATTACTGTAAGAAATAAGGAGAGAGCAGATACTATTTTAAAATGATTAAGCTACAATCTTTGTAATTATGTAATGACTTCAGCAGCTTCCACAAAGTGTAGCATCTGAGACCAACCATTCTCTGTGGCAGAGGGCAGAGGCTAACTGAAAATATCATGTTATGCTCATTTATGTAGATTGCTTCTGAGATAGACATCCTTCAAGTCACCTCTTGTATGCTGAGTTATCTTAACAAATCAATGGATGGTAGTTGTTGGCACATGGTTTCCTAAACATAATCATAACTGATGTTACTACACTAGTTAGCTGAACAGTCTGCCCTCCAAAGCACCTACATTAATAAGCATGGTCAGTGGTGGGAATCTGCCAGGGGGAAGGGGGCATACCTCATCAACAAGGGTACCTATATAATGAACATTTGTATATCTAACCCTGAATTGTACCCCACATATTTAAAATAAAAAAAATAATTTAAAAAATAAGCATGGCCAATCAGTAAACAAAAGTTAACTTTTCCTTTTATCTATTATCATATACTCAAAAATGAAAGAACAGGTAACTTGTAATACATGAAAACACATTAAACAAGATAAGGGAGTAAATAACTAACACTGAAGATAGATACAAAAGCTTCCCCTTATCTTTCATCTCATCATTCCAAAAGATTCTGATGTTCTGCAAGGAATCCACATGACCCTGTGATTAATCCTAAGAGAATGATGTGACTAAATCTTTGACTTAGCTGAGAAAAGTACCCACAGTGTCTAAGCCAGGTAAAATGTTTTGATGATTATAGAAGTGGTTGAATTATTCCTTTAATACAAATCCAACACAACAAATCTCTTGAGTTTAATATTGTGGAGTGTGGAAAAAGTTATTTTGGGGGTTAATAATTTAATGTTATTTTATTCTATGGTTTCAAATTTCCATTAGCAAATGATTTCCTTTAATAAATCTTTTATGATTAGAACTAGCTACTCTGATTTTGTCACAATTGTCAACCTCACCATGGTTAATTTATATAAGACTCTTTTGCCCTTTGTTTCTTGTGGAACCCAAGTCAGTTATTTACTGTGCCTCCGTGTCTGTGTTCTTAATAATATGGTGAAGTCCATGATGAGAAAGACCAGATCTGCTTTTAGGGTTCAGAACAGAGTTACACTTTTAATGAATACCTAGAACAAGTCATTGACCCAATCACATTGAAATAATTTTACTGTGTTTTATTATTTCAGAAACATTTTCATTTCCACAATTTTGTTTGATTAGACTCTAAGCAATGCCAATACTGTAGAGTCCCTTAGCTAGTCATAAAAATCACTAAGATTGTTGGCATCAGTTACCTTGTCTTACAAGAGACCTCCAAATTTTAGGGAATTAATCTTTTCTCATTCTTCCTCCTTATGGCTTAAGCATGAGATGAACTGATCCCAATTTCTAGAGAAAATACATGACCTAGATCTGTCCAATTAATGTATTGCATCCTCCAGCAACAGTCATGATTTTTGTAGACAGTGTATACCAATAATAATAATTGTTAAAACTTATGTTCCTGGCACATATGTTAAACACTTAATAATTCTAATAAAACTACAAAATATAAATTACTATTGTCTTTAATTGACAGATGAGGCAATTGAGGCCCAGAGAATAGATCCTCTGGAAGAGATCAAATGGCTAGTAAGTGGTGGAGTCAGAATACAAACCTAGGCAGTCCACTCCAGTTTGTGCTCTGACTACGGTATCAAGAATCTAGTCCTTTGCTAAAATCTTTGGAAAGGAAGTGCTGAAAAATTAAGTCACGGCAGGAGTCACTTGACGCCATCAAGTAGAAAGTATGATCACTTTCTGAGAAAAAGTTATCATAGAGAAAAGCAAATAGAAGACTAAACTGAGTTCTCATGACATTGATTAGAGACTTGGACTAGCAGTTTCTGAAGCTTTTAATCTGGGACTTGGCAGTTTTGTTAGACAATAAATGTCTCTTTTCTCCTTCATTTACTGAATTCCTCTCACAACCCAAACACCTTGACTAAGAATACCAGAAAATGACAAGCCTAAAGAAATCAAATTGAAAGCCAAACTTTAAGTTGAATTTCCACAAGCAGTTACCACTCACTGCCCTCAAAGGAACCCTCATAAAACTGGTTAATATTTTTTTAGAAATAGTGATATGCTAGTAGGACCTCCCCCAAAATGAAATCGATTTATAAAAAATTGTGTATTTATTCTTACACCTTTAAACTTCAGTCACCTTCAAATTACACTCCATTTGATGTAATGAGCCCATCAAGATGCTTTGTCCACTGCTCAGAACAGCTTTTGAACTCATCAATTTTGATGCCTTTTAGTGTTTCTGCCTTTTTTTGTTTTCTCTCTTCCACAGTGTCAAAATGTCTTCTTCTGTGAATTTTTTTCAGTTGGGGAAACAAAAATTAAAGTCATTTGGGGCAAGATCAGGTGAAGAGGGAGTATAGGGCATGAGAGTCACGCCATTTGGGGTCAAAAACTGCTGAACCCTCAGCATGATGTGGGCAGGTGCATTGTCATGGTGGAAGAACCGGTCACCTGTTTGCCACAACTCAGAACGTTTCCTCCACAAATCCTGATGCAACCTTTTCAAAAATTCCAGATAAAAAACTTTTTGTTGACCATTTGACCCAGAGGAACAAATTCCAAGTGAACTACAAGGTACCTGACCTCCAAAAGATAATTCTGGGGTTTTTGGGATCCCCTGTGTACATTTTAATATAAATATTTCTTTTGTGAAGGGGCTGGAACCTGAGAGATTCATGCTCTATTTCTATCATGCATTAGGCAGAACAAAATTACTATTGTTACAAACTGGAGGGTCAAAGGGTTAGAGGAGATGATCTAGCAATCATACAAAAAAACGGCCACTCCCTTGAGGGGGGAATAACTTTAAAAAATAGTTGTTTCCAACAGGTCTTACTTTTAGAGAGACTTGTCCGTGACAGGTCTTTCTGACATGAATTTTCCTCTTTCCCTGTCTTCTTCTCACTAATAAACTTTATTTTCTTTCTTTCTCTTCTTCTTACTAATAAACTTTGTTTTAAAACAACAAAAACAGTTGTTCACCCTGCCACCCAACATGATGAGTAAATCACTAAAAGTGAGTATTGAATTATCATAAATGTTTCAGAGTAGAGAGAAACATTGCAAGTGTGATGTATAATATGAGATTATGTATCCCAGTCCTTGATGTAAAGGCTAGATTCCTGTCTACAAAGATCCTATCATGTGGAAATATGAGCGCCTTCTGCTTCAACCTAGATGATCTTCCCTGTCCACTCTCCAAGAGGGCAAATGAGTGACCCCAACCAATAATAGAAGTGGCCAGAAACATTCTTAATATTATCAGGTAATTCATCCCCCCATGCTGCCCAGTGACTCCCCTTGGGGGCTGCTACTTGAAAGTGCCCCTCTTGTAGTCAGCTTGTCTGATATGCTTGTGCTGCCAAAGAAGGTGCCCTTAAAGGCACTTAAGGGATTTGAAGGGTTTATAATTACAGAATCAGTTTCATATTTGAAGAATTTGTATCTGCCATTATGTCAGTGTTTGAAGAGTGAGAAAAGTACTCAATATGCTTGCATTTATGAAAACTAGAGATAGGCTGCCTCCAACTTCTCCATCTCGATCTTAAGCAATTTATGCAGTATTAATGTCTACAACCTGCTTTCTGATTTCGTTTATCACCTTACTTTTTTTTTCTTTCTGATTGGACAATTTTATCTAGACTAGCTATAACAGTCAGCACAGTGCCGAGCCCTCTAATTTATGTGTTAATGTGGTGTTCTGGAAGCTTGATGTTAAAATGATGAATATCACCTGGGAAGAAGATTGGACGAGCGCAAAAGAACTGGCAAGTTGCCTTGTGGAAATAGCTTTCGACTTTATCAAACCGTGGGGTAACATGTCAGATTATATTACGTACAATTAATTATTAATGCAGTCTGGGCCTTATTTTGAAAAGCGCAAACATGCACTTCCAATAATTTCCTTCCCATGGAAAATCTGTTGTGTCCCTCAAATTGAGCAGCAAAATGTCCCTCACAAAATACCTTAAGGCTTCCATTTCTCCAGATTTAGCATGCATCTGAGACAAGAAAGCTTTCACAAGCCTCCTTGCCATGGACAAAACAGAGATGTGTTTTTGCTTAATTAAAATTCTTTTTTGGCAACAGATGTCCTTGCAAAAATAGCTCAGAGTGCGGTGAAGCATTTTTATGGGCTGGAGTTCAGCAATGAGGAGCCCGTCATCTGCCTTCTCTGCTCTGAGAGCAACACAAGAGACCAGGTGGCTGGTCACAGTTTGAAAGTGAACAAATGTATTTATTCATTCTGAGCAATTTGCAACCCACTGGGAGAGCAGGAGCCCTCTCCCAGCCACTAGCTTCTGAGAGCTAGGACTGTGAGAGAAGGGGGCTGTTTAATTGCTTTGCGCAGTTTCTCTCACTAAAGCAATTAGCACCCAGAGGAAAGTCCAGGAGAAGAACATAGCCAGGCCTCACACACATATGGTGGCCTGAAATCGGCCTGCCTACTGTCCCAGGCACACAGATGATTCAATCAATGATGCAGGCATAGATCACTTCCTGCAGAAAACCCTGCTTCCTGGATTTTCTGCTGCTGAAATGCTGTCTTCCTATTTCTGAGCTTCTTATCCCATGAAGAACTAGTGTACAGAGGGTAGAAGCTCATCAGCATCACATCTAGCTAACACTGCTGGAGAAAAACAACAACAAAATCTTCATAGGCTTGAGAACTAAAAAACAATTTAGATATGTACTCAGGACTAAAATGACTGCTGAATGGCAGTTGAGAAGTTAGACAAACCAACAAGATCATCTGGCTAAGCATCTGAATGGGATTAGTACCTGTAGAACCTGGATTTTAAAATAAATCAGGCAAATAGATTCTTGCTAAAGATCTTTTGGGTAGGTCACATGGCTGTTATATGTGATGACATTCAGTGGAAATTACCTGAATCAATTGTGTGTGTTATTTTTAATCTAACTGCAAGGCTAGATAACCGCAAAGACATTCTGTTTATTTTTGCTACATTCTGTCAATGGCTGAACCAGATAATTTAATACAGCACAAGTTATTAATTAAACAAGATAATCATATAAAGTTATATTCCACGTTAATAAATTTTCCTGATAACCGAAGCATTTTTCTTAGAGATGTAATGCTTTCTAAAATATTTACTACTTTCATTGAAAATTATTATAAGATATGGCCAGCTGCGGTGGCTCACGCCTATAATCCCAGCACTTTGGGAGGCCAAGGTGGGAGGATTGCTTGAGCCCAGGAGCTTGAGACCAGGCTGTGGCAACATAGAGAGACCTCATCTCTACCAAAAAAGAAAAAAAAGAAAAGAAAATTATTATAAAATATACACATCCCCTTGCAGTCATCCAAGGTTCAGAGAACACTCATGGTTCACAGAGGGATATATTAACAAATTATTCTCTTCTTTTTGCAAAAATTGTGTGCATTAATGCTCCCTTTGTGGTTAAGCTTCTTTTTTTTTTATATGGAAAGAATATAATTTTTGAAATCTTACTTCCTTGCCTGACAATGGGACATCTGAGTGATTCATTCTAAAAAACTGAGAAGGTAGATAGGGTTATGAGCAGAATTATTTATATATTCATTTAACAACTATTTAGTGATAACCTACCCTGTCAGGTACTATTCCAGGAGCTGGGGATTCAACATTGAACCAAAGAAAGTTCTAGGCACTCCAAAGTTTGCATTTTAATAGGGCAGTTAGCCCACATAGCATTAAATTCACATGCAATGTAATGTCACATAAAGCTGAGTAAGAAAGAAAGAAAGAAAGAAAGAAAGAAAGAAAGAAAGAAAGAAAGAAAGAGAAAGAAAGAAAGAAAGAAAAAGAAAAAGAAATAGAGTGGTCAAAAAAGACCTTTCTACTTAGATGACATTTGAACAGTGATCTGAATGAAATGAGGGAGAAACTCTTGTAAATATCTAGGAGAGGAGAACTCCAGGCAAGAGTATTGGTTGGGAAACAATTCTCCATGGTGTTTCTATGCGTGAGAACTTTGTTTGAAACTACCTTTTCAAAGATGGTTGTATAGCAGACTGCTTTGAAAACTAGAGGCAGTGTCTCCCTCTGGGGCAAACAGCAGATTTGTTTCCTGATCAAAATAATAAAAGATCATCTGTTTCTATGGAATAAATGTTAGGCAAGCTTGCTAGTAGCCACTTGAAAAGACGAGTGTTCTAAATTCAAAGCTCCAAAGTTGGAACACCAACTGCGGTGTGTACACTTGGGCCCACCTTTGCAACACCCCCAGGGGACTTGGGAGATAAGGGAAACCTATATAAATGAGAAAGGCACACTACCAGCTGTGTGGGGAATAATAAAATGTCTACATCTATTTGAATTCATGTGGAAAAAGCATTTCAGGATGAAGGGAATGATTAAATGGGTCAAAGCCCAAGTACAAGCAAATGAGGACTGAGAATTGACTATTTGACTTATCAACATAAGGGTCAGGTCAAATAAGGACAGTTCCTGAGGGCAAAGTCCTGATCAGAGTAAGTTATAGAGAGGGTGAAAGAGATAATGTGGAAACATTGAGTACAGAAAACTCCTTCAATAATTTTTCTGTAGACCAGAGTAGAGAAAGTGGATAACAACTGGAAGAGAATATGGGAATCAAGAGACAGTTTTGTGTTGTTTTGTTTTTAATAAAGAGATGGGTAATATGTTTGCATGTTGGGAAATAATCGATAGACAGTAAAAGTTTAATGATGCAAGAGAAAGACAACAGCTTTGCAGGAGCAAAATTCTCAAGTAGCTAAAAAGGAATGAGCTTTACCATGTCACGCGCATGTTACCTGGTCTCACATCTGAGTGCAGGCAATTGATTTACTGTAACAGGAGAGGAGACTGTTGTATATGGCACAGGTGCAGGTGACCTGCCAACTGTGGTGATGGGTGAATAGAGAAGTTTTTTTTTCTGATTGCCTCTATTTTCTCAGTGAGTGGAGTGAGAATCAAGTCATTAGTACGAAATGAAGAGAGTGGAAGGGCTATTGGGAGTTTGAGGAAAGAAATGATGGGTGCAACAGTCACCTAGGAAAGTGAGAGAGAGAGCAGTGGATTGGGAAAAATAGTGGTATTGCAAGATAACACCAGAAAGTATTACATCTACATTTCTGCTCCAGTGGTCTGAAAGATATTAAATGATGTTAGAAGGTCATTCTGTGGAGGCAAAAAAGATTATTCCATGATCAATTAAGTTGGGATATGCTTGGTATCAAAAACCAATCAGGTATCTTGACTGTAGGACTTATCTGAGTCCTTACCACATAACGCATATGGTGACTTTTACAAAAGGGCTACATATGCAATGGTTGCTAAATATATTTGACTGTGGGATATTAGTAGATTTTTGCAAAACATGACTTAAAAAATACTGAGTTAAATCATTGATGCCAAGCTATGTTTGTTATTGTGTCCAAGTTAAATAGGCCACAATCCCTTGAGAGTAGAACTAGAAACATCAGACATGGTTCATCAGAGAACAAGGACCTAAAAGTAGCAATTGATGCATTTAATAAAACATTCTAGTCATTGTGAGGCACAACACAGTCTGGAGACCTCATAACTACTAAAGAAACCAAGACTAGATGCTGATTTAAAATAAGTGAAAATAATCTGAGCAATATTAACAGACAAAAGTTGCTTCAACAACCCACAAATGAAATCATACCTGGCAGAAAGACTACGGCCAAGGGAGGTCCCTAGTGGGGTTTTCAGAAAGGTAATCATAGGGTTACCCAAGGTCCAGGGGAGGAGCCTTTTGACCAAATAAGAAAGAGCCTTTTCCACCCTGAGAATTCACTGAGAATTGAGGGAGATGTCTACAAAAATGGTTATGGAAGATCTTGGAACCCTCAGGAGACAGCCTAGAGCATACAGGCTTCAAGAATCTTGAGTGGTCACCTACAAGGACTTGAGCTCAGAAGCAAGATAAGTAAATGGGTTTTTTCGAAGATAGTGTATTACACTGGGCCTAGCAGAAGTTCTAATCTGATTCCGCTTTGATTTAAACTCTATGTAGTTTATGCTAAGAACATCTAAAATAAAATTCTAGTTACGTCATTAAGTCTCCAGTACTATGTAGGAAGAGGATTCTGAAAAGGCTGCCTAAAATTGAAATAAAGTTTTAATTTGTTCAAATAGTGTAACTTCTATTTTGGCTATTTTTGTCATTTTTCCCTGTATGCTTTCTCTTAGGGATTAGAAATGAACACACACACACACACACACACACACACACACACACACACACACACACACTCACACGCCCCATGCCTAAAAAATGAGAGCGTATGATTCTGAGGGACAACCAGACCAGGTCAGTTGGAAGAACCTTACTCCTCACCAGACTTGCAGTGAGTAAAAGTAATCCCCACTCCTCCCAAAAAAGAGAAGCCACTGCCACAAAAAAGAAAGGAGAGACTCCCGGGGAAGGAAAGAAAGTGAAATCTGATAAGACATGTTCTTGTATAACAGAAATGTAGGTGTCCAACAACAGTCCCAAAAGAAAAAGTAAGCTGACGTTTGGTCCTTCTGCAAAATTCTTCTTTAAGTCAGCATTGCAGAGGTCTCATTTTCAAAACCCCTTCTACTTTCCTGATGACCTTTATTACCTGGCCTTTATTCTGTCTCCCATAAGGCTATTAACACAAGGGTTGCAAATTCAAATGACTTCAAAGACTAGGCATGTAATTTCAATAAGGAAAGCTCAGTCTCCTATTAGAGCAGCAAAGGCGATGAAACTGGAAAGGCATTAAATTCAAATCGTTTAAGAGCATTGTAATTGGGCCTGCAAACTGACAGTTTAAGACGCTGCTTGAAAGCATGCCACCTCCTTTTGGAAAGTGGATGTGGAGGCTGCAAAGGAGTCATCCTCATTGCCATACTTTCCAATGTGCTGCATCCAGTGTTCTGCCTCATATTATATGTGATTGTCTAGAAGAAGACCATCATCTTTCTTCGCAAAGAAAGTACAGAGTTTTTATGACAGTTTTCTTAATACTTATTTATAAGTTCATAATTGCATTCTAAATGTCTATATTGCTAAATGTCTTATTTCTAAATAAAGGATGGTGTGTATGTGTATAAATAATAGTTTACTTTAAATTTTCATAAATATATGATAAGTTACTATATATGATAGATCTTATATGATACATGCAAATATAATATGACACATACACATATGTATTATTTAATATTCATGTAGCATATATAATACTGTATAATATACAACTACATATACGGGTACCCAGCATTAGGGAAAATCTTTTGTGTTATTATTTTAGAAAAGCAAGAATGAAATGAGACAGAAGAAAAGGAGGCATATAAAGTGAAGAAAAATTTGCTTTGAGAAAGATGGGGCATTCCTTCAGTAACAATTTCTAGTACTGCACATGATTGTCATCACATTTTCACCCATATTATAGAAACTGAAAGAAAAGATAATCTGTACACACAAGTCATGCACTAAGGGACGTGAGCCAAATCCACTTTGTAAGTTTAGGCCCATGTTTTCAAAAAAAAAAGTTTGATTTAGCAGACTCCATTTTTAAATTGGGGCATTCCACATAAATGTTCATCTTTTCTCTGCTCCCTTCTGACAGAACACATACGCTATAGTTCATCTCCGTTGCCATCAGGACTGCCACGCCTGTTTACATTATGCCCCTGGTCCTATTAGGCACTTGAGTTTACAGACTCCCTATTTACATCCAGTATAGCACGTGGGGATCTATCTGTTTTCAACAACACGCATCTGGTGGATACAGTCAAGAGAGAGATTCAGGGGCAGAGAAGTCTTTTTAAAATAAGACATGAAAAATTAAAACCCACAGATATAAATCTATAAAATATTCAAGGCATTAGAAGATGCTGTCTCTTGTCTAGAGGGCAAGGGATCATTGTTAAGTGAGAAAGAAAACCTTGAAGAATCAATGTTGCTCTGGATCTGGACCATGTGGTCACTCAGGGGACTTCCGAGGAATTCTTTCTAAAGCTTAAAGGTGTTGGAAACTGGAAAGTACCAGTTCCAGGTACTTTCCTATGGGTGCTATGTGGCCTTTTGTTTTTCAATACCAAGAAATCTCTGGGTATGGGTTAGTCTAGGAAAGTGCCATTGAGTCCTGGTAGGAGAATCAAGGTTCCTTGAAAAAAGGATTGTAACTTTTAGTTTGAAATCCTTCTGTGTAGTGGAACTTCAGAAAAATATGTGGTAGGAAAGGAGGTAGAAAGACTAGGACATCTCATGTCATTCTTTCCAATACTCTTATGAGATTGAAAAATTTATCACATGTTCTCACTCAGAAGCGGACCTTGAACAATTATCGTAATACTATAAGAAAAGGATTGGCTGTAGTGGGAAACCGCTGAGGGGGTGGGAATTGGCAGCAGTGGGAATCTGCCAGAGAAGGAGCACGCCTCATCAACAAAGGTACCTGCATAATGAACAATTGTATACCTAACCCTGAATTGTACCCCACATCTTCAAAATAAAAAATTCACACAAAAAAGAATACATACCACAAAAAAGAAGAAAAAAAAATTTATCTTTAAACATATTCTCCAAGTCAAGGATGCATTAGAAATTGACAAATAAATATACCTTTTATAACAACTTTTTAAAAATATTAATTTATTTCCATATTCAATTATTTCACATTTAAATTATTTAAGAATGTCGAGGCTATAAGTGACTCAAACACATAGTTATGTTTCAGAATAAAGATGGTGATAAATAGAAAGACAAGAGAATATCCAAGGGAAATAATTTTCCAACTTAAAGAAAGTTGACAGAGAAGAACAAGGAAACAGTTCCTGAATAAGGAAAAGACAGGACTGAGGAAAATAATAAATTCTGTGAAAAAATGTTATAAAAAGATTCACTCAACAGGAAAGTATTTACTAGTAGCCCAGTCCAACATATAACTAAAGTAAAAATTCCACTTTATGGTATGTGTTGAAAGGCATAGCAAAGGCCTAAAACACCAAATTAACTTTCTCAAGAACTGAAGTCATAAAAATGACATGAAAGCAGTCACACTGATTGGTTAAACAGTGTATACAGACAGCTGCTTTTAAAATAAATGAAAAATAAAAGCTTAACCAGTGAATACTAGTTTTAATTTTGTCTGAAACTAACAGTGAGAACTTGGATACATCATATAATTTCCCTAGGTCTCTGTTTATCATTCCTAAAATGAGACTGAATTCGGTGACTCAAGTGTATACTTACAGTTCCAAAATTATAAATATTTATATATCTTTTCTGGAGGAAGCAATGTATCAGTAGACACCAATATCCTCCCAAATTACTAGTCAGCAATTTCTAGGAGGAAGGCAAGACCTTAAGATAAATGGAATACAGGATAAATTGCAGTTTCTGAGTAAGAGGCAAGGATCAAGGAGACTAGAGAACACATTCATGGGATAAACAATTATTGGGCACCTATTCAGATCCAGGTCCAAAGATGAATTCTATCCAGTTCATGATGCTCAAGGTACCTGTCACTGCAGTAGGAGACAGGCAAGAAAACACAGTCTAGTAAGTACAATACAGGGTGCTCTTGGAACACGCTGAAGAGGACCTTGTCCCAGATGGGAGAAGGAGATTGTTTCAGAGGAGAGTGCCTAGGCCAATTGAGTATCACGCTGAGTCATCAAGGATTATTAGAAGGAGTCAGCCAGGGAGATGATGGGGATAGAATGCTTCCAGGCAAGGTGAGTAAAACATGCAAATTCTAGAAAAGAGAGAGTACGATCATTCCAGGAATTTCAAATTATTCAGTAAGAGGGAACATTGGGCTGGATGGAGGAGTGTAGAAAGATGACAAGCATAGGAGTAAGCAGTGGTAGTGCGGTGCCCCAGTGGGAAGGCCTAGTGTTTAGGTGACTACGTGAGACACCACAGGACGATGCTAAGTGTGCTTGACCTTGTCCACATGGGGGCACTGCACCCTAGATGGCTAGGCTCAGCAAAATGGGGGGTGGTTGGTAGAAAAAGGAAAGACAGAAAATTTCAGACATGTAGAGAGCTATGTCAAGAGGAGTTGTTCACCCTCCATTTCACAAGTAAAAAGTCCCAGAGACTTTAAAAGCAATACTTGCGTTATGCTTCTTTCCTGATTTTGTCTCACATTGGCCAGGTATACATACAGCTGCCTAGTGGACATCACTAACAGATGTCCTGCAGGTACAAAACCATGTTAGCCCCTTCCCTCCCAACTCCATCCTTTTCTGCTTACCAACTGCACCTCCAGAAAAGGTCCATGCTCTGAGATCTCATCACATGCTTAATATAGCACTTATACTGGAATGTAATTGTCCTGACTTGTCTGCCTCCCTTATCTTCAATCAAACTATGTACTCCTTTGGGATAGAGATTTTATTTCAACTTTGAATTTTTGAAATCTAGCATAGAGCCTAGCAAACTATAGGTGTGTAATAAATGTTAGTGGAATGAACTAAGAAATAAATTTCTGGATGCTTTAGGACAGATTTATTCACAGTGAGGTCCTTAGAGTAGTAGCACCCTCATTACCTGGGATTTTGTCAAAAATTCAAATTCTCAGAGCTCATTCAGATCTAGTGAATCAGAATCTTTTTTGTTGGAGCCCAAATATGTGCTTTAACAAATCCCCTGGGAGATTCTTATGCATGAAATTTGGAGAAACATTCTGTTAGGAGATATGAGAGGAAAATAGAAAACAATAAATGCATAAACCCAGACAAGAGATATTTTGATTACAGTCTATTCTTATTCTTACAAATAAGATAAGACCTAAAACACATGTGAGATTATTGGAATAAATCCCTGGTAATACATTTATTTAGGTGATGTAGGAAGAAAATTGAGATTATTTTTTACTTTTTATAGTTTTATGCAAGTATTACTAGTACCTTGCACTTGTATATGCATTATGCTATCTATTTGAAAGGATACTAACAGATTATATATATTTTCTTTACATTTTGATTATACAGGCATATAATTATACTCAAGAATTTAGGGATAAAGTGAAATGTCATCTCCACTTCTTCGTCCCAATTCCACTACCCACTCCCAGAAGTAACTACCATTAAGAGCTTGATATATTCTTCTAGACTTTCTAAACGTTTTCTTTTTTATATATCCATATGCCTTTATAGAAACTTTAAAAATAATAAAGGAGATTATGCTATATGTAGAGTTTTGTACTTTTCTTTTGGTTCTCTCTCTCTCTCTCTCTCTCTCTCTCTCTTTCTCTCTCTCTGTAACATATATATATACATATATATGTATATATATATAATGTATCTGATGTGTTCCTGTCACTGCACTGCACATAAATCTACCATATTCTTTTTAAAGTTTCACTCTATTTCTTTTGACTGAAACAAATATACCCTAATTTGTTTAAACGGTAACTATTGTTGAATATTTAGGATGTTTCTCTGGTCTGAAAAAATAATGCTGCATTGAATATATGTGTGTGTATATGTGTGAGTATACGTATATATACCAGGATGCCAATAAAGTGGATACACATTTTAAGAGTGCTCACTGTAATCAGAAATGTCTGGATGCTGATGGTAACCACTTTAAGCACCTCTTGTAACTGCAGAAGTCAAATTCATTTTATTGAATATTACAATTTTAATACAGCTTTTTCCTCTCTTAGAATGTATATACATTATATTGGCACCCTCTGTATACATATATTTTAAGGCAAGTGTTGAACATTTCTGGATGGTAGATTCTGAAGAAATTGCTGGGTCAAAGAGTTTGTATACATTTACTATTATAATATCTATATTGTATTATTTATCTTCTAGTTTACACTTTTACCAGCTTTGGCCACCAACATTTCTTTCAGTTCTCTTGGGAATCTAAAAAGCAGGCTGAGAGGAGTCATCATGGCCATTATGTAGAGGACAGTGAGACCTAAAGATGTTAAGGAAATTGAAACAGATCACTAACCTTGCATTTGTTCCTGGTACAGATTTGAATGCTGTATATCAGGTTTTGAGATAGGTTGAGGCAGCACTAGCACTTCAGTTTTCTCTTTGTCAGAACTTCTTCAACTCCATGATAATACATGCTTATTATTCCTGAAGAATCGTTGTCTGTGAATGTTTACATAGACAGTTCATCCCAATTCAGAAACCAGCCTCCAATTCCTCAGTGTGCCCAATTTTCACAACAATGATCTGACCTACATGTGTTATCTCTACATCACAGGAGAGAGGACTGAGGGAAGCCCAAGGAGGACAAATGGCCCTTCTTGGCTAAAACAGGCAAAAACTGGAGCACAAACCCAGACACTGTACATTTAATAAGTTTGGTCAATTTTCCACTACATTCTACTGATGAATTCTTGTCAAAAAAATTGAAAAGAGAATCTAAAGTTAAATTTCAAGTGTTTTTTAATTTCATTCCTGTGTAGGCCTTTTTAGGTATAAGAAGTGTGGGAGCAGACTCCTCACATAAGTTTTGAAAGTTCCCAAGGACGTAGTTCAGACAAGTCTAAACTATTATAATCCTGATCTGAATTGCTTCCATCCTTGAAACTAAGCTAGGAGAGAGGAGATTGTGAATCACTTCAAGCCCTGTCTTCTTCCTCCCTCTAGACTTCTGCCAAGGTCACTCTTAAGGCCTCATCCATAAGCAGGTCTTCGGAAGCCCATCCCTTCATTCTGACAGATTTCTTTTTTTTTTTTTTTTGAGTTGGTGTCTCGCTGTGTCGCCCAGACTGGAGTGCAGTGGCCGCTCCCGGCCATCGCAGCCTTGACCTGCTGGGCTCCGGCGATCCTTCCGCCTCAGCCTTCCAAGTAGCCAGAATTACAGGCATGCACTACCACGCCCAGCTGATTTTTTGATTTATTGTAGAGATGAGGTCTCGCTGCCCAGGCGGGTCTCGAACCCGCGGGCTCAGGCAATCCACTCACCTCAGCCTCCCAAAGGCGCGGGATTACAGGCTGAGCCACCGAGCCCAGCTATGACAGATTTCTTAGGTACTATATTGGTACAGATTCTCCAGACAAACAGAACCAAATATATATCTAGAGAGAGAGATTTTAAAGATTTAAAGAGATTTATTTTAAGGAATTAACTCATGTAATTGTAGAGGGTGAGAAATCTCAAGATCTCTAATAAACAAGTTAGAGACCCAAAAGAGCCAGTGGTATAAGTTTCAGTTCAAAAATTGGCAGAATCTGGAAGAATCAACATTGTTAAGATGTCCATCCTACCCAAGGCAATCTACAGATTCAATGCAATAACCCATTAAATTGCCAGCAACATTCTTCTCAGACCTGGAAACGACAATACAGGAATTCATATGGAAACATAAATGACCACGAAATTGCCAAAATAATCCTCAGGAAAACAAAAACAAAAAACAAAGCAGGAGGTATCACACTCCCAGACTTTAAACTCTACTATAAAACTACAATAATAAAAATAGTCTGTTATTGGTGCAAGAATGGAACAGGATAGAGATTCCAGAAGCAAAACCTCAATTTTTCAACCAACTCATCTTCGACAAAGCCTCCACCAACGACTGGGGAGAGGAGAACCTATTCAGTAAATGGTGCTGGGAAAATTGGTTGACCACATGCAGAGATTAAAACAAGATCCCTACCTATGACCATATACAAAAATCAACTCTAAACCTTAGAAAATGCAGGAGATACCCTTATGGAAGTTGGAACTGGCAACCAATTCCTGATCATTACTCTAAGTACTCATGCCGTAAGAGTTCAAATAGACAAGTGGGACCTCAACAAGCTGACAAGCTTCTGCAAAGCCAAAGAAGTCATCAAGAGAGCAGGGAGACAGCCAACAGACTGGGAAAAAATATTTGCCAACTGTATGTCTGAAAAAGATCTAGCATCTAGGATCTGCAAGGAACTCAAACATGCCGAAAAGAAAAAAGCAAACAACCCCATTACAAAGTGGGCAAAAAATGTGAATAGAAAGTTCTCAAAAGAAGATGTACGAGCAGCCAACAGGTACATGAAAAAATGCTCTGTCTCACTAGTCATCAAAGAAATGCAAATTAAAACTACACCGAGATACCACCTAATTCCAGTCAGGATGACTATCATCAATAACTCAAAAAACAACAGATGCTGGAGAGGATGTGGCAAAAAGGGAACACTTCTACACTGTTGGTTGGAGTGTAAACTAGTGCAGCCTCTGTGGAAAACAGTGTGGCAATTCCTAAAAGACCTGAAAATTGACCTTCCATAGGAACCCACAATCTCCCTACTGAGAATATACCCAGAAGAACTCAAATCACTCTATAAAAAAGGTACCTGCACACATATGTTTATTGTAGCATTCACAGTAGCAAGAACATGGAACTAACTGTGCTGCCCATCAAAAGAGGACTGGATAAAAAAAATGTGGTACATATACCCGATGGAATATTACACAGCCATAAAGATGAACAAAATCATGAGCTTCACAGCAACCTGGATGGACTTAGAGTCTATAATACTGAGTGATCTTTCACAGAAACAAAGAACTGAGTATCACATGTTCTCACTCATAAGTGGACCTTGAAAAATTATTGCCATACTTTAAGAAAATGATTGGCAGTAGTGGAAAACTGCCAGGAGGAGGGCAAGGAAGCGAGATTAGCAGTAGTGGGAATCTGCCTGGGGAAGGGAAGAACACACCTCATTAACAAGGGTACCTGCACAATGAACACTTGTATACCTAACCCTGAATTATACCCAACATCTTTAAAATAAAAATAATTATAAATAAATAAAATAAAACAAAATTTAAAAATTGGCAGGATCAAGACCTAAGAAGTGCCAATGTTTCCACCCATGTCTGAATGAAAGAAAAGAATGACCTCTCCATTCAAGGCAGTCAAGCAGGAGTTCCCTTTAACTCACAGGACTGTCAGCTTTTTTATTCTATTCAGTCCTTCAACCAATTGGATGATGTTGACCTACCCAAGAGAGGGCAATCTGCTTTATTGAGTCTACTGATTCAAATATTAATCTCATCTAAAACATTCTCACAAACACAGATAGCATAATGTGTGACCAGATATCTGGGCACCTTGCAGCCCAGTTAATTTGACACATAAAATTAACAATCACGAGTGCCATAAACTTTGATTCATTCTGTGACAGTTCCCAAGTTTTGACAGTTCCAAGACTGGTAAGATGTAAAAAAGCAAGAAAAATGTTTTTCCATTTACCTGTTTAACTCTGATTAATCATAGGTTAGGGGAAAGCTTTCCTCCCATCAAATTCCATTACAACCACACACGTGATGAGTAATAAATAGATACCCAGGACATATTTATACCAGCATACACAGTACCATATATGTGAACACTGATGAAAACATAGAATGACCAGTTATAGAATTCTAAACTCAGAGATTGTTTACATCAACCCACTAATTCTTCATGTAGCTATGTAAAGACACCAGAGACACATAATAATACACAGACAGGAAGACAGAAACACACAAAGATGAAAAAAGCAGATCACATTCAGATAGACAGTTATAAAGACTTTTGTAGAGCAGCTCTCCTTTTACTCGGCAAAATACTATTATCTAGTCACACACTCGGATTTCCCCCCACTTTTACTTCTTATTCATTAGGATGATCTCATCCTGGCAAAAATTTAACCATACCCCATTTGTAATATATAACTTCCCCTAAAGCTCTCATTTATGCATTCCTCCCACCCATCTGCAAACTGCTCCCAAAACCAAGTTAAAGGTAAGCGCAGTGCCTATGGAGGATCCCAATCCACTATTGGACAACCCAATGGCTAGGAAATTCTGTGTACTGACCTAAAATTGCAGTTTGGGGGGCTTTAATAGATAAGAGAGAAAATGTTACAAAGGTAGAGTGTGTACATGAACCAAAGTTCTAAAGGAATTGATACTGCAGTTAACTGTAATAAATAATGCATACATACATAATGAAGGCGTTGATGATTCAGAATCAGTACAGTAACCTATTGGAATGAATTCAAAGTGTATCCATGTTACTGATTGGACTCCCTCTTCTATCTCAAAAGTATCAGTAACCTCTTCCAAGTGTTCCCAGATGCTCACAAACCTGCCAATAGATCCGTCTTCTTTTAGTCAATCCCAGTTCACTTCCATGTCTCTAAAGCTGCTTCTGAAAACACTCTTTCCCCTAGAATCGCTTCCTTATCTTCTAATTCAAACACTAAAGGGGTTGGCAGGTTGTACAAGTCTAATTTAGGGCAATGTATTAAAAACAAAAGAATTGTTTATTATCAATCATCATAAACCCTGAAATAAAGTATTTAATTGTGTTCTTCAGAGTGTAACTGCCTGTGTAATTTAAAAATTTGCAGAAGAGAACATGAGAGCAAGGAAAGAGGTTGGCTCGTTTTCAGGGGTCATACTTAGAGTTGGAACCAAAGTTCATAACCTATTCTGTTATCCTTAGGGACATGACACATATTGTCCTGAGGGCTGCCTTCAATGCGACCCCTTAATAAACATCAAGTGATGCATTAATTAGAAATCACAAATAAGCACCTGTCCATCCCATTGTTTATATGTGTTAAGATCCATTAGTTAACAAATCAACACTCAACTTCCTGCTTTTGCTCCCTTGCCATATATTAAATTGGACATTAAGGTGCACACCTGCATAGCATAAGGATGCAGTCTGTAATCAGCAGTCCGGATAGAACTCAGAGATGAAGATGCTTCATTGTTCTTTCCATAATTTTATGCTGCTGGAAATCAAGTCTCTCCGTTTAGGAAATTAGGAGATACATATATGTTATACTATAATAGAGCCATTAAAAAATTAAAGAATAAATTATGTCTGTATACTCTGCCATGGAAAGAAATCCATGATATATAAAGAAATATATATATATATTTCTAAAATATATATATTTCTAAAAAAGATTTAGAATACTATTCAAGATCTTATTTTAATGTTTTATATGTTTATATATGTATGTGTGTGACTATTTGAATATTTGTATATGCATATTTGTATATACAACATATGTGTTTGTGTAGATCCAAACATTTAAACATAAATGTAAAAAGTCTATAAATATTCAAACAATCTTAAAATAATGATTTCTCCTTTCTTTTGTGGAGAGAAATGTTGAAGGGTGGGTAAGAAAAATGTATTTCATACGTTTATATTTTTTTAAAAAATGATAAAACCACATTTAGTTTTCTTAAAAATCTAATAAAAATAAAGAAGGCAATTTCAAAATATTCCAGGTTTTGGTTCTTTTGTGATAAAAAAAAATGCATGTACATGGCTTTTAAAGGGAAGGAAACAGACAATATTACCTTGGAAGGAAAATAAGAATGAGTGGGCTAAGAAGGTGGTTGTGGGCAACTAATAAACTTAGATTTCATGGGCTTATATAATGTAAGAGACCCTCTTCAAGAAACATAATACAAATTTATAAATACAAAATTAAGTAAGTAGAATGATTAATCACAATAAATTACAGATGTAAAAATGATCATAAATCCTACCAACATCACAAAATCCAGTAATATCAAATAATATCTATAAGTATTAACTGCCTCACCCACTCTCAATTGTTTTTTGCCTATTTTTTCTCTGCATATTCCGATTGCCTCTTCATATGACAAAGATTTTATAATATTATTTTCCATTGGGAGAGTAGAAAGAAAATCTAGTCTTCCAACATTTTTTTCTCCTCCAATACCCACATTCATCCAGTGCTGTGGCCATAGGATGCTTTCATGTTTGGGGGCCACTTTTGGCCCTATAACCTTATGTCCCAGCAATAGATGAGTTACCCAGTGAAATGTCTGGCAATAATAGCTTTACTAACCTGACATCACCATGAATCACATATACATAACTCACAGAATCCAAAGGAAACATATTCACAATGCAGAACTCTTTAACTGCACTCTAAAAAGGCCTGTGTGCAATCCAACACCACTGAACATGATGGCAAGAAGAACAGGGCAGGTGAAGTGAAAAGAGACTGTTGCCTTAACCTTTGTGGTTAAAATATTTTACTTGTACAAATTTTGCAAAAGCATATGGCCATGTTAGCTCTTTGTTCAGGGTCTGGGATGAGGTCCATAAAATGGAGGGGCCCTGAAGTTTAAGCTTTTATCAACTCTGTATTTAGGTCAGGAATCTTGTAATGAGACTGGAGAAGAATCACCAGGGATACAGGAGAAAAATCAAGAGAGTGAGATATCTTAGAAACCAAGAGAAGAGGGCTTTTTTAAGGATGTGAGAAACTGTGTTACATTTGCTAATGGATTAAATAATATAAGGTGAAAAATAATCACTGTTTTTTACAACGTTGTTGACATCAACAAAGCCATTTAAGTGGAATGATAGGGATGAAAGCAAATATAGAGATAATTATAGATGGAGTGCATAGATGAAGAGAGAGTGGAAACAGAAATATATGCAGTTACTTTTTTTTGAGCCTGAGTCTCACTGTGTCGCCTAGGCTGTAGTGCAGTGGCTTGCTCCCGGCCACTGCTGCCTCGACCTACTGGGCTCAGGTGATCCTTCCGCCTCAACCTTCCAAGTAGCTGAAACCACACACACATGCCATCATGCCCAGCTAATTTTTTGATTTATTGTAGAGATGTGGTCTCATCAAGTTACCTAGGCTGGTCTCTAACCCGTAGGCTCAGGCAATGCTCTCACCTTGGTCTCCGAAAGTGCTAGAATTATAGGCGTGAGACACCATGCCTGGCCTATGCAGTTTCTCCTTTTTTTTTTTTAAGGTGGAGTCTCACTCCGTTGCCCAGACTGATATACATTGGCATGCTCACGGCCAGCCCACCGTCACCTGCTGGGCTCTGGAAATCCTTCTGCCTCAGCTTTCCAAGTAGCTGGCACTACAGGCGTGCGCTACCACACCTGGCTAATTTTTGATTTATTGTAGAGACAAGGTCTCACCAATTTGCCCGGGCTGGTCTCGAACTCGTGGTCTCAGGCAATCCACTCGGCTTGGCCTCCCAATGTGCCGGTATTACAGGCTGAGCCACTGAGCCTGGCCTGCAGCTTCTTTTTTTTAAAAAAAACAAAATAAAAAAAAAACAAAACACTTTCTTCTGGTGTTTTGGAAACCTTTGATCATGCCAGCATGGGGTAAAGTCTTGGTGTCCTCACCCAACATACCAAAATTATCTCTTTACATGTTTGACCCCTTGACTGACAGCTCCTTACGATTAGGGACAAGTACTCTTTCATCTCATATTTTCAATGCCTACTCAATGGAAGATACCAAGTAAATATTTGTTGATAAAATGAATGTCTTTCAGACACAGTTTAATCTACCTCTTGTTCTCTAGTAGTTTTCTATGTCTGCCCTATTTAAAGAAAAATATGCACTTCTTTGAAAGAGAAATAAATAGAATCTCCTATCTTTAGTTATTTTCTCCCAGGAGATCAAGAAAGAATGACACAAAGAGGCAGAGGTGAGAGAGGGAAGGAGGAAGGAAAGCAGAAAGAGAAATAGAAAGGAAAGGATTTGTAAAAACTCTTCTTTTAAGATGTGCTATAATTCAAATCAACTAACTGTTATTGAACACTAACCACTTCCTAGACCCTAAGTGCTCAAAATGGAAAAGATATTGTCCAAATTAAAAATTTTAAAAACTTACCATATTTTGGTAAATAATAAAATAGATGCCCAGTATCCCAGGAAGGGGAGAGTCAGGGTATGAAGAAGGACTTTGGAGAGAGATATAACCTGAGCTGATGTTTTAAGGTGAAAATTATCCAGATGAAATAAATTGAAATTTTGTTCTAGAAAAATTGTCAAGAATGTGTCAAGAATGTAAGAAATTTGGTAACATGAGAGACAAGAAATAGCAGGATTCATTTGAAAAAGTTTTGGGGGCCCAACTGTGAACTACACCACCAGAGATGCAAAAAAAACTTGAGCATTAGTCTAAAGATGACAGGGAAACACTAAAGCAGTTAAACAAGTCAGAATTACATAGGAAGCAATTTGGCTTCCAAGTTTCCCTGGAAAATAAGAACATGTCTACTCATTTACCAGGGACCTTGCCTCCTATATCCTATTCCCAAGAAATAAAAAGAATATTTGCTTCTATTTTAGGACTTAACTTGTCCAAGTAACCCCTGCCATGCACTGCCCCACAGTCCTGAAAAGTTCTGGAAGTAAATTTCACCACAGCTGCAGTACAGTCACAGTGTGTCTGCTGACTACTCGAGAGTGAAAACAAATAGCAGCCATGTGCTGGCCACACATTCCAATGGGGATCCTGCCATCTGTCTTTGTGTTCATACAGCCATTCAGATTTCCAGTTCATACCAGCTCGATGGCACTTCCAAGCAGAACTTGGAACAGTTAGAACAGAGAGAAAGTTCATGGACAGCAGCAAGCTTTGCAGAGTTTAGCACACTCACACAGAAGAAGCAAAGTGAGGATGACATTACAGCAATATTTGTGATAATGGTAATAATAATTTGCCAGGGTAACAAGTGGAGTTGGTAGTAATAGAGTCAGTGATGTGGATAGGACCCAGAGTTTGACTATACCAAAAGCCATACACACTTGTTGGGAAGACCAAAAAATGTTTTTTTCATGGGCACAAACCTACCCCCAGTGGTCTTTGCATTATCAAGTTATTTAATGCTTCCCACAGTGCTGTAAAGGAGTTATTTGATTCTTATTCCTGTTAGAGGTTGAATTGTGTTCCCCAAAGACATATGTGAAGTTCTAATCCCTACTATCTGTGAATGTGATCTTATTTAGAAATAGGATCTTTCCAAGTGTGATCATGTTAAGAGAAGGTCATTGGACTAGGCCTTAATTTAATATGGCTGATGTCCTTATAAAAAGAAGGAAATTTGGACACATACAGGGCGAACATCTACACAATGAGGGCAGTCAGGGATTGCCGCCTGTCATCAGGAGCAAGAAGAGAGGCAAGGGGCTGAGTCTCCCTTAGAACCCTTAAAAGGAATCAACCCTGTTGATACTTTTATTTCAGACACCTGTGAGGGGGACCCAACTAAAACAGGAATTAATTTATTTAAAAATTGTGTGTTTATTCTTACATGTTTAAACTTCGATCACCTTCAAAGTGTTCTCTGTTTGATGCAATACACCTATCTATACGCTTTTTCCACAGCTCAGAATAGTTTTTGAACTCATCCATTTTGATGCCTTTTAGCACTTCTGCCATTTTTTGTTTCACTTCTTCCATTCCAGCAAAATGTTTTCCTTTCAGAATATTTTTCATTCAGGGAAACAAACAAACAAAAACAAACAAACAAACAAAAAGTTGCTTGGGATGAGATAGGGTGAATAGGGAGGGTAGAGTATGGGAGTCATGCCATTTGGGGTTGAAAACTACTGAACACTCAGCACAGTGTGGACAAGTGTGCTTGTAAATCACCCATGATGAAATGGGCAAATGCATTGAAAGAATCTCCACACACACAAAAAAAAATTCACCAAAGCTGAATACAGCCTCTCACAACAACGTTAGCTGGTACACTGATGCTGATGGGTTCCTAGAACACTTACCTAGCAGGAAGCCTGCACTACAAGGGCCCTGCCCTCCAAAAAATAAGTCTTTTTTGGGGGGGTCCCCCTCATAGCACTAAATTGTGAGTCAATATATTTCTGTCGTTTTAAGCCACCCCATTTGTGGTACTTCATTACAGCAGCCCTAGGAAAACAATATATCCCTTTAACAGAAAAGGAAATGATATCTAGAAATGCCAAGTACCTTGCTCACAGTCATGAACAATGAAAAAACAAGGTTTGGAACCCAGGTCTGCCTGACTCTAGTACCCAGCTATCCCCCTGCCAAAAATGTGGCTTTTTTATGGCATACTATTTAGGTGACAAAAAACATTCAGGATCCTCCTTTACATACTTATGATTTTTATTTTGTTTTGTTTACCACCTAAAATATCTAGTATGGGACTGGAAGCAGATTCTTTGGTGCAAAGACAATGGAAAAGAATATTGAGAATATTCTGAAATTTTGAATATGAGACTGAATGCTCTTAACACTTGTTTTTATTAATTTTTATTAATACTTAATGTTCTTTCCATATTCTTAAAAAGAATAATCTTCAGTTTTGAATACATCTAGCTGAGCATAATCACACACAGCTATGGATACTGCGGTGTCAACTTCCAGTGAGGAGCAACCGAAAATAACCCTTAATCAGCATGTTCTTGTCCTTTTTCCATTTATTATCCACATTTTGTTAATCCTCTTCAGTGGATCCCCCACAGTGCCACACTCTATTTGGCTTTCATATCTCTAAGGACATAAACTGGGCTTGGGAACAAAGCTCCTTCCAAGCTATGTCTTGTATTGTGCCCTAGTGATGTTCCTCCCTGCAATGTGGTTTGCAAAGTGTTTGCTTTTGCTTTCCGGCTGGGTCTGAAATGGCTGTTCTCTGTATATACCTAGATTGTTGTGTTTGTCTGTGTTCTTGTGGCTCCTTGACATTCTCACTTTCTTTGGGGGGAGTAAGAACAGGGCATAGGAACTTCATTGCTGGAAAGAGCCACCTTTGTAAGGATCTGAACTAGAAAGCATACACCACATGCACCGGAACACTTTCTGCCCGACCATTAAACATTCTTCTGAAAACAACAGCTCATGGAGTGTGTTTGTTTAATCACTTAATGCTCACTAGAACTTATGCTTCTAATTACAGTTTCTAATAGTGCTCATCATAATCACATGCCACAATGAAAACTGAACATTCAGTCCCTCCTTGCTGAAGGTTCAGATGCTTAGAATTCTAACACTGAGGTGTGGTGTTAAATACTTTGTTTATTCTCACAGTTGTTCCTTCTCTAACTGTTAAGAAAAGAGGGTAGAATGGCAGATGGGCTACTAAACCTATAACAATGCTGCTTGAAATTCTTGTTGTTTCTATTTCACACAAGCTGGAATTAAATGAAAACATTTAAATATAAAATGTGTACAAATAGATGAACCTTGGGATAAACTTTTCCATGAGTAAGATGAAAATTATAGTACAAAGAATCTCAAGACCTTTGATAGAAACTAAGAGCACACAAGTCTTTACATCATTAAACTATGTATTAGTCGACTCTCCACTATCAGCACCAGTCCTTACTGTGGTTCAAATGTTTGTCCTCTTCAAAACGCATGGTGAAATTCAATATTCAATGTAGCCATACAGGATTTCTCAACCTTCATACCTATAAGAAATGAATGTCTCTTTTTACAAATTACTCAGTTTCAGGTATTCTGTTAGAATCAACAGAAAATGGGCTAATAGAGGCTCCCGTATTTCTTTTAATTGGATTAAATATTTTTCTAGATTGCTGAAATCATGGATTGTAGAAAGCTAGAGCTTTTAAGATACCAAACATATATATCCAATCATGCATTCTTTCTGAATACAAAACTTTGAAAATGAGTGTACATGTGAGTATGTTTGTGTCTGTGTATGTGTGTGCATGTGAGCATGTCTCTGTGTGTGTGATAGTGTATGTACATAATGTTTGCTGTGAAGCTGACAATTCTCATTCTTTCAGAATGAGGTGCTTCCATTTATTGTCTCAATTTCAATCTGCCTGGGGCCTAAAATAAAGAGAGTCACAATTGATTTCAGTTGGATATTTAGAAACTCATTCAGATTCTTTCTGAGTCAATTAGATGATCACAAGTTGGCAGCTCAGTAAATTTCCTGCTGGGAACTAGATTGCAAGGGGGGAAAAAAAACAAATAAAGATATTATGTGCAATTGTCCATCAAGAATCAAGAGTTCTGAATGAGACCATAATTGAAACACCTGTTCTTATACTTGTTGGGACCCATTTTGAGTACAAAGACTATATCTACTATATCTGTGACATAATAGAAAACATATATTTGCTCTCTGCCCCATTTCTGACAGAGCTCCTAAAATCCTTGTAATTTCCTGAGTGATAAAAAAGAAAAAAAAATTCCTGAGTGATAGGAGTGATAGAAGCATCTTTTGTTGTAATGTTCGGTCATAGTCCTCCTCAATTCCTTACACAAGAGCTTGAAATCTCTGTAGCAATGATTGCCTTCTTGTATGCTAATGAGATAACTAGTGACCGGGCTCCACAGATGGCTTTAGGATGAGGCTGGTCACCAGATAGACCAAAGCATGACTAAAGGACTGGAACTTTCAGCCCCACTTATGATCTCTGGAGAGGAAAGAAGGGCTAGAGATTGACTTAATCATCAATAGTCTATGATTTAATCAACATGCCTAGGTAATGAAGTCGCCATAAAAACTCTAAACAATGGGATCTGAAGGGTTTCCAGGTGGGTGAAAACATCTATGTTCCAGGAGGATGGCACACACAACTCTACAGACAGATGCTCTTACACTCAGGACCCTTTCAGACTTTATCCTATGTACCTCTTTATATGACTGTTTGCTTGTATCCTTTGTAATATCCTTTATAATAAACATGAGTAAATGTTTCCTTGAGTTTTGTAAGTTATTGCAGCAAATTACCAAACTAAGAGTTAGGGGGTGTGGAAATTCCTGTTGTATAGCCAATAGGTCAGAAGTAAAAGTGACATCCTGGGATTTGTGACATGAATATAAAATAGGGGCAGCCCTGTGGGACTAAGCCCTTTACCTGTGGGGTCTACACTAACTTGGTTAGTTTTAGAATTGAATTATAAGATGCATATGGTCTCCAGAGAGTTGGAGAACTGGTTGGTGTGGAAAAAGTCCCCATACATTTGTTTCAAATATGTAGATATTAAAAAACAGTTGGTTTGTTTTGTCCCAGAATATCCATAGATGTTTTTGTCTTTCAAAAAAAGACATCAGGCATCAGTGATAGCAGGGTGTCCATCACAGGGGTTATTGCTTTATAAGCCACATAGTGAGACCAATTTAACCTGAAGCCAACAATGCTTTAGAATCCCTTTCTTTGAGATGAGTAAAAGGTCCTAAATCATGTTTTGAAGATATCCGAAAGCACTGTCAAGCATAAGGTAATGTACCACATTCTATATTTGATAACCAAACAAGAGTTTGAACCCTAAACAAATTTATATAATTCCATTATCTTCCCAGCAACAGCCCTGGCTGTGGGAATACTAGAATACTTTTTTATGGTTTTGGGGTTTTTTTTTAAACTGGTAATAAAAACTTATACACAGAATGGTTTAAGATAGACAAGTGGGACCTCATTAAACTGATAAGCTTCTGCAAAGCCAAAGAAACCATCAAGAGAGCAGGGAGGCAGCCCACAGACTGGGAAAAAGCATTCGCCAACTCCAGGTCCGACATAGGATTAACATCTTGGATCTATAAGGAACTCAAACATGCTGAAGAGAAAAAAACAAGCAACCCCATTATAAAGTGGGCAAAAGATATGAACAGACACTTCTCAAAGGAAGACATCCGAGCAACCAATAGACACATGAAGAAATGTTCAACCTCACTAATCATCAAGGAGATGTAAATCAAAACCACACTGAGATACCACCTAACTCCTGTCAGAATGGCCATTATCAATAACTCAAAAAATAACAGTTGCTGGAGAGGGTATGGGAAAAAGGGAACACTTCTACACTGTTGGTGGGAGTGCAAACTAGTGCAACCTCTGTGTAAAGCAGTGTGGCGATTCCTAAAAGCTCTAAATATCAACCTCCCATATGACCCTGCAATCCCCCTACTGGGAATATACCGTGAAGAACTCAAATCACTCCATCAAAAAGATACCTGCACACGAATGCTTATCACAGCATTGTTCACAATAGCAAGAACCTGGAACCAACCATACTGTCCATCAAAAGAGGACTGGATTTTAAAAATGTGGTACATATACACAATGGAATACTATGCAGCCATAAAAAAGAACAAAATCATGAATTTCACAGCAACCTGGATGGAACTAGAGTCTATAATACTGAGTGACCTCTCACAGAAACAAAGATCTGAGTATCACATGTTCTCACTCATATAGTGGACCTTGAACATCTACCATAATACTATAAAAGAAGGACTGACAGTGGTGGGAAACTATGGAGGGGTAGGGAAGGGGAGGTGGGACTAACAGTAGTCAATATCTGTCTGGGGATGGGGAGACACCCCTTATTAACAAAGGTGCCTGAACGATGTACATTTGTATACCTAACCCTTAACTGTACCTCACAATTTTATAATAAAAAATATATTTAAAAATAAATAAATAAATAAATTCTCCAAAAAAAAAAAAAGAAAAGAATTGATTCAATAGCTACTAAGAGATTTACATTTTTCAGTCAGGTTATTATCTTAAGTAAAGAAAAACTATATTTGATTGAAGCAGGAGTCAGCAAACTTTTCTGTAAAGACTAGAGATTTTTAGACTTTATGGTCTCTGTTACAACTCAGTTTGCCATTGTATTTTCAAAGCACCTATACCCATGTAATGAATGAGAGTGTATTCCAATAAAACTTTAATGACAGACACTAACATTTGAATTACATATCATTTTCACATGTAATAATTATTATTCTTTTGATTTTTTAAATGTAAAAACCATTTTTTAGCCCTAGGTCATACAAAAACAAGCAATATTTGGTCCGCGGGCCACAGTTTACCATCTACTGATTTAAAGAATTTACACTGATTTGGGAAAGACCTCATTAATTATCAATGCCTTACTTTGCCTGACCCTCAGTGCTAAATGTCACAGGCATAAAAGACCATGGCAGTTAGAAAAACAATACTGCCTTGTGTACCACAAAGCACTTAAAAATTCCTTTTATTGCATTTCTCCAAAACATGGAATTAATCAACTATCACCTTGTCCACGATCAAAAGATCTGGGGAAGGAAATTAATACCTCAATTATTTGGCAAAGTCAGGGAAAGATATGTTCTGACTAATGACATATTCTAATCAACTAAAGGTTTGTCCCATTTATGCATGGAGTCATATTTGGGATTCAGGGACACGTGGAAGTCTCCTGAACAAGGGAACAACTATTTACCAGCCACAAACCTTCCATCTAGAAACCTAATTATGAAACATTCTACTAACAAACTTTATATAAGGACTCAAATTAACAACTAAGAAGGTTAAACATAAAGAGAATGCATTGAATATATCTGATATAGCTGGGCTCGGTGGTTCAGCCTGTAATCCCGCGCCTTTGGGAGGCTGAGGTGAGTGGATTGCCTGAGCCCACGGGTTCGAGACCCACCTGGGCAGCGAGACCTCATCTCTACAAGAAATCAAAAAATCAGCTGGGCATGGTAATGTGCGCCTGTAATTCCGGCTACTTGGAAGGCTGAGGCGGAAGGATCGCCGGAGCCCAGCAGGTTGAGGCTGCGGTGGCCGGGAGCGGCCACTGCACTCCATAATATAAATGAACATATACATAGATTTTGTTTCAAATTTCTCTACAAACAATAGTTCGCTGAAGTTTCTGATTTTCATGGAAAGGAAAAGGTATTTTTATAATTGAATCTGATTTAAAATGCAAAAATCTAAAAGTGACTTAAAAATCATGGGACATGTCAGAAGAAGCATTTCAATATTGTACAAATTAAAGAGTTTTTGCTTGAAAACTTTAATGTGAGAAGTTGTCTGTGCTGCTAACTAACAAATCCAAAGTGTGACATATTTTCCCTCTTCAATATTGGGAGATAATATAAAGGGAGAGTAAGAAAAGTGCTTTGATTACAGTAAGTGAACAGGGAGCAGGTATTTGGCATCCATGACACAGTAGGCTCCTTAGTTGAGATGTTACTTCAGAGTCTCTGTGTAAGATGTGAGGTGGTTAAACAGTTACATCTTGGGTATTGTATTATGTACGTATTATATATAATATATGAGTTAAATATATTTAAAAAATATAATATAATATTATATATATTGGTTCTATTTCTCTGGAGAATCCTGACGAATACATAGGAAATGTTCTGGAGCTTTGTCATGGGAGACTCTTTTTCACCTCAGATCTCAGCAAGGAAAAGACATTCTGAAGCAAACAGAAGATAAAATCTTTCTCTCACCACCACCACCATCACCATAGTTTATGGAATGCAGTTCATGGCAGATTCAGCAGGCAAGCCCCGATAGCAATTAAAGTTCAAGAATTTAAAACACATGCACAAACATCAAGCAAAATTCATTTTGTGAGAGAAAAGGGAACCTAAAAAATATCCCTGAATACCATGAATACATTTTAGGTGTGTTAATTAAGGCCTAAGAGAAAAAAAAATGGGAATACTCAATTACCAACTCAAGTTGGGTAATTGAGAAAAATATCAAATAAAGGAACTATTTATTGTAGCATAGAAAGTGCTTAGGAAAGGCAACAAAGGAAGAAAAAATATCTCATGGCTTTGCATCTGACAAATCCCAAGCTGAAGGGAAAAGGTAGGAATAAGTTACTAGAACCTGGAGAAAAAATTTCACCATGTGGGCTACATACCAGGAGCTGGGACCTTTGACAAAGGGACATGACCAAATTGTAGCATTCTGTCAGGGAGGATGCTGAGAAATAGATACATCAACCTCACATTTCTCCTCTCCAGACTTCTGGGGCTCCACACTGGACAAACCCAACCAGAAGCTAATAGACGAGACAGCTCTTTGCTGTAGTCCACGCAGGTCAGCCTCCTGGGACACAGTCACTGTGAAGAAGAGTGAAGGAGATGCAAAATATTTGAGATCTTTGGATAAAAATTGATAAAGACATATTTTTAAATGCCAAGATACACCACTGGACTCACAAGAATCTTAGATTTAGAAAATTGGAGACATACACAAATGAACATAAAGTTCTTTCCACGACATCAGAGGCAGCCTATTTATGAGTCCAATACTCAATGATACATTTAGGGAAACACATCAGAAAAGACAAACCACAAAGAGAGATTTCAGGGATCAAATTAGAGGGCAGAAAAAAATAATAGGAAATCTTTTAGTAAGGGAAATGAAAAATTAAGAAAAATTGAAAATACTGTCACAAAAAAATGAAGGAAAAGTGTTTCAGAATGGAGTCCAATTTATTTATTTATTTATTTTTTGGAATCGGATTCTCACTCTGTCGCCCAGGCTGGAGGGCAGTGGCATATTCACGGCCACTGCAGCCTCAATCTGCTGGGCTCCGGCGATCCTTCCAACTCAGCCTTCCAAGCAGCTGAAGCTATAGGTGCACACAACCATGCCCAGCTAAAGCAACAGAGAAAAGAATTTTTAAAAATTGAAGTCCTTGACCAGACTCGGTGGCTCAGCCTGCAATTCCAGCACATTGGGAGGCCGAGACACGTAGACTTCCTGAGCCCGTGGGTTCGAGACCCGCCTGGGCAACTTGGCGAGACCCCGTCTCCACAATAAATAAAAAATTAACCGGGTGTGGTAGCACGTGCCGTAGTTCCAGCTACTTAGAAGGCTGAGGCGGAAGGGTGGCCGGAGCCCAGCAGCTCGAGGCTGCGGTGGCCAGAAGCATACCACTGGGCTCCAGTCTGGGCGGCAGAGTGAGACTCCAATTAAAAAAAATTGAAGTCCATCGCCTTTGGAGAAATATAAATTTTAGAATTAGTAAGATAATACTAAACTTTCACTCTGCATCTTAGCTATTATTTGAGACTTTCCTTCCAAAAAGCATATATTATTTTTATAATTAAACACCAACAACAAGTTTTGAACTGTAATTTCAGTTCCACAATTCCAGAGTTCCTGCTCTCTTGGAGTCTGTGGGCAATAAGGGAGCACATAACAAAGCTCCTGGAACAAAGGAAAGTTTCAATAAGTATTTGCTGAATTCATTGAATGAACAAAATTAGCTACAGATGAAGTCAACTATTGTTTGGAAAGCTGTATAGTGAAGGAAAAGTGGGAGGAAAAGCATAGTGGGACCACAAACATACAGGCCCATGTCAGTATCCAAGGGGATTGGCTTTAATGGATGAGGGAGGCATTGGTTGTTTTCAGTACATAGTAATGCTTGGAGTTAGGCAGCAGAACTCTGGTTCCGTATAGTTTTTCCTAGTTAAAATATACCATCATCTGCTGACTATCATCATGGGAGAATCCTGTGTGAAATGGTTTGTAAGATTTGAGCAGGGTCTGTGCCTGAAACGAGGGAAGACCTATGGTCTAAGTGACAGAACAAAGAATAACGTACTTGGTCAAATATATAAAGGTAAGGCTTACTTATCCATTAGGAACAGTGTCCAGGGCCCATGATACTTTTAGGCGCCCATGAACATTTTTTTCATTTTTATTTCTTTTAAAATGAAAAAGATTGGGAGGTGGAGGCAAGAGGATTGCCTGAGCACAGGAGCTCAAGACCAGCCTGAGCAACATGGTGAGACCTTGTCTCTACATAAATCAAAAATTTAGCCGGGCATGGTGATGTATGCCTGTGTTCCAGCTACTTGGAAGGCTGAGGTGGAAGGATTGCCTGAGTGCCAGAGACCAGCTTCAGCCGGGTTCAGGGTACCCCAAAGGTGGAGATGGCGTCGGCAATTGGGGGGAAGAAGAGAGAAAGAGAGAGAGAGAGAGAAAGAAAGAGACTGGACTCCAGTCTAGTGCAGAAGCAATGTGTGTTATTGGGAATTACAACGGGTCTTTTATACACAAAGTCAGATGTGGGAGGGGCATCCCCCACCCACCAGAAACCTTAATCCATGAAAACTTAATCAATGATTGCCTTTAAACCCTTTTCATATGATAATCTTAAAATCCCATAACAAAGGATAACCTAATCCGTGACTGACATATTCTATAAACCTTTTTCATCCTAAGCTGATTGATTTATGCCAAGTTAAACAATTCTATGGAAGCTTAAGTATTTACTTTACAAACGAAAGTGGCCCATCCCAGAATGTTTGGAATGTGGCCCAGTCCAAAGTTCACAGTGGGCTACCTGCAAGTAACCCAGCCGCATTCTTTCAACAAAATGGCTGTCTTCTAAAACTATATTCTACAATTTACACCTTCAATAAATCCTAAGATCATGATCCAGAAGCCTGTGACCAATACTAAGTCTCTTAGATGTGACACGAGTTTGAATTATAAATTGTGTGAAAGCCAAAACTGCAGTTTGTGGAAGAATGGGAGCAATGAGCTTCTAAAGTTAGCTTGTGTTCGTCCTGGTCTCAGAGTTTTTATGGTCTGAGCTCACAGGAGCTTAATCTGGTTAGTGCTGAGTAGAAAGGGGGAGGAAACAGGGTCAAATAACTCCCGAATGCATCCTAGTGGTCTCGGGGACAACGGCCCTTCCTGATCCCTAATGCTCAGTGGGCCTCCATGGCTGGCTCCCAACACCTGAGCCCAGCAGGTCGAGGCTGTGGTGGCCATGAGTATGCCACTGCACTCCAGCCTGGGAGACAGTGTGAGACTTCATTTTAAAAAAAGAAAATTGAGTGACTGGACGCAGTGGCTCACGCCTATAATCCCAGCGCTTTGGGAGGCCGAGGTGAGAGAATTGCCTACACCCACGGGTTTGAAACCATCTCAGGCAACTTGGCGAGACCTTGTCTCCACAATAAATCAAAAAAAAAAAAATTAGCTGGGCATGGTGGCACATGCCTATAGTTCCAGCTACTTGGAAGACTGAGGCTGAAGGATTTCCTAAGCCCAGCAAGTTGAGGCCGCGGTGGCCAGGAGCATGCCAGTGCCCTCCAGCCAACTCAAAAAAAAAAAAATGAGAAGGAAAAATTAATATAATAGTAATAAATACATCTTAAAGGAATCCAGCCTGAATTATATTTGTATATACCAATATGACTATAAAATACATTTTTAATTTTTATTTAATGAAAGAAGAAACCTAAGAAGGCAAAAGTGCCTAGGGTTCATCAATGTTCTAAGTGGCCCAGGATGAAGTTAGAGAGCAAAGACTGGAGTTCAGTGGCTGTGTGGATATTTGGAGGTCACCCAGGCACAATGAACCCCAGCTTTTATTAAGGGTAAATTCTCAATTGACTATGTTTTTAATCTTGGATCTGGCTCCATAGAGTGGTACAAAACCACCAACCATTCATTACTCAAGGAAGCAAAAGTTGTCATTCCAGATTCTTCATTGATTGAGGTATCTGAGGACAACATTTAAATTCAAGAATTTGACAAGACACAGGCCTGCGTAACCACGAATCACTGGCTTAGTTTGCAAACCAAATGCTGATTTTCATACATCTTTCTATCCACCTAAACTGATTTATAAGAGTCAAAGATAATAAAATCAGGAATATGATTTCTCCCACATTCCTGGTTTTTATTTATTTATTTATTTATTTTTCTTTTTTGAATTTTTAATTTTAAAGATGTGGGGTATAATTTAGGGTTAGGTATATAAATGCTCATTATGCAGGTACCCTTGTTGATGAGGTGTGCCCCACTCTCCCCTGGCAGTTTCCCATTACTGCCAATCCCACCTACCCTCCCTTAGCAATTTTCCACTACTGCCAATTCCTTTCTTATAGTATTATGATAATTTTTCAAGATCCACTTATGAGTGAGAACATGTGGTACTCAGTTATTTGTTTCTGTGATAGATCACTCAGTAGCATAGACTCTAAATCCATCTAAGTTGCTGTGAAGTTCATAATTTTTTCCTTCTTTGTGGCTGTGTAATATTCCATCATGTATATATACTACATTTTTTTATCCAGTCCTCTTTTGATAGGCAGCACGGTTGGTTCCATGTTTTTGCTATTGTGAATAATGCTGCAATAAACCTGCATGTGTAGGTATATTTTAGGAATCGCCACACTGTTTTCCACAGAGGTTGTACTATTTTAGACTCCCACCAACAGTGTAGAAGTGTTCCCTTTTCTCCACATCCCCTCCAGCATCTGCTGTTTTTTGAGTTATTGATGTTGGCCATCCTGACTAGAGTTAGGTGGTCTCTCCATGTGGTTTTGATTTGCATTTCTTTTATCATTTGTGAGCTGAGCATTTTTTCATGTATCTGTTGGCTGCTCGTATGTCTTCTTTTGAGAAGTACCTATTCATATCTTTTGCCCACTTTGTAATGGAGCTGTTTTTTGGTGTTTTTTTTTTCTTTTCAGCACATTTGAGTCCTTGTAGATCCTAAATGTTAGGCCTTTGTCAGATACATAGTTGGAAACTATTTTTTCCCAGTCTGTGGGCTGTCTCCCTGCTCTCTTGATGGTTTATTTTGCTTTGCAGAAGCTTTTCAGCTTAATTAGGTCCCACTTGTCTATCTTATCTCTTTGGTGACATTCCTGGTTTTTAAAAGCAAGAACAGTTATTCTCCAAGAACTCCGGGTTAGCAAATGAGGAGTTGATAGGGAAGTAAAAATCAAGAAAGGTTAAAAGAGAGGATAGTTTCCTTGCTGAGATTACATGATTTTTTAAAACTTGCTCCCTGAAACTCTTCCCATCCATGAAAATATAAGGGGGAGGGTGGAAGGCAGTATTAGCCTTATCAATCATAAAACCAATCAGCAAGACGCCTCCTGTGTTCTCCATGTATAGGAAAGAAATATTCCAACTGCTCCAAAACATGCTAAGGAGAAATACAATCCTCCTCACTGGAATCACTTTTCAGTGAATGCACAAGGTTTCATGTGGGGAGTGAGTATGTGACAGTCACTCAAGCCAAGGAAAGATCACTTTACAACAGGCACCTACACCGGGGCTGGAATGGAGATTTTATGACCATTCCTGGGCACTGGGTAATCCAAGTACTAAATTTTGTGGCTTGATGTCATATGTCATTCAAAGGAATAGTCATCAATGGAACCAAAATAAAGTTTCACTGATATCTCAAGGTATTATAATTGTCAATATATTATCAAGTAGTTTTCATATCAAAGCTATGTCTGTGTGTGCTTTTATTAGCTGAATAAAGTATAAAATTAAAAAGTAAGATTTTTTATTTCCTCCAAAAAGTTTATGACACAAAAAAATATTCAAGCTATTTAACATTTAATGAAATCTCATCAAGAAAACCAGACATCTCTATATTTCTGAACTTTCAACTGTCTTTTCACCTGACAATATCAGACTGCCTAGAAATCCAGTTGAAATTCCCTTCAGATGGTCAGTGTTAGTAAAGTAAATACTGTGTGATCCTCAGACAGCAGAATAAACAATCCAAGTTGTCAGGGTGGCAGCTGATCTGTCAATGATGCTTTTACTCAATGAAAAGCCTCTGGTATAATTAAACATTTTCTAGGGCAAAGCAGAGCCATGAGTCATCCTATTAGAAACAATATCAAAGAGGATGGCAGAGAATGCCATTTACCAGGATCTTGTCACTCTCAGTAAACCCATATTTAGATAAGTTAAAGCTGAAATCTGAGCTGTGTTTAATGACAGATCCATGGGCACAACTGGGCTACCGTTTACTTGAAATGCAGAATGGATAGCATCGCATTGACTCTGGGCAGAAAACAACTCAGCACCAAGAATTCCAAGTCATCAGATCCTATCCTTCAAACTTGTTTGCTGAACTTTGGTAACTTCAAACCAAGTAATTTAACGTTTTGGGAGTCTAGGATAAAACTGATCTGGGGTGACCTATCTTTGGATATTACAAAGTTCTGGGGCTGAAACTAGAAGAAGAAAAACAAGAGTCTTAACAAGTCTTTAAAAATTGCTAGGTGGATCATTAATTGCATAAAAAATATTTTAAAATTTTATTTGAAGATTGTAAGTTGTAAATAGCAGAATATATAATGAGGCACTCTTTGAAGGAGTAAACTAGAAATAGAAAATTAAATCTGAATATCTGAACATATGTGTTCTACTAAAACACAACACTTTAACATCTAGAGCTTGAAGAAGAAAAGATTTAAAGCTTAATGATTTGAGGTTGGTCACTGTGGTATGTGCTTGTAGTTCCAGTTATTCTGGAGGCTAAGACAGGAAGATAGTTTGAAGCCAGGAGTTCAAGGCTGCAGTGAATTATGATCATGCCCCTGTATATCAGCCTGGAATGCAGAGCAAGACATCATCTCTAAAAAATAAAATAAAATAATAAAGTTTAATAATTTGAAATGCTATCGAAGATTAAAAAGAATTGAAAAGAACAAAGTTTAATACACTTTGCTACAAAATATGTACAAACATTTGTATCTCACAAAACACTATAAAACAAAATTTTAAATATTTCAAATTATAACTTTAAAAAATAGCAATGTGCTTATGTCAATTTGTACATGTTTTTATTATGTAGATAAAAAAATCAGCCCCCTTAGAGCCTAGATGAACAAAGGATATAGATGTATATTTTAAAAAGTGAAAATATGAATAGTTAGTAGATTTTATATAAACAAATACATGCAATGAGAATTAAGATGAGAGTTTACCCCTTTTAAAATGAGAGTTCAAATGCCATTTTTAATGTCATATGATCAGAATTTTTAAGGAAATAATAATCCAATACTGATCATAACATTGGTAACAGTATAAATTGAGGCAACATTTCTAGCAGCAACTTGATTACAGTTCTCAGGAGCCTAAAAAAAAAAGTCATAAATAATACAAATAGATCTTGGGAGCTTATTTAGAGATTCCAGTAAGAAAGCACAACTATTCATATATTTCTCGTGGAAGAATGGTCATCCTCTTCAGCTTCCCAGGGAATGCCATTAGGATTGATGAGGGAATAAAGAAATTCTTACTCAGCTCCTCAGATCAGCAAAATACTAGAAATAACTTAGGAGACAGAAGCTACAACTAGATCATGCATACAACCTCTTTTTGAGCTGTTCATTCTCCCCCAAATCAACTCCCACCCAAGAAATAACCAGATTATACACCCATAGATTTATTTGCAAAGATATTGATTGCACAGTAGTTTATAATTGAAAACATTAAAAAAAAGAATTGTCCAATAGAAGGAATACATTTCCACCCATTTTTAAAGAAGAATGTTAATTATAAATAAAATCTGATGGAAGTATGTGATTTTTTCAATACAGCAGTCTATCTAGTCAGGAAAACTACAATATTTGTAGTGTTGACCTCTAGGTTATGGATTTTAAACCTAATTATAATGAATTTTTTTAATGATAAAGTCAGACAAGTCTGTTTGGTTAAGTACTTTTTACCTATTGTAACTACAGCACCAAAAATCTATTTAGTAAAAATGATTTATTGCTAAATTATTATAATAACCAAAGTGTAGTCTTCCTTCAAACAACATTGTAGAGGCCTTCATTTTTTGTCAAATTTTTCTATATTCTTTTTCAAATAAATCTAAGTGGCCTAATTACTGTGTGCTTCATTCAGTGTCCTGCTTTGTATATGAAAAGTTTGTCAATAAAACTGTACCATTCATTAATTTGTAAATTCAATATCACAACAGCTGTAGGGTTACAAATGACCTATAAAAGTGATAGGGGAACAAAAACAGCAAATGCCATGTTCGTTATTGGCTTCCTATGGATTTGTACAATCTAATGTTCTTTGAAGAGTTTTGGACCACCTCTAAATAACAGCTGTGAGGGGGAACTGCAATACTTCAATCCTTGTTTTTTGGCAGTAAGTATTTGTTTTTAATGTGAAAGCAAACAACGAAAGAAAACCTTTTCCATCTGCTTTTATCAGAAAGAAAGTCAAACGGAAGTCACAGTATCCTCAGCAAATAGCACTTGACTTTAGTGCACAAACACATTCTTCATTTATAGACGCAGCCTCCTTAAGTGTTAGGTCAACATTAGAATGATAAATAGTCAGGGGCCAGGCTTAGGGCGAATTTAGGCAATGTTGAGTAGGGCTCTCCTAGCTTTTCGATTTGGGGTTGCCTGTCTACAGAATTGAATCTCCCAGGGAAGATTCTAAAGCATCTATCTCATGCTGCAAACACAAGTATGTTGAACCAAGGTTCTCCTTCCTCAAAACTGCCTTTGCCTTAGAGAACAATTCATGTCTACCTTTGTAAACTTGTGAAATATCTACCTTACAAATAGCAAGAGTTCAGGCCACTGTCAGGTCCATAGACCATTATATAGAGCCATATAAAAGAGATCCTGAGAGTTACTGGGTGCATCAGTATGTAAAGCAGCAGGCACAGCTGCTAATTATAAGTGACTTGGGAAATGAGATTAAGATGACTAATAGAGTTAATGTGTTCGTCTCTAAGTCCCAACTCACAATGACAGAATTTTAACAAACGACAGAAATCACACTCATTTTTTTTTAATGTTTAAGTTCCTTTTAGCACTGGAAAATCATGAGGGGGCTCAAATTTTGACCTAAGATTTTAAGAAATCTCCTTCAAATGAAAAGCAGTTGGGAACAAGTATGTGCAAAAGAGAACTGGCACAAAAGGTAGAAGGAGCTTCAGAGTTGCTCCACACTCAGAGAGCTGAGGCAGCCAGAAGGGTGATTTGCTGTGTAAAAACATTTGCTTCCTGCTCTCAACACACACACACACACACACACACACACACACACACACACACACACACACGTGTGCAGAGGCAACAGTGGAGATGACTGCTGCAGCACTGAATGTGTGAACATGGTCCAAAGAAGCAACACAGACTCCAGAGTTAGGAGGAAAAGGAAGTCCCAATGTTGAGAAAAAAAGCTCCTAGCATAAGCCCTTCACAGCATGTCCTACTACTACCCTAAATTAAACAGGCTACAGAAAACAAAACCACACCTGCTGACAGGTAAGTTTGGATTTTCTGATACAAAGATGATATCAAATCAAGAAATACTTTTAAGAAAACCTACTCCATGATATAAAAGCACCTAACTAAGAATGGGAAGAATTAACACCAGAGGAAACAAATTTAATGGAGCAAACAGAAGATCCCCCTCAAATTTTTTTTAAAACTGAGGCATAATTTACATAAATAAATGCCTTGATATTAACCGTTTAGTTTGACAAATGTTGATAATCGTATACATTCATGAAACTGACACTTCAAAGCAAGATTTAAAACATTTCTCTCACTCCAGAGTTCTTTCTTGCTTCTTTCACTCAATTCTCCCATCATAGGCAGCAATGTTCTGCTTCCAATCACCACAAAATAACTTCATCTGTTCTTCATTGCATGCATATAGATGGAATCATCAAGTATATATTTTTTCAATCAACTTAGTGTTTTTGATGTTTATATATGTTGGATATACAATTAGCTTGGAGTTTTTTTTGTTGACAAATAGTATTTCATTGTGTAAATATAACATTTTATTGACCCATTCTCCTGTTGAAGGACATTTGGCATGTTTCTAGTTTGAGGGGCTATTATGAATAGAGATTCTATGAACATTCTGGTACAAGTATTTTTGGAATTGCTAGGCCATAGAATAGATGAAAATTTAACCCTATAAAAAAATGCCCAGCCGGGCTTGGTGGCTCAGCCTGTAATCCCGTGCTTTTGGGAGGCTGAGGTGAGTGGATTGCCTGAGCCTACGGGTTCGAGACCCGCCTGGGCAGCGAAACCTCACCTCTACAATAAATCAAAAATCAGCCGGGCGTGGTAGTGCGCGCCTATAGTTCTAGCTAGGAAGGCTGAGGCGGAAGGGTCGCCGGAGCCCAGCAGGTCGAGGCTGCGGTGGCTGGGAGCGGCCACTGCATTCCAGTCTGGGCGACAGAGTGACACTCCAACTCAAAAAAAAAAAAAAAAAAAATGCCCAGCAGTTCTCAAAAGAGTTTGGACCATTTGACACTCCAGCCAGAGATGTATTAGGTTTCTATTTACCCTACATCCAACCAGCATTTGATGCTGTCAGTCATTTTTATTTTACCCATTCTTGTGGATATCATGTGACTTAAATTTGTATTTCTATAATGAGTAATAGTGTTGAGCATATTTTCATAAGCTTATTAAAAATTCATATATCTTCTTTAGTAAAAAGCCCAAGTATAATTTTCCCTTTCTAACTGAATTATTTGTCTTTTTAATGTCAATTTGTAGAGGCCTTTATATGTTCCACATGTGAGTCCTTTGTCACATATATAAATGACTCATATCTAGACTACATAAGATATATGCATGCATATATATATCTGTATGTATGTCAAAGGATTCATATGCAGATCATATATCTAAAATCTGTATTTGTGTCTATGTCTATATCTATATCCATATGTATTTGGCTATGAACCTTAGTCAATAATCAATCAATTGTGCATATGTCCATTTCTAGATTCTCCACTTGCTTATCCAAGTAACCAATATTTCAATTTTTTTTTTTTAATGTTTTTGAGTTGAGGTCCCACTGTGTCACGCAGGCTGGTGGGCAGTGGCACAACCATGGCTTACTGCAGCCTCAACCTCCTGGGCTCAGGTGATTTTTCTGCCTCAGCCTCCTGAGTAGCTGAGGCTACAGGCACGCACCACCACACATGGCTATTTTTTATTTTTTATTTATTTATTTTTTTGAGTTGGAGTCTCACTCTGTCGCCCAGACTGGAGTGCAGTGGCCGCTCCCGGACACCGCAGCCTTGACCCGCTGGGCTCCGACAATCCTTCCGCCTCAGCCTTCCGAGTAGCCGGAATTACAGGGATGCGCTACCACGCCCGACTGATTGATTTATTGTAGAGATGAGGTCTCGCTGTCCGGGTGGGTCTCGAAACCCCGGGCTCAGGCAATCCACTCACCTCAGCCTCCCAAAGGCGCGGGATTACAGGCTGAGCCACCGAGTCCAGCTGTGTGGCTATTTTTTAATTTACTGTAGAGACAAACTCTCACTATGTTGCCTAGGCTAGTCTCAGACTTCTGGACTCAAACAATCCTCCCTCCTTGGTCTTCCATATGCTGAGATTACAGACATGACCCAATATCGCAATCTTTATGACTGTGGCTTTATAGTGAGTATAGTTAACTCTAGAAAACGTATAATGTAAAGTTTGTTATTGTACCCTTTTCCTCAAGATTGCTTTGTATGGTCTAGATTCTTTGCATTTCCGGTAAATTTAAAAATTGATTTTTAGTTTCTAGGGAGGAAAACCTTTAAGAAGTTTAAATGAACTTGCTTTGAATCTAAATATTAATGTAAAGGAATAGACATCTTAGCAGCATTAAATTTTTGAATCCATAAACATAGCATATATTTCCATTTATTGATGGCTTCTTTAATTTTTCCTGTCAATGTTTCATCATTTTCAAGTTTAGAACTCTTGTACAGCACATCTTTCACTAAAATTATTACCAGAATTCAACGTGTTAAGCTGCTATTGTAAATATTAAGTATTTTGATTTAATGTTCTAATTGTTTATTGCTAGAATGTAAAAAATAAAATGTTTAATGCTAACTTCTATATTGCAGTCATACTAAATTCCATTGTTAATAATAGTAATACTTTGATTAGTTCCTTTGTCTACAAATAACAGCAGTGTTACTTCTTCCTTTCTAATTCTGGAGCCTTTTATTTATTTGTCTTGCCTTATTGCAGCAGTTAGTACTTTTAATTCAGTGTTAAGTAGATGCTGTGAAATAATTTTTATCCTTATCTTAAGAGACAAAATTTACCGTTCCATTATTTAAAAAATGAAACTTTGAAATATTTTAAAAATAAATGTTCTATATCAAATTTAGGATGTTTCCTTTCATTCTATATTTGCTGATGAAAGAGTACTAAATTTGGTCAAATTCTTTTCAGCATCAATTGAGATAATCAAATAAAATTCTGGTTTTTTAAATAATGTGGCAAGTTGCATTGATTGACTTTTTAGAAATGTTAAACCAAACTTCCATTCCTCAAGTAATACTTACTTGTACATAATGTAATACTGGATTCAATTTGCTAACATTTTGTTAAGCATTTTTGCACCTATGATCATGAGAAGTATTGTACTTAAATATCCTTTTCTCATAATAGCTGTCTCAGGATATAGTATCACAGCAAAATGCTGGCCTCATAAAACAATAGAGTACTTGCACCTACTCTATTTTCCAGCAAATTTTGTGTAAGTCTAAATTATATAGTTCTTAAATGTCTGATAGAAGTAAACAGTTAAGCAGTCTGGCCCTAGGGTTTTCTTTGTGGGAAGATTTCAAATTATTAATTCATTTTTAAAAAATTATCTCACTGAATTCTTTTTTTTAAAAATTTTATGTTAAGATGTGGGGTACAGTTCAGGGTTAGGTATACAGATGTTCATTATGCAGGTACCCTTTTTGATGAGGTGTGCCCCTCCCTCCCCTGGCAGTCATTTAAAATAGATATTCAGCTATCCAGATTTTCTAATTTTTCCTGACTCAGTTGTACTAAGTTGTAGAATCTGTAGTAATGTCTCTGTTACATTTCTCATATGAGTATTTTTTTGTTTTCTCTCCTCTTGATCAATCTTGCCAGACTATCAATTTTACTGATTTTTATAAAAAACAGACAAACATTGGCTAAGACTTCTAATTCAATATTAAATAAAAACAGTAAAGTTTTCTTGTATATTTCTATTTCTGCTATTATTTTTGATATTTTCTTTCTTCTACTTTGGGTTAAATTTGCTCTTTATTTTTCTAGTGTATTAAGGCTGAAGTTTATATTGTTAATTTTAGATCTTTCTTCTTTTAGAATATGAACATTAAAAACTATAAATGCAAAACCTATAAATATTTCTCTAGGTAATCGTTTGATAATAGCATCCACAAATTTTTATTTACTGTGTTTTTATTATAATTCAGTTTGAAATATTTTCTAATATTTTCTTTTTCCATTATGATTTCTTCTTTAGTCCATGGAAAATTTGAAAGTATATTTTCTAAAGTAAAAATACTTAAAGTTCCCAGATAACTCTAGTTATTGATTTTTAGTCTAATTTCATACTGGTCAAAGAATAACTACATATGATTTCAGCACTTTGATATGTACTGCAAATCATTTTGTTACTCAGCAAATGTTCTATCTTAGTGAATATTGCATTTACAATTGTGAAAATAGGTAGTCTGAAATTTGGGGGTATAATGTTCTATAAATATCAATTAAATCAAGTGATTGAAATAGTTTATAGGGTATCAGCTAACTTTTTTTGTTAATACTCCATTTCAGCAATTACTAACAGACAGATTTTAAATATCTGATTATGTGTGTGGATTTGCTCTATTTGTTGCTATAGTTTTATCAAGTTCTGATACCTGAATGTTGAAGCTCTGTTGTCGGGTGCATACACATTTAAGATTGCTGTATCTACTTAATAAATAGACCTTTCAATAAAATTTTAATCTTTACTTTTAAGACTCCAACTTGAAATTACCTTTGTTTCAGCTATTTTGTTTTTAGTGTATGTATAGCATAACTTTCCAACCCTTTACATTTGATATGAAGGTGTGTTGATCTGTAAAGTGTATTTCTTATATATAGCATGGAGTTGTTCTTGTTTTAAGAAGTCCAACAATATTTGTCTTATTTACATGCAGTGTTTAATTCATGTATGTCTAACATAATTATTACTAGTTTAATGCCTTTCATTATGATATTTATTTTCTGGTATTTGTTCCATTGTTTCTCTTTTCTGTACCGCTTTTGGGTGGATCAGCATTTTTTAACATTCCATTTGTCTCCACTATTGCTTTTAAAACTGTACTACTCTGTTACTTTTTCAGTGTTACTTTAGAGATTACACTATATGCTATAACTTTTCAATTCTTCCTTCAAATAATATAATAATACTTAACAAAATATAAAAATGATATTATAATTAAGTTTACCTTTCCTCCCAATTTTGAGTTCTTTTTGTCATATGTTTAACAAATGCTATAATCTCCAAGATACATTACATTATTTTTGCCTTAATCAGTAAATGATAATTGAAGTAAACTAAAAATAGCAGGAATAAAAATAATAGCAACTAAACAATTTTTTATATTTAGTCACATATTTACCATTTCTATGCTTTTTAATTCCTTCCCACAAATGTAGGCTCCCATATTACATTATTTTTCTGTAGCTAGAAAAACTTTTTTTTTTTTACGATTTTTTTGGTGGAGAAAATCTGTTTAAAAATTTCCTTCAGCTTCTATCTGTCTAAAAAATCTACTTATTTCATCTTCATTTTTGAAGGATATTTTTACTGAATATAGAATTTTGTGCTGACAATTATTTTTTAACACTTTAAAGATTCTATTTCACTTTTTTCTGATCTTCACTGCTTGTGATAAGAAGCCAGCTGTCACTGGTATCATTTTGCTTCTTATTCTCTAGTTGCTCTTTAAATTTTCCCTTTATGTTTGGTTTTCAGCAGCCTGACTGTAAGGTGCCTTTGTCCTTTTTCTTTGCCCCATTTCTGTTCTTCTCCCCCTTTGGAACACCAAATACAGACTTTTAGATGCCCCTAGAGTTTCAGATTTACTAAGTCTGCCACAGAACTGCATTTCACTATGTTTTCAGGTGATACAAATGTTGCTGGTTTTGAAACTTTATTTTGTAAATAATTGTGTTTGAGGAGAAGGTTAAGGCCAATATGAACTAAAAAGATGATTGTGACTTAGAAAACTGAGCATTAAGACAAGAAGGATAAAATTTCTGCTCTTATAGAATCTGTTTATAATAATAAGAGATATGTAGTAAGCATATAAACTAATACAATATAATTTTTAGTAATAATAAGCGCTTGTGCACCTAAAAAAGATTGTGTATAAAAAGTAACTGAAATGGACATGGACAATAGATGCTGTGAACAAGAAATAATCTTTCTGGGGTATTATGTGGGCTGAGATGTGAAAGATGAGAAGGGATCGAAATTTTGAAGATCCCAGAAAAGTGCAGTCCAAAATGGAAGACAGCAAGTCAAAAACATTGGTATGATAAGTGTCTTGACATATTCAGAAAAGGAAAATACCAGTAGTAGGCAGGGAAAAGTGATTAAAAAATTAATGTAGCCAAGCTCGGTGGCTCAGCCTGTGATTCCGCACCTTGGGAGGCTGAAGTGAGTGGATTGCTTGAGCCCACGGGTTCAAGACCTGCCTGGGCAATTTGGCGAGACCTCATCTCTACAATAAATCAAAAATCAGCCGGGCGTGGTAGAACGCGCCTGTAGTTCCAGCTACTTGGAAGGCTGAGGCGGAAGGATCGCTGGAGACCAGCAGGTCGAGGCTGCGGTGGCTGGGAGCAGCCACTACACTCCAGTCTGGGCGACAGAGTGAGACTCCAACTCAGAAAAACAACAAAAAAACAATCAAAAAAAATTAATGTTTAAGTGTCATGTGGAAAGAATACCATGTAGGCATTTGTAGTCACAAACATGAGAAAACTTTGCATTTTACTCATAAGCAATGAGAAGTCTTTGAAGGGTTTGAACCATCAGAATAATATATTCTATGTAACTTTTAGAACAATCAACTCAGTTGTTATTTGGAGAATGCATGGGGGGGGGAATAGTGAGGAAATAGGGATAAAAGTCCGAAAAAATTACAAGTTTCCGGGTAAAACATGTTCATCAATTTATCTAGGGGGGTAACAATGGATATGCAGAAAAATGGAGCGACTAGGCTAGTAATTCCTAAAGTTGACTCAGAATCAGCTTCCCAGCCTCGATCTTGGACCTAATGAATAATATACTCCAGCGATAATGACTGACAGCCAAATTTGGGATGCATTGTGTTATACGGCTTACTATAGCACAATACTACATGAAATCACCACAGGTTTCTAAGTAGGGAATTTCATAATGAAAGTAGAATTTCAAGATGATTAATTTAAAGACAAATATTTTACCACTAAGAAGAGCAGTCAACAGGCTATCACAATAATGAAGTCGTATGAGTTTAGCTTGCACAGAAATATGGCAGGCACTGGCTACATGTGACTATTCAAATTAAAATGTACTAAAATATTGTTAAATTTAACTTTTAGTTTCCCAGTCACACTAGCCATATTTCAAGCATTCAAAAGCCATATATGGCTATTGTCCATTGCATTGGACAGCACAGATATAAAACATTTCCTTCATTACAGAAAGTGTTTGGGCAGCAATGGTCTAGACTTTGGTGTCACCTAGGGAGACATAATCTAAGGGTCAAATCTGAGATGGGAAAGGAATGAAAAGGAGGATTAACAGGGCACAGTGATAAGTGAAGAAACACTACTCCCTAAACATGTAGATTTTATTTGAGAAATTTTTAAAAATCTGTACAATAATACACTCACGTCAAGGGTACTGTAGTATCAGTACTTGCTGTGTTGCACAATTCATCACAATATTTTTTTTCAATATAGGAAAATACCCTAACTGATAAGATAAATATTGTGATAGCAAGTTTTTTCTCCCTCCTCTCCTTTTCTGTGGGTAATTACCAATGTCTGCAATTGACAACAGTTGATCAAATCAAAATAGGAAAACTAATAACGAGCCAGATTCTCCCACCACATTCCACCCGTTGAAGTCAGCGAAAGCTCTGTGCACACAGGGAGACACATGGTGAGCTAATCTGGCCCAGTATTTACACAGCACTTTCAATTTGACGATCTTAAAATGTTGAACAAATATTCACTTTTATAGGCCATCCCAGGAGATAGAATACTCATTTATACATCCAACTAAATTGGGTCTAAAAGTTTGAGCTAAAGACTTCATGCCACCTAAAATAGTAGTATTTTAAAAGTGTGTTTCCTTCTTTCTATACATGCATGTGTCAGAATTCACAAGATCTGAACCTTCTGTTCTAAATTAAATTAGAGTATTCTTCATGGCTTCACTCGGCTTAGCCTTTCAAATACCATCTTCTTCCCAGCTACCCATCCAATCTCAGATAAGAAAGTTAATTACTCTTATTCATATTAATCCAAATTAAACAACTTCACTCACCCAGACACATATTCATGTACCATACATCAGAGTTGCATAAGTTATTAATGAATTTAAATTTATTGGGATTTTTTTTTTCAAATGAACATTGTACAGGTGTGTTAATTGAATCTTGTTCTCAATTAACCATAATTGAGATTACTCAATTGGTAGGTCATTCATACATCCTGGGCCTCTTCTCTACCCCTTAACTATTAATTTGCAGATAGCTGTCCCCATCAACATGCAGCTGGTCCTTGTGTGATTAATAGCAAAGCAAGCTACAGAGGAAAGAAGAGAGAGCTGTTTGGCCTTAGTCACTTGGTTAATTAGAGAAAAAGATAATGCTGCCAAATTGTTCACTAGTTCAACAACTATGTATTCAAGTCCTGAAATACACAAGGGAAATATCAAGATATATTTATAGACAGAGTCTCTCTACCCCAGAGAAATAGAAAAAGAAAAAGATAAGATTTTTTTCAGTTATCACAGGTGGTACAAAATCTAATTCTGCACGTGGATACTGGAAAGGTTTTTCCAGTTCTTCTCTTCACCATTGTTTCCTCCATGTTTCAGTGAGTTTTACAACCTCAAGTTCTCAGTGATGACCAAGTTTGAGGTAACCTCTTTAGTACTGGAGCACGTGGCCTATAGCAGCCTGGAGCTTGAGTTAAGTCCCAAGAGAATGTGGTAATGTTGAAACTTTAAGCTTCTCTGGCCTCTGAATAACTTGTTAAATCCCTGGGAAAAAAACTAAGAAAACAGATTACTAATAATGCATTGTGTGCTTTTGTTGATGCTAAAATTCAGATTTCATCATAAGGAAGTCTCGATGGTGTTTCCTGTGAAAGACAGAATAGTAGGTGGCAAGAGCACTGAATTGAGGATGGAGACACTGGTCTTAGTCTTAGATTTGCTTCCGATCACTTCAGCTCTCTGACCTCAGTTTCCCCATCTATAAAATGAAGATAATTAGGGGGTCTGCATCATAGAGTTGATGTGGAGATTAGATTCTTTGAACCATGCCTAATGCTTAGACTAGAACCTGATCCTGGTATCTCTTAATATATGTTAGTTATGAGTAATTATTATTATTATTAATTAGTCACAGAAGTGCATAATTTTTCTTTCTCAAAGTTTTTATTTGGTCTGTTTCCTTTTTATTTTTTCCTAAAGGTTTGGGTATTAAGATATATCTGGTTTATCAATGATCTAATTTCTTATTCCCAAACTAAGAGATTATAATATGAAGGTACAAGTTAAGTGGAGATAAATACGGGATTAATGAAAGTAATAAATATTGATTCACATGAAAATGAGAAATAACAATACCTCTTTTTTAAAAAGACCTTATAAATAATAAAGGATATTGAAAAAAAATGTTTTTCTCTTTATGGATTTAAATTGCGCTGTCTAAAAGAATTAGCGTCTTGGAAAAGTGTGCCTCTATGTTTGTGTCAATATTAAGGAGAATTAAAAAGCAAGTTTATAACTCATGACCTGACTTTAATAAATAATTTAGACTTTGCTAAATGTACAATCAGGAAGACAGGAAAGGAGAGAAGACTCCTAGGGATTCTTTGGGAACAGTTTAGAGCTTCCAAAAGATAAAATTGTAAATATGTGAATTTAAAAGACTGCCAATTCTTTGACCCCAACTTTCACCTAGAGATGATGGTCTGTATTTTCTTTCTTTGCGGAAGGCCCTATAACTTACATGACCAGTAAAATATCTAGGAAGCAATGGCACACAGATTTTAGTCCGGATCTTGAGAGCTAACAGTTCTGCTTTCTGTCCCTAGCTCTGGGGGAAGAACACTAGCTCTGGAGAAAAAGCTGACTACCCTGAGACTGCCAAAGATGCCTAAGGAAGCCATCTGAATAGGTTCTGGAAAATGAGATGTGTGGACAGAGAAAGAAATAAAGATTATAGACATGTAAAGTGAAGAAACCATCTTGGAAGTGAGGCCTCCATCTTCAACAGATGCTATAGGGACCAGAGACAAACCTCCCAGTTCAATATTTTCTAAATTCCTGACATGCAAAATTGTGAACAAAATAATATGGCTTTTTTAAAGTTTAGGAATAGTGTCTTACACAGTAATAGTCCAAATAGCAAAGATTAGGAGGGAATTTTAGAGAAGGTAGACATGTGTAGTAGGGGGTCAAGGCTAGAAACTGAGTACATCCTGTGAGGACCTAATTTCTTAATTTTATTTTCACTGTATTTGGAGGAAAAGTCATATTTATCATATTTTAATCAATTTTCTCTTCTAAGTGGAAATTTCTCTAGTGACCCCAGCTTTTAGTAATCTCCAATAAACTAAGTACATGCAGCCCGGATGGGGATATTGCAGAAGATAAAGGGACAGGCCAGTGTGGAGAAAAGGATTTAGCCCTATATTTGCTCCTTTGCTGAAGCCACTTCTTAAGACCTGGTTTTCCACAGAGGGAACTGCCCAGATGTTTTAGGTAATGAGCCTGTTGGTCCAATCCAGAGGTGAAATAACAAGCAGAAGTACACAATGACAAGGATGAGCTCCCTCATGAACAAGTTAGTTGTTGCATGTCCAGTAGACTCCTTCTTTGTAAAATATACTTAAGAGAAGTAGCCCAGAAGGGGAAAGAAACTGACATTTAGGGTATTTAAGAGTTTTTTGTTTTTATTTCTCTGTTATGTACACATTTTAGTCCCTAGGAAGTCTAGAGTTTAGTTCTTTTTGTGAGTTTGTTGACATGAGCATACCCAGTGCAATGTCTTTGAACCAGAAAGCATATAAGAGGCATCTTAGCCTTGGCCTGCCTGTATATGGTATATGCCCCTCCAGGCAGCAATGTGAGCCATACAGTTAGCATGTGGCTTCCACTTCACTTCAGTGCTTCTATGTTTTACCTTTAATTGTCTTCTCTCTTCTTATTCTACCTCTTCAACTAACTACTCTGACGGCCAACTATTCTTTTAAAATCTCTCTGGCAGGCAACTTGACTTTATTCTCATTATTTTACTTAGTCACTCAATTAATAGAAAATTATTAGGTTTTCCTAAGCTCAGAATCCTGTCTAGGATGCTTAAGTTACAAACATGAATAAGTCATGCACTTTGTTCTCAGATATCTTACTCTTGTAGAGGTCGTGAGAAAAATACATCAATAGCAAAAATAAAAGGCACAAAGTGATTACAAGACAAAATATTAAAAAGAACATGTTTATTCCAAAGAAGATAAAACTAACATTGACTGACTATGCCCTATGGAGCATATACATTAAATATATTATCTCATTTATACTCCACTTATAAGATAAGTAGCATATTTTACTTTATTTTACATATAAAAAACTTAGATAAAAATGTTTGCCATTTAAGATCATAAGTAAATCAAACACTTGTAACTATTTTTTCTTTGCCTGACATCATGATCTCATAGTCTTTCCATCAACTATAAAGCTTTCAAAATACTATTAGTTCCAAACCATAAACACTTTCTCCAAACCATCTCATTTGATTTTCAAAACAACACTGTGAAGAAGGATGGCCTTCCCATTCTACTTTGCACAAAGGAAAACAAACACTGGAGAGATAAAGGGATTTCTAAGTAGTAACTGAAATTCAAGTCTTCTGGTTTGATAACTCCAACATGGCTTTTCTTCCCTCTCTCCCATGTTCTTTTTTCCAGATGGGAAAATTATCAAAGTTTCATGGCAATTAATGCATTTGACACTAGACCTTGGAGAATGAAGATTTGGACAGGTGACCACTGGGGTAGGAGGAAATATTACAGTTACAGAACTTGCGCATGGAAAAACAATGAGCTGTTATCAACAACTGTATAACTTAGTTACTGTCCAAGATCATTTGCTACACAGAATCTATTACAATCAGGCCAAAAACACTATATGACCAGATGGATTATTTTCTTTGTAACAATGTGTCAAAAAAAAAAAAGCAGCATCTGGGTCTTTCTTCTCAGGACCTGCATCACCTAGAAGAACAAGATTTGGCTCAAAAAAAAAAAAGGAAAAAAAAGTTTTATAAATATCTGTTGCATATATAAAAAATGAATAATCAAAAAGTGAATTGTTTCTATTCTGAACCCTCGGTTACATAAATAATATTATACCATCAGCACCTTGAAATATAAAAAGGACGTTCTCAACAAAAACAGATGTATTAAAGTAAATACAGACACACTTTTAAAAACATAGCAACTCTGACTCTTATTGTCAACAAGAGCCAATCCCATTAATCAAAAAGGGTGGAAAACGCTTTTACATTTTTCTGCTTCAGAAACAAACGACTTTTGAAAATTTTAAGCCATCTCAAAATCTCAGGTAAAAAAATATACACATACACATTGATATTTTAAACTAAGTAAGAAATAATGTCTATGTTCATGCAAAGTGTCAAGGCTGTGATTTTCCAATAGTTTTGCATTCCTCTAAGTAAAATGCTATCTACATCTCACAACTGGTGGATGTAAAGATTGTGAAACAAAATTGGGCGTAATCCATCAAACTCACACCCCATGCCAACTTTAACTACTCATTCTCTGGAGGACAGGAACAAGGTAAAAATTTATGGGAAAATACTTAAATCAAAACTGACTGCTACTGATGCATATCTCCTGGGGGTATTAGCTCTTTCCTTTTTGATTTAAGTTCTCATGCAGCATAGGGCTTTTGTATGAATCTTCTCTCTCCAGCAGATCAAAGCAAAGGTTAGTATTTTTAAGTAGCTGCTGTACATAGGCATGGAATAAGACACTTCCTCCAATTATAAGAACCATAAGAGACAGATTATATATTTCCATTTTTGTTTTTCTTTGTTGTTGTTTTGTTTTTTGTTTTTTGTTTTTTTGAGTTGGAGTCTCACTCTGTCGCCCAGACTGGAGTGCAGTGGCCGCTCCCGGCCACCGCAGCCTCGACCTGCTAGGCTCCAGCGATCCTTCCACCTCAGCCTTCCAAGTAGCCGGAATTACAGGCATGCACTACCACGCCCAGCTGATTTTTTTGATTTATTGTAGAGATGAGGTCTCACTGCCCAGGTGGGTCTCGAACCCGCGGGCTCAGGCAATCCACTCACCTCAGCCTCCCAAAGGCACGGGATTATAGGCTGAGCCACTGAGCCCGGCTTTATATTTCCATTTTTAAAATGAGACCATTGAAGCTGGGATAGGCTAAAGTAACCTGAGCAAGATCATACAATTCGTGAATGATGGAACTAGGATTTGAACATTCTGATTCCAGAGCTACAGTTACTCCTCCAGAAGAAGGGAGGGCTTAGACATACCAGAGATGTTTAAAGCGTCAAATTAAAAGTAAAACCTGATGTGGATTGAAAGAAAATGGTGATTTAAATACTTTGTTGTTGTTGTTGTTTTGAGTTGGAGTCTCACTCTGTCACCCAAACTGGAGTGCAGTGGCACGCTCCCGGCCACCGCACGCTCCCAGCCACCGCAGCCTCGACCTGCTGGGCTCCGGCGATCCTTCTGCCTCAGCCTTCCAAGTAGCTGGAACTACAGGTGTGCGCTACCACGCCCGGCTAATTTTTTGATTTATTGTAGAGATGAGGTCTCTCCAAGTTGCCCAGGCAGGTCTCGAACTCTCAGGCTCAGATAATCCACTCACCTCAGCCTCCCAAAGCGCGGGATTACAGGCTGAGCCACCTAACCCAGCCTAAATATTTTTTTAGGATAAGATGTACTTGAAAGGGAGAGGGAGAAAGAAAGGGAAAGAGATTTATTTAAAAGGGAGAGGGAGAGAGGGAAAGAGGCAGGAAGAAATAAAGTAAGAGAGGTAGGGAGAAAGGGAACGAGAACAGATTGAAATAGGTTCGTTGATTTTAACAGTCTGAATGAACTTTTTGATTGGGAGAGGAGAAGGGATAAAGGTACTCTAAAAATGCCTTTCCAAATGCAATAAGTTTAAATGCATTCCTTGTTCTGTATACTTCTCTGCAATAGCATTATGATCTTTCATATTTCTGAAGCTCAAGTTTTTACCAGTGGTATCCAGCCTGCCCATAACTTTGTTGTCTGCACAGCCTGCAGGAGAAACACTGAGAAAGACTCCCCTCACAGTTTAGTGCTGAACTCAGCCTCAAGTGTCTCTCCTGGAGACAATCTTCACACCTGACTATCCATTGACCTCACTCTTAGCTACTCATCTTGCTCTTCTTTCTTCCCTTTTGGCCCCAACTCAATTTTTAGACTTGAAACATTGAGGCTTTTCCTAGCTACATGCTTGGTTTCTTTTGACAGGAATTACAGATTCTTTTTATCTAAACCCAGTTAATGCTACTTTAAAATACCTCCCCACTTCCCTGTTTAAAAAACTTCTACCTTAGAATCACCTGATTGGGCAACTGTCCAACTTTATTCACATTAAATACGTGAGCAAGGAGCACACAAGTGTCAGTGACTTAGATCAACAGTTTTTAAACCTGGCTGCACAATCACATGGAGAGATTTCAGAAAACAATTGATATCTAGACCCTACCCTAGACTAATTAAGCCACAATCTTCAAAGGTGGTACTCAGGCAGAAATATAGTTCAGATCTTTCAACTACAGGACAATGTTTCTATTATAATGACTCTCTTGAAAAGCTCTTGTGTCACAGAGAAACCTATCCCAACCAGTGAACCCAAGTTCTGGTATGAATTACATTTCTGCCTCAGGATATTTCTCTGGAATGCTACACAATAAATGGCAAGTTCAGTCGATAACATGGAAACTTTATGGTGGTTGTTGTGTATCATTCAAACAATCAGTCAGGTGACTGACATTTTCCTATGTCAGTGGGTGATTTGTGACCCATTGACAGAGATACATCATGACTTTGCCCTTTGGTTTTTCCACCTGTCAGGAGGACTAGCAGCATGTGGTGATCACTTGTCATCTGCAGAAATAAATTGTGAGTCCCAAATTCTGCCTTTCTTCCCCTACAACTTCTCAGACCTGGGTTGCAAACTCAGACACCCACAAGAGTCAAGCAGGTAATCTAAATGACAAAGGCAAAAAAGGAGGACTCTAGCTAGCCAGACAGTTCATGCCCCATCTAAAGTGGGCAGGTATTACTTAGCTCTGACTATTTTTATACAGCAATGTGGACTTCTTGTTGCTCATGGATTCATTTTACTATTTTCTGCATAGTCATATACTCAAGTCCCAGATTCTTCCATAGCAACTTTAGGTAACCACATCGCCTGTTAAAATAACTGAATTCCAAAATCTAGAATGTAAAGCCTTCTGTCAAATAACCTCTCATATTCCCTAAACTCACTTATTTTTACCCTTCAATTTGGATTTATGACTTTTTTCCAAATATTCTTTTCTGATACTATACATGACTTTCCAATCCATATCAACACTTGTGTTAGTCTTCCCATTTGAAATGAGCTCTCCATCCTCTTCTGTCCTGCCAATCCAATCCTTCATCTTCCCTTACTTTTTCTCTTGTCATTATTTCTCCAACTATTAACTTCTCTTGTCACTTTCCCCCAAGACCTTTCAAATGTTCTGTTTCTCTTGCTCAAGTCTAAAGTTTCGTTCCCTTCAAAAATACCAAGCCGCTACCTAAAACTACCAAATGATCGCCTCTGCCCTCCGATTACATAAGAAGCATCATTAATAGGGTTGTATTAAAGAAAAGTTACTAGAATAAGAAAAATAAAACCTTATTATGTGCTGCCCTTTATTCGTAAGGCCACAAGTTCAGTGAAACCAGAATTTAGTCACATCTTTCATGTATGTGCAATATTTGCTGTGTTTTTATGTAATGTGTAGGTCACCCACAATGCATTAATCTCCTCATCTCCAAACAATGACTCATCAAAAGTGTGTTTTCTCTCTGTACCAATATACTGATTAGTAAAATTAATGTAATTTAAAAATTTTTAAAACCACAAATCTAAAGTATCATAGAGATATCAAAACATTGTTTTCCTGCTTCTTGTACCTTAAACTTCTAGAAACATCATCCCTCAACATGGATTGTAGAAAAGACTTTAAAAGAAAAAAATGTAAAATACCACTCAAGCAAAATTAAAATCAAGTGATGACTTAGATATACCTATTCTTCAAATTATAAGTCATCATCAAAATTGCAACAAACAGATTGTCCTGCTACTCCCTAAAGAAATACAGTCACTCAGACTAGATGTTAAATCAAATAAAATTTAAGATCCTCTGAAATCACTGTAATTTCAGAGTAAATGTAAATAGAAAAACCATAAGTTGCATTGATTAATTCTAGTACATCCACTTTTTTACAGGCAGACTCTCCTTATAAGGTAAGAGATTCAGGCTCAAAAGAAATCATGCTCATCTTAAAATCATAAATTGACATCATAGCATTAAGTTGTTTTTTAAGCAGCAGAATTATAAAAATTGGATTATCTTTCTGAGTATAACTTTATATAACCATAAATCTGTATGAGATAGAATTTTAAAAATGGAAGTTTTCTTTTTGTCTTAAGCAAACTATTCTTGAAGCTCATAAAATGCTTCTTTTTATTTATTTACTTTCTGTTTGTATTTTTTAAGCTCATATTTTTCCAACCAAATTCTTCCCTGACCTAGAAGCAAGAGTCCTGGACTTTTTTTAGGCTTTTCTCTGCCAGGTAAGAAACAAAATGTGTTAAAAGAAAAATAAAGACATAAATGAGCTTAACAGTATATTAGGATCTCTGCAGATTTCCAGATTATTTGTCAAAAAAAAGTTACCCTTATATTTCAGAGCAGTAGAGTAAGGTATGCAAACAATTTATATAACTTTCTTTGAAGATCTCAAATGACTTTTGTAGATTCTCTGTGGTTCAGTAAAGTAAATCTTTTTGTCCCAGACAGAAAACATATTATTAACACAGAATCTTGAAACAAGTTAGAAGAACTGAGTTTAGCTGTTTTATTACAGGACTTCTAAGTACATCTGGTGTATAAACCTTTTACTCAAATACCTTATGCTTCAGATTACTTTAGAGGTTTCTTTTATTTTTATTATTATTATTATTATTATTAAGACGTGGGATACAATTCAGGGTTAGGTATACAAACATTGATTATTCAGATACCCTTGTTGATGAGGTATGCCCCTCCCTCCCCTAGCAGTTTCCCTCAACTGCCAATCCCATCCCCCCTCCCCTGACAGTTTCCCATTACTGCCAAATGCTTTCTTATAGTATTATAATTGTTCAAGGTGAGAACATATAGTACTCTGTTCTTTGTTTCTGTGATAAATCACTGAGTATGATCGACTACAAGTCCATCCTAGTTGCTGCAAAGTCCATATATTTGTCCTCCTTTATGACTGCATAATATTCCATTGTGTATATGTACCACATTTTCTTTATCCAGTCCATGTTCTATGGGCAACATGGTTAGTTCTATGTTTTTGCTATCTAAGTAACTATGTCGAAGTAACACTCAAAATAGAAGCAAGCTAAGCACTTTGGGGTAAACAAGAAACCAAGGGGGGGGTTGTAGAAGAGTTTTTAAAAAGAGTTTGGGGGTGTTGTTAAGGAAAGCCAGTTCAGCACTGTAGAATGGACCATAGCTGAGGATTCTGGGTTTCACATTACAAGTAGTTTGGACGGGAAGACATCCTACTCCAACACGTGTTTACACACTTGGGTGCAATCAAGAGATATGGAGCATTTCTCAAAGGCTACCCTTCTAACCATCTGATTTAGAATCATTTGTGTCACTTGTTACATAAGAGATCCAGAATCCCACCCTGAACCTGACCTATGAAACCAGATTTGCTTTTCCCAGCACCCAGGAAACAGTATTTTATAAACCTCTCATGGGGATTTAAGTACACCAAACTTTGAAAAGCACCGTAAGTTATCCACAAGGACAAAATTTCCATCTTCAGCATTTGGGAAAGGGTTTGAGTCTCAGCACTCTGGGATGAAATGTGAACAATAATACTGTTTATCTCACAAGCCCATTGTGAGGAGAGTTTAATGAGATAACAAATGTGAGGCATGAAGACCAGGTTCTCCATCAACTGTACTGTTCATATTCCGCATTGGGATCCTCAACGAAAAAAACACACTCACAGGTGAGCAGCACCTCGTGCATAATGGGAATGAGAACCAGAATTCTGAGGAAGTCCATGAGGCACCTGAGTTTTCTATCTGCTGCTGCAACTACTAAAGCATTCACACAGTAACACGACTCAATTTCTTCTTTGCAAATCCAGGTTAAATTTGACATGAATAAGAGCACTAATATATTTACATATGTACCAAAAGTGATGGACTTCTGTGCTTCCGTGAATTAGAAATCAAGGTTGATTTACATAATGTTTAGAAAGCTCACAAACTTTGTATTTTGTCTAAAATAATTGTGATTCTCCAAGGTTTTCCCAACTGTGCCAATTTGGCTGGGCTGCTTGCTTGGATTGCCAGCCTGCATCCAGATTTCTCAGTCTAATCTTTGGCAAGATGCTACTAACTCCAGTTTCAGGACCAAGTGACTGGCAGCAGCCCAACAGCCTAAGTGTGCACTCCTGCCAAATTAACACCGGCCAGGAAAAGCCTTCAAGAATGTGAAACAAAAGAGAGTCCGTCCTCTCAATGCAGAACTCTACTGAGTCGGCCACCCTGCTGCAGATCCAAGGGGCCTCCTCACTCCTGTGGTCCAGGGAAGACCATGACTAAAGATGGCATTAAGAGGCACCATGGAGGCATGGTGGGAAACTTTTCATCATGCCTTGTAACTCATATATAAAAAAGTGTGTGGGGGGGTAATTGGATAAAATCGGCTCATGTCATATAAAAATAACATTCCAGTGATTGGATAAGTATTTTATCTGTCTTGATCATATATTCAGGGATTATATAGACAGCGGAAGATGAAGTGTGAACTCTTAATTATCTGAATAATTGATCAGTACTTACAGTCTAGCTAACCAGTTCACTTAAATCCTAAATTATCTTTCTGTGCAACCTATCTTGATCAATAGACCATAAAATTGTCAAATCCTCACTTCACTTTATAATCTATGCTAATAAATATAACCTGCTAATAAATATAACAGTGGCAGCACAGCCGGTAAACTTCACATTTCTGAACATAATTATTTTATATTGCTACTTTCAAGCAACAGAAAACTAAAGATATAGTCATTTAGTCACAGAAGTTATATAAATTAGAAAATCATCTTGATCCAGCTACTCACAATACAATTGGGAAAAGTAAAATCCAGAACAAGCATCATCAAATCTGGAACTCAGCTATAATTAGTATACATAAGTAATTTTTTGCTCTTTTTTTCAAAATCCATGAACTGTTTAATCATAAACTGGGAGAAATGATATTATTTCTTTCTGCTTCATCGCAATTCAAGTAATTTGGCAATTTATTAACAGCTTCTCTCCAAAGGTTTTGTTCTAGGGCTATTTTCAACATTTGCCCCAAAAGGTAGCACTTGATCTGTCAGCCCCTATAATCTCAGATTTGACAAATTGGGTTATCTTGTTAGAGACTTAATAACATTTTCTCCTGCATCTATTCTAAGACCTCTAGTAATGCAAAATATGTGTTCTGAAATGCAACAAATGAAGTCAGTATAAAGAAATGATATTTTGTATATATCTCCAATTAATTGCACACAACACATGCAAGTATTAAAGGGCAGATGTACATATTTTTTAATGCATGCAGGTTAATTAAAAGAGCAGAGCTGTAGATGTTAGCAATGTTTGGATCACGTTCCTGGGATTCAGGGCTTAAGATGCCCTTTGCCCTATGTAATCAGAAAAGCAAATTGTGTCATGCATTGAAGTGCTGTTGAAAACACCTGAAACTAATTATCCTAGGGGGCACCAACAGAACTAGTTGCAAAATGCAAATTTTAGTCAAGTTCTTTTTTGTTTTTTTCCAAAATGCCAAGTAACTACCTGGACTCATTTTAGCACAAACTTGGCCAAATAACGTTATTTGTTGAACATCTAAAGTGCCAAGGTAACCAAGTCACCCAGTTGCTTTGACATCATCTTAACTCAAACACAATATGCATATTTTCAATCAATTTACTTTGGATTCATTTTTATATATATGAAACATGGTCAGTGTTCCATGAACACATTTTCAGAGGAAAGATTGCTATAAATATGATGTGATAATGACTGGAATGTTTCAGGGAAGGACAGGAGGAGAAAAGAAGGCAAGTGCAAACTCTCATAAAATTTAAAATAAACTGTGAACTAAGACTTGGCATTTCATCATTTTTAAACCAAAATCTAATTAGTAAGTTCTGTCCTTTAAAAGAATGTTGCAAGCTTTTCCTTAAATAAATATTCAATTCAAGCTTTGAAAGAATAATGCTGAAGACTTGCTATCACAATAAATTCAGCTTTCAAAATTCGAAAGAAAAACAATATGGGGGTAAGAACAACATGATTGATTGAGAAACAGATAGCTGAAAGATAAATTTGAGAAGTAGCATTTTAAAAATAAAGGCTTTGGTTCAGGATCTCTATCAGTTGGTTATAATTTAAACCTTGTCTTCAAAAATGGATTTGAGACTCTTACAATAAAAGAAAACTATCAATATAGAAAGAAATGTTTGAGTCATGAATAAAAAAACATATCAACCCCTTAAAATAATTTATATGCTTGAGCTTTCAAATTTAGCCTTGATTTTTGAATTTCCTGGAAGTAAAGCGGAAAAAAAAAGTAAGCTGTTCACTTTTGTTCATTATAATAAAAGAAAGCATTAATTCTTTAAGAGATAAAGCTTTTTCCTCAAGCTAAATTTGGAAGTGATTTATTATATTAATCCCTATATAAGTCACAATGAAAAGATAATAGATAACATTTCAGCGGTAATTTTACAAAGAATTAAGAAGCAAGTATTCTTTATATTACCACTTCTTATATGGAAGCTCAATAAAACAAAAGACGTAACAATTGAAACTAACTCATGGTTTTATGTCCACACAATATATTAAGTGAAACCAAGACTTGGGTGTTAGGAATATATATGTTCAAAGTGTGCCTTCATTAATTACTAGCTGAATGATATTGTACAAATATGCTTAGCACATCAGAGCCTGCTTCACCATTTGCAAAATGTGGTGTAATATCTACAATGTGAATATAATACTTGATTTGATGACTAAATAAAATAAATCATATAAAGCATCATACCTTTCTCCTGATAGAAAATAAAAACTTTATATAAACTTTACGGTAAAAGAGCAAAGAAGAATAAAACTTGGAATCTATTAAGAGGTAGATGGATAGAAGGTCTATTTTGACTCTTCTTGAATATTACTTCTCTAATTTAGAAGTTATAAAATTGTAAGTTCAACACAAACCTTGGAAATACCTAGAGCATCAATATTTTGTTTGGCTAGTTAATGGCAAAACATTTGAGCCTTTGTTTAACATGGGCATAAGTTCAGAGATTTTGGGTTGTGTTCAGGGAAACAAATACTTTGGGCCTTTAACCTGCAAAAAGAACTGCCTGGCTCAGTTTTCTACAATTATGTCAAAACTTCATCTGTAATACATTGATCCCTTACTTCAGTTGTATGAGCTCCCTTGGGGTCCCTCACAGGATGGTAGGAAGCCCTTGTTCAAGTGTTCAAGATAGACTTTGGTTATTCTTAACATCATTCCAAGTCCTGGGAATGGAGGCCAGGACAAAAACTCAATTCTGTGAGAATGGACTATGATAGAAGAAAATTTGATACAGATGACTTGACAGGTAGAAGTTACTGCAATGATGGGACAATATGTTTTATTAATTGTACAGTCAACAAATTAGTAGCCACTGAAAGTGTAAGGATAAATTAGGCACGGGTCTTCTATACTAAAAAAAAAGTGTTGTCTAGCTTCAAAAAATATAGAGTGCAATAGAGAAAACTAGACAGTAAAATAATATCACTTGTAGTCTACAGACAAACATTTTAAAGGTAGCAAGATATAGTGATAAGAATTTGAAACACAGAGAAAAAGAAAACTATATTCTCAACCCAATTTAGCTGTTTTCTAGGTTTCAGCCCAAGTTAGCTAAATTCAGTGGATTTCAGTTTTTTCTTCTGTATCTTTCCATTAAAGATAATATATGCAAAGCACCTAGCACAGTTCAGACATTTAGAAGACACTCAATGTCAATAGCTACAAGATGCTAAAAGATGCAAAAGCGGATAATTTTTGTCAAGAATTGGCAAATAACCTGAAGAAAACTATTTTGGACAATTTAAATAAGATAAAATATTAGCAGTTAAGCTAAATGTCTTAGGTTTTCCACTCTAACAAGATATTTTCAACAGAATGTGATTCCTGCTTCTCTTGGTTCCCTCACAAGTCGGAGAATGTTTAATGAAATAAAGAAGTATATGGACTCCAGGATTAATAATCATGGGTCAGAAACTGGGATTTTAGAGTAAAATGTGGTAAACAAAATAAATGAGATGAGATAGATTCATCTTCAGATCTTCAGGTGTGAGAATAACTTTTAAATTTTCTAGATAAGACAGAAAATATATGAATAATGTTTTAAAATCATTAATTAAGTTTTTCTTAAATTGTTGTGGGTTTTTTTTCTGATAGCACTACAAACTCTTTTTAAACATATTCTAAGAAATTCACTTACTAAACCCATTGGCGTTTCTATATTTCTGTGTTTGCTGTAAGTTTCTAGGTAAAACCAAACATGAAACCATAGACATGCTGTCTTACAAAGCCATTATCTATTAAAGATACCCCTTTGAGCCGGGCTCGGTGGCTCAGCCTGTAATCCCACACCTTGGGAGGCTGAGGTGAATGGATTGCCTGAGCCCGCGGGTTCTAGACCCGCCTCGGCAGGCGAGACCTCATCTCTACAGTAAATCAAAAAATTAGCCGGGCGTGGTAGCATGCGCCTGTAGTTCCAGCTACTTGGAAGGCTGAGGTGGAAGGATCACCGGAGCCCAGCAAGTCGAGGCTGCGTTGGCTGGGAGTGGCCACTGCACTCCAGTCTGGTCGACAGAGTGAGACTCCAACTCAAAAAAAAAAAAAGGTACCCCTTTGGAGGGAAAGCTTTATTTTCTTTTTGAAGAGGAGAATGGAAAATTACCCTCTGTAAGTTAGAAAAGAATTATTTATGGAAATGTATATTATTAGAATTCAGCTCAATTTGTGTAAAGAAAATAAACAATAGAAAACATTTTTTAAAGTCAACTAAGTATTGTAGTCTGTAGTAAGAGAAATAATATTCTCACTAAATAAGGAGATCTTCTTACAGATGAATAAAAACATTTAAAAGAGATACTTGTTTTCTAGAATGATTTTTAATTTTATGCAAGTGTGTCCTGATGCTATATGTTAAATAATAGTCTTTCAGTATCCTTCATTTAAAAGTAAACACTAAGGCCATATAATGTTGGAAACAGCAAAATCGCTTTCCCTTTGTTACAGTGTCATAACGTGCATAACACATTGAGAGTTTTGAGAATTCCTGAAGGTAAAATAGTCCATTTAATATCCTAGGACCTCCTAAAGTATGACCGTGGAATCCATTTTTGAAACACTCCTTCCAGCAGAAATCATTTTCCATTGGAGCACATTTCTGCAGTGCGAGCGTGTGGCCTGTAGAAGGAGAATTATGACCTATGAATGTTATCAGATGTTCAAGTATATAATACATAACTATATAATTATAATATCAAAGATAAGAAGGATGGCAGGAAATGTATTTTAGACTCACTGTCTTGCTTGATAATTTTTACCTCAAAGAGTATAACATTTTTGTGATTTTTAACCCTATTATTTCGATATGATTTGTTTGGTCCTGCCAGATTTTATGTTAAATTTGATCCCCAATTTTGGATGTGGGACCTGGTGCCAGTGGGTGTTTGGATCATGAGGGGTGGACCCCTCATGAATACCTATGGCTATGAGTGAGCTCTTACTCTATTCGTTCTCATGAGAACTGATTGTTAAAAAGAGCCTGGCACCTCATCCCTCTCATTCTTGCTTCTTCTCTCTCTCCATGTGATCTCTGCACGCACTGGATCCCCTTTGCCTTTTTCCTCCATGACTGGAGCAGTCTGAAGCCCTTGCCAGAAGTAGGTGCTGGTACCATAATTCTTGTACAGCTTGCAGCACCATAAGTCAAATAGACATCTTCAAAAATCACCTAGCCTCAGGTATTCCTTTACCGCAATGCAAACAGACTAAGACAACCCACTGAAGCAGAGACTGGGACCAACTCCTCCCTCACTTTTTGACAGTATCCTAGTTGTTGGCAAAGCAAACCTAAACTTAATCTTGTTAGCTTTTTCTGAAAGATATGGGGGGGTTATGGAATCCTCCCCAAATCCAAAATCCGGAATTATCTTTCAGAGGGCAGGCCCCTTGTAGTACAGGCTTCCCTCGCCAGGGAGGAAGGAACCCATCAGCATGAGTGCACCAACTAGCGGTGTCGTGACAGTTTGGCTTCAGTGTCTTTTTTTTTTTTTTCTTTCAGCGCATTTGCCCATTTCATGACGGGTGATTTACTAGTGCAGCGGCCCACTCTGTGCTGAGTGTTCAGCAGTTTTTGACCAAAAACAGCATGACCCTTGTACCTCACCCAGCCTATTCACCGGATCTCCCTCTGAGTGACTTTTTTTGGTTTCCCTGTAAGAAAAAAATCCTCACAGAGATATGTTTTGCTAATGTGGAAGAGGTGAAACAAAAAACAACAGAAGGGCTAAAAACATCAAAATTGATGAGTTCAAAACCTGTTTTAAGCAGTGGAAAAAGCATCTCAATAGGTGTATTGCATCAAATGGTGACTAATTTTAAGGTGACTGAAGTTTAAACATCTAAGAATAAACACATAATTTTTAGTAAATTAAATCTATTTGGAGGAAGTCTCCTATCATGCATTCCACAAAACTTACTAATGCAACAGAGCCAATAAAGATTTAAAAGGAGGACAGCAGTTCTCAAAGAGTGATCCTTGAGAACCTGTTAGAAATGCAAATTCTCAAGTCTCATTCCAGATCTACCAAATCCCATAAACTGGGAGTTGAGCCCAGCAATATGTGTTTCCAGAAGACTTCCAGGTAATTCTAATTCACACAAAAGTTTGAAAATTCTTATCTAAGAATCAGACACTCTGGTTTCAGGTGTTTACTCCTTACGGATTTGTACCCTTGGACAAATGACTTAATTTTTCTGAATTTAGCCTCCTCATCTACAAGACAGTAATAACAACACCTTCTCAAACTTTATCATAGGTTAATTAGAGACAAATAAAAACTGAAACTTAAAAATGGCATTGAATTATAAAAGAATTCTCAAAAGCCTGAAAAGCAGTTAAAATTACTTTATACATTTTTTATTGAGGTAAAATAAATAAAATTTATCATCCTTGCCATTTTAAAATCTACAATTCAGTGGTAATAACTACATTTCTATTCTTTTGTTTTTCCCTTTATTTCGTTACTTCTGTTTCCTTTCCCAGTCTCTGAAAACCACCACTCAACTGTCTATCTTCGTAAAATCCACTTTTTTAGCTTCCACATGCGTGAAAACCTGCAATATTTGTCTTCTGTGCTTGGGTTATTTCACTTAACATAATCTTCAGTTCTATCTGTTTCTGCAAATCATAGGATTTCGTGCTTTAAATTTTTTTTTATTTTAAAGATATGGGGTGCAATTCAGTGTTAGGTATACAAATGTTCATTATGCAGGTACCCTTGTTGATGAGGTGTTCCCCTTCCCCTGGCAATTTCCCTTAACTGCCAATCGCACCTCCCCTCCCCTGACAGTTTCCCACTACTGCCAATCTCTTTCTTATAGTATTATGTTAATTGTACAAAGTCCACTTATGACTGAGAACATACGGTACTCTGTTTTTTTTCTTTGATAGATCACTGAGTATGATAGACTCTAAATCCACCCAAGTTGCTGCAAAGCCCATATGTTTGTCCTTCTTTATGGCTGCATAATATTCCAATGTGTATATGTATCACATTTTTTAATCCAGTCCAGTTTCGATGGGCAGCATGGTTGGCTCCATGTTTTTGTTATTGTGAATAGTGCTGCAATAAACATGTGTGTGCAGGTATCTTTTTTGTAGAATGATTTGCGTTCTTCTGGGTATATTACCAATAGGAAGATTGCTAGGTCACATGGAAGGTCAATTTCTACTTCTTTCAGAAATTGTCACGCTATTTTCCAAAGAGGTTGCACTCGTCTGCATTCCCACCAGCAGCGTACAAGCGTTCCCTTTTCTCCACCTCCTCTCCAGCATCTGTTGTTTGTTTTATTAATGATGGCCATTCTTACTGGGGTTAGGTGGTATCTCAAGGTGGTTTTGATTTGCATTTCTCTGTTGATTAGTGAAGCTGAACACTTTTTCATCTGTCTGTTGGCTGCTCGTATATCTTCTTTTGAGAAGTGTCTATTCATGTCTTTTCCCCGCTTTTTAATGGGGCTGTTGGTGTTTTTCCTTTCGGCACTTTTGAGTTCCTTGTAGATCCTAGATATTAGACCTTTGTCAGATACAGTTGCCAGATATTTTTTCCCATTCTGTGGGCTGTCATATTCCATTGTGTATTTGTATCACTTTTTATTTACTTATTCATCCATTAGTGGGTACTTAGATTGATTCCATATTTTGGTTATTGCAAATAGTACTGCAATATCTCTTCAATATATTGATTTCCTTTTTTGTTTTTTTCTATTTTTTTTTGGACATAATACTCAGGAATTGCTGGATCATATGGTAATTCTATTTTTACTTTTTTGAGGAATCTTCAAAATGTTCTCTATAGTGACCGTACTAATTTACATTCTCAACAACATTGTATGAGGATTCCCCTTTCTCCAAATCCCTGTCAGCATTCATTATTGCCTGTCTTTTTGATGCAAGCCATTTTAACTGGGGTGAAATGATATCTCACTGTGGTTTTGATTCGCATTTCTGTGGTGACTAGTGATGTTGAGCATTTTTCATATACCTCTTGACCATTTGTATGTCTTCTTTTGAGAAATGTCTGTTCAGATCTTTTGTCCACTTTAAAATCAGATTATTGCTTTTTTTGTATTAAGTTGTTTGAATTCCTTATATATTCTGGTTATTAATCCCATCAGAAGGATAGTTTGCAAATATTTTCTTCAATTCTTTTTTCTTCACTCTGCTAACTGTCCTTTGCTGTGGAAACATTTTAGCTCAATGTAATCACATTTGTTTATTTTTGCTTATGTTGCTTGTGCTATTGACGTATTGCACATAAAAACATTTGCTCTGACCAATGTCCTTAAGTATTTCCCCAATATTTTGTTAGTTGTTTCATAGCTTCAGATTCTTAGATTTCCATATTTCATACATTTTTATTTGATTTTTGTATACAATGAGAGATAGGGGTCTAGTTTCATTCTTATGCATAAAGTTATGCAATATTCACAGCAGCATTTATTGAAAAGACTCTCCTTGCCTCATTATATGCTCTTGGCACCTTTGACAAAGATGAGTAGGCTATACGTGTGTGGATTTACATACGGTCTATCTATTCTCTTCCATTGGTCTATTTGTTTCTATGCCGGTACTACGCTGTTTTGGTTATTACAACTTTGTAGTAAATTTTGAAGTCAGATAGCATGATGCCTCCAGCTTTGTTCTTTTTTTGTTCAGGATTGCTTTAGCTTCAGGGTATTCTGTGGTTCCATATAAATTTTATTTCTGAGAAAAGTATCATTGTATTTTGATAAGGATTATATTAATTTATAAATTACTTTGGGCAGTATTGTCATTTTAAAAATATTAATTCTATACTTACCTAGCAGGGGAGATACCATGATCATGAAGGTGGTTTTCCCAGGACCAGGTTTATACATTGCACTCCATATGTGCTGACCCCTGTGATTTCCCCAAATGTGGGAAACTCAACTGCATAATTGTGGTAGTGGGGGGTTGTGTTTGCACTCTCCCCTGTTTTTCTTTTTTCTTCTTCTCTGTTTTAATAAAAAGAAAAAAACTATTAATTCTGCAATCCATTAGCATGGAATGTCTTTCCACTGTTTTTTAATTTTCAATTACTTTCTTCGGAGTTTTACAGTTTTCTTTGTATAGATTTTTCACTTCTTCAGTTAGATTCTTAGATATTTTCTAAATTTTGTAGCTATTGTAAATAGAATTGATCTCTTGATTTCTTTTTCAGATTGCTCTCTGTTGTTGTATATAAATGCTACTCATTTTTGTGTGTTAATTTTGTATATTGTAATTTTACTGGATATGTTTATTAGTTCTAAGTTTTTTGATGGCGTCTTTAGATTTTTCTAGGTATAAAATTATGCTGTCTGTAAACAAACATAATTGATTTTTTCCTTTACAATTTAGATGCTGTTTATTTCTTTTTCTTGCCTACATGCTCTGGCCAGGACTTTCAGTGTTATGTTATATAAAAATGGTAAAAATGGGCATCTGCGTCTTGTCCCAGTCCTTAGAGAAAAAGTCTTTAAGTTTTCCCTCATCAGTATGATGTTAACCATGACTTTGTCAAATATTGCCCTGATTATTTTGAGGTCTATTCCTTTGATGCCCATTTTGATGAGGGTTTTTAATTATATAGTGATGCCAAAATTTATCAAATACCATCTTGGCACCTATTAAAATAACCAGATGGTTCTTGTTCTTGATTCTATTAATGTAATATATCACATATATTGATTTTCATATGCTGAAGCATCATGGCATCCCTAAGATGAATCCTGCTTTATCATGGTCAATGATCCTTTTAATGTGTTGCTGAATTTGATTTGCTAGTATTTTGTTGAAAATTTTTCCATCTATGTTTAACAGTTATATTGGCCTGTAGTTTTCTTTTGTTGTTGTGCTGTTTTTTGGTTTTGGTATCTAAGTAATGCTGGCCACTTAGAATGAAATAAGAAGTATTCCTTTCTCTTCACATTTTTGGGAGATTTTGAGTTGGATTGGTATTAGTTCTTTCAATGTTTACCAGAAATCAGTAGTGAAGCCATCAGTTTCTGGGATTCTCTTTGATGGTAGCCTTTGTATTGCAATTTTGATTTCATTGATTTTAAACTCTTATTGTTTGTTGAGGTTTTCTATTTCTGCATGATTCAATCTTGATAGATTGTATGTGTCCAGAAATGTATTCATTTCTTCTAGGTTTTCCAATTTGTTGGTGTATAGTTTTTCACAATAGTCTCTAATGAGTTTTTTGTTTTGTTTTGTATTTCTGAGGCCTCAGATCTTCTTCTTCATTTCTGTTATTATTTATTTAGGTCCTCTCTCTCTTTTACAAAGTTAGTCTAGCTAAAGATTTTCTGATTTGTTTATCTTTTCAAGAACAAACACCATTTTGTTGATCCTCTGTCGTTTTTTTAGTCTCAATTTTGTTTATTCCTGTTCTAATCTTTATTATTTATTTCCTTCTAAAATTTTGGGGTTGGTTTGTTCTGGCTTCTCCAGTTCCTTGAGGTGCATTGTTAAGTTGTTTACTTGAAATCTTTCTACTTTTTAAAAAAATATAAGTGTTTATTGTTATAAACTTTCCTCTTATTACTACTTTACCTGTATCCCATAGGTTTTGGTATGCTGTGTTTCCATCTTCATTTGTTTCAAGAAAATTTTAAATTTCCTTTTTAAGCTATTTATTAGCCCATTGTTCATTCAGAGGCATGTGATTTAATTTTCATATATTTGTGTATTTTCTAAGGGTCCTCTTGCCATTGACCACTAGCTTTATTGTTAGAAAAAAATACTTGATATTATTTCTTGTCTTTTAATTTGTTCAGATTTGTTTTTTGGCCTAAGATATGGTTTAATTTGGATAACATACTATGTGATGATGAAAAGAATTTGTATGTAGTCTGGAACAGTTGTGTGAAATATACTGTAAATGAAAGTTAGGCCTATTAGATGCAGTGTGTAGTTTAACTCTGTCTTTTTTTGTGTGGTGTTGCTGTTGAATTTCTGTCTGGATGATCTGTTTATTATTGAGATTGGATGTTAAAGTCCCCTACTACTGTTCACTGCACTATTTTTTTAACATATTTTTTATTTTATAATTGTGGGGTACAGTTAGGGGTTAGGTATACAAATATGCATTGTGCAGGTACCCTTGTTGATGAGATGTACCCCCCGTCCCCAATTATCAACTACTATTAATCCCACCTCCATTCTCCTCCCTGCCTGCCCCCCATCGTTTCCTGCCACTGTTAATCCTTTCTTATAGTATTACGGTAGTTGTTCAAGGTAAACTTATGAGTGAGAACATGTGATACTCAGATCTTTGTTTCTGTGAGAGATCACTCAGTATTATAAACTCCAATTCCATCCAGGTTGCTGCAAAATTCATGATTTTGTTCTTTTTTATGGCTGTGTAATATTCCATTGTGTATTTGTACCACATTTTAAAAATCCAGTCCTCTGTTGATGGACAGCATGGTTGGTTCCATGATCTTGCTGTTGTGAACAATGCTGCGATAAACATATGTGTGCAGGTATCTTTTTTATAGAGTGATTTGAGTTCTTCAGGGTATATTCCCAGTAGGGGGATTGCAGGGTCATATGGAAGGTTGATTTTTAGAGCTTTTAGGAATCACCACACTGATTTCCACAGAGGCTGCACTAGTTTACACTCTCACAACAGTGTAAGAGTGTTCCCTTTTCACCACATCCTCTCCAGCCTCTGTTATTTTTTGAGTTATTGATAATGGCCATTCTGACAGGAGTAGGTGGTATCTCAGTGTGATTTTGATTTGCATCTCCTTGATGATTAGTGAGGTTGAACATTTTTTCATATATTCACTGCACTATTAATGTTTGATTTATATTCTTAGAAGCTCTGGTGTTGGGTGCATAGATATTTATAATTATTATATCTTCTTGGTGAATTGATTTATTTATCATTATATGGTGATCTTCTATGTGTCTTTTTACAATCTTAGATTTGTAGTCATGTTATTTGGTAGAAGTATAGCCACTCCTGCTCTTTTTTAAATTTCCAGTTGCATAGAATCTTTTTCTCCTTTCCTTTCAGTCTATATGTGCCTTCATAGATGAAAAGGGTTTCTTGAAGGCAGCATATAGTTGAGCCTTGATTCTTTATCCATCCAGCCTTTTAATCAGAGAGCTGACACCATTACATTCAATGATATTATTGGTAAGTAAGAACTTACTACTGCCATTTTGTTACCTGTTTGTGTGTGTGTGTGTGTGTGTGTGTGTGTTTTGAGGCTATTTTTTTTCTTTCTTATTTTATGGTTAAGTAATGTTCTCTGGTAGTATGTTTTAATTTATTATTTTTTTATTTTTAGTGACTCTATTATAAATTTTTACACAGTGAACAGTTCATTTTAAAGAGATGATGAGAGCCAGGCTCGGTTGCCCAAGTCTATAATCCCAGCACTTTGGAGGCCGAGGTGAGAAGATTGCCTGAGTCCAGGGGTTCGAGACAAGCCTGAGCAACTTGGTGAGACCTCAGCTCTACATTTAAAAAAAAATAAAAAATAAATGACAACTTATATTACAAAGAAAAGAATAGAAGCAAACGAAAGCAAAAATTAACGCCAAAAACATCTACACTTAAACTCCATTTCCCTCTGCTTTTTGATTTTTAGTTGTCTATATTTACTCATTTTTATAGTCAATCTCTTAACAGGTTGCTGTAGTTATAATTTTTTTAATGAATTTGTCTTTTTGGGCTACATACTAGAGTTATGAGTGGATTGCACAGCACAATTACAGTAATAGAGTATCCTGGTTTATGTGTGTACTTAATTTTACCAGTGGGTTTTATACCTTGCAGCATATTAATGTTTTTTGCACACTGGTTTTTTCTGTGTTTTTCTTTCAGATAGTAGAACTTTTTTTATTATTTCTTATAAGATGGGTTTGGTGGTGGTGAATTCTCTCAGCTTTTGTTTGTCTGAGAAAGACTTTATCTCTTCTTCATTTCTGAAGGATAATTTTGTTGGGTATAATATCCTTGGATGGCAGGTTTTTTTCTAAGCATTTTGAAAACGTTCTACCTTCTCCTGGCCTGTATGGTTTCTGTTAAGAAGTCTGTTACCTGACTAATTGGAGTCTCTTTATATTATTTGCTTATTTTCTTTTGTACTTTTAGGCTTCTCTCTTTGTCCTTGATCTTTGACAGTTTAATTAGTTTATGCATTAGGCTAGTCGTATTTAGGTTGAATCTGTTTGGTGTTCTCAGACCTTCCTGTACCTGGACATTTATATCTTTCTCAAGTTTTAGAAACTGTTCTGTTATTATTTTTCTTTTAATACACTTTCTATCCCATGTTTTTGCTTAGCTCCCATTTGGACACCAATAATCCTTTGGATCTTTTGAGGTAATTTTCTATGCCTTGTAGATAATCTTCATTATTTTTAATTCTTTTTTTCTCCTCTGGCTGTTACTCTCAAATAGATAGTATGAGCTGACTAATTTTTCTTTCTGCTTGTTCCATTCTATGGTTAAGACTCTCTAATGAGCTCTTTATTTTAGCAAATGTATCTTACAGTTCCAAGAATTATCTTTTTTTAATTTCAATCTTTTTGTTAATCTTCTCTGATAAATTTTTAATTTGCTTTTCTGTATTATATTGGAGATCACTGAGCTTCCTTTAAAGAGTTATTTTGAATTCTTTTTCAGAGAGCTCAAAAACTTTCATCTTGTTTGGGTCAGTCACTGGATTTTTTTCTCTGTCCTTTTCAGGAGGTTATGGTCCCATGTTTACTATTGTTTCTTGTGAATATATGCTTATGCCTTTACAATGAAGAATTGGGTATTTATTCCAATTCCTTTTTTTGCAGTTTTTTTTAATAAAAATTTTTTTAGTAAATCTTTAGCACTGAGCCACTGTCTCTAAGTGGAACCTTATAACTAGGTTTACCTGGGTGCTAGTAAATAATTGTAGCACTACCTGTCCTGTGTCAGTGGGGTTTCAAAGGATCCCAATGATGTAGAAAGGCTGTCTAAGGTTTGTGCCAAGGGAACTATGGAACGTATCTCCTTCAGCATGGTGCTGCTAACAAGTCACTCTGATTTGTGTCCCCTTTGGCTGATTTGCAGAACAGAGTGTCCAGGCCTGGGGTTGGTAGTAACACCTTCCTGCCTTGTCTCTGTTTGTCTGCAGTGATATTTATTTCTTCAGGCAGTAACAGTGCTTCCTGAGGTTTAAGGCAATGGCAGATCTCCCACCAGGGAACCCAAGATGGTGGGAAACCTGGTTTACCACCCAGTCTCACTTTTTGCAGTATAGAAACCATGAGTTGGAGAAAGATTTTCCACACGCTTGTTGCTGCACAGAATGGGGAGAGAGAATCACAGATGTGGAAGTCTGATTCTCTTACCATCTGCTCAGTGTTTTTTCACTTCTCTGTGGCCTCAGAAACTATCTCATTTTTACATTTAAGTTCTGAGCTGTTGCTGGTGAAAATCTTGATGATGTATATTTGTTTTTGGTGTTCTGTTGTGGGTGGGGAAGTGAAGCCAGCTTGCTTCTACACTGCTATTTTAAAACCAAAAGTCCAAGGAGGTTATTTTTTTTTTAATTTCTGAAACTTCAGTTATTTTTTTCTTTTTTCTTTTGAGTTGGAGTCTCACTGTGTCACCCAGACTGGAGTGCAGTGGCAGTTCCCGGCCACTGCAGCCTCGACCTGCTGGGCTCCGGCGATCCTTCCACCTCAGCCTTCCAAGTACCTGGAACTACAGGCGCATGCTACCACACCCAGCTAATTTTTTGATTTATTGTAGAGACGAGGTCTCACCAAGTTGCCCAAGCGGGTCTCGAACCCGCGGGCTCAGGCAGTTCACTCACCTCAGCCTCCCAAAGTGCGGGATTACAGGCTGAGCCACCGAGCCCGGCCATTTTTTTCATTTTTAAAAAGGTATACACATAATATAAACCAGTCCCAAGAATCAACTAACAAAAGCTAATAGAAGACACAATTACACAAATAAACCAACAAGATTTTGAATGCCCCTAATTCTATTTTTAGCAAAATAAGTAAATACAAATATTAAAATTTATATTTTTAAGTCTTTATTAGAGTGTGGGAGATAGAATTTGGCAGCATGTTAAGAAACAGTAATCAATAATCAAAAAAGGGTCAACAGAAATAGATGCCTACATAAGAGCTTGGAATAAAATAGGCTGAGGAAGAAGGCAGCATCCTCTCCCTTCATAGCCCAGGTTATAGTAAAGAGTTTAGCTTTTAGAATTTTGTTTTGTTTTGTTTTGCAGAAACCACTCAGCCTCTCAAGAGTTTTTATAATGAATTTTCCAAGTCTAGAAAACAACTTCCATAGTCTCTGTGGTCACATGAGAAGTGGGTTCATTAGCAAGAAATTCAATGAAAAAACAAGGATTTGGAGATTCTTAATGCCCATTTGATGAAAAGTAGTTGGGAAAAAAAATAATGCCAATATTGTCTTTACGTCTTCATCTAGGTTTTCTTCTTTTCATGTAATCTCAAGAGATTTCTCTGAAGCATCAGACCAGGAAAGAAATTGACATGGCTTTGCAGCACAAAAGAACAAACCTGTCAGGCTTCTAAGGTAGAGCAGTCCCAAAATATTCCCAAGCCTGCAAACCGCCTGCAAGTTGGACTGCCAAGAGAATTGTCCCATTGGCATTCACATCCAATGACCTACCAGTGAGAACACAGTGACAGAAGTTTGCCGGCCTGCCTATAGCTAAAGAGGTGGTTTCCATCCACGGCATCTGCTGCATTGTTAAGCAAAAGCATATGGAGAGGCATGTTTAGAGGGACTGGGTTATTTATATTCACAATGGAATGTCCCTATATTGGGGTCTTAACATAGCATAGGAAATCCTCTTGTGATGTTATGCCTCAAGTCCCATTTGTTCACATAGATGAGTGAAGAGTCATTTTTACTGAAAAAGTTATGCTCAAATTCAGAACACCATGATAAATTGGATCCATGGAAAAAAGTCTAAGCTATTTTGTGACAGCAGCACTTTCCACGTGTTTTATGTTAATATCCCATGCTGGCAAAGTACTTTGTCCTATTTTTTATATGATTTTTAAAAAGAAAAGTGCCCATTTTCTTTATAAGCTTTATAAAAAAGTCCTCTTTAGACCCTTCTTTCTAAGAAATTGGGTCTATGAAGGACAGTGAAAGATTACAAGCATTTTAAGAGGAAAGGGAACATAACTATACAAATTAATGCCATGATCATTTTATTATATCTTCTGTTGGTTACAGTAAATGTACAGACATGCAATAAATATATCTGAAAGAAAAACATGTAACGTTCACCTGAAACTTTATTATGGGTATGTTCATAATGTGTTTTTTCAATTATTGGAAAAGATAGTGACACTTTTATTTTTTTATGAGTGGTAATGAGCATAAGCTATTGGTAATGAGCACATATTATGGCATTTTATCTATTTGTACAACCCATGCTTTCATCATCATAACTACTTCATGCAACAAAATGTAGAGAAAAAGTGATTGGAAGATACTGCCTCACTTGGTTCTTGTATTGTGGAAGTGGAATCCAGACTATATAAAAACTCCTAAAGGTGGCTTTCTTCCTGAATAACTTACTCCCTCATTTTCTCCACCTTAAACATTTTGAGTTTATCTGAGATATGAGCAAAAGAGGAAGAAAATATTCAAAAAACAGTCCCCAAAGACAGGGTATACTTTTACATTTCTCTGCCTTTGCTGTGTTCTCATTTTCATTTAGGGATAACCTTCTCTATTATATTCTATTCGTTGAAATCATCTTCATCCTTTAAGGCCATTTCTCTTTGGAATTACAATCTATTCTGTATGATAATTATATTTATATACAACTATCTCCTCTAATTAGATTATAAACCCACAAAAGACAGGACTATAACGAAATCACCTGTGGGAGTTTAATGAATCTTTTGAGGTAATTCCCAAAAAGACATGGAGGACAGAAAATGCTTTGTGTACAAGGTGGAGTCATATTTATGTTTACTTGACCTTCCTTGGATAATAATCCTGATAAGGTAGTTTCTGCTGATTTGGTACTGTTTCTTATACCATTTTATTCTTTAAAATTCCTGGTAATTAAGGATGTAGACTATGACATAAATGTGTTTGGAGTGCCATCGATTTAATTATTATCCTCTCTTCATCCTGGTCATTATGAAACAACAGCCAACATTTATTGAGCATTTGTACATAAAAATATAGTCTCATTTAGTCTCAGAAAAAAAAGTTATGGAATATACATTATTATTACTTCCTTTCTACAGATCCAGAAACTGAGGACTAAAAATGTAAAGGAAAAAAAAAGTGGTAAAGGCAGGATTGGAATCCAGGTCTGACTCCAAAATTTCATACATCAAAATAGTGATTTTAAAAAAATAATAATATTGAGGTTATTTCTAAAAATGTGTCCTCATAATAAAATACAATTTAAATATTTAATTTAGCAACTTATAATTTACCAGATAACATAAGAAATACATATTTATCTAAAACAATAGAAGGCAAAAAAAAAAGTATAATGGGAAGCAGAGGATTATTTTGAATGGGTATATACAAAGAAGACATCTTCAAAAAGGTGGAGATTGTAAGGGACAAATAATTGATAAAACTATGGCACTTTGAAATTGAGAAATGGAGCATTTCAGGGAACTGGAACATAAAAAGGCACACAGATGGAACACTGTAAAATATGCATTTTTGAAAGTTCTTGGTTCTGCTTGCAGAGGTTTAAGGACTTAGAGGGATAGTTTGGTCTTGAACACTATCCTAAGGAATATGAATTATATTCCATAGGTAATATGGAGTCACCAAGGTCAAGCTGTGCTTTAAAATAAATTGATGTGCTTTTAAAAAAATAAATTGATCTGACAGTTGTGTTAAATTGGGTTAACACAAGAGTGACTGAAGGTGAGGAAATCATTTAATCCAACTCTCTAGGTAAAAATGAGAGTTTGAGTTGTAGAAGAGGACTAAACCTTGCAGAAATGAATTCGATAGGTTAAGGTAACTAGAAAGAGAGTCAATTCAAAGATAATGCTGGAGTTTTGACCTGAGTAACTGATAAATAAAATATTTGACTTTAAAAGTAAATATTACATTTACTTGGTATTTGTTAGAATTTAAGGTGCCAACCAGACACTCGAGATTCTCTGACCACTAATTGTTACTAAATCATTAGTAAGCAGCAGGTTATTTGAGAAGAAAATAATCTGAAAATGCCCTGGGGAGAGATGATCATTGAAATTCAGGGAATAATTCAGTATTAATTTATAATAACATACCTTTTCTTTCTGTATCTCATTTCTATATTATCAGGTATTTAGAGTGTTCTAAAAACTATAACTTTCTTTACAAGCTTTTTTTGTACAAGCTTTCCCTAATTTTAACCAGAAAAGAAGGAAATGTATAATCCATGCTTGTATATAAAACACAAATACAATTTGCATTCATAATATTCTTAAAAAAGTAAACAAAAAGAAACCTAGTCCTATGAACTACAGAGTTCAAGAAAACATATTGAAAATCACTTCTCGAGGCAATAGGCAAAAGTATGTTAATTGATAATTTACAGAATTCCCAGCATCAAATCACAAGAGAAAAACACTAGAGAAGCAACGTGTCCTTCCATATTAATTGGCTTCAGTCCTTTGAGTCCACTGCCTAATGAACAGATCAGGGTGAAACAGTGGACAGCTGGATATCAGAGAAGCATGTGATACAACTGCATGGCACACGGATTGATTTTCAAGATCAAAAACATAGCTCAAGGGAAGAACTCTTGGAATGATGACAGATTGGCTTCAGTACAGCAAGCTAGTGTTAGCAGAGAGGGAACTTGGTGGCAGGTAGCTAATAAGCAGGGGCCAGACATTTGGTTTTCTCATGCACGTCCATGAGTGTTGTATGCAGGATCTTTTAGAGAGTTGAAGCTTTACTCATCATAGGAATTGAACTGATGTAGAAACTGTTGCTAAGTGGAAGAAAATGTTTAAAATTATTCAGCTAGGAATAGGAATTGCAAAGGAGGCCCTCAAAGGAGCCCAGTGGCTATTTGCCCCAGTCTCCAATGAGATAAATACAGTATTTCAGTGCAAGCATTTAGAACTCTTTACAGCAATCTGACAAAATAACCTTGCCTATTGAACTTAATAATTTAAAATATGGAAGTTTTATTTTATATATCTTTTAATTTCATTTTTTCTATTAATTTGGTTTTATAGTATTTTGTTTAAAAATATTGATCTATTATAGTTTGGAAGTTATTTTTTTAAAAAAACTGGTTATTGGATTCGGGGCACTTGATATGGGTTGGGATCAGGTTTGAGATTTTGGAGCAAGATGTTTTTTGGAAAAATTTTCATGAATGACAAAATAACAAGCGTGATGTATTTTGAGAATCTTATGAATGAGTGATTCTGAATCAGTAGGTCTTAGGTGAGACCCAGGAATCTATTTTTCAAAGTTCTTCAGGTGACTTTTCTGATCATAAAAGACTTAGGAAGAAAGAAAAATGAAGAAACAGAAAGGACAAAGAAGGGGAAAATAATAGGGCAAACCAAGAAAATTTAAGGGAGAAGATGAAGGAATGTAGGAAGATATACAAATGCTCCTTGATTTAAATGGGGTTATATCCCAATAAACCCATCATAATTTGAAAATATCTTTAAGTTGAAAGTTAACCCATTGAATAAACCTAACCTACCTAATATAATAGCTTAGCCTAGCCTACCTTAAGCATGCTCAGAACACTTACCTTAGCCTACAACTGGGCAAAGCCATCTGGCAACACAGTCCACTAGAGAGTTGTTTGCCCTCATGACTGTGTGGCTGTGTTGCAGCCACTGCCCAGTATCACTAAAGAGTTTTGTACCACATATTGTAGCTCAGGAAAATATCAAAATTCAAAGTATGATTTCTGCTGAATGTGTACCACATTCATACCATAGCAAAGGAGAAAAATTATAAATCAAACCACTGCAACTTAGAAGCTCTGTATATGTATGTATACAGCATATGGCGGTTCCTTCAATGGAATCAAAATTTTGATTCACGCAATTAAGGGCAAAGTCACAGAACGTGTCAGGCATCTTACAAAAACTATGTCCCAACATTAGAGGAAGGGGCTTATGTTCATTGCCATCAGGCAGGCAAAGCTGGGAGTCTGATATAACCTCCAGGTATGTTGTCTCTCACAGCCACTCCTGGGACCTGAAAACACTAACTCCCTGCTTAGGTGTTAGCCTCACTCCCATGCTCCTGTGCAGTGACAAGGCTTCTCTCCTCCTTTCTTTCTTCCCCACTCCTATGCTGCCCTCTTTCTCCCTGTCTCTCTTTTCTTATCATTTTTATCTGTTCCTACACTCCCTTCAGCCATTCCCCCCCCAATCTTCTTACTCTTGCCACATCTTTTCCTTCCATTCTCTTCCTTCATGCTGCTTTCTTTCACTTATTTATTCACTTCTTCAGCAAATATGTATGGGTACTTCCTCAGTGCAAGATATTGTGTAAAAGATGGAGATAGAGGGACAAGTCAGGAGCCAACCTTGCCTTCAGGCTGTTAGGATGATGGTCCAGATAAGAGATGCTTTGATAAGGCATTGAGCACTTCCTCCAGTGCCATCTCTCAGTGTATCACTTGCTTACTACTGTTTTCTCCTTTCCCTTTCTTGCCAATCACAAGAGTAATCTTCAGATTCTTACAAAGACTCACTTTAGGTGATACAGGATACCAAAATTTGGCCCCCAGTCTACTCTTTTATGTACAAAAACCCCCAACAGAACAGAGAGGTTTTTTTCTTTAGCATCTGTCAGCTGAAGGCTTTCTCTTCTTGTTCCCTCATGGTACCCTAAACTGACTCATGCCTTTGCCCTTACTGTAAACCAAAGCAATGCTCAGTCCCACTCCTTTGCTTCTATCCCAGGGATAAGATCTTCACAACTTTAAAACTACTCTGACATGTAGGCACTCATACTGTGCAAATATAAACCCACAGATTTGTATTTCTTCCTGTTTTGTTATCTATTGCTGTGTTAGAATTTAACCCCAATTTTAGCAGCTTCAAAAAACAAACATGCATTATTTCACACAGTTTCTGTAGGTCAGGAAGCAAAGAGCATCTTAGCTGGTTGGTTCTGGCCTAGGGGTTCCCAAGAGACTGTAGTCAAGATGGCAGCTGGGGCTGCAGTCACCTGAGAGCTTGCCTGCAAGTAAGGGCTTAATTTCCAAGATGGTGCAATTGCATGACTGTTGGTTGGAGCCTCAGTTTATTGCAATTTGTTGACAAGGGGTCTTGGTACATGCCTATATGGACCTCTCATAAGGCTGTTTAAATGTCTTCACCACGTAGTAGCCAGCTTCCCCCAGAGCAGAAGATTAAAAAGAAAAAAGCAATGAGGAAATCCTAGTGCTTTTTGTGAGCTGGTATCAGAAGTTGTATACTATCACTCCCATTTTATTTAATTTATTAGATGTGAGTCACTAAATTCATTCACACTCAAAGGGAGAGAGATTAGGCTTTTCCACTTGAAGGGAGGAATAGCAACAATAAATAATGAACAAATAGCATTTCAGTATACTTGACTCCTCCATATCATTATACTCTATACCTCAGTCACTACTAAACTGCTTAATCCAGTAGCTGCCTTCTTTTTAAATCTCTTGCTCAAAATTCATTCAGTTCATATGCAACTCTCGGATAAAAATCTCATTCATTTTTGAATAATTGAACTCCATTTCTTTTATGATCTCTTTATCTCTGATTTACAGTAAAGCTTCCCTCTCCCATCTGCAGTTTCATTTTCCATAGTTTCTGTTACCTGCAGTCAACAGTGGTCCAAAATATTACATGGAAAATTCCAGAAATAAACAATTTGTAAGTTTTAAAGTGTGCTGTCTTGTAAGTAGCATGATGAAACCTCACATCATTTGACTTTGCCCCACTCAGAGCATGAATCATCTCTTTGTCCAGTATATCTACATGCCCTTCAGTCATTTGGTAACCATCTCAGTTATCAGATTAAAAAAAACATAATATTTATAGGGCTTGGTATTATCTGTGGTTTCAGGTATCCACTGAGGGTTTTAGAATGTATCTCTTATGGATAAAAGGGGACAACTCTAATTCCCCTTCAATAAATCTGTATCAACTTGACCAAAATCATCTCAGTGCTTCCACTTACTAAAAAACCATGACACCTTGCCCATTCTAGGTTTCTCATTAGCTAGTCAATGCTTTTCAAATCAATTGTATATAATTGCTTCTTAGAATCAAGCTTCTCCCCTAAAATAAAATTCCTATTTTCCTTTTCTCTCTCATGCCAAGAATTGTAAGCCTCTGCTTCTGTATGTCTTAGTAGAACCCATGATCAATCAACCTGAAGTTCGGACAAAACAGGCAGACTAGGAAGTACTGTTTTAAGTCTAAAGGAATCACTTCTGACTGGACACTGAAAAAAAGAAGGGCCATATCTCTCCCTTCGACTGATGTATGCCTGGCACATAGGCATTCATAAACAATATTTACTAACTATAGCAACAAATAAAATGGAGAAGTAGATAAGTGAACTGAATGAAACACCCTCTACAGAGTTCACCCTAAAAGATTGTCACTGACAAGTTTGATGCCTTCATTCCCCCACATTTCTCAGGCAGCAATATTGCAACTTGTCTCCCTTACATGTTTTCCTCTAAGGGTTGATATCCATTTATTCATTTTCACATATTCATTTATTCATCATTCACTTTATAGCAGGGACATGCAAATGACTGATATAGGAGTCATTTTATTCCTAATTAAAAAATAAATTCTCATAATTTTAATTGTGGTACCAGACAAAAATATATATACGATATTACTGAACATGTTGGTTTTATGGTGAAAATAGCATAGGTAGTCTGAAAACAAATTTCATCATTGAAACTCATACCACAGACTCACTCAGTAACATAAAGCAAATTAGATCCCCTATGCCTTTTTCATTCTAACAAAAAAAAATAAGCTTAATTCATTTGTTCAACAAAGATTTATTGTCTTCTATGTGGATATCTAAGAATAAACAAAATAGACACAGTCACTGTCCTCCCAGGAAACTCAGCTTAGTTTTGTAGCAAAATGCATAGAATTATATCAATTCCCAACCAAATTAACATGTTGGGATTAAGAATAAAAAAGAAAGAAAATATGATCGAGTGAAAAAATATATAGGAAACATGTTACCACCCTTTACAACTGACCTCTCAAGATGGAATATATTGACATAAAATTAGAAACCACTGCTTTTTGGGTGTGTAAAATCACTCAATGCACACCGGATGATGATAGAGTACGCTGATGGTACTCTTTGTATTAGACACTCTAACTTGTTTTCATCTACTGAAAACTAGTCCCATACAACTTCCATTCATAGCAAAAATGGCAGGGTATTTAAAACAAAATTTTCTACATAATTAAATAATACCTGAAATAATTTGAAAGGAAAAATTAATTACTCTACAACCACAAAAGGCATTAGTAGGATTCAAATCTTGGTCACTTCAGAGGGAGTTGTCAAACCTCACTCCAGAATCAGAAAAGGCCCTGGAGAGACCTAGATGTTATTCTCAGGAGTGATTTGTGGAGAGTTTGATAAAGGAGTTAGTTACAAGAGGAATGGAAAAGTATACAAAAATATGAAGGAGCATGCTGTGTTCCAAAGCTGGGGGGAGTGGGTGTCATTATACCTTAGGCCTGCAGGGGTAAGGAGTAAGTATGGAGGCAGATAGAGCAATGTGGGAAAGGCCATCTGACAGGCTATGACCTTTGGTTTATGGAAGGGCCAGTACCCAGCAAACCTACAGGGAGGCAGACCAATAAGTCCCACAACTTCACTGTCCTCCTTCAGAACTCATGCTGGCACTCCCTATGGTATGAACGCAGCAGAAAACTAGGAGGGAAGGGAGATGACAAAACTTACTTCAGTCAGTCTTCTTAGGCACAGAGGTGAAAGGGGAAGTATGGAGAATTGATCTGGAGAAGAAAGAAAAAGTTCTTAGCAAAGCCAACTACTTTCACTCTTCAACATCCACTCTGATACTTTGCTCAGGCAAGAAGTTGGTCTCTCCAACTAAGTCGCTACTTACCATGACCATGTTCCTTACCTGAAACCTAAATTATAAGCCCCTCATCAGTTCTTTGTTTCCATGGAAAACAGTGGGAGAGGGAGTGAAAAAAGAGAGAAAGAAGCAAAAAACGAACATAAAACAGAATTCCTGCAATCCTTGCTTCTATAACTGGTCATAGGTCTATGTTAGTAATCATAGCTGCCACAATCCATTCTCTATCTGCCTTATCCTATGTCAGTACTTCAATTATATAGGATTGCTTAGATAGTGAGATGAGCCAAATTGTCATTACTGGGGAACATGAGTCCTTGGTGATCTCTTTATTGGGTTTTCATGGTTTTCCATTGACCAGGACTATTGAGCATGAAAATACTAAGAGATACACGAATAAGTCCTCTGGGTCCCAAATATAGTTCTTTTTGCCCTCATCGAATAGTGACTCCTTTCTGCCTGCTGATCTAGAGGCATGAAGAACTAGATGGCAGACACATTTCTTCCACCAGAGAACACAGCCATAGTTTTGGATAGTGGGCATATCATAAGACTGGTTATACTTCTTTGCCATAAAATGTCCTCTGGTTGGAGGCAGCGCTGGGTGGGATACCATGATAAAGCAGAAATGTAAGTCAACAGTGTCAATGCTAGCCCAAATTCTCTAGACAGGAAAGGCAAAACTGTTCCTGAAATTTGAGAATATTACTGTGGAAACAAAGCACTGTTTTAGCTATGAGGAGAGAGATCAAATGTAATCAACTGGCTACCAAGTAGACTGATAAATTCTCCAGGAATTGTTCTCATACGAAGGTTCAGTGTAGGCTCTCTCGGAAGGTTCAATATAGGCTCTCTTAGGGGGCAAGAATTCAACAGTGGTAGTCACAACATAAACCTTGGTAAGGATATTTTGAATGCACAGGGCTTATCTTCTGATTGAAATGCGGTCTTATAAGACTGAAGAGATTAAAAAAAAAAGATAAGAAACTACCTATCAAGTCTGGTTCAATTTAGGCTTTAAGAAAAATCTAATTTCTCTTCTAAAATTCAGTACCCAGACACTTCAGTTTTTTCCGAGAAAGAAGATGATGGATTCCTTATTCAGGGAAAGGCTATAGACAGAAAAATGTATGAAGATTCAGCAGGCTCTCCCCCACGAGGAGAATCTCTTGCAAATTTTGGAGGTTATAGGTTTTTATTAAAAGAGAGAATAAGTAGAAGATATTGCATACTGGGTTGGTCACCATCCTCTTAACCTCTCTTTCAGCATCGTTTCTATACTACAGAATTTCTCTATTCAAATCGAGGTTCATGGAGCAGGGATATTGACATCATCTGTGATCTTGTTGGCAATGTTCCCCAGCCCAGAATCCAAATCAGAACCTGAATTTTAACAATATTTCCAAGCGATTTAGATGCACATTAGATATTGAGAAGTACTGCTATAGACTTCTTTTCCCAGTATCTTTTGTCATGGAGTTCCTCATATGATTCAGCTCTGCCAAGCAGATACACCTGCATGTGTGCAAGACTTAGAGAAATGAAATGAACAATCTCATACAGCAGTAGTTTTCAAACCTTGGCCTGTATCAAAAACATACATCATTAGGCCTCATGCCCAGAGCATCTGATTCCACAGGTCTGGAGTGGGGCCCGAGAATTTGCAATTCTAACAAATTACCAGGTGATACTGATACTGCTAGTTCTGGGACCACACTTTGAAAACCCCTCTCGACCACATAGTGGCAGGGGTGTTTGGTTCTTCTGAGGCCAGCAGCAGTGACAGTACATGCCCAATGCAACAGCCTCCTGATCATGGCAAAAGTACTGGGGTTCCGAGGCCAATGGCAGCAGCAACTTCCTTAGCGAGCCAGTTTTCAGTGTGGTTCTGGGCATGGTTCCCAGAAGCTCAGCCTAGAGTCTGTACTTTTAACTTTCCCAATAATTCTGTGAACTATCATAAATCCCTTTCCAAGTAAACTTGTTAGGTCATATTCTGTTGCCTACAACTATGAACCCTGGCCAACGCGGTTCTTACACACACTGAACAAATAAGATTTAGAGACTATCTTTTTTATTCAGCCCACTTCACCTGCAAAGATCAACATATTGAAGGAACAAGACTTAGTCAAAGTCTTAGTCAAAAATAAAGAATATTTGTGAATAGCGGCCTCCTGTGTCATATATTTTAGGGTTCTAACACAGTAGCAGGTGATGCTCTGGGACAGCAGAAGAATGCTCAGCATCTGGCACTGTCAGGAGGACCTAACCTCAATACCTGAGTCATGGCTAACACCTGCACTATGAAAATCTTAATTAACACGGTGATCCAAAAGATCACACTTTAAAAATCTATTGAGAAGTAATCTCCATTGGGTCTTCAAACCGTATCATAAGTCAGCAATGAAAGGCCTGACTTTTGATCATGAATAAACGTATACTTAATCTTTTGCAGCTATTGGGGTTACTTATATGTACTAAGTGATTCACCTCTTAGAAGCAGGGCTAACTACTGAGTTATGATGATACTGTTGTTGAGTGCTGGCTCCCTAAATACAACCAACATAACCTGATGATAAGGCAAAGCTGAGTTTGTTGCTTATACTATAAGGGAGCCCGTTCCCCTCAACAGTGCTTTGGTAGTGTCTTGGAAAGGCATGTTTGAAATGTACTGGGAATTAAAACTTTGATGTAACGTAGGTCTTTCAATTTGGAGGTTAGGGGTAGGAATATGAGGAGTGTTAAGGATTAGGTAAGGATCATGAAGCAATATGGCAAGGATTTTTTAAGTTAAATGTTCAAAAAATTTGAGGACACAAATTCGGTTGATGCTTTCCATTGAAGTGTTAAAGCCATTCGCCTGGGCAAGAGTTTCAGACAATAATAAATTTATATCAGCCGGGCTTGGTGGCTCAGCCTGTAATCCCGTGCTTTGGGAGGCTGAGGTGAGTGGATTGCCTGAGCCCGTGGGTTCAAGACCCACCTGGGCAACTTGGTGAGACCTCATCTCTACAATAAATCAAAAAAAATAGCCAGGAGTGGTAGTGCGTGCCTGTAGTTCTGGCTACTTGGAAGGCTGAGGCGGAAGGATCGCTGGAGCCCAGCAAGTCGAGGCTACAGTGGCCAGGAGCAGCCACTGCACTCCAGTCTGGGTGACAGAGTGAGACTCCAACTCAAAAATAAATAAATAAATAAATTTACATCAATGAACACAGTAAGTTGTGGAGGAGTAAGTAGTCTTAGTTTTCAATGTCTAAGCTTTGTGGGGAAGAAGGTCCATTATTTTGGTGTTCACATCCTACCAGAAAGCGAAATCTTCCTGGAAAGGAAACTTCTACCTGGACTCAGTAAATGTTTGTTGATTGACTTGCTGGTGGATGTATAAATTCAGTGTGTTTGCCTGAAGAATCATAGAAGGATCCGATTGGAACCAAGGGTTATCAAGTGTTTTCTTATACGGCAAAGAATTTTCTAAATATAATATAAAGCCAACAGACAGGGAGGATTCTTACGGTCACAGGGAAAGTAAGTTGCTACAGTGTAGATCATACAATTTCAGTCTGAAAGGTGGATGGATCTTCTATAGAAAACCGTTTAGAGGGTCCCTGAGTGGCAGACAACTAAAGCCTGTGACACGATCGTGATCTATCTCGGTTAAAGTCAGATCAATATGGAGTGAATATCATCTCTAAAGATGCCACATCTTGGCATATGTTTATAATTTACATTAACCCCAGGAGAAGTCAGAGAGGGAAACCCTTGAATTTGACTTAATTTAAATTCAAAATCATTGAGAAACCACTAAATCTATAAGTAGCTAAATGAAGTTTTCTGCTTTAAGTGGAAAAGGGGCTTGAGAGTAAAAGTAAGTCTAGTTATAGAAAGATAAAGAAAGTAATATTTTTGCATCTCTGTGACTCATGCAATTTGTACATTGCTACACAAACATATATTTTTCCTCTCCAATAAAAGAATTAAGCTCCAAAAATTCCTGCGCGGGAAGAATTTACATTTCAAAAAAAAAAAAAAAAAGCTTTTAAAAGGAAGGTAAAGCCTGGGCCACCAAGGTTGTGAATGAAGCTATGAAAGTTATTATAATATAATTTTTTTCTTTCTTGAAAGCCAAACAATGACAATAGCATACTAAAATCTCTTCCCAGCATTTTCAATAACATACCTGTATGTTTGTTTTGCTTTGCGGCAGATAATATGACCCTGCCCCATCCTATACATATTGTACTCCACATAAAAGTCAGATGCCTTTCTGAGGGAGGAGAATGACTCCTTGACTCCTGTCTCCTAGATCACACAGTGACCCCAGATAAGTACAGTAACCTGGTTGTGGAAAAAATTCTAGTCAGGTTTTATATAAGAACTAGACATACCAAAAAGGTATCTCTTAGGCCTTCTTTCTGCCCACTCAAAGAACATTATCTCTGCTCACAACAATTTTATGCTAGAATACATGCACCTCTCCTTCCTCCAACCAATGGGATGCAATGTTAACTTTGCCTCAGCCACCATAATTTTTCCCAAAGCTGCATTTTAAAATCTCTCCTGCTTTGCCACCTGCTATACTTCTTTTTTACTTTTTCAAATTCCCAACTCTTTACTCCCTTTTTCAAATTATCCCCAACAGGTGTGCATCTAATCAAAGTAAGATTTTTCTGATTGTGGAAAAGTATACAAAAGTAAATCCGCATAGGTACAATTTCATGAAAGAGAAATTGCATTTGGTAAGGGCTTTTTATAAATGCAATTATGTGTGAAGAGTGCTGCAGTAGTGCTATGGACAAAGTGCTAGAGAAGCCCTTGAAATAACTTTTAGGCTTAAGCATCAAGCAGCTGGAGTCAAGAGGAATTTGTTGTGGGAGAAACTTGTACCAGGAGAATTCACATTTCCAAATAATAAGTCCTTAAGGAAAACATAAATTGGACAACTGAAGTTGTGAATGAAACTATGGAAGTTATTACAACTAACTCACAGTAGAGACTGGCTCTGTGCCCATAAATCTGCTGATAAGAAAACCACAGTCAGATTAACATGTTTCATTTATTGATTCATTTATTCAACAAATATTATTAAGAACCTAATACATTCTTACTTCTGTGTTGAGTACTGGCAGTACAAAGGCAAGCAAATATACACCCTGGTCCCACATTCATGATCCTTAGAGTTCGACTTTCCCATGCAACTGCTGACTTTTGCCAATAGAAAGCAGCAGTTCCCCAAGGAGAAAAAAATAAATACTTTATCATTCTTCAATTTACTGTACTTTTAAAATTAAATAATCGAATGTAAAATAGGATCACATTTTTGTTCTCATGATCACTTAACATTTTGCTATTTCATAATTGCTTTCTTAATACTTTTTTGCTTGTACCTTAAAATTGAATCTTTAGTATGTGGCCTTTCAGAAAGTTAGATACTATGAAATATCATTAGACTGCATTCCTTCCACCAGTAAAATCTACAGTCATAGGAAGGTCACAATCATCCCATATCTGTAGGATTCATGATCTACTCCACCCATGACGTAGAGGAAACCATTGGTCTTCTTTGGAACTGGTTCACTCATTGATTCATGCATTCAAGAATTCATTTCAACAAATGTCTGATGAGCAATTACCACATGCCCAGCATTGAACTGAGCCATGAGGATACATCAGATAATAAGGCATAGGTCCTGCCAAATAACTGCTGCCACTAAAACTTAATTATAATAATAATTCAATATCAGCTCTGCAAAGTATGAACAAATTACATCTGGAGAAAAAATTGACCAGTCCTGCCAGAGTACATTGATAAAGATTTCACAGAAGAGATATTTGATCTAATCCTGCATTGTATTTTGCCCTAAAATATAATATGTCTTAAAACAGGACATTATGGAATGTGTAGCTTCCATATTCTAAAGCATTATGTTTCTTGATAGTCTATTTAGTCCTACATTTCCTTTGAACTAAGTACCCCATCACCAATAAGGTATGTTACTTAATTTGACTTTCCTGTTGTAAAGCACATTTTAAACTTCCTCAATTTTTCCTAAAGAATGAGCAACCCTTAGGTGTCATCAATGTCCGACTGTACTGTTCTACATAACGCTTTGCTGCGAATAGCTTCTTGACTTTTGCAGAAAGTTAACCAAGATAGATCTTGCAATACTATTTCATGGTGCCCAGAGTGTCGATGGTGTTTTCTAATAGGATGCACTTCTGAAAATAAGTTACATGAAAGTATAACCAATAGCTTCTCTGCTAATAAGCTGTTATTATAGCATTGCCCTAAATCATCTAGATAAACAGTTGTGGTACTAGTTAATATGTGGAACAGAAAATCAGTCATAACCCCAGTACTCAACATATAACCTTCATAACTTAGCTTGGAGATTCAGAGCAACATTGAAGAACAATGAGGTGTATAACTTTGGAGGAATAGACTGTGAAATTCTAAATCCTGAGCCTTCTAGAAGGCTAGTTCTTTCTGGGAAAGTGACACTAGTAAATTGTCTGATTTAGCCCCATGATATGATTTCACAAATATCCTGAAAATTTGAATGCATCTGGCGGGCAGGTACTCCAAATGTCCTGAGCAACAGGGAATGGCCAGGAGGAAAGAAAATCACAATGAGAATGGTCAAGGGAGGCTCCTAAAAATCTTGCTCATATAGTCAGATGGTCTTATTGGCAGTGAGTCGCCACTGTGGAAACCTGAAGTCCATTGAAGCTTGCCCCATCAAAGAGCAGCATGCTTCTTCATTGCCTTTAACTGTATTATAAGTTATAGCCTTTATGTATAAAGGACTTACATTATTTTCTTCTGTCCACTAGCATTTCTCCATGGATTCCCATCAGCCTGTGACAACTAACACAGGCTATTTTATGGTGTGTTAAAGAAATATGGCTGATCTTGCTTTAAAATCATTTTATACCATTAACTTCCAATGCAGCCATTCTCTGCATGTGACCCAGTAAAAGTAAGAGTTAAAAACAAAATAATAAAATAAAATACACTGCCACCACTTCTCTATTATACAGTATCTTGGGTGATCAGAGTGCTGTTTCCATAACACATCCTTGTACCCTACAATCTTTCTAAATCCTTTCCATGAAAGCAACTCACAGAACATAATAGGGAAAAAAGGAGGGTGAAAATGTCAATGCTCATTGTACCTTAGAAAGTCTGATCCCCAGAAGTAAAGGGTTACACACAGACAAAAAGAACTCTGAAAATAGTACATGCTGAAAATAAAAAGTTTCTGTTTCTCCGGTCATTTGGCCACCTCTTGTGGTAAAGGATGCTGGAGACCACAATCTAACTAATGAAGAAGGGTACAGGTTTTGGTAAGCAGCTAATACTCTCTGCCTCAGGACAACCCTACCAGTGTAATTTCAGACAGATATAAGAATTTGCTCAGAAACTGGTATATTACCCTACCCTCCTGCTGTAGATCTATGAAAGGAATGTGTTCATTGTTCAAGACAATGGTGAATGCAACCAGCACTTGGACCACCTGGGTTAGTTTCAAGCTTAAAGTGTCAGAGCAGTATGCTCAACTCAGTCAGGCTTAGAGCCTTCTTTCTATAACAAAAAGTTGGTAAAATCCCTCTTATTACTCTGAAATTAAATTTATACCTAATATATTTATACAAATAATTTCCAAAAATATTAACATAATGCCTTAACTATAATTTAAAGTAAAAAGAATAAGAAGATAATGTATAATGAAATGAGATGTGTTTTTATATGAAAATGTTCAGGTATAACAAGAAGCCATATGAAATAGACAACTGTTTGTGTCTATACTTAGAATCAGCATGAATGTGACAACTACAAATGGAGTCAGGTACAGGTGTGTTGCATTGGCAACTCAAATACCACAAATGGCGTTGCCATTGGTGATATGATTTTCTGAAACAGTGAGCAACTCTTGATAGTTTCTAACAAAACAAATTACAATCTTCCCTCAATTTACAATGTAGTCGCATTCCTAGAAATGGTGGCGTATATTAGAACCATTGAAGCACATTTTATATTTAGATGTAAAATGAAATTGCATTTTAGGTTCAAATAATCATAAATAGATTTTGCACCCTCATTAATGCCTGTCAGTGTATTTGAAAATCATACGGGATGCAGAACTGTGCTTCCTCTCCTGGGGCCATCCTGCACATGACAGGAAATATGCACACACATTTCACACACACACACACACACACACACACACACACCCGTTAGTAAAGCCACCAAACATCATAACAAAGATGCACCCCTAAATTACAAAAATACCTCCAGGGTGTGGTACTGCCTGTTAAGAACCACCAAAATAGGAAGACAAATGTGGCTGGTGTGCAGAGGGCAGAGAAGAAAGTGGTGGAAAATGAGTCAGAGTCGTGGGGAGGAGCCAGTTGTTGCTGCTGCTGCTACTGCTGCTGCTGGTGCTGCTGCTGTTGTTGTTGTTGTTGCTGTTGTTAATGTTATAGGAAATCATCAGAGGATTTTAAGAAAGAAGTAATATAATTTAACTTACACTTTTAAAATATCACTTAGATTATCATGGAAAGAAAAGATTATAAGGGTATAGGAGTGGAAAAATAGACCAGCTAGGAAACTATTGCAGGTAGACTGGGGAAAGATGATAATGCCTTGTATTCGGGTGGTAGAGATAAATATGGGGAAACTAACATATTCAGGATTTACTTTTGAGACAGAGACAAGAGAACTTGTTCATCAAGTCAGAGGTAGGATGTGAAGGAAAGAAATCAAGAATGGCTCATAGGTTCTTGTTTGAGCAACTAGGTAATGATGGACATTTTCTGAAATGAAAAAGATTCATAAATGAAGAGGTTTTGTTGTGGACATGTTAAGATGCCTGCTAGACATGCAAGTGGAAGTGACAAGTAGAGTAAATGATGACATACATGGGTCTAGCGGTTAGTGAAGTGGCCGAGAGCAATGAGTTGAATTAGGGAGAGTACACAGGTGAACTGAACTTTGGTATAATCACAGATAACACGGGTAAATGAACTATTAAAGGAAACAGAAAGAGTAACCAATGAGGTAGGAAAATGTGGTGTAACTAAAACCAAGAGAAGAACACATTATTTAAGGAGGCAAATTTTTGTTTAATTACGCTTGAAAGGTTGAATAAGATGAGAGTAATGCCCATTGGCTTTGGCATCATATTACTGATGTTTCCTTTTTTTTAACTTTTTAACAACTTTTTAAAAATTATTTAATTTTAAAATGTGGGGCATAAATGAGGGTTAGGTATAAACATGGTCATCATACAAGTAAAATGTGGATTCCCTTATTGATATCATGTGCCCCTCCACCCCACCCCAGTAGTGTCCCACTACTGCCAATAGCTGTCTTACGGTATTATGATAAATGTTCAAGGTCCACTTACGAGTGAATATATGTGGTTCTCAGATATTTGTTTCTTTGATAGATCCCTGAGTATTATAGACTCTAATTCCATCCACTTTGTTGCAAAGTTCATAATTTTATTTTTCTTTATGGCTGCATAATATTCCATTGTATAAATGTACCAGTCCACTTTTGATGGGCAGCAAGGTTCCATGTTTTTGCTATTGTGAATAATGCTGCAATAAACATGTGTGTGCAGGTATCTTTATTATACAGTGATTTGAGTTTCTCTGGATATATCCTAGAAGGAGCATTGCTGGGTCGTATGGAAGATCAATTTTCAGATATTTTTAGAAATCTCCACACTGTTTTCCACAGAGGCTGTACTAGTTAACCCATCAACAATGTAAAAGTGTTCCCTTTTCCCCGCATCCTCTCCAACATCTGTTGGTTTTTGAGATATTGATGGTGGCCATTCTACTGGAGTTAAGTGGTATCTCAGTATGATTTTAATTTGCATTTCTTTGATGCTGAAGTCCAGCTCCAGGAGAGAGTCAGGGCTTGAGACGGGAGAATCGGGCAGCAGCGAAAAAGAAAAGACAAAAACGACAGGAATCCTCTTCCTGGGGAGAGCTCAAGACTCTGCCAATTTTTACTTATTTTTCACAAGCTTATATAAGTTTTCCACTCAGCCCTGTACCCACAAATGTATCTTATCTTGCTAACCAAACGTCCACGTACATCCTTTTTGCACTCACAATGAGGTTGACCTTTAACAATTTCAACCACAGATGGTGTTTTTCTTAGGTCAAACATTTATGAACGTCCTGGTTTTCTTCCTAACTTTCTCATAACTATTTACTATTATAGGCCTATAATATCCTTACCCTATAAAGCTAAACCTTAACCCTAAGTCTTATTTAACTTACTTACTACTATATATTTATTTCTATTAATCTTATTTCTATCCTTATGTCCCTATATTTTCTTAACTATCACTTATACTATTATATATCTCTTATCTTACTAGTTTATCTTATCTTACTATCTTATTATTAATATTCTAAATTCTATCTTCATTAAACTACTTATTTAATCCTAAAATAACTTAACCTATTTTTTATCTCAAATGGTTGTTTTCCACCAGCTCTCAGCTGGGGTCTGTTGTTTATGAGGAAGTGGCCGACTCATTCTTCTCAGCCTCCTGCTGTTCACTGAAAAACATCCTTACACACCCTAAGGGGCACCCTTTTTGCTGCAATCTCACCTCCATTATGCCTATGTATAATTTTTGCTGTCAGATGCCATCATCCATTTGCGCATCTATTATCTCAATTAAAGAGGGAACATTCTCAAGTCTATGCACACAATCCTTCAAAGTTAGGGAAGGCCCGTCAACAGGATCCATGGGGCTTTGCCTCCGTCGTGGCTACATTTTACTGGGGTCTTGCTCCCAGCTGGTGTTTTTCCTGTTTTCAGGTCCCTTTTACCTTACTTTTACTAGTGATTGCTGCTCCCGACACTTTGATGATTAGTGAAGCTGAGCATTTTTTCATATATCTGTAGGCTGTTTGTATGTCTTCTTCTGAGAAGTGTCTATTCATATCTTTTGCTCATTTTTAAAACAGAGTTGTTTGTTTTTTTCTTTTCGGCATATTTGAGTTCCTTGTAGATCCTAGATGTTAGACCTTTGTCAGATATACAGTTGGCAAATATTTTTTTCCCCTTCCATGGGCTGTCTCCCCACTCTCTTAGTGGTTTCTTTTGCTTTGCAGAAACTTTTCAGTTTCATGAGGTCCCATTTGTCTATCTTATCTTTCATGACATTCACTTTTGGAGAGCTAATCAGGACTTGGTTGCCTGTTCCAAGTTCCATAAGGGTGTTTCCTACATTTTCTTCTAGGATTCTTACAGTTTGCAGTTTTATATTTAGGTCCTTGATCCATTTGGAGTTGATTTTTCTGTATGGTGACAGATAGGGATCTTGTTTCAGTCTTCTGCATGTAGTCAGTCAATTTTCCCACCACCATTTACTAAATAGGTTCTCCTCCCACCATTGGTAGTTGGTGGAGCCTTTGTCGAAGAATTGAGGTTTTGCTTCCAGAATCTCTATCCTGTTCTATTGATCTATATACCTGTTCTGGTACCAATACCAGGCTATTTTGATTACTGTGGCTTTAAAGTAGAGTTGAAGTCTGGAAGTGTGATAACTCCTGCTTTATTTCTTTTGCTAAGGATTGTTTTGGCTATTCGTGGTCTTTTTTGTTTCCATATGAATTTCTGTATTGTCATTTCCAAGTCTGAGAAGAATGATGTTAGTAATTTAATAGGTATTACATAAATCTGTAGACTGCCTTTGGTAGGATGAACATCTTAACAATGTTAATTCTTCCAATCCATGAGCATGGAATATTTTTCCATTTGTTTCTTGGATTTCTTTGAGCAGTGGTTTGTAGTTTTCATTGTAAAGGTCTTTCACTTCTTGGTTAGGAAGATGCCAAGGTGTTTCATTTTTTGTGACTATTGTGAATGGAATTGTGCCTTTTATTGGGGTTTCTGTCTGTTAATTGTGCATAGGTGCATAGGTGCATAGGAATGCATAGGTGCATAGGTGCATAGGAATGCCACTGTCTTTTGCACATTTATTTTATACCCTGAGACTTTGCCAAAGTCATTTATATTGCAAGGAGGTTTTTGACAGATTCTCTTGGGTTTTCAAGGTATAGGATCATGTCATCTGCAAAGAGGGATAACTTAACTTTCTCTTTTCCTATTTTTGGATACCCTTGGTTTTCTTCTCTTATTTAATTATTCTAGTTAGAACTTCCAATACAATGTTGAACAGGAGAGGTAAAAGTGGGCAGGCTTGTCTTGTTCTGGTTTTCAGGGAAAATGCTTCCAATTTCCATCCATTTAGCAGTACGTTGGCTGTTGATTTATCAGATGGCTCTTCCTATTTTGAGGTATGTTCCATCTATGCCTAGGTGTTCTAGGGTTTTTATGAAAAAGGGATGCTGTATTTTATCAAAAACTTTTTCTGTATCTAATGCTATAATCATATGATTCTTGTTTTTACATCTGTTGATATATTTAATTATGTTTATGGTCTTGCAGATATTGAACTAGCCCTGCATCCTGGGGATGAAGCCTACTTGGTCATGGTGGATGATTTTTGAAATGGGTTGTTGGATCTGGTTTGCTAGAATCTTTTTGAGAACTTTTGGGTCTATGTTCATCAAGAATAATGTCCTGTCATTTTCTTTCTTTGTTGAATCTTTAACCTTGTTTGGATATCAATGTGATGTAGCTTCATAAAATGATTTGGAGAGACTTCCATCTTTCTTGATTGCCTGGAATATTTTCAATAGGATTGGTATCAGCTCCTCCTTTTATGTTTTGCAGAATTCTTCTGGGAAACCCCCTGGTCCAGGGCTTTGTGGGGGGGGGGTAGTTTTCTTACGACAAAGTCAATTTCTGGGGTTGTTATTGGTCTATTTAAGATATCAATTTCTTCTTGTTTCAACCTTGGGAGGTTGTGTGTTGTCAGAAAGTCCTCCTTCACTTAGGTGTTTGAGTTTGTTTCCATACAAGTGTACATAGTAATATCTAATAATCATTTGTATTTCTTTGGAGTCAGTTATGACTTCATCTTTTGCATTTCTGACTGTGTTTTATTTGGGCTTTTTCTCTCTTTTTCTTGGTAAATCTTGCTAAGGGTCCATCATTCTTGTTTGTCATTTCAAATAACCAGCTTTTAAAAAAAAATTTTTTTTTTCTATGATATTTTTGTCTTCTATGTCCCATATTTGGGCTTTTGTTTTGGTAATATGGATTCTTCTGCTGAAGTTAGGATTTTGGTAATCTTGTTTTTCCAGCTATCTTAGGTGACTTGTTAGACTATTAACTTGTGATCTTACCATTTTCTTCATATGTGTTTGTAGAGATATGAATTCCCCTCTAAGTACTGTTTTCATGGCATCCCAGGTGTTTTGGCAAGATGTTTCTTCATTTTCATTTGGTTCCAGGAATCTTTTCATTTCTTCTTTGATTTCCATGTTGATCCAGGAGCTGTTCAGCATCATACTGTTCAGTGTCTATGTCTTTATATGTTTTGTGGGACTCTTGTTGGTGTTGATATTTATTTTTATTACACCGTGGTCTGAGAAGGTACATGACATTACTTCAAACTTATGAAATTTATTTATACTTGATTTATGGCCAAGGATGTGGTGGATTTTGGAGTATGTTCCATGAGGTGATGAGTAGAATGTATAATCCAAGGTTATTGAGTGGAGTGTTCTGTAGGTATCTATTAGGTCCATTTGGTCAAGCATCAGGTTGAGATTCTGGATCTCCTTCTTGATTTTTTACCTCAACATCTATCTAGGGTAGATAGTGGGGTATTAAAGTCCCCAGCTATGATAGTGTTAGAGTCAATATATTTTTTAAGTTTACTTAGTAGCTGCTTTGTAAAAGCTGGTGCTCCTTTGTTTGGTGCATATGTGTTTAGGATGGATATTTCTTGTTGATGAATTGAAACTTTTATCATTATGTGTTGTCCTTCTGTATCTTTTTAAATTTTTGATAGCTTAAAGGTTATTTTGTCTGATATGAAGATTGTGACTTCTGCTTTCCTTTGTGTTCTGTTCGCCTGGTTAATTCTGTTTTCCACTATCTAACTTTGAATCTGTGTGTGTCCCTTCTGGTGAGATGGAGCATGTCAACTGCAAGACATGATCCATGATCCTGAAGACAATATATTGTTGCATCATGTTTCTTTATCAAGTTTCCCATTCTATTCCTTTTCAGTGGTGCATTTAGTCTATTTACATTCAGGATGATTATTGAGATGTGAGAGCTTATTCCTGTCATGAAGCTCTTATAGACTTTGTTGTTGCTTATTTACTTATTTGTTTGTTAGTTTTCTTTTGATTTTTGGGTTGATTTATGTGTGCTCAATCTTGTGGTCATGATGCATACTTTATTGGTTCTTTGTTTTCTTGCATTCTTGATAGGAATGTGGTTGTTCTTTTTTCTTCTTCTTCTTTTTCTTTCTTCTGTGCTTAATACCTTCTTAAGCATCTCTCATAGAGCTGGTCTAGAGACAGCATACGCTCTTAGAGATTGAATGTTTGGGAAGGATTTTAATTATCCATCACTAATGAGGCTTAGTGTAGCTGGGTAGGAAATTCTTGGTTGGAATTGTTTATCTTTGAGTGTTTTGAAGATTGGACTCCATTCTCTTCTAACCTGCAGTGTTTCTGTAGATAAGTCTGCTGCTATTGTGATCGGTCTTCCTCAGTAGGTAGTCTGACCTTTCTGTCTTGCTGTCTTTAGGATTTTTTATTTTATAGCTACTTTGTGTAAGTGAATGACTGTGTCTAGGAATTGGTCTTATTTGATGCCTTGTAGGGGTTCTCTGTATCTCTTGCATTAGGACTGTCATGTCTCTGATGAGATGCAGGAAGTTTTCTTAGATGACCTCTTAGAATGTTTGTTCCAGGCTGCTCTCATTCTCCTTATCTGCTTCAGGGATACCTATCAGTCTTAGGTTCAGTCTCTTAATATAGTCAGACATCTCTGAAGGTTTTGTTCTACCTTTTAAAGTTTCCTTTCTATGTTTTTAACAGATTGGTTTAGTTCCAGATATGGGTCTTCAAGTTCTGAGATTCTTTCTTCTGCCTGGTTAATTCTACTTTCCATGCTTGTAAGTTTATTATTTATTTCATTTACTGTATTCTTTATAGTTTGCATCTCAGTTATTAGTTCTTTCATGTTTTCATCTTGCTTTACTTTGTTCTTGTTCATCTTTTCCATCCACTCCTTCATCTCTGAGACCAGTCAATCAGGGTGCTCTTCATTGTTTGAGTTCCAAAGTCTGTATACTCATGGACTATCCTCTTTGGACTTTGTGCAGTGCCTGTGGTTCTTCTTTGGTTTTTCTTCATTTGTGGAGGGTTTTCTTTACTTCCATTGCTCAGTGAGAAAGACGGTGGTTTTCACTTCTTTTTGCTAAACCCCCTATTCTCCCTTGAATAAAGCCTCTAGTCTAGTTTGATTTTTGGAGCTGGGTTGAAGCAGGGGAGCTGTGTTACTCCCTTGCAGATTTGAGATTTGAAAGAGGTGTGTTAGGGGCTGCTAAGATTCAAAAGCTGTTTGACAATCACAATCACAATGTTTGCTGATTGGTGGTATGTGGGCCCCCAGGAGTCTACTTCCCACCACCTTACAGTATGTCCATACAATAGGAGCATATATATTACCCCTGGGCACAAAATAATATTAAGGAAGGGAAAGGAGTTGATAAAGAGAGAATGTGGAGGGAATGACAATGGAGAGAATAAAGGAAAGAAGGAAAAAGATACAAACCAGCAAACAGAAGACAAGCAAAGAGAGGGAGAAAGGGAAAGAGGGGGAGAAAACCAAACCAAAACAGTAACAAACACAAAACGAAATGAAAAAAAAAAAAACAAAGAAAGAAGAAAAAGCCAAACAGCACATAAACAAACAAACAAAATCTCCAAGGAAACTAAAACTGATAATATGAGGAAATTTTCACATTCATATATAGCCTTATTGGACAGAAAGAAGAAGGAGAAGGGGTAAAGCAGAACAAAATACCCACTCCCAACAAGCTATATTAAAAAAAATAGGTAGAGTCACACAGATACAAAAAGCCCAAAACAACAACAACAACAATAAAAAGCCCTCAAAACAACAACCAAAAAAACCAAGTAATTATTGGGCACCCTCTTTCGGCAGTTTCAAGACTTCAGGTTTCTTGTAGGAGTGACCCAAGCACTGCTTCTCTTAGCTGGCATCAGAGGAGAGGGGTTTTGGAAGGGAGGAGCTTCCAACTTTTAAATCTGTCCCCCTGTTCACCCTTTGCAGTTGTGGAGAGGCTGGAAGGCTTCCCTGGCTGATCTGCCTATGTTTAGATTTCTCTGTGTGCTGATCCTAAGGTTGCCTACCTGAGTCACACGTCTCACAAATCACTGGGGAAAGGCTGTAGGGTCACTCTAAAACTCACCACTACTCATCTGCTGTGAGCGGAGATTGGGTTCTTAGGTTTCAGTACTGATAGTAAATGCTTCAAATCTAATTCTATGTTTACCCCATGGAGTTGGGGGAAGGCTGCAAACTGCCCCCAGCTGATCTGCTTATATTCAGGTCTCTCTGTGAATGTTGCTCAGAAAGCTTCCTGCCTGAGTCACATGTCTCATGGAACACTGGAAAAAAGGGCTCTGGGTCACTTTCAAACTCACCGCCATTTTGCTAGGATGTGGGACTGGGTTCTTCAGCAGGGCTGCCACCGCAGACTGCAAATGCTGCAGCTGGGGGATGAGGCATCTGGGTCTCCTCGGCTGGGACTCTGGTCGAGTTACTCTGGTATATTTTCTCAGTTTGTATTGCTGGTGTCTGACCTGGGACGAAAGCTGCAGCGGCAGGTGGCACCTGGTACAGGTGATTTTCACCATTTTAATCCTTTTGCGTTTCCTTCCCGGTGGTGCTGTAGAGATGGTGCCTGCCTCTGGGCCGAAAAGCACGCTAAGGTCCGAGCAGTTGCACAGGGCAGCAGCCTAAGCAGGAGATCTCAGTCCTTTCCTTTCCATGTCTCCACTCAATCAGACATTCACACAACTTTTGCTGACACCCTAGGGTGAATAATGGTCTCTTTGCCTGTTCATTCATGTGGAGACTCTTGGAATCTTGGAATTCCGTCCCTTCAGTCACTGGTGAGTTTCTTAAGTGCGGTTTCAGTGTGTTGCTAAGGACAGTAACCAAATTGGACTGGATTAACCAGAAAGCAGGGGTAAGGAAATAGAAACTACAGCTATCCACAACTCTTTTAAAAAGTCGTGATGTGAAACAGTGATGGTAAATAGGGCAGCAACTAGAGGGAAATATAGAAACTTTTTTTTAGGTGGGAGATATTTGTAGAAGTTTGTATTCTGGTTGGAAATAATCAATGAAGTTATGGTTATTGAAATAGAGCAAGATCCATAAAGTACTGAAAATAAGAACTTAATCAAAATCTGAACCCAGTAGGGTCCAAGAGGTGGGAAAATTGTATTAGATGCTGTTGGTGCTATGCCCACATCCTCTTTGCCCTCACCTCCATAAGCTGAAGGCTGATTACTGGGGAATACTGGTAGCTCTGCTGAAATGTTTTGGTTTTTTTTTGAACCCAGGAACTAGATTGGACTACATATAAGACAAGGGGAAAATGTAAAAATTAATGCCCCCCCAAGAAATCTTCAACCAATGATAAGTGAGGAATTGGCAGATAAATACACCAACTTCTTCCCTGTTAGGATTATGCTGAGGTATGTTCTATACCATCTTCCAGAAATTCCCCAGCAGGATTAAGTTCCAGGTACCTACAATGGTAACTTTCCTTAAATACACATTTTTTAAATTAATTTTTATTATAAAGATGTGGGGTACAATTCAGGGTTAGGTATACAAACATTGATCATGCAGGTACCCTTGTTGATGAGATATGCCCCTCCCTCCCTCAGCAGTTTCCCTCAACTGCCAATCCCACCCCTCCCCTGACAGTTTCCCACTACTGCCAATCACTGTCTTATAGCATTATAATTGTTCAAGGTTCTCTTATGAGTGAGAACATATGGAACTCTGTTCTTTGTTTCTGTGATAAATCACTGAGTATGATCAACTGTAAATCCATCCAGGTAGGCAGGGCGTGGTGGCTCACGCCTATAATCCTAGCACTTTAGGAGGCTGAGATGAGAGGATTGCCTGAGCCAACAGGTTCGAGACCAGCCTGGGCGAGACCTCATCTCTACAACAAGGCGTGGTGGTACATGCCTGTAGTCCCAGCTACTTGGAAAGCTGAAGTGGAAGAATCGCCTGAGCCCAGCAGGTCGAGGCTGCAGTGACCATGAGTGTGCCACAGCCCTCCAGCCTGGGCAACAGAGTGAGACATCAACTCAATAAATAAATAAATAAATAAATATCCATCCAGGTTGCTGCAAAGTCCATATATTGTCCTTCTTTATGGATGCATAATATTCCATTGTGTATATGTACCGCATTTTTTTTTGTCCAGTCCAGCTTCGATGTGCAACATGGTTGGTTCCATATTTTTTGCTATTGTGAATAGAGCTGCAACAAACATATGTGTGCAGGTATCTTCTTTGTAGAATAATTTGAGTTACTCAGGGCGTATTCCCAATAGGGGATATTCCCAATAGGGGAATTGCAATTTCTTTCAGAAATCGCCACACTGTTTTCCAGAGAGGTTGTACCAGTTTGCATTCCCACCAGTAGTGTAGAAGCATTCCTTTTTCTCCACATCCTTGCCAGCATCTGTTGTTGTTTGTTTTATTAATTATGGCCATTCTTACAGGGGTTAGGTTGTAGCTCAGTGTGGTTTTGATTTGCATTTCTCTGATGATGAGTGAGGCTGAGCACTTTTTCATATGTCTGTTGGTGGCCCATAGATCTTCTTCTGAGAAGTGTCTATTCATGTCTTTTGCCCACTTTTTAAAGGGGCGGTTTGTTTTTTTCCCTTTGGTGCATTTGAGTTCCTTGTAGATCCTAGATGTTAGGCCTTTGTCAGATATACAGTTGGCAAATCCTTTGCTTTGCAGAAGCTTGTTAATTTGATGAGGTCCCACTTGTCTATCTTATTTCTTAAGATATTGGCCCTAGCCGGGCTTGGTGGCTCAGCCTGTAATCCTGCGCCTTTGGGAGGCTGAGGTGAGTGGATTGCTTGAGCCCGCGGGTTCAAGACCCGCCTGGGCAGACAAGACCTCATCTCTACAATAAATCAAAAAAAAAAAAAATTAGCCGGGCATGGTAGTGTGCGCCTGTAATTCTGGCTACTCGGAAGGCTGAGGCAGGAGGATTGCCAGAGCCCAGCAGGTCGAGGCTGTGGTGGCCGGGAGCAGCCACTGCACTCCAGTCTGGGCGACAGAGTAAGACTCCAACTCAAAAAAAAAAAAAAAATGATATTGGCCTTTAGGGTTCTGAGTAGGAATTGGTTCCGAGTTCCAATTTCCATAAGGGTGTCTCCTGCATTTTCTAAGGTTTTTATAGTTTGAGGTTTTACGTTTAGATCTTTGATCCATTTTGAGTTAATTTTTGTGTATGGTGATAGGTAGGGGTCCTGTTTCAATCTTCTGCATGTAGTCAGTCAGTTTTCCTAGCACCATTTATTGAATAGGTTCTCCTCTCCCCAGTGGTTGTTATTGGAGTCTTTGTCAAAGATGAGTTGGTTGAAGAATTGAAGCTTTGCTTTCAGAATCTCTATCCTGTTCCATTGGTATATGTTCCTGTTTTTGTACCAATACCAGGCTGTTTTGATTACTATAGTCTTGTAGTAAAGTTTGAAGTCTGGAAGTGTAAATACACATTTTGACTTCCTTCTCATCTCTTATCTTCTTGACATTTGTATATATGTCAAAAATATTATATGTAATATGGGAGGGAAAGATATATATATATATATATATATATATATATATATATATATATATATATATATAGTGTGTGGGAAAGATATTGCTTGATCCAGATTTCAGATAATGTCATGAAGACTCGATGTATCTCATTTCAGCTGTTACCTTTGGTGTCAGCCAAAAAGTGACAAATTTGGACAACAGTTCCAGTCCTCTCAACCTCAAAAGTCATAGAAAAGAATCAGTGAGTGTACTTCCTTGATAGTACAAACGAAAATACCGGAATTGAAACTTGTTGGGTCTGATGGGCTAATGAGACATATGCCCATTTATGCAGCAATTACTTTAGTCATTGGGATGAGATGTGCTGATTTCTTCAACACTAGTAGCCCAGGTTGACCCCAGACTCTCAAACACAGATGGGAGGGTGTCAACATCGATCAGTAGATTCTTCTGTGTGGACACCTATTGGTGAGGTCAGTACATTTTGGTCTCCCTCACTTCCACATCAAATCAGTTAACTAATTCTGTTGTCTTTCTATATTAGACATTTGTCCCTTACTCTCTCCCTTACTCTCCAACCCAATGCCTATACCCTAGTGGAAACCATTGGCATCTATTACATGGATTAGTCAGTAGCCTCCTAACTAGTTGAGATACATCCTTTCTTACCAACCCTCTTTCATTCTTTATAAAACACCCAGAGACTTCTTTATAAACATAAAATTGATTATGTAACTTCCTTGTTTAAATCTCTTTAGTGCTTCCCGTTGTTCATAAAAAAGACAGAATCTTCATAATTGCTAGTTTACATCCTAACTACTTCTCTCCTACATTTTATGCTACTTAGTTTTCTATGCTCTCACTATGTTAGATTTCTGTTGACTCCTTGTATACTCTACTGTTTTCTATCACACAGCATTTGCACAGGTCATATTATCTGTTTAGAAATTATTTCTCAGTCCCAGCTCCTCATCTTTCACCTGCTAATTGACCTTAGTTCTCCCCTTAAATGTTTCTCCACCAAGAATTCTTCATCAATCCTTGCCATCCCATTGCCCCTGCCCTAGAATAAGTAAAGTCTGTCCATCATATGCTCCAACAGCATTCTGTATTTCTCTCTAATACTTACCACACTTGAGGTTACTTAGTCGCTTCTTCCATTAGACTTTAGGTCAAGGAGGCCAGAGACTATGTCTCCATCTTCTAATGAAGCAAAAACTTAATATTTAGGTGAACACATTAATTAATTAATGAAAATTGCTGCGGTTTCATATTTAGTTGAAACTGAAATCCCAGAAAAAAAATCTATTTCTAAAAAGCTGATAATTGAAATATACTATATATAACTTATGTTTATAACTATTAAAAGCAATAAAGGACAATAAGAATACTGGCAGGAAACATTTCAAAATGTTGAGAATGGCTTTGTTGGATTGTGTTAGAGGCAGGGGAAAAAGAGACAGGCAATTGTTTTCCACTCTTATATTTTTTAAATAATCATATATTACAGGGATGCTGAAAACATTTTTAAATGACAGGAAATTATCAATTTCTCATATTCACAAATAAAAAATGTGCACTTAAGTAGAAATTTCAAAGCTTAATTCTTATAACTCCCAGCTGGTCCTCTCAGAGAGATCATCTAACTCTGGTTTTCAAACACTTTTAGCATTTGAAACCTTGTATTTTTCAGTTGAAGTCTCATGTGGAAATCTGATATATGAAATAGTTAGAAACAGAATTTTTTAATTGAAGCAAGGTGAGAAACAAAAGCAAGTCACTAAGACTCCGTAATATCTCCACACCCTACACTCTCCCAGAGTAACCTCAAGATATGTCCATAACCTGGGGCTAGGGAGAACACAGTTCTCATTCAAATATATCAAGGAGCAACAAACCCAAACCCTAAAATCTGTAAAGTGAAGCCGAAAACAGATTTTTATTCTTCAAATCTAAAAACATTGTGGGTCTGTATTTTTTTAAATATAAATTAGTCCAAAACATCTAGTAGATAAGATTTTTTTAATAAAGATAAAGATGACATTTTAAGATTTTTAGTTTTTTTTCCTTTTTATTTTTTCTTCGCTTTTATTCTCTTTTAGAATGATTCAATTCTAAAACCATTAAGTGGTGTTAGGCAAGTTAAGTGTCCGTATCAAGATGGAGGAGATATGGCTAGAGTAGGGTGTAAACTCTTGAATGAATAATGACCCCCATATGAGAGCAGCGACAAAATGTCCTAGCATTATGAATCAGAGCTGGGTATGATAAAAGAGCACTATGTGTGGCAGAAAGGGATGCCAAAGCTCAGCAGAATGAGAAGACATTTGTGGGGATTGGAGGTGATGGTGATGTGGAAATTAGTTACAAAGAGAAGGATTAATTAAATAAGTAAATATATCAAGAATAATGGGGGCAGGTCTCTTACTGTTAGAGAAGAAAACTATAAACATGGAAAAGGAGGAAACTAGAATGAACCCTGTGTAGGGCTAAAGAGAAACTGGAGGTATTGGTATGAACTCATGATTAGATAGTTAGATAGATTGATAGATAGACATAAACAGATGATAGACAGACAGACAGATTAATAGATTGATACATAAATAAATAATGATATAGAGGTATAAATATAGAGAAAAAATATGAATAAGAGGACCTGAGAACAGCGACACACCAATAGTAATTAGCACACAGAAATTATTTTCTAAACACCATTCACCATAAGTGGAACCAGACCTCTTGGAGAAATAACTAATTCCTGGACTAGGACAAAGAAGGACACAATCAGTCTAGAACATATTTTTCTACCTAAAAGCAAGGAAGTACTCAGAAAACAATGGTGACACGGCAAAAGGGCAGAGAAGTTGATTTGAAAATGCTCCCACTGAATAAATCTGAGATAATTCAAACATCAAAATAAATAATGGCAATTACTAATTATAACCAGTCCAAAGACAATAATAAATCCTTACTAATATAAATGAATATATATGTTAAACATTTGTTGAGGGAAGGAAGGAAGGAAGGACGGAAGGAAGGCAGGAAGACAGGAAGAAAGAGAAAAGTTTTGAGGAATAGGATTTTTACGTAATTTCAAAATATCTTCCCATCAAATACTTATAAATTACAGGGAAAAGAGTAACAATACAGTAGAGAACACTGGCAGACACCATCTTTACCAAGTGATCAAAGTAATAACATCAGTAACAGGACAAATCAAAATTGTATGCACTTAATAGGATATAATGAGAACAGCATTGCTTCTGTGATATTCCGGCCAATGATACATAATTTGAATCTATTTGTGAGGAAACAAGAGATAAACCCAAAGTGAGGAACAGCCTACAAGATAACTAGCCTGTAATGTTCAGAAGTGTCTGGGTCATGAAAGTCAAGAAAAGATGAAATAACTCTTGCAGATTGAAGGAGATAAAATATATACAACAACTAAATGCAAAAAATTATTCTTAACCAGATACTTTTGCTCTAAAGATGCTACAGAAAAAATTGAAAAACTTAAATAGGGTCTGAGGATTATACAGTGTTAATGTGTCAAAGTCAATTTCCTGATTTTGATGATTGTGTTGTGATTGTGGAGAAAATGTCGTAGTGGTAGGAAATACACACTAAAGTATTCAGAGTTGATGGGACATGAGATCAGCAACTCATTCTCTAATACTACAGTAAAATTAAAGGTTTTCATACTGTACCTGCAATTTTCTGTAAGTTGAAGATTAGTTCAAAACTTTTAAAAATTATAGCAGGAAAACACTTTCTCAGGTTGAATTTTCACTTAGAAGTAACTTATGAACCAAAACCACAAGTTCATGTGGTGGTATGTCTCTTTCCCTCACTCCACTGGTTCTCATCCTCAATGAAGTACCTGATTCTCCCAATCACTAGATTCAGACCCTTCCTTCACATAGACTATTTTGTCTCTGGGCAGAGAGAAAATAAGAAACCGTATATTCTACTTTAAAACTTCTGTAAGCCATCTTACAGGGGTTGGAATTCTGCAAACTTGCCTTCTTGGCCTGCCAAATAGAAACTTATTTCACATCCTGTGTTGCCTTAGCAACCTCAACTAAGTCCCTGGCATTCAATCAGTCTTTCAAAATTTTATTTAGTCAGTCAACAAGGGATAGAAAAATACTCAGTGAGTACCAACATTGTGCCAGACACCATCTTAGAAACAGGATAAATATACAGACAAAACCCTTTTTATGAGCCCCAGGTATTATAACCAACAAGATTGACAATCTTCAAGGAAAACTCATTTTTAAGTTCACAACTGTCACTCTTCACAAACGCACACACACACATTGAAAAAAAAATAGGAGAAATATAATAGGTAAGAGAGTTATTCTTTGATACCATGCCCATTAGAATCAACAGAACAGTTCTGGAAAATAAATGACCAGTACCTGAACCTATTAAATTGCCATGACTCATCCATAAAGTAGCCCATTTGGCTCATAATGCTTCAGAATTAACTCTTTTAAAAATATTATTAATTCTTGCTTACATCATTTACATAATATGAATGGATTGAATTTAGAGAGTTTGGGGAAAAAACAGAGTTTATCTTGAGGCCTAGGTTTAGTGTTATTATATGTCCCACAATCTTGCTCTTATTGCAATATTCTCTCCATACTAGAGAATGAGTGGCTGGGAGGAGCTGTCACCTTAAGGCCTCTTAAACTGTCCCAAGCTAGTGCACAGTGACTTGTCTCATCCTTAAATGTTATAATTTGTAAGAAACAATATACCTGGACAATTTACAGACATATGCTTGTCCCAGACTGAACTTCTTTCTGAAGAACTATGAGACGATTATCCTACTGTGGTTCATGCATTGGATTTCAAACTTCTCAAGAAATTCCCCAGTCAGTATCTTGCCTGGAGCTGATTCTTACATTGTACATTAAATAATTTTAAATTAGTTTATAATTTTTTAAACTTACAATTACATAGGTGTTCAAATATAAGATCTGGACAATCTTGTCTAGCTAGATAAGCTATACAATTATTCCACCCAAGTCTGTCTGATGCTCATAGATATCATTGCTCTGTTTAGACCATCTCTCTCAAGTGGTAGCTTTCTAGTTTTACATAGTTAACCAAATAACCACCATTGCAACTTTTTGTTTGTTTGTTTTTACACACTAAATCCCTGGCTCCTGTAGCCTAATCTTCTTTAAAACCTGTCACCTAAATTTGATTCTTGCCTACCCACTGTGCTGCAATAAGTTGTATGCAAAATAAATCAGAATGTGTTTTACTCCTTAATCAGATGATGAAAACTCTTGATTTGTATAAGTTCTTGCCATTTTCCAAGTATTGTAAAGCCCTCACTTTGTATTAACTCCTACGTTTCGCAGTTATCACTACATATGGTGAGAGTGAATGCATTTTTAGGACTCACAGACCAGAAGAGGAAACCGATACACTAATAGGTTGGCATTAATCTTTGTGGTCTCTAGACGGCCCATTTAAAATCTTTTTACATTGCACCGAGGATGGAGTTGAGGAGAAGAGAACGTTTGCCTAGATGTAGATAAAAAGATAGTTTATAATCACTTATGAAACTCTAGACACTAAAAAATGAACAGGTTTGTCCTACTGCCTTCAGACTAGCACATCATCATTCCCAACACCAACAGGCTCATAAAGGGTGTAAGCTAAGCTTTAAGGCCCTAAAAATCTAGAGGTTCGTCTTTATGCACAATGAAAATAATTTATCTTGCCATTTAAACTGAACTCTCTTGTTTTACTAAAAAGTAAAAGCAACTGTTAAAATTCTTCTCCATTAAAAAAAAAATGTATGCATTAGGAGATGCCAATTAGGATGTGGGTGCAGATCACCCATTATCCAAGCAGGAACTGAGCTGAGCCAAAGCTGGGTTAGAGTTTTTGTAAGCCTCCATCTAACTCTGGTTTACCCTTCCTAATGTGTACCTTCCAGGGGTTCTTAACTGAGAGACTGGTGAGCTCTTCCAGTTTGACAGGTCATGATACCAGTTTTTTTGCCTCTTTGGTTCCATGAGACTGTCAAAAGCCCCACTCTGAAAAGCAGAGTGGTTTTCTCCTTAACCTCTTGTTCTGCCCAACTTAAGAATTTCACAAAAAAACCTCAAAGGAGAATCTGTGAGCACTGGGTTTGTTTCACTCCTCTCCAGTGTCTTGATCCCTCCAGCACCTTCCCTCTCCAGTCTCTTGGTACCTCAAGTCCTGGCAGCCTTCATAGCACTGAACTTCCATTTTAATTTCCTTTGCATTGTGAAAATACCAGAAGTTCTGCTGGCTTCTCTGCCTCTTAGCTGCAGCCCTCTGCAGGATTTCAAGACTCCGTCTTCACAGGCAAGAATTCATAAATGTCTCTGGGAGAAAAACAGCTCACAAAGTATCAGTTTGTCTCTTAGTAATTACCTTCTTTTCTAGTAACTTGGCCCTTCAGTTGCCTCCCTCAGTTGCCTCAGCTGTTCTCCAAATTCTTCAAATAGATCATTTTTATATTTTGTCCAATTTTTCTGTTGTTCTCAGTGGGAGTGTTGTTCTGCCATAAGCAAATACATCATTCAACTTTGGGATCTTTTTCCATAAGCTTTTAATCTGAACCTTCACCACAGTTTAAAAGAATGCAATTTAAGTGAACGTTTGTGAAAGGAAGTTGTAACTCCTGTTCCCATTTTTCTGCGGCATCTTATTATCTCATTGATATTATTTGAATGGGGGAAGAGGAGGTCCCTACCTCAAAATGTTTTATTCACCTTTATCTATTACTTAAGATCCAACTCTTATGTTCAACTTAAGATCTAACTCTAGGCCATTTGTTCAGGCCTAGAGTATATTTGTTAATATACAGATGCCTCTAGAAGAAGATTGGCAGTCATCGACATTGATGAAAATAGAAATCAGACTTTTATCAGGGGAGGAGGATGGAGAATATGAGTATGGGGCCTGCTAAGGAAACGATCCCAAGATCAGATTCATGCTACCAGGTACCCAGAAAAAAGAAACAAAGGCTCAATGTGAGGAAAGTAACCTGAGAGGATCAAGTTTCTCTATATCCCAGTTGTGGCCATGATGGGCTCTAACCTGTAGGGTTCTATACCTTTATCAGATGAAGAATTAAATACTGGGAAGAAGCATCATGTCAAACAGGACTGGACACTCTTCACAGGGGCTGATATAGAACAATACTGTCTGCTTTGTAGGTGTGTTGCTCATCTAGGCCTGAGCAAGTCTCTCCTACTTGTCTCTTCAGTAGATGAATGTTTTCATCAATCCAGTATGTTAAAAGTTTTAATCTTGTTTTCCTTTAACAATCATGAAATGCATTTTTAAAAGCCCTGTGCTTGCAGAGAGAAAAGTAACAGTTATGAAAGAAATGAGACTTTTGATCCTTAAGTGCTTGGGCTAGGAGCAACATGCTCTAAATCAAACACTTTCTGTATACATAAACTTTGGTCTTATGTTTAGTTTAGACTAAAGCAAGTTCTGTTACTCATTAAGAAATGGGTGTGTTTCCTGTGACCCAGGAAATAGGAACTGGTTTGCATCAAGATGCTTCATACAGAAACAGAAAAACCACGAATCACTGTGCATGCTCAATGTTTAGCATTCCACTCGCATGTTGCTGCAGCAGCTTCCAGCTCTGCTGGGGTAAAACATTGATACCTGTTATTCAGCAAGATGTGTGTGGGGTGGATGGAACCATGAGAGGAAAGCCACAATGCCAAAATGGTACAAATGGTGTTTTATTTATTTCTAAAATTAAATGAAAGTGGTTACAACCCAGCCAACCTTGGGCTTCCGAGACCAAATTTGTCCAAAAACCAAGAAATAGTACTTTTATCTCAAAGATTTACAGATGGAAAGAAAGGCTGAATACTCCTACAAGTAATGTTAATTTCAAACTAGATAAATAAAAAGGAAACAATATTTGTTATACTTCTGCCGCATACTTGCTAGGCTCAAGGCTTACTGGTCTTATAACATTTAACTTTCACATTACTCCTATAATACCTGGAATTATTCTCATTTTTATTTATTTATTTATTTATTTAAAAAAATATGGGGTATAATTCAGGATTAGACATACAAATGGTCATCGTTCAGGTAAGGTTTGGGCCCGTAGCACTGAAAATTTAGATCACTTATCCAAGATGATACCATTGGTGAATGGCAGGTCTGAGATTTAAACCTGTGTAGTTCTGATTCCAAAGCTCATGTGCTTTCCTTTGTGCCACAATGCCAAAAGATTTACCTAGTGTCATCCTGTCTTCTGGATTTTATGAAGACCCTACTGCTGTACTAGGCCATATCCAATGCCTTTTAAAATCACTTGGAGGCATACGTACCTTAGGTTTCATGGTGCAACAGCTCGAGACATAAGTTAAAGCCTGAGCATGTACTTGCCTGGGCCCTGATAATATCATCCTGACATAAACTGACATAGTGGTGGGCCTCCTCAATTCAAGTTCTGTCAAATCCAATCACTTAATTAAAGCCCTGGGAATGATGGGAATTTCAATAGTAGGGCACTCTGGGAGCATTCTATAATCTAAAGCAAATACAGAAATAAAACTACTAGAGAGAACCTATCAAAGCCATAATACATCTATTACCACAGCTGTTTCTCCCCAGACACTAGGCTCCCTCCTGAGCCTGTTATTAAGTGCAAATGACCAGGCTCAGTGACTGTTATTTTTAAAAACATTACTTATCGTGCATTGTGTTCTGAAACTTGTTGACTTATTTTAATTTGCATAATTATAGTAATTTTCTCCTATGTCAATGCTGTAGGATTATACGAGGATTTTGCCTTTTATTTAAAGAACTTCACAGGTTCAAAAGCAAGTTGTTGTTATATTATTTTTGACCCTTTCAGGCAGTTGAGAGGCAGTGATACATTTTGCTAAGTTCACTCTTGGCTCCTGATGGGAAGAACTGGCAGAGGTTTGAAAGACCAAAAAAGGGAAAGAAACACGAAAGGGATTAGGAGAGTAGAAGAATGTGAGGAGATGTCAAAACAAAGAGAAGAAGAGCTGCTTTTTTGTAGACTTCTTTAGAGTGTACGCTAGTCTTTATTATAATATTTGCTTTTTTTAGCAACTCAAAAGAATTTGGTCACATTGTCCTTATTTCACAGAAAATGAACTTATGAATAATTACTCATCTACTTTGCCTTAGAGTCAGGTCTAAAATCTGTATTTCCCAATTCTTAGCCTAATCGTGTTCTACTCCCTGGAATAAATACTTTGTCCAAGAAGATTTGCACAGTGAAATATTCAGAATATTCTCAGGCTATTAGTTGTCTGTACCTAGGCTGTAAAATAAATCAGGATGCTTTTTACTGTGCAATCAGTTCATTTAGCTTTACTTTTTTAAGGAAAAAAGCTCTATATTTATTTACCACATATATTCACTGCTTTAATTCTACTTCCCCAGGTCTTTCCACAAGTGCCCCTAGGTCCCTGTGGTATATCTTGAAGCCAAAAAAGATAACAGGCTCCTGGCAGAATCAAGATAACAGAATTCAAGACTTGGCTCCTGCCCATAAATTCCACATGCCAAGCTGTCCAAGAAAAGTACAGTCAGGTTAGCATAAAATTCAAGACACTCTCCCCCAACTCCAAAAGATGGATGAAGTAGAAGCACACAGGCCTAGAAGGTACACATTTGCATTCTGGCTCCTATTTCTTTCTCTTCTTTCTAAAGCTCTATGGCCTCTCAGAATCAAACAATTAAAACACCCCAGAAGGACGTAGGAGGAGAAGAGGCAGCATGAGGACACAAATGAAGTTTACAAGACTTCAAGAGCAAGAGAAAGGTTCCTCTACGGTCCATCTGACCCCAGGTTGTAGTTCCACCTTTCTTCTAAGCATTCTCCACTGGATCACCCACCATGTCTTCAAATGCCACCAGATCCAAGTCAAGTATATCCTCTTCTCCTCCCAAGCTAGTTTCACTTTGTAACTCTAAACTCGCGCTCAGGCCAGAAACCTCAGAATTACCTGTGAATTCTCCCTCTCTCTGCTTTCCTCACCCAAACAGCAACTGAATGTGATGTAGGAACACCAGACACAGAGCCCAGACAGCTGAGTTGGAATCAGCGTTTCCTCTCATTACCTGTCTTCAGTCTCTTTGTGCCTCCCTTGCCTCATCAGTTCACTGAAGATAATACCTTTCACAGGAAGCTCATGAAGACTAGATGAACGAGAGAATACAAAAGTCCCTGGAAGCACTCAGAAAAGGTGCATGAATTCTAAAGATTTCTTCTTTTTCATTTCCAGTGTCTCTATACAATTTAAACCTTTATTAGAACTCAACTGGATAATTGCAATATGTTCTAACTAATGGCTCTCAAGTATATTGGCTCCAGTGTTCTCTTCTGGTATTATCTCTCACTCCTATCATGTGTGTACATATGTCCCAGTGAAAACAGTACTCCCTAATATTAGAACACGCCTCTTCTTGTCTATTCTCTGTATTTCTTCTTTAGTATCCCCTTCCCATGGACTATGCTCCTTTCCATTCTTCCTTTGGCCCATCTCAAAATTCTCTATGTCTATGAAGTCTCTATTTTTTTTCCAAAATATATCTTATATCTACTATATTCGGAATATATCTCATTCCAAAAATTTTGTTAGTACCTTCCTTGTACCACCATATAATACCTTATGTGCAAATCATTTGTGTGCTAATCATTTGTCATTTTCCAACTTTTGCCTTTCACTTTACAATTTCTTAAGATCAAGGTCTTACTTATCTTTATATGTTCAGGGTCTAACATAATGCCTTCCACAAAATTTTAATTCTTTTCAATAAACACTTACTTAAATGGATTCTTAGTTTAAATGACAAATATTTCCTTTAACTCATCCCAAAATAATATAGGACACTATCATTGAATTATAGTTACCCAATAAAGAAAACTACACAACGAGCATTGAAATGCCTAGAGATTTCTTAGGATGTCACCAAATCATGGTTGAAAAACCACTAGTCTGAATCAAGGCAACTCTAAAATAAGTTATTATTTTAGCAAGCTGTTGTATTTTATAACAGAAGTAAGAAATGAGCTGCAACAATATCTTAACTGTAACAATAATAGTATTGACTTTAAATATGTTATTAAAAATAAATTTTATTTTCAATTCACAAAAAAAAGAGATTATATATGTATCACCAATAAGAAAGCCGAGGCTTAGCAAGGATAAATAATTTGCCTAAGATAATGAAAAGAGTTAAACCAAGACTCAAGACTTTCTGTCTTTACTGGCTGTGCTCTTCTCACCATTTTGTACCAACTCACAGAGTTTTGTCAATTCTACTTATGAAAACTCAAGTCCTTCCTGGGTTTGAGAATAGGCAAATAAAGATTAAAATATAGCATTTCCTGAGTCACGATGTTATAATCTAGGGCTTGGCAAACTTTTGCTGTAAAGGACCAGATAGTAAATATTTTAGGCTTAGTGGACCATATGGTCTACTCAAATCTGCCATTATACCGTGAAAGCAGCCACAGAAAATATGTGATGGAATGAGCATGGCTGTGTTCCAATAAAACTTTGGAAACTTTATAAAAATCACACAGTGGGCCCAATTAGGCCCACAGGCTATGGTTTGTGACCCCTGTTAAAATCTCAAATAAAGGTCCATCTATGATTATAGTGAAGAGGCAGGCAAAGTGTTGTCTTGTGCTAGTATAAAGCATTAATTGATTAATCATTCATATTACACTTGTATTAGATATTTAGGGCACAATACTGCATAAAACATGAAAATTGACAAAATTATACATAATTACAACTCTGAAACACATGTTGTTCCCTCAACAGAAATTGAGATAATCTACTAAAACACATTTTAAAAATCTGAAAGTGGAAAGCATTTTTTTTCTGAAGTTGTTTGAATGCAGAATATGTAATTAATAGATTTTAAGTCCAGAAAATTAATAAAGCCAAGTGGCTGTGACCTTTGGTTTCTACACTCTCACTCCTGAAATAAATTGATCTATTCCAGTGTGTGTACACATATAAGTACCTCAGACTGGAGATGATTCAATAATGAGCTGATCTTCCATGAGCAAAGGCCTTGTGTGGGAGATCATAGTGTGCAGAATATAACTTGTTCTTAATAGAGATGAGTTTCATTTTCATATAAGCTGGTGAAACTATTTGACCAAATATGGCCGACAATCTAATTATATATGAAACCACAATTCCCCTTGTAAGCTGGTTGAGATCATTCAATGAGGTCTTCAGCTAGGCCATACAAATTATGGAAAGCTCACACAACGTGAAGCTGTGGATGAATAAAGAACAGGAGGCACACTACTGTGCTGTTCCTCTGGGAAGCCTGGCCTAACCTCCACAGCAGGAACTCCATCCCTTTTATATCTTCTCTCGCACTCATGGTTCAGAGCTCTCGTTTGCTTTTCTGTACTGTCTGGTATTGTTACTCATTTTTTCCAAATATATATCTTATTTTTAGAATTAGATTGTAATATTTGAAATGAGATACATGTGAGTCTAAATCTCAATTTCACCTATTGTTAGCTTTTGATTGTTGCCAAACTATTTTCCTTATCTGAATCAGTTAAGATAAAAATAGCATCAAATTCATGGACTTTCTGTTGGTTCACATTTAGTAGCCAGCATAGCCATTGTCACTACCATCACTATCCTCAGTATTTTCATGCCTTCTGTTCTATGAAGTTTTCAACTGCCCAGCCACAATTCATTGTTCATTCCCTCACAACACTTTCAGAATTTTCAAATTCTTTATCATTTCTTGCTGTATTTTCATGATTTGTTTTATATCTGCCTTCTCTACTAGATCAGGGTTCCATGAAGTTCTCCCCAAGGAGGCTTTCAAATAGATATTGTTTCCAAAGATCAAGAAAATGGCTCTTTGCTTAATATTGTAGAGGTTGTTCTTCAGATATAATGCACAGTAGCATGAATAAACAAGATTCGTGTGAATTTAGTGCATCATCCTATGCCAATATATGAATATTTTGTCTAAGACCCTCTCCCTACTATAAGTCAAAGCTGGAATTTGTATAAAGTAGATTTTGTCTAAAATTCTAGAAAAGAATTATGGTGCTTAAAAGAAGGAAAAGAAAAATACATCCTGTGGAAAGATATCCAGAGCATGTGAAAGGATTCATAATAAATAAATTTCTGGTGACCACCTCAGATGTTCCAACAACGGGATGTGCAGACACATAAGCTACACACAGGCTGCATCCTCATGGATCCTTTGACCTAGAAACTATGTCTTTTAGCATTTTTTAATACAACCTGTCTGTTACACTCATAACTTCCTCATCACTCTTCACTCCGAATTTATATAGCATGACGTTCTTTACTCTCTTAGCTTTTTAAAATTATCTATTCATCAATGTCCACTAATTAATTTTTTATCTTCAAAGAATAGAACAAGTATCAGGCTTACATTTGAGCCCTACTATCTTCTTTTTTCTCTGACCAAAGACTAGATTCTCTCTCCTACAGTCAATCATGTGATTATGAGCTGCCTTGTATTGGTTGCTCATTTTTTGTATATTATTTCATCTCTGAACTTCATTCATGCAATCTATTCCCCACAGAATTTCCTTTACTTATTTATGTCCTGAGAATTTTATTGAAAGTAGACATAAAAAAATAGTCATTTGAAAACCACCTGTATATTTATTGTAAAGCTATGGGTGAAAATATTATGCAGTTCAATATTTTTCATAAGGTCAGTTATGATACATTCTTTTGAGAATGAATTATCTGAGAAATTGTCACTTTTCCTTAAAAACCAGAACACTTCCTTCCAAGAGTAATAAGAATTATCTAACAACATTTTACTTTTTGCCCTAAATTCGCCAGATTCTGAGTGGTAATCCCTCCTATTTAATATGTTTGCTTTTTCTTTTTCAGGGATGTGAGTCTTTAAAAACAACTCAGTGACATATATATTAACATCTCTCAATTTACATGTTGGTTAGGTTCCTGGAAAGTGACAAGTGATTCACAAACACTTAAATCAAACTGAAATTTTGCATAATAAAAAAGGAGATATATTTTGGTAGGTTAAAAAAAGCCAGTTTATGCCCCCATTTTTTTATATCACATCAATATGAACTGTAAATAAACAATTTATGTAAATATGTATACATATTAAAAATGTTTATTCATGAACAGAAACACAGTCCCTGAAACTGTCCAATAGATCTATAATAGACATAAGGCATGAAACCATTAGATATTCTTGAATACAAAGTGTTTCATTCCAAGGTGAAGCATGAGGACCATATTGCTCATTAATTTACCTTTTAAAATGCATCTGAGAGCCTAGATTTTACTCCATTGGTGTCAGCCTTTTTCTATTTCTTTATCTGTGGGCCTCCTGGCTCACATTGCATTTTTCAGTCGTGATTTTACTTGAGATGGACACAGGAGTCCATAAGGCACAATCCCAGAATACTTGAAGAGTACACATGGTAACTAAAAAAGATTTTGTGAATGCTGGCCAAGTGATCACTCTGCGTTATGATGAAAATAATGTCACATGCTGTTGGCCTGGCCACCACGCAGTACCCTTGAACTAATAAGAGAGCCCCTCACACACACAAAATTTGGCAGGCAGTTTAAATCATGCCATTCTAATCTTAGTACACATATTTGCTAAATGCTGTTAATTTCTCTATCACTTCCTGTAATTTGCTAATTTAAAAAACACAAATTTATGGATTGACAAATAGATTTGGAAATACATAAAGTTATTTTAAGTTGAATTAAAACTTCAACTTCTTTAAGCTCTAATTTTCCTAATTTTAAAACAGCCCTAATATATAGAGTTGTGAGAATTAAGTGAAGTAATACTGTATAGAGTATTCAGCAGAATGCCTGACATAGTAAGTACTCATTAAGTGTTAGTCATTGTCACTGACTATAGCAAAAAGGTGACAGATGTCATTAAATAAGTTTGTTTACTGGTGTCTACTCTGCCTTTAGCCCTTCAAGCCAGTCTGGTTCATAAATCTAAAATCCCCCTGTTGGTCCATGGATGTTAAGAATGAATACCAGTCAACATTTGTTCTAGTCCTCTTTCCACAAAATCCCAACCTTTAGCCTAATGCTGGAAACCTCAACTACCAGTTAGTAATCAGTGCCTCATGTATCTATCTTTCAGGACCAACAATATTATACTCTCCTTGTGTGCAAAACTTGTCTCTTTGTACCCATCCTTATATACCCTTCACCTCAGGTTTTCTAGGTTCATGAATGCTCAATGATAGTTAATGACACAGCTTCCTATCTGTTATACTAACTTCTGTTATCCAAGCACAGAACAACCTTCATGCAGTAAGGAAAAAAAGAATAAAAGGAAAAGTTCTGTCCTCTCTTCTCCCTCTTCATTTGCAGCTGGAGCTATGAAAGATATTCATCTCATATCACCCACCATTCAAGATGACCCGGCATCAAAACAATGCTGTTTACAGTTACTCTTAGACTAAGAAAATCTACCTGTCAATACAGGAACAGCAAGTAGCACACTTAAATCCAGAGGTATTCCAGGGGCCAAAAGAATGGAAATGGCATTTCAAAGTCAAGGCCTCAAATTTTCCATAAAAGATCTGGGTGACTAGTAGGGACAAATTTTATCAATCTACAGGTAAATTTGCAAGAAGTCCCTGGATGATTATAAGTCTATCTTTATCTTCTTTTTAAAATTTTTTATGTATTTTTTTTTTACAAATGGGGTCTTGCTATGTTGGTCAGGCTGGTCTCAAACTCTTGGCAATCCTCTTATCTCAGCCTCTCAAAGTGCTGGAATTACAGGTGTGAGCAACCATGCTTGGCCTATCTTTATCTTTTTCTTTTCAGCTTTCAAAATCCTAAATAGACTAAACACTATTTAGGATGGACTGCCATTTACACACACATACACACACACACACACACACACACACACACACACACACGCATAATGAGGTACTCAAGCTAGTATCTTCACATAGGAAGTTGATTGTTAAATATTCAGGAAATTGTGAACTGACTGATAAACTCTTGGTAAGTGAAATTGACCATGATGGGAAATAGTCACACCACAGAAAACAGCAAACACCAGAAAACAGGTCTACTTTTTACTCGAGACCGTGAGCTTACCAGCACATGTTGGCAAATGTGCTGTTATTTATGGAATTACAAGAAGTAATCAGGATTCAGCTTGGGGCCATCTATAGCAAAGCAATAGCATAAAACATTTCCAAAAGAAGACTCAGATGTCTAAAATGACTCTATATCAAATAAGCAAACATCTTAAAGATAAGGTTAGGGCCGGGTTCGGTGGCTCAGCTTGTAATCCCAACACTTTGGGAGGCTGAAGTGAGAGAATTGCCTGAGCCTGCAGGTTCGAGACCCACCCGGGCAACTTGGTGAGACCTCATCTCTACAATAAATCAGAAATTAGCTGGGTGAGGTAGCACATGCCTGTAGTTCCAGCTACTTGGAAGGCTGAGGCAGAAGGCTTGCCGGAGACCAGCAGGTGGAGGCTGCAGTGGCTGACAGCGTGCCACTGCCCTCCAGCTTGGGTGACAAAGTGAGACTCCAACTCAAAAAAAAGATAAGGTTGGAGAACCTAGATCCTGCATATTTCTCAAACTCTGGTATAATTTTTAATGTTGCCTATATTGATGACTCTTTTATATATTCTAAAGACTCAGCAAAGTTTTGAGCCAGCCTAAAAATTCTACAAACACCATTGTTGATTCCTGGGCTAAGAAAACTGACACAAAATGACAATGACTTGTAATCATGTAAAAGTGACTAAATCTTATTAGAAAACACAAATGTCAATAATTGACTTGGTAATCCAGGGTCCAAAATGCTTTCTCACCATAAACCAAGTCACTGCCAATGCTCCTAATACATAGATATGAAGAGGATGCTCAAAAATAGTAATTTACCACACAGAGTCCCTGACCGTTCTTTCTCTGTTCTGTTATCTATACATCAAAACTGATTTATTATTTAAGAGAAGAAGGGTGACAGAAAGATTTAAACACCACTAAAGTCACTAAGTTTCTCCAGACCACCTCGTGAAGACAGAAAGAGTAACATCAACTGTGACAAGAATGGTGGAACTCAACTTGCAATGACTAAGATTAATCATCATTTCATAGTTATAAAACTATACATTTAACTTTCTTGCACTTTTTTCAAGAAACAGTTTCTTATTTCAGCACTTACAGATGAACTGCATCTTTTAAAGCTAAGAAATCAATATCTTAGTTTTATAAAAAGTTCTTATAGTGTTATAGATGCACTCATAAAGCTTCTAGAATTTACTTTGTTATTTACTGAATTTACTTGTAAGAACCAATGCAAAAATACATTTTTCCAGTAATAGGTAGCTACCCATTACTTTGTCCTTACATGAAGAACAATATGACTTTTGTAGATTTTTGTTATTTTTAAACTCTGAAAAATGGGAAATCCATAGTCACATTGACTTCAAATTAGAAAATTATACAGTAAGGTAGTATGATGGTTAATTTTATGTGTCAACTTGACTGAGCCATGAGACACCAAATATTTGATTAAACATTATTTCTAAGTATGTCTGTGAGGGTGTTTTAGGATAAAATTAACATTTGAACTGTAAGTAAAACAAATTGTCCTCCTCAGTATGGGTGAGTCTCATCCAATCTGCTAAATGCCTGAATAGAGTAAAATGTTGATTAAGAAAGAATTGTTGCTTTTTCCTGACTGTCTTGAGGCTAGATGTTGGTCTTCTCTTACCTTCAGACTCAACCTTGAACTGAAACTCATACTGTCAGCTCTCCTAGTTGTCAAGCTTTTGGACTGGGAATGGAACTATATTACCCACTCTCCTTGGTGTCCAACTTGCCATCTGCAAATCATGTGAATCAATTTTTAATAGCAGATCTCATTATACATACCCACTCAAAGGGGGACTCCTTCAAAAAAAACACAATTATCTGTTGGAGGGCAGACCCCTTGTAGAACATTTGAAATTTGTTCCTCTTGATCAACTTGTCAACCAAAGTTTTTATCTGGAAGATTGTGTCATGATTTGTGGCAGATTATATCCCAAGCTGTGGCAAGAAAGTGACTGGTTCTTCTATCATGACAATGTACCTTCCCACACTGCGCTGAGTGTTCAAGCAGTTTTTGACTAAAAACCTCTGTGCCTTACCCTCTCTATTCACCCAATCTTACCCTAAGCAACTTTTGTTTGTTTGTTTGTTTCCACAGATGAAAAAAGTTCTCAAAGGGAAACATTTTGCTGATGGGGAAGAGGTAAAGCCAAAAAATGAAGTACTAAAAGGCATCAAAATTGACCTGTTCAAAAATCGTTTTGAGCAGGGAAAAAAGTGTCTCTATAGGTGGATTGCATCAAACAGAGAATACTTTGAAGGTGACTAAAGTTTAACCATGTAAGAATAAATACATACTTTTTTATAAATAAATTCTGGTTTGGGGGTGGTACTCTATCATTTATGTGTATGTGTATTCTTATACCTCCAGTATAGTATATATGTATGAATATATTTTTGTACAAGGGTGCCAGTAAATGAATACACATTTTAAGAGATGTTACCTATGTATTACTTTTCAAAGTTGAATTAAATTATGATAGCAATGTGTAGTATGACATTAGCTCAACTGTGCTTCTGACATTTTCTTTGACGGTCCTGCCTGTTGTATGATGGTGCTAGCATTCATTTGATTAATGCCATCTTTTGAGCAAATGTCATACTTAAAGTGTGTATACATTTTCTTGGCACTCACTGTCTGATGGTTCTATTTCCCTGGAGAACCCAAACTAATACTGATTGTAGTCTTATCTCTGACTTAATCTTATATTCTTTTTTGCTTTGTTTTTGCTGCCGCTGCTGCTTTTTTAAAATCTACTTTTGCATTTGCCAACATTTCCAGCTTTTTATGTTTTGTTTTTTTGTTTTTTTTTTTGAGTTGGAGTCTCACTCTGTCGCCCAGACTGGAGTGCAGTGGCCGCTCCCGGCCACCGCATCCTCGACCGGCTGGGCTCCGGCAATCCTTCCGCCTCAGCCTTCCAAGTAGCCGGAATTACAGGCATGCGCTACCACGCCCAGCTGATTTTTTGATTTATTGTAGAGATGAGGTCTCACTGCCCAGGCGGGTCTCGAACCCGCGGGCTCAGGCAATCCATTCACTTCAGTCTCCCAAAGGCGCGGGATTACAGGTTGAACCACCGAGCCTGGCTATGTTTATTTTTTATAATGAAAACATTCTAAAAACACCCTGGTACTTTTTAGCATGATGTAAAATATAAATAAATAAGTAAAACTTTGCTATGTGGTTTCTTTTCATCTTTAACAATCAGCAAAAAGAGCAGGGTTTTTTTGTATTTATTAGTTATTTTTACTTATTCATGATTTGCTAGTAATGTCCTTTGCCTAATATCTATTAAGTGGTTATTTTTTTTTTGTAGGTTGGTTGGTTTTAACTGACAAGAAATAACTAATATTTTATTAAGGATAGTAATTATCTTATGATATAAATACATTTTCTAGTTTGCAACTTGTCTTTCAAATGTTTATGTTGCTTTTTGCAGTGGAGAAGTCTTTTAAGTCTTTTAAAAAGTCAGCTTTTTTCTCTCTTTAAGTTATGGTTTCTCCTTTTGATCTCATGTTAAAAAGCCCTTTGATAGTCTAGCATCATAAAGGTATTTAGCTACTTTCTTTAAATTAATGTTTTATATTTAACAATTTAATTCTTCTGAAGCTTATTTTTAATAACTTTTAAACTATCTTACTAAATATTTTCACACCCATTAACCAACTATTTCATCTTTTGCCACTGATTTAATGCAGCACACTTGTTATATATTAGGTCTTTTTCTTGGCTTTCAATTCTGTTCATTTAAATTTTTTCATCTATTTTGGAGTTAGTGCAACTCCACTACAATTATTTTAGCTTTATAATTGGCTTCAGAATCTGGCAATATAAGTGCCCACTCCTCAATCTTCTTTTTAAAAATCTCCAAGTATTTTTCTCTTCCTAGTTTTCCCTATAAATTCAAGAATTAATGTTAAATCCTCCCTATTGACACCAACACACACACGCGCACACACACACACACACACTCCCATTTTGGAACCAGATTAAATATAACTCAGATAGCTAGATAATATAAATGTTTATCACTCTGATAGTAATAAAAATATGCTGTCTTCAATGACTTTTTTCACAGCATGTTTAGTTTGACCTGATCTGTTAAAGGACTTCCAAATCAACCAAAATTGGATAACCTTTTGTTAAGCTCCATGGTAAAACCTGGAAGTTGAGATATAAATAAACTTAGGTGTCTTTTCAGGAAAATCTACTGATATAAATCCTGTATTTCAAGGGAGATAATAATGTTACAGGGTTAAATATATCTTTACAGGCCTGTAGCCTGCAGTAGTCACTCTCTTTACTAGCTTTTACCTTTTTTCCTGGTATAGCCCTTCCTTCTTTCTCACATATTTAGCTTGTCAACATTCTGTGTCTAAGGCATTCACTCAGCTAATGTGTAGTTTATCATTTGAGGACATAGTCATTGATTTTGTTCTTCAAAATCCATAAGAAGTGTATTCTAATTTCTGAACTAAGATGAGAGTGATACTCAAGGCACCATAATTCAGAATTTACTGATACTGATTTTATTGGTCTTCTATGTGAAAATCTGTTTTCATAATTACATATTAAAAATCATGAATGTGAATATTAAATTATTTTATACTGCAATTAAATAAAATGTATTTTGGTTTGGTATATTAAACAACTTTGGTGTGTGTGTGTGTGTGTGTGTGTGTGTGTGTGTGTGTGCGTGTGTGTGCATGTATGAAGGTCTATTCATGCTGTATCTGAATATTAAGTTCTGTCTTGAGGTTTCAGAGGCTGGTAAAGTTAGGACCTTGTCTCACCATAATCCACCACAAGCTATTACTATAACTAGTGATTAATAACATTGGGCAAAAAATAAACAGCAAAACACATTTACCTGTATCTAGGGTATGTATGTCATTGAAGGCAAGAGATTTTTATCTAAAAAAAATACCATGAAATTATACAGTTGAAAAAGATTATATGCATCATTAATTACAAATTATTCATTTCACAGATGAGAAAACAGAAGATCCAAGATCACACAGGCCATACAAGGCCATATGTCGCTGTCAGTCAAGTTCTCTGAGACCAAGTTTCTCTCTCTGTAAAGAGATTCTATGAAAGTGCCAGGTCAATTTTAAAAGACTTATAATCCGTTATCAGTCTATTAATCTATTATGTTGCATGGCAAATAAAATCATAGACATTACAATGAAAGAATTGCTCTATCAACAAAAAAAAATCCTAGAGAAAGTGAGGAACTGAGTCCCAAATTTCAATGACAGGAGTCTACTTAGAGTGCCAGAACCAAAAGCTCTGGACTTGAGCATGAAAAACCCAAGATGGAGCCGGGTAAGCAAGACTAGTTGCAGCAAATGGAGGAAAAGTCATCTGTCCCTGACTTTTATGCTTCAGGCTTTGGTAGTGTGGGGGTAGGCCATTGCCACGAAACAAGCCATAGGCAAATAATATAAAACTATAATGCTATAATCACCATGTGGTGCATTAGGTCTTTAGAATTTATTCAGTCTACATAGCCAAATCTTCATAGACCTTGAATGTTCTCATCCCACACACACAAAAAGTGACTAGGTAAAGTGATGGGTATGTTACTTAGCTTGACTGTGGTAATTATTTTACAATGTACACCACATTACACAATTTAAATATATACAATTTTTACAAAATAAAATAAAAACAAAGAGTTTTTTTAAAGCCATAGGCAGAATGGAAATAGAGGAGAGAAAACTGGAGAATTTGACTTTTTCTATTTTGAATAATTACACAAGTATTATATTCTCCTTTGTGAAATTTCAAACAAATCGAAAATATAGATAGTAGAAGATGCAAGTCTCATTTAATCTCCCCACATACACATCTTCTTTTAGCTCACTCTCCCTCTTGAAAGTAATCAATTTTAATGGTTCAAAATACCTCATTTAGCACATTGTTTCAAATAATTTTTCTAATGTGTGGGCAAATACACCTATCAGTGTTCTTTAACATAAAGAAAACCTTACTCTGTGCACTTCTCTGCATCTTACCACCTTCACTTAACAATATATAATTGTTATCTTTCCAAGTCAGTTCATAATATGTAGCTCTTTCCTTTTAATAATTGGATGATATTTTACATGAAGATAAGTCATTGTTAGTTTAAACATTATCTTACCAACAGAAAAGTACAGAATTTCCATTTGCTGTACTTAAAAAACACTGCTTCAATTATTACCCTTTTACATGTATATTTTTGCACGAGTGAATTTCTGACAGGTTACATCTAGTAGAATTGCTGACTACATGCATATGTTTACATAGACATAGTCAAATTTCTCTAAAAATCTCCCCATACTTACTTATGAAACTATCACAATATGTAAGAATATGTGTTTTCTTACATATAATATTCTGGGAAAATATTAATGTATGTAATATATGTCAATCTCAAGGGCAAAAATTTGCATCCTGTTTTTGTTTAAAGCTATCTGATAATTATATTTATTTATTCTTTTTATTTCTTCTGTAAATTACTAATTTATAGCTTATATTTATTTTTTGTTTAAATTTTGATTTTTTTCTAATCTGGTAAGATTGGAAGAAATTCTTGAAACATTTTGATTGCTAATTCTTGGATTTTTAACAGGACCTCTTCCATTGCCCATAAAGCATTACTACTTTATCATTCTCTTTGCTAATTGTATTAAATTAATTAATTATGTTATATTACATATAATTACATAAATTAATACAGTCAATTAGGTATTATAGCATCTATCTTAATAGCTATTATATTAGAAGTATAACACCTCCAAGTGTTTCTTCTTATCTAGTTTTGTTTTTTAGAAATTTAATTTTGAAAGGTGTCAATGTCAGTGGGCATCTTTCTTTTGTTGCTAACTTCAATGGGTAAATTTTTACTATTTCATCATTGAGACACAGTGGAGAAAGAACAGTCTCTTCAATAAACAGTGCTGGGAAAACTGGATTTCCACACGTAGAAGAATAAAATTGGACCATTATCTTATGCCACTCACAAAAATCAACTCAATATGTATAAAAAACCTAAATATAAGACCTAAAGCCATCAAACTCCTAGAAAAGAACACAGAAAAGCTCCTTGATATTGGCCATGGCAATGATTTTTTGGATGTCACACCAAAAGCTCAGGCTAAAAAACAAAAATAAATGAAACTACATCAAACTAAAATATTTCTTTTTAACAAAAGGAAACAACAATCAACAAAATGAAAAGGCAACCTATGGATTTGGAAATAATAAGTGCAAACCGCATATCTAATAAGATGGTAATATCTAAAAATGTAGATACAACAACTTACAACTCAATAGCAAAAAAAAATTTTTTTTAATTAAAAAACAGGCAATGGACCTGAACACCCATTTCTCCAAAGAAAACATAAAAATGGCCAACAGGTATTTGATAACACATTCAACATCACAAATCATCAGAAAAGTGTAAATTAAAACCACTATAGGTCACCTCACATCTATAAAGATAGCTATTACCAAAAAGACAAGAGATATCAAATGTTGTAGAGGGTGAAAAGAAAAGGAAATGCTAATACATTGGTGAGACTGTAGATTGGGACAGCCATTATGAAAAACAGGAGCTCCCTTAAAAAATTAAAAATAGAACTTCCATATAATCCAGCAATCCCTCTTCTGCATATATACCCAAAGAAAATGAAACCTCCACCTTGTAAAAATATCTGCCATGTTCATCATAGCATTATGCACAGTAGCCAAGACATGGAAACAATCTAAATGTCCATTGATAGACAAATGGATTTTTTTTAATGTGGTATACCTATATATATATAAAACTGACCCTTGAACAGCACAGGTTTGAAATGTGTAGATCCACTTATTCAAGGATATTTTCAATAAATACATTGAAAATGTGAAGATTCATGATAATCTGAAAAAACCTACAGACAAACTGTGTAACCTAGTAATATCTTTTTAAAAAGAATCTTCAAATGCATAAAATATATAGAGACATTAGTCTATTTTATAATTTATTACCATAAAATATACACAAATCTATTACAAAAAGTTCAATTTTATCAATACTTATGTACCCAAACACTTAAGAACCATTTATGAAGTCATTTGCAGTGCAGATATATGTAAACACATGTAAATATAAAGCATTAAATCATAACTGCATAAAATTTGCTATAGTACATACTGTACTACTGTAATAATTTTGTAGCCACTTCTTGTTACTATTGTGGCAATCTCAAGTGTTATGAGTATCTGCTTAAAGTTGGGTGACCATAATTATCTCCAGGTGACCAGTTTGTCTCTAGTAAATTTTATATTGCAATAAAAAGTCATCTTTTAGGTTCTCATGTATTTTTCATCATATTTAGTGCAATACAGTAAACCTTAATAACACCATGGACTCATACTAAGTGCCACTAGTGATGATCAAAGTGCCCCCAAAAAACAGAGAAAAGCCATGATATTACAAGAAAATGGTGAATTGTTTGATATGTACTAGATTGAGGTCTGCAGCTGTAGTTGCTGCAATTTCAATATAAATGAATTCACGTCAGAACCAGTGAACAAAAAAAAAGAAAGATAAGGAAATTTGTGAGAGTGTTGCTGCAGCTATGTAAGCAGACACTGAAACCTTGTATCTTTTGTTAAGTATGTTTTTATCCATTATTGAAAATACAGCATTTATTTGGATGTAGAATTGCTATAAGAAAGGCATTCCTATAGATTCTAATATGATTCAAGAAAAAGCAAAGTCATTATGTGACAACTTAAACCAAAAGGAAAGAGAAGGACCAAAAGTTGAGGAATTAAATGCCAGCAAAGTATGGTTTGATATTTTTAGAAAGAGCTTTACAAATATTAAGAAAACCAGGAGAAGCAGCTTCTTTGACCAAAAGGCTACAGACAATTTCCAGATGCTATTAGGAAAATACCTGAGGAAAAAGAATATCTGCATAAATAGGTTTTTAATGCAAATGAAAGTGCTCTGTCCTAGAAAAACTAATGCCACAAAGGACATTTATTAGTAAGGAAGAGAAGTGAGTATCAGGATTTAAGACAGGAAGAGAATGGCTAATTCTACTGTTTTGTGCAAATACAATCAGGTTTATGATCAAGACTGCCTTTATCTATAAAGCTGCTAGTCCCTGAGCCTTGAAGGAAAAAGATTAGCAACCAGTTGCCAGTCTTTGGGTTGTACAACAAGAAGGCCTAGAAAAGGAGAGTCCTGTTTCTGAATTGGTTCCATTAATATTTGTTCATTAAGTCAGGAAGTACCTTTCCAGTAAAGGACGACCTTTTAAAGTTCTTTTTAATATATATATTTGATAATGCCTCTGGCCATTCAGAACACCATAAGTTCAAAACCAAAGGCATCAAAGTGATCTGCTTGCCCCAACACAATATTTCTAATTCAGCCTCTGTATCAGAGTGTCGCAAGGACCTTTAAGTCTCATTATACATGGCACTCTATTCCAAGGCTTGTCAATGCTATGGAAGAGAATTTCTATAGAGAAAACACAATGGAAGTCTGGAAGGATTACACCATGGAAGATGCCATCATCATTACAGAAAATACTGTGAAACCCACCAAGCCCAAAACAATAAATTCCTACTAGAGACACTGTGTCCATATGCTGTGCATGACTCCACAAGTTTTATAACCGCCAATTAAGGAAATCATGAAAGAGATTGTGTCTATTACATGGGCACTGAAATCAAAGCAAATGGTGGAGAATTGGTACCATATAGAAACATGTTTAAGACATGAAAAGGCAAAAACATCAGGTAGAAATACATAATTTCTACCTGATGTATTTCTGCAAAGTTAGGCTGAGTGTTTATGCCTCTCCTAACTCCTTCACCTCTTCTGCCTCTGCCACCCAGGAGACAACAACAAGACCAACCTCTCCTCTTCCTCAGCCTACTCAACGTGAAGACAAGGAGAATGAAGACATGTATGATAATCCACTTCCATTCAAACATTAGTAAATATAAATTTTCTTATCCTTATTATTCTAAAATAACATTTTCTTTTCTCTAGCTTACTTCATTATAAGAATATAGTACATTAAACATATAAATACAAAATATGTATTAATCAAATGATTATGTCACCAGTGAGGCTTCTAGGTTATTAGTTGTTAAGTTTTGGAGGAGTCAAAAGTTACACACAGATTTTCAATTGTGCAGGGTTGACACTCCTATCTCTCATGTTGTTCAAGAGTCAATTGCATACACACACACACACACACACACATACACACACACACACACATATGCACACACAGATGTATACCAGTGAAATCGGATACATCCTTTAAAAAGCAGATATTGCCATTTACCACAACATAGATGAATTTGGAGGATATTATGCTAAGTGAAGTAAGCCAGACACAGAAATAAAAATGTTGCATAATTTCATTTATATGTGTATTTTTTTTCTAAAGACTTAAAGAGAGAGAATGAAACAACAGTTATCACAGGTGAGGGGGGAAAGGAAATGGAGAGATGTAGGCCACAGAACACAAAGGAGCAGATAAGAATGATGAACAAGTCTAGCGATTTAAGGTAAAGCATGAGGACTAAAGTTAATAAAATTATATTGCATTAGAAATTTTTGTTAAATAAGTAAATTTTAGCTGTCCTTGTCACAAAAAGAAGAAGCTGTGTGAGATTTTTTTTTAAAAAGTAATCTGTTTCACTGTAGTAACTGTTGTACCATCTATATGTATCTACTTGTATCCCATAATATCATGTTGTAAACTTCAAATATACATAATAAAATTTATTTTTAAAAAATAAAATATTCCATTATTGATTAGAAAGATTTCTCTAGAAGTTTGTAGATCCTCACTGTGACAGCTTTTCTACCTATACTAATACATTCAGCCTTCCTTTGATGTTCTCCCCATAATACAGGAGCTGGATGCCCAGGAACAAGATTTTCTAAAATCCTTTGCACTCTAGTTTATGTTTTAGATCCCACAACTGAGAGTTGTGTGAGATCTGGAAGGCAGAAGGAAAAAAGAAACCATCATTTTTTCCTCCAGCAGTAGTGGACAGATGCTTTAGTTTTGGCAGGGGTGAGGTTTTGCAGCAACCCCTGTCATTTCCTCCTGAGTCAACCAACTCAGCTCAGCAGTCAGCTGTTACCAGATGCTGTGGTTTCCTGCAGTTCCTAACCAGGGTGTTAGTAGCAACTTCCTAAATTCCTGAAAACTCTGGCAAGCCTGGACTCTGATGGTAGGCTTTCCATAGCCTTCACTTCTCTTGTCCTGCCAACTAATATGTTTCTGAAATATTTAATGGGATAAGATACAGCAAAATGCATAGTTCAGTATTGAAAGTAACTAATTTCTTATATTAAATTCCTGTTTGAAATACCTAGAATAGCTTTTGTTTCCCTGACAGAGATCTAACTTATACACCTCTTATTAATTATGAAGATTTTCTTTCACTTCTTTTTTATTAAGTGTTTTTGTCAGAAAAGAGTATTAAATTTTACCAAATAATTTTTGGCTTCTCTGAGAATGGCATTTAAAGTTTTAGTTTAATAAATTACATTCATAGATTTTCTAATGTTGAACCATTCTTGCATTTCTCATCAGGATTTACTGAGCATTTTATTAGTCATATTAGTATATAATTTATATGCTCAATAAAACTTCAGCATCATGTATGATTCTTTTAGGTGCTGCTGAATTTGATTGGATTATATTGTGTGTAGTTTTAGATTGTATTCATAAATAAAGCAAATCTATTGTTTTCTTTTTATTATTCTTGACTGATTTATAACAAAGATAACCTAGATTTATGAATGAGTTGAGATACTTTCTGTCTTTTTCAATACTCTGAAACAATATTACTAAAGAATTCTTTTTCTTTGATGGGTTTGTAAAAATCAGCTACAGCTATTTATTTGTGCCTTAGAGTGTTTTAAGGGTAGATCATCGACTACCTTTGAAGTTTTCTCTACTTATTTCTATATTCGGTTTTTCTACCTCTTCTTAAGTCAGTTTTGACCATCTGTATATTTCATAAAATAATTAATGTACATATATTGTAAAATTCTTTCTTATAGAGTCATGCAAAGTGCTTCTTTTTTACATTTTCAAAATCTTCTCTATAGCAATAATTATCTTCTCACTTGTTTGTGATATATAAGTAGTTGCTTGTTTTTAGTTAGACCTTTTGTTTTATTGGTCTATATAGAGGATTGTCTTTTGCTTTTGTTGATCAAGTCTATTATTGTGTGCTTTTATTTAATTAATTCCTACTTATTAATTCTCAATAATTATTAATAAATTGCATTTTAGTAACTCTTGCCTAATTCATTTCTTTATTCTGTTTGGTTATTCTTTAGGTTAATTTCTTACTCTTTATAATTAAGTTGTCATTTTATTTCATTTATTTCATTTTTTTGTTATATATTGAATGCAATTAGAGTTAAAGGCAAGAGAAACCAAGTCAACCTACCTTCACCAATAAGGAATTTGCTGAAAGAATGTTAGTAGACATTAAGAAACACGTGAGCTAGGAATTCTGATTATTGAAACATGGGCGTCTTCATCTGGGAGTGAAGCACTTCAGTGTACTTGAGAGGCAGGACTGTACTGGAAGTCAGAGAAGAGGGTCCTGAAGGCTGCCTGTGTGCTGAGTGTTAACCCCGTGGTTGCTGAGTCATAGGGTGGTTCAGGGACCCTGTGTGCCTGGGTCTCATGGCCGGGGCTAGGTATCAATTTGCATTTTAATTATGAAAATACTCGTATGGCTGTATCTAAGTAGGACTACATACCAGCCCTGCTCACAACCCAATCAGCTTTTTATTATTTCTGACCTTGGAACATCACTGAAAATATTTTTACTTCTACGGGAGTTTTATCTTATGCCTGTTTTGAGGCGCATTTTCACAACTCCTTAAATCTGATCTCATCTGCTTTATGTCTTCCAGGAAATTCATCAAAATTTCTCATTACATTAAATTATTATACCATTTCTTGTTTTCATTGTAATTTAGAATATATAGATAGACAAATTATTTTATAGAGCTACACATATCTTTCAGTCATTTTGATGAAATTGAAATGTAAAGACACATGCCTTTATTTCAGCAACATAATCTATTGCATCTTTTAAAAATGTAAGTCATTAATTATATATTTATCTGGGAAAAATTTACTTCCACTGTATGTCTCGATGTTCAATGTATTTCAGGTCATTGATTTCAGGTTCAACTTAAGACATAAATGAAAAAAAGCAATTGTGCCTCTCCTTGAAAAAATTAAACTATAAATATTAAACCAGTCTTAGACTGTAAATTGTATTAAACTTAAACCAATGATTATTTAAATTAAATTATGTTATCCTTAAACATCTTTAAAAGTTTCATTCATGGCAAAATATTGTGTAATATAGGAAGCTCCTTTAAACAATCAAAAGAGAAATTACTAATGACATTATGATCTTTGAATTAACAACACTGCCTCAAAAGGTATAGAGTTTTGGTGTGTTTTTTTAAGGCTACCTATCCAAATGACTTATATCAGCACCCCCTGTTTCTCATATCATGGCTTATTTGACATTAAAGGAGTTTGAGAATTAAAAAGAAATAAAGGTAAAGCCAAGTAGCATATAATATACGGAGCCTGATCAGAAGCCACCCAATAGAGAACTTAGCATAATGCATGCATAGAGTGTACTAATGATACAGATATGAAGATAATGAAAGACTGGTAGGAAAGGGGAGGAGAGGAGAGGGGAGAGAAGAGAAGGGGAGGTTAGAGTTGATGTTAGATGTGGTTGGGTTCAGAGTGGTTCTATTGATCTTAAAAACCAAACTGGAATTAAATTCTGGTCTAAATAATGTCAGGGAGTGAGATTTTTTTCAAGGATATTTTCCAGACAAAAGGTCATAACTGGTAATCAATTCACGAATAAGATGAGGCATAGGACTTCATTTTAAGCATCTTCTTCAACAATGTGTATTCCTAAGTTACAGATGAAGAGCAGTGCATGGCCAAATGTTTAGTTATCTCAGTCTTATAAAATGTCTTAGACTTTTCCCTCAAAGAGTTGCTCCTATGATCATCATCGTGCCTGCCTCAGATGAGTCCTGCCAGCAGAATTCAACTTCAACACATGAGTCATGTATCTTCATACTCAGCTAAGAGGAGCATATCAAATACTTTGGCTCCTTATATTTTTGTTAGTAGGAATCAAAAGAAGCAAAAACCAAGAACATACCAATTTACAAATTAAGACTAGAAGATATGTGGTATTGCTTTCTCCCACACCACATTAACCATTGCTAAGCAATCATGGTACTTTTTGCCACTAAATACAGACTCAGTCTATGTATTCCTTTCTATGCTGAATTCCAAGCTATGTGTTATTGGCACTGAAAGTAAAATCCTTTTGGACATATGACATAAATGCAAAGTGTTCTGTGATTAAATAAATTATATGACTTGACTTGTAGTTTACAGTTTACAAAAGGCCCTCACGTACTTCATACTTTATGTCATGGTTCACAATAACACCAAACATTAGTTTTAACTTTAATTAACAATGAGAAAGTTCAGAGATAAAGCCATGTAGCTAATAAGTGGTAAAGCCAGAATGTAAACTTGTGCCTTTGGTTTATACATTTGGTGCTCTATTTTTACTATATCATATCTGAATACACACACGCACATACACAAACCTATACATATGTGTGTGTGTGTGTGTGTATCAGGGGTGCCAAAATACATATATACATTTAGAGAGATATTATCTATGTATTACTTTTATTTTGTCATAATCAGAAGTGTCAGGACGCTGATAATATCCACTGTGAGCATCTCTTATAGCTGCAGAAGTCAAACGTGACTTGTATTCACCCTTCGTTATCATGTATATTGAGTATTATAATTTCAATACAGTTTTTTCTTTCTTAAAATGTGTATGCATTTTTGTCACCTTCTGTGTGTGTGAGTGTGTGTGTGTGTGTGTGTGCATATATGCATATTTAAAAGGTTAGAACGGAAGTAATTTTTAAGAAATGCTACTAAAATAATAGCAGTGACAAAAATACAATAATGACTTCTCTTCCTGTTGAGTTTTTGGTATTGTTGCTCACACTCAATCATCAAATAAAGTGACAGATTATAAGTTTTCTGGGTTTCCAGTTGTTGGGATCCTTTAAGGAGTAAGCTCATTTTCACAACTGTCTTCATAGCTTGGATCTTCTAATTCTTAGCCTCTGAGACAAGATTATGATAAAGACATTTTCAATTCATATTGGCATGGTCAATGTAATTATCTGAATTATAAGTTATTGAGCATTTACTGCATGCTAGTACTCTAGTTTGTAGTCCATATATATTATTTTCTCTAGTTTTCTTATTTTGGCACAGTGGAGTAGGTATTAGTAATTTCATACTGTAGATGAGGAACTCAAGACTCAGAATTTAGGTAACTTGTCTAAATTAATTTAGTCTAAACAGAACAGAGTTAGAATTTAAATTAAAATGTTGTGCCCATCAAATGATTGGCGGATAATGAAAATGTTTTACACACACACACACACACACACACACACACACACACACACACACATACACACACACATACACACACACACACACACACACACACACACACACACACACACACACCAGGGAGTACTATTCAGCCATGAAAAATAACGAAATAATGTCTTTTGTAGCAACTTGGATGGAATTAGAGGACATCATTCTATGTGAACACAGAAACAGAAAGCCAAACACCACACATTCTCACTAATAAGTGGGAGCTAAACTAAGGATATGCAAAGGCATAGAGAATGGTGTCATGGACATTGGAGACTCAGAAGGGGGAGCGAGAAGGGGTTGATGAATGAAAAATCACCTATCGGGTACAATGTGCACAGATGGGAGTAGAGGATACACTTGACTTCTTGACCACTATACAATGCAACCATGTAGCCAAAAACTATGTGTACCCCCTAAAGTAATTGAAATAAAGGGAAAAAATAAAATATATACATATAAATAAATTCAAATTTCAACTTCAAAACTCAATTTTATTCTTTCCTCATAATGCAATAATTTCTCTAAACCAAAAGATAAATCAATCTATTTAAAGTTATTAATTTGCACACCGTATTTTCAAAATTTCTTAGTGTCCAAACACATAAGTCTGCGGTTGCTCTCCTCAGAATTGCAAAAAAACTCACACCCCTTAAAAACCTACAATGAGAAATATTTTTTACTCTGTTCCTATACAGAGATGCTCTTCTCACTCATGGTTTCATTTCTCTACCTCCAACATACTGAGACATCCTCATTTATTTGCACATCTTTCCCAAAATTTAGAAGAATCCAATACATAAAAATGAACCCTACATCACCCCACCCTGCTTACACATGCAGACACACACACACACACACACACACACACACACACACATACACACACACACACACAGAACCTCCTTCTCCCATTTTTGTTTGTGGTGTTATAACCTTCAATATCAATGTCAGTGTCATAATCATTTAGGCTTTAAATCTTGTCTTCAGCTTTGATATTGCTCATCGTTTGCCCAAGTGTGGTCAATTCTAACCCTACAATATTTCTAAGTGCACATTTCTTCTCCATCCTCATAAAAACCAACATCACATCAGTGGTTCATTACCTCTGACATAAATTGCTATAACAGAACTTCATGCATCTAAGAATTCTGATTCTAATCTATTTTTAACACTGATTGCAAAATACTCTTCCCAACGTGCAGTCCTGTTTTGGTCTCTCTGTGGCCAATAAATGTGCTTTAGTTAGAAAATAATGTCTGAGCTCCTTTGACTTGGAAGTCAAGCCTTTTTATGATTTAGCCCAAACCAAATCATCAAGTAATTTTCTAAATATTCCCCTTCATGTCTAATTTAATAACTGTAATCTTGAGAAACTGATTTTAGTCCCATGAGTCTCAATTTCATAATCTGTTGACCATATATATGTGTGTATATATATATATATAATTTGTGTACCCATAATAATATATATAATATAATATCTAAAATACTGGTGATAATAAAATAGTATGCAAAATTACATGATTACTGGAAAATGCAAAATTACAGGATTACAGGAAAAATTAAGTGAGATAAATTATATAAAAGTTTTTTGCAGACTGTAAGACAAATATAAGAAATTATGTTGACTAGGGTTGGAAGAGCCTTTTACAAGGTTAAATTCTTCTAATGACAGCTCTAATGCTACCTGTTCCATGAAGTCTTCCCTGAACTGCCAGGTTTCTAATAATTTCTTCATCTCTAAACTTCCCTAGTTAATCTTCACTTACAATATGCATCACCATCAACATTACTGTAGTTGTTACTGTGCATGTTTCATATCCCCTAAAAGCTAAGGATGGGGCCCTCAACTGTATCTTTCAAAGTGCATGCCAGAGGGCCTTTTCCATAACACCTAAATGTTTGAGGAGTATCTGAATAAATGCACATAGTTTATTCCAATGTGCATTTGACTATAAACTCAATGATGGTATAGGATTTGTCTATCTTTCCGCCAATAAATACCCACTCCCTAATAGTGTGTGCTACATAGTAGGTTGAATGATTTATCCTAAGCTAAAACAGGTAGACAAGAAAACATGAAGAGCTAGAAAGGAGCCATGAACATTTTTGCAGGGTGCCATTGTGGTGGTTTTAAAATATGCCTACAGTCTAGGCGAAATGGCTCAAGCCTGTAATCCCAGTACTTTGGGAGACTGAGGTGAGAGGAATGCCCAAGTTCAGGGGTTTGAGACCAGCCTGGGCAATTTATTGAGACCTCAACTCTACAATAAATCAAAAAATAATCCAGGCATGTTAGTGCACACCTGCAGTTCCATCTACTTGGAAGGCTGAGGCGGAAGGATCACCTGAGCCCAGGAGGGTGAGACTGTGGTGGCCATGAGCATGCCAATGCACTCCAGCCTGGGTGACAGAGTAAGACTCCAACTCAAAAAATAATATAAAACTAAAACATGTTTCTGATATTCTCCAGAGTGGAGTCTATTGCTTTCTTCTTGAAAATGGATGTTAGTGACTTTCTTCTAACAAACAGAATGAGGTAAAAGCAATAACGTATGTCTTTCCAGGCTATATTATACAAGACAATTTATTCTTGCCTCTCCCCGTGTGTGTGTGTGTGTGTGTGTGTGTGTGTGTGTGTGTGTGTGTGTGTGTTTGTGTGTATATGTTTCTTGCAATTCTCGCCATTGAAACGAAGCCATGTTGTCAGGTCACATGCAAAGGCCACATATAAGTGCTTCAACCACAGCTAGAGCTGGTCCCAGCTGACAGACAGCACCCACTGCCAGATACGTGAATGAGTGAACATGCAGATGATTCAAACCCATGCCTTTGATGCCTACTGGAGTAAAGAAAAGCTGTTTCCACTGAGTCTTTCCCAAATTGCAAATTCATGAGCAAAATAAATGTGGTTGCTCCTTATGCCACTAAGTTTTGAGATGGTTTCTTACAAAAAAAAGATAACAAAACAGATATATGTGTGTCACCCCTCAAAATATATTATATAACATGAGAGACTCCAAAAAATGGAATTTTGGGGGGAGGGTGGTCTCCTTTTAGTACTGGTTTACCCTGCTAGGTAAGTGTTCTAGGAACTCAGCTGCATCCGTGTACCAGCTAGTGTTGTTGTGAGGGACTGCGTTTGGCTTCAGAGAATTTTCTTTTTAATTCTTTCAACGTGTTTGCTGATTTCATAATTAGTGATTTACAAGACCACCTGCCATCATCACATTGAGTTTTCAGTTTTTTCTTTTTTAACAAAAATGGCATGACCCCATGCCCCACTTTCCCTATTCACTTAAATCTCACCCCCAAAAGACTGTTTTTTGTTTCCTCAGTGAAAAAAGTCCTCAAAGGGAAACATTTTGCCAATGTGAAAGAGGTGAAGCAAAAAGTGGCAAAAGCACTAAAAGGCATCAAAATTGAATGGTTCAAGAACTGTTTTAAGCAGTGGGAAAAGTGTCTCAATATGTATATTGCATCAAACTGAGAGGAATTTGATAGTGACTAAAGTTTGAACATGTAAGAATAAAAACACAATTTTTTATAAATAGAGTTTTTTGGATTCCCCCATTATATACACAGGAGTGTCAAAAAGTGTATACACATTTTAAGAGATGTTATCTAGGTATTACTTTTAGTTTTCCAAAATCAGCAATGTCTGGATGCTGGCGGCAACCACTCTGAGCATCTCTTGTAGTTGCAGAAGTCAAATGTTATTTGTATTCATTTTTCATTGTCAGTATATATTGAGTATTACAATTTTAATTTTTTTTCTTAAAACACGTTTATATATCCCTCAAAACAAGCTACCAAGGAATAGCCTAGTGTCAACCTTCTCTATAGAAAGAAAAAAGTTGAGAAAGTAAGAAAAAAGTGCCTAGGCCCTTATACTTGGTAAATAACTGAATTAAAATTCAAATCCTAGGCAACCTAAGGTCAAAGTCTAAATATTTTCTTTACCATCACCACTTTCTCCCAGTTTCTTAGAAAAGACCCCTTCCTGTAACATTTGAGTCTTCTGTGAAAATTCCAAGGATTAAAAAATCCCAACCATTTAATGAAAATATGCATTTAAAGATAAAAGTCACAGTTTTTTTTTAACAAAGCATGTCATCTCCTCTATGTTCATAAAACAACTATATCCTTAGGCAATTGGCAATTAGCAGTAAAAGAACACATCAAAAGCTCCCCCCCGCAATGTATCACATTTAGGAATCCAAGACTTTAATTAGACAGAATGCATTTATGTGTTTCTGATACTTAAAATTAGAAAATATATATATGAATAATTTACTTTACAGTTTCATAACATATTTATAAGAACACCAGTGGACACATGACAATTAGAAACATTTTGTTGGAAACTAGCTGATAAAATATTTAATTGAAACTTAGAGACTTGATGTCAACAGATATCCCAGAAGACTGATGTATAAATTGTTCATATTTATATACTACAAGTCTTCTCTTCCAAGCAGTCATATATCTTGACCTTCATATTTTTGATCCTCATAGTCTTGGCTGACTACCACAAAAAAAATACCTTATCAGGTTAAAATTGTGACATCTGTGAGTTCATTTAAGTTTTACAACCCTTCATGCCACCCTTTTGTATTTGGAGGTCAGCACCCCCAATTACACTGCAAAAGCCAGAAGCCCTGGGTTTTGAGGGAAAGGGCTACCTCAGACCAATTTACATTATGAATGAAAATGTGCATGTTGAATAAAGGTCTCCACAAAGTAGATACTGATACATGAATAAAATGGAGAGGAAGTTAATAACATTTACTTAGGATCTGATTATCCTCATCAACCTCTTTGTGAAGTTCAGTGACACTCAAAACACCTTAGTCTTTTCATCTATGGGCCATGTGAAGGTAGTAGTGACTGTCCTGGTATAGAACCTCATTTCTATGGCCCTCAAATATCAATGTCATGCTCCAAAATGATAGGTGGATATCAGTAAAAAGATAAAACAGAACAAGAAAGCATGCAACAAACCAGTGCTCTTTAAGAAAAATAATAATATCTAACATGTACTGGATATATAATATGTAAAAAGTGCAGTGTATTTATTTCCACAGTTTCTGGAACTTACCACTTATCTTATCCAAAAGAAAAACCTATGATATAAAGGTTATTAATGTGACTGAGAGTTCCAAATAGTCAGTCTCCCATCCTTCATTTCTTATGGTAATAGCACACCCAAAATTTAGCAAAGCACAATCGTCATCCAGAAAGGAGCTAGATTTTCCAGCCTCCTTGGTTTAATCACATGACTAAGTTCCAGTCACTGAGATGGATGAATGGATGGATGGGTAGATGGATGGATGGATGGATGGATAGACAGACAGACAGAGACAGACAGACAGACAGACAGACAGACAGACAGATAGATAGATAGGATGATAAAGTAATTGCAGTAAAATGTTAACATTTGGAAAATCTGGGTGAAAAGCATATGGGAATTATTTGTACTAGTCTTGTAATGTTTCAAAGTCTAAAATATTGTCAAATTAAGGGTCTTAAAATAAATAAGACAAACATGCAAAATGTAAGTCAATCACTTCTAAAGTTAAATACAAGCTGACTTTGGTGGAATCATTTAAAATGGTGGCCCTAACATAAATAATGTGTACTACCTTCAAGGAGCTTACAGACAAGGAAACAATAAAATAAAATCATATTAAAAGTATCCCTCTTAGGTGGTGGTTACTGGGCTCTAGAGCCAGAGTGCAAAGGTTTGAATATCAGTCCGATCTTTTACCACCTGCATAAATCAGAAAAGTTGCCTCAGTTCTCTGTTTCTCAGTGACATCAACTATAAAGTGGGTATCAAAATGGTCTATCACATGGAGTTTTTGTGACCATAAAACAAGCTAATGCCATGTCCAGCATAAGTGTTGCATAAATATTAGCTATTTTTATTTTAAAGTATCTAAAAGTTAAGGGAGAAAAGACCATGTCTATCTATAGAGGCAAAAATACTTTCTTTTCACAAATTCATTAAACTGAAATGAGAGGAAGGCACCCCATCAGAATTTATAGTGAATAGCAAAGTCTGTGTTGCAAGTGTAACAGAATTGCAAATGTAGCAGCAGATGTTTGAAACAGAATATCTCAACTAAGAGTACTTGAGACATTTTGAGATGAAGTCCCTGAAATTATCTTGCAAAGTAAATATGCATTATCAACCAAGATAGTTTTGGTCTCTTCTCACAGGAATATGGATTCATTTGAGAAATTATCATTTACTTTTTAGCTTTACCATTTATTTTTTCTACCAAACCCTGTTTCAAGCTGATATACATGCTTTCGTGTGAAGATTTTTCAAATATATGACATGTATTAATAGTAAGCTAAGATTAGATAATGGTGATAACCCCCATACTGATGACTGTTCAACAATTATTTTTATAAAATACATAATTTTTGGCTCATCATCAGCAGATGAAATTCCTCAGATAGCTTCTCAATTGTGTTAGTCATTAGTCCATCCTCTGCAACATCCTCCTCCTCTTTTTTCTTACTAAAGCTCAAGGTAATAGATCATGATTGGACTAAGCCAGTCATGACCATCTGGTCGACATTTTCCCAGCTTCCCTTGCAATTAGTGTTGGACATGTGACCTATCTCTGGCAAATGAGATTGACGGAGATATGCCTGGGAAATGTTTCCTTTCCTGATTTAAGAAAAAAAGAAAAGACAGAAAACTGACATGTTCCCTTTCTATCTTCTTTTTATAATATATATTTGGTGTTTGGAGCTATAGGAGCCTTCTTGGAACCAAAAAGGTAACAGAATAAGGGAAAAGCCAAGAGATTCTGATCCTTTCACCAACATGGCACTAAATCAAAGCCAGCAGCCATGTACTTCCAGGCCTGTTGTGCAACAAATACAACCCCAATTCTTTTAAGCCACTATAAGCTGGACAGCTGTTATTTTCAGCTGAATGAATTTCTAATATGTATAACATTTAAGTTAAGACCTAGGTAATATAGATCTCTACACTTTTCATTGTACAATGTGCTCATCAAGAAGCAGTAAATCAAAGAAGTATTTCAATATCAAAATTTTCAGGAGATGATACTAAAATGTATAATAAACGACCTGTAGAACTTTTAGTAACTCTTCTATGCTTATAGATAAAAATATAATCAATATTAGGCAAAGAGCCGGGCTCGGTGGCTCAGCCTGTAATCCCGCGCCTTTGGGAGGCTGAGGTGAGTGGATTGCCTGAGCCCGCGGGTTCGAGACCCGCCTGGGCAGCGAGACCTCATCTCTACCACTATAAGCTGGCAGTGTATTTTGCTGAATGAATTTCTAATTGTATAAAATTTAAGGGTAAGACCTAGGAAAACGCCGGACACTTTTCATGTCAATGTGCTCATGGCAGAAATCGGCCATTTCAATATCTCAGGAGATGACAAAATGAGACTCCAACTCAAAAAAAAAAAAAAAAAAAATATTAGGCAAAGAACTTTAGTGCTGCAGCATTTGGAGTCAAAATAAGAAATAGAGATTTTTTTTTTTAATATCAAAAGCAGCTTGTTATTAGTGCAAAATGCAAAGGTTAAGCCATAGAATTCCTGAAACCAGGCATGGTGGCTCATATCTGCAATCCCAGCACTTTTGGAGACTGAGGCAGTAGAATTGCTTGAGTTCAGGAGTTTAAGACCAGTCTAAGCAATATCGAAAGACCTTGTCTCTACAAAAAATTTTAAAAATTAGCTGAGCATAGTGGTGCATACCTTGTAGTCCCAGCTACTTGGGAGGCTGAGGTGGAATAATTGCCTGAGCCCAGGAGGCCGAGGCTGTGGTAAGCCATGATTGTGCCACTGTACCCCAGCCTGAGCAATAGAGTGAAACCTTCAACTCAAAAAAATTTTTTAAAAAAACACAGAATTCTTGAGTTCTCTGATAACACCCAATCCCTTATTCAGTAGTGCCTAATAATCAATTATGCTCTATAATAAATTATTGGTTAGTCGTGAGAAATCAGAATCTTAATACCTTTTTGGTTAATTGTGCTAAAGCCAAACCTCCCTCAATAAAATTAGGAAAATAAGCATCAGTAAGACACGAGGATCTATATTCACAACAAAGTAGAACATAGGCTTTAAAACTCCTGAAAACTTCTCTAATTTCAAAGGCAAGCACTGCTTAACTTCCAAATCAAGTGAAGGATTTTTCTTTAAGAGGTGATGAAATCAACCAATATCACTTGGCATTTGGGAAACCAAAACATGGTAGAAATTGCATATCTCCAGAATGCTTGAGCTTGCCTTTTTTTTTTTTTTTTTTTTTTTTTTTTTTAGGAAATATATATTATGGATTACATAAATTATATCTTAGGAAAGCTATAGGTAGCTTTTTTGATTCAACTGATTCAGTCAAAAAGATAACACTGTAAATTATGTTTGCTTTTATTTTTCTAAATGAAGAGTTAATGTGGCCCCCCCAAAATCAAATTTCTCAAGTTTTTTCCAAGTTTATCTGCTGCTAATGTCATAGTCAGCATAGACAAAGTCAGAAGCAGAAGAATCAGATGTCATAACCCACTGGCCACAAAGCATGTCTAGACGTCAACAACAGATCAACAGAAAACAGGAGAAAGAGAAAGCAGAGGCTACAGTTTAAATTGATGGCTGGTTATATGTAAGTATCCAGCTCCCCCAGTCATAAACAATCTGACCCTTTCAGCTCTCACTATGACTGCTATAAATTCTAAAGGGTATAAGCTAATCAACTGGCACACAACAATAGACTCTGACAAAGATAACACATGTTCAGGTGGATAGGACCATCTTGCTGTCAGAGGAAGGGAGTTAGTTCATTTGAATTGAGATAATAATCCCAAATTAGCTGGAGCTATGAGAACCTGGTCTTCCTTAGCAAGGGAAAAGGACTAGGAAGATAGGCAGGGCCCCAGCCAAGTGATTCTACAGATGCCTAGCCATAGAAAGCATAGGGTTAGTGAAGAAAGAATTTGGCTAGGTAACACGATGATGAGGAGGAGGGTTTTGATAACAACTTTAGGGAAGCAAAACTAAATGTGGACCCTGACTGGCACCTAACAGATTGCAATGCTTGGCTAAGATCAACAGACGTAATGTGTCGAGTTGAATCTGCAGAGATAGTAACTTCATAATCATTACCTGAGCAGGGATGGAACAGGTAGGAATCGCCATTCTGAGTGAAAGCACTAAACTAAGAATTTCCTTTAGTGAATGATGATGGCTTGAACATCATTGGGATTTGTGAGTAATAAGCTACTATTATGAAAAACAAAGTCAAGTTTTACAAGTTGTAAGACAAGGACTGTAAATCTCTACCATAGATTCTGCTTAAGTGTCTCGTACACATTACATAATGTCTCATCCTACTACTAACAATACATTTCTGCACAAATGGTATATGGAAGCTATGAGAGTCTGGATTTTTTTAAAAAACCTCATTTGGTTAAATGTCCAAGAAGATCTTCATTTCTCCCCACCAAATTTTTTTTAAATAAATTCTATTTGATCTTGAAATTACCAACTCCAACTGCAATCACATTGTCTCTCCCTCAAATGTTTCTGCTTCCTTTGTGAACATTGAAATAAATCTTTGGCACAAACTTGTCATCTGGCTATTCTAATAGTATAATCCCCAAGAACTGACTCAAGTTCTTTCTGAAAAGCATTTGCTTTCCTTGAATTGTTTGCCTTGTCTTCTAGTCAAACTAGAGACTTACTTGGTGACAACATGATTCACAGCCCAGTTCCTGAAGCATTAACTGGGTAAGCATTGTGAGTAGCCTCAACAACTTTGGCAAAACAAACAAAAAAGCCACCTTGTACACAAATACTTTATTGAAAATATATCTTTACCAATAATTGGTATGCTACTGCCTAAATTAACCTACTAGTTTGTATTTCACATTTTTAGTTTCTGATAAGAACTGTTGTAGATACTGCAAAGTCTTAGGGCATTTTATCAAGCAAGTTCATGTCCAGTTGATTAACAAGATATTCATACCCAGTTGCTGTATGTGTTAGTTAGGAATCCTTTAATTACAAGTGGTAGAAACTTAGTCTAAGTCAAAAACAACAACAACAACAACAAAAAGTCAAATAATTGATAAGGAAAATAATCAAAATAGCAGCAGACATGACTATATTTAATTTGAAGCTCATTCCTTTAATTTCAAGGCTGTGACACAAAATATTTTCATTGGTTTTAGATCATAAATCTTAGAGTTGGCCAAACCAGAAAAAGCTACTCTGATATAAAAACTGCAAATAAAGCAACTCTACAATTTAACCTATTTGATGTCATTTTAAAATGCTACAATTAAGACAGTTGCATTAGTATGATGACTTTCCCACATCCATACTCACAAAAAATATATTGTCATTCTGTTCACACTAAAAGGTCATGACAGTTATGCTTGTATTGTGGGCAATTCCCTTAAGCATTCTCTTTTTCATGTAATATTGCTTGCTTTGCATTTATTTGTTTGATATGAACTTTTCTAACCCTGAAATGTTGGTTTCTTTTGACTTGGATACAGTTTCTCATTATTTATTTATTCTCTCTCTCTCTCTCTCTCTCTCTCTCTCTCTCTCTCTCTCTCTCTCTCTCTCTCTCATTCTTGACAAGTAATATAAATATATATTTCTCCAAGGAAGATTACAAATGGCAATAGGCACATGGAAATGTGTTCAACATCATTGGTCACCAGGGAAATGCAAATCGAAACTACTTTGAGATTCCCCTTCATACTCACCAGGAAGGCTAGAAACAAAAAAAATCAGAGGATAATAAGTATTGATGAGAATATGGAGAAATTGGAACCCTATACATTGCAGATGAAAAAAATAAAGAGTATATCAGCTTACTTTTGGGGGAAGAAAAAATAGAAATGAGAATATAACAAAGAAAACCCTCAGCAGAGAACTAAAAGAGGTTAGGAAAAGGAACAATAACTAGAGAAGTGGGACAAAATAAGATAGAAATAAATACAAATAAATCAGATTAAATTTTATTAAAAGGCAAAAACTATCAGAATGAATAGAAGTGAGGAAGGATTTAAATAACACAAAGAAAAAGGAACAGTCCCTCACATTCTCTGAGGCTAGTTTGTATACTATATAATTTGCCCACTTGAATTATACAATTTAATGACTTTTAGTATTTTCACAGATATGTACCTCATCACCATAGTCAATTTTAGAATATTTTTTATCTCCTCAACAAGAAGCCCTGTACCCATTAGCTATCACTCCTTTATTCCCCACCTAACTTCCCACCAGATTATCATGTCTTTTACCTTTCTAGGTCACTTTTAAATGTAGGCCTCTTACATTTTGTGTAGAGGTGGGTTTCTGTTTTTGTTTTGTTTTGTTAGTAGTCTGCGCTCTCTCTCTCTCTCTCGCTCTCTCTCTTTTTTTCTTGAACTGGCAACTTTATTTTATCTATATTCAAATTGTCATTGTTATTTTAAATGATAATTTTGGATTTACTTCTGACATTTTATTTTACATTTGTGACTCTTTTGTATTTTTAAGTATTAAGTATGTGTTGTTATCATAGGTTCATTTTCCTTTGTTGTTTGCTGATTTTTTTGTGTTGGTCCAGAAAAACCTTTCTCTTTGACAGTTAGTAATTTGAAAACTGAATTATTTATTGCCTTCTGACCTTTTTTCCCACTAGTGTTGTAGTTAACTCCTGGAATTTTCATGCCAAGACATCTTCATTGAAATATTATTGTTTTATAATGCAGCTTTTACTTTAATAATATAACCATTACCTTCACCTTGGTAACAATAATTGCCAAATTTAACTGGATATTATTAGCAAAGCTTTTAAATGCATCTGATATACAACAAAGTCTTTCACACCTTATTTCTCCATAAAGAGGTTTTTTTCTACTTTTCCAAACTGTGAAATATATAGTATGTATACAAATTAATAACACACATTTTTGTAATGATTAAAATAATAGATGAAATAAATGTACATGTATTACCCATCTAGTTTGTGTCTCCACCAGATTATAGTCTCTGTCTTTCTTTACAGTTTTACCATGTATAGATATGTAAGTGTTCAAGCTTATGTGCACATGTATATATATACAAACAAACACACACAAATATATGCTTTCCTTTTAGTCTGAGTCTTACTTTGATGCCCAGGCTAGAGTGCAGTGGCAAGTTTATAGCCACTGGAGCCTCGACCTCTTGGGCTCAGATGATCCTTCCATCTCAGCCTTTTAAGTAGCTAGAACCACAGTTTCATGCCATCTCGCCCAGCTAATTTTTTGGTTTATTGTAGAGATAAGGTCTCACAAAGTTGCCTAGGCTGATCTCGAAGCCGTGGGCTCAGCATTCCTCTCACCTCGGCCTCCCAAATTGCTAGGATTATCAGCTTGAGCCACCGTGCCCGGCCAGCATTCTTAATACATTATTTGATTTTAGCTATTTTAAGACTCACAGTGTAGTCACTGTATATGTATCATTTTAAATTTTTTTTAAGAATCATGTTTTAGACATTCATCCACATTGCTTGTGCAGCTGTATGTAGTTCATTAATTTCCACTGCAGTAGAGAATGCTACTGTAGGAAGATAGCACAAATTGTGTAATCATTTCACTGGGGCTGGATATTCTTGTACATATGCAAATTGCCTAGTACTAAATACTGTATGAGTGTGTAGAGTATGTTTAGTTATGAGTTATTCTGATAATCAGGGGCGTATATGCATGGTCATCTTTATCAGATAAATGCAATTTTCTCCCCCAGATGTGTTGCTCTAATTTTTAAGCCCTTTAACAATATGGGAGTACTCTCATTGCTTTCCATTCTTGACAGCAGATGACCTCACCATGCACTTTAATTGTTACCATTCCAGGGAGTAATAATATATCTCATTATGGTTTTAATTAATATTTCTTTTGTAACATATAAGCTTAAGAATATTTTTATGCCTGTTGGCCGTCATCTTTTCTCTCTGTGATACAGTCATTCAGGTCCTTTTGCTCACTTTTTTAAAGTCTTTTTTTATTTTTAATGAAAGCATTTTTATCTTATTGATTGATAGCTGATCTGTTTATATTCAAGGCATTAACTTTATGTTAGCTAAATGCAGTTATATATCTTCTTTATGTTTTGCCTGGTCACTATTTTATGGTGTCTTTGATAAACATAATTTTTTTATTTTAACCTAGGTGAATTTATTAATTTTATTCTATACAATTATATATTTGAGATTATTTAAGAAATGTTTCATTACCCCAGATCATGAAGATATTCCCTTATATTGTCAATTAAAGTTCAATTCATCTGGACTTTGCATGTGTGAAGTAGATATCCTTCTAATTTTTAATTTTTTAATTTTTAATTTTTTTCAAAACAAATAGTTGATTTTCCTGGCATCATTAATAAAATTCTTCATGGCTTTCTTACGTGTCACCAGTGCCAGCTCTGTCATAAATTGAGCTTCTATATATTTGGGAGTCTGTTTCAAAGTTCCTAATTTTTGCTATTTGCTTATCACAGATACTTACTGTCTTCATGATTATATTAGAATTATAAGGCTTGATATCTAAAAGACCAACTCTTCTGCAAATTATTTTTCTTTAGAAATAACTTTGTTACTTATTTTACTTGCAAATAAGTTTAAGTTTGAAAATTTTCTTTAAAAATTTTGTTGATTTTTACTGGTATTACACTGAATTAATAGGTTAATTTGAGGAGAATTGGTATTATAAAATATAGTCTTTCCTATTTATAGACATGTTACATTTCTCCATTAACTCAGGTCTTCTTTAATGACCTTCAAATACATTTGATGATTATTACTTTCTACATGAACGTTATTAAAACCTTATATTTTGTCACTAAAATAAATAATAGGGTTTAAAACTAATATGTTGGCTATCTGTTGTTGTGAAACAAACCACACCAAAACTTAGCTTAGAAACAACAACAGATCTCGCAGCAGCTTCTCGGCTCCTTCTGGACTATCCACCTTGTTCGGCTCGCCAGCCTCCACTCCAGCCTCCTCTACGTTCATCAGACCCAGAAGTCCTACGAGAACCTTCGGTCCCCGGACCTGCAGTAGTCGCTGCTACACGAGCGGGCCCGGCGCCCGTGCGTCAGCTCCTCCAACTTCTCCCAGGTGGGCAGCAGCAGCTTCCAGGGCGGCCTGGGCTCCAGCATGAGCCTGGATGGAGACGATGCCGGAGCAGGTGGTATCACCGCCGTCACAGTGAACCACAGCCCGCTGGGTCTCCTTAAGCTGGAGGTGGACCCTAGCATCCAGGCTTTGTGCTCTCAGGAGACGGCGCAGGTGAAGACCCTCAACAAGTCTGCCTCCTTCATCGATGAGGTGTGATTCCAGGAGCAGCAGAACAACATGCTGGAGACCAAGTGGAGCCTCCTGCAGTGCCAGAAGACGGCCCGCAGCAGCATGGACCTGTACGAGAGCTGCATCAACAACCTCCGACGGCAACTGGACACGCTGGGCCAGGAGAAGCTGAAGCTGGCGGCAGAGCCAGGCAACAAGCAAGGCCTGGTGGAGGACTTCAAGAACAAGTACCAGGATGAGATCGACAAGCGCACAGAGAGGGAGAATGAATTCGTCCTCTTCAAGAAGGATGTGGATGAAGCTTCCGTGAACACGTGGAGCTGGAGTCTCACCTGCAGGGGCTGACTGACGAGATCAAATTCTCAGGCAGCTGCATGAGGAGGTGATCCGTGAGCTGCAGTCCCAAATCTGGGACACATCCGTGGGCCCGTCCAAGGTTAACAGCCGCTCCCTGGAGATGGACCCCTTCGTGGCGAAGGTCCGCGCCCAGGACGAGGAGACCGCCAATCGCAGCCGGGCCGAGGCTGAGAGCGTGGACCAGACCATGTACCAACAGCTGCAGATGCTGGCCGGAAAGCCCGGGATGAATTGCTTCGCACCAAGAGGGAGATCTCAGAGCTGAACCAGAATATCAGCCGGCTCCAGGCTGAAATCGAGGGTCCCAAAGGCCAGAGGGCTTCACGGTCGCAGAGTGGCGTAGGGAGATGGCACTTAGGACGCCAACAACAAGGTGGCTGGAGTCCTCCCCGCAGGGGGTCAACCAGGACGTGGCACGGCAGGGGCACGAGTACCCGGGAGCTCATGAACGTCAAGCTGGCCCTCGTCAGCGAGATTGCCACTTACCGGAAGCTGCTAGGGAACAAGAAGAGTCGTCTGGAGTATGGCATGCAGAGCATGAGTATCCATACCCAAACCACCAGTGGCTACTCAGGTGACCTGAGCTCGGCCTACGGCATCAGCCTCAACTACGGTTTTGACTTTGGCTCTGGCGGGGGCTCTGTCTCTTTCAACCGCACCAGCTCCTCCAGGGCCGTGGTGGTGAAGAAGATCGAGACCCGCGATGGGAAGCTGGTGTCTGAGTCCTCTGATGTCCCGCCCAAGCGAACGGCCACCGCAGCCCCTCCCAGTCTGCCCCCTCCTGGGGCCGCCCCAGAGCCTGTGGGGGAGGAAGCTTTGAAGGTGTTGGGGGTGGTGGCTGCCAGACAGGAACCCCAACTGAGGCTCAGCCCTGTCCCTCAGCCCATCCCTGGGGGGAGTTTACTGCCTGGGGTACCCCTTTCTTGCCCGCGTCCCCAACAAAAATCTAATGCAATCGTTTTTCTTTCCCTTCCCCAAAATAAAACTTCAGCTAACTCTGCCAATCAAAAAAAAAAAAGGCCGGGCTCGTTGGCTCAGCCTGTAATCCCGCACCTTTGGAAGGCTGAGGTGAGTGGATTGCCTGAGCCCGCGGGTTCGAGACCCGCCTGGGCAGCAAGACCTCATCTCTACAATAAATCAAAAAATCAGCCGGGCGTGGTAGCGCGCGCCTGTAGTTCCGACTACTTGGAAGGCTGAGGTGGAAGGATCGCCGGAGCCCAGCAGGTCGAGGCTGCAGTGGCCGGGAGCTGCCACTGCACTCCAGTCTGGGCGACAGAGTGAGACTCCAACTCAAAAAAAAAAAGGAAGGAAGGAAAGAAGGGAGGGAGGGAGGAAGGTAGGAAGGAAGGAAGGAAGGAAGGAAGGAAGGAAGGAAGGAAGGAAGGAAGGAAGGAAGGAAGGAAGGAAGGAAGGAAGGATCTTCATGATTCTACCATCCGGGCTGGGCCAGGCTGGGTAGTCTCTTTGCTCCACACGGTATCTGATAGAACTAGACAGCACGAGATGTTTTCTTCACTTGTATGACTGTTGTTTCTGCTGGGATGGAAGAAACAACAGGAAAATGGATAGGGATTTCTCCCTCTTCATATGACCTCTTCAGCTGGCATGCTTGTGTTGCTCAGATCATGATGGCCTCAGGGTAGCTGGACTTTTTATTTGATGATTGCTTCTAAGAGAAAGGAAGTGGAAGTCCCCATACCTCTTAAAGGTTCATAGAATTGGCATAGCATTACTACGGCTCTACTATGTTAGAAAAAATCAGTCACAAATACAACCCAATTTCAAGGAAAAGAGAAAGGGAATATAACCCTTGACATGAGTGATTTGGACAATTAAGAAGGGAATGAATTGATGATGGCTTCAGACCACAACCATTCACATCACTCCCACTTGATAAATGCACTCACCCTCACCTGGGACTCCCACATGAAGTGCATCAGACTCAAGTTTGCAATCCAAGATTGTTTGCTTGTTTGTTTCAATAGCTTTAGGGAGTACAAATGGTTTTTGAGTATATGGATGCATTGCATCGCAGTGAAGATGTCTGTGCTTAAGTGTACCCACCACTCTCACTTGTGCACATTGTACCCAATGGGCGATTTTTTAATCCCTCTACCCCTTCCCACCCTTCTCCTCTGAGTCTACAATATCAATTATACCATTCAATGTATCTTTGAAGATCCTTAGTTTAGCTCCCACTTATAAATGAGAACATGTGGTGCTTGTTTTTCTGTTCCTATGTTAGTTCACTTAGAATGAGGCTCTCAAATTCCATCCAAGTTGCAAAAGACATTATCTCATTCTTTTTTATGGCTGAATAGTATTCATATATATTCATATATATGAAAATGTATATAAATATTTATATGTTTTCACTATCCACTGACCAGTTGATGAGCATTTAGGTTGATTCCACATCTTTGCAATTGTGAATTGTGCTGTGATAAACATATGAGTGCAGGTGTCTTTTTTGTATGGCGACCTCTATTCCTTTGAGTAGATACCTAGCAGTGGTATTGCTGGATCAAATGGGAGATATAGTTTTAGATCTTTGAGAAATCTCCATACCAATTTCCATAAAGGTGACACTAATTTGCACTCCCACCAACAGTGTATAAGCATTCTTTTTTCACTGCATTCGTTCCATCTACTATTTTTTGTTTTTTAAATAATGACCATTCTGACTGCTATAAAATGGTTATCTCATTGTGGCTTTAATTTGCATTTCTCTGATGAAAAATTCAAGATTTTTTAAAAAATCTAAATATGATCTATACCCAGGTGACAAACCTCAGATGCAGTCTTTCAGGAATAAAGTCTGTGAACTAAAAAATACATATTACCAATCCCCCAAACACCCAACAAATAATGATGAGGCAAGAATAGGATATACTCATTAGACACTTCTGTTCAAAAAGTGGAAAAGAAAATGCCTATAACAATGTAACTGTCCCATAGCAATTCTGAAACATAACCAATCATATGTTACCAGTTTCCTAAGCTCCAAGAGCAAGGACTGTTTCTGAATTTGGCTCCAGTTATGCTTCCTTGATATAGTTCTCTACCACAAATTAAAAAAAAAAAAAAATTAGCCAGCCATGGTAGCATGTTCCAGCTACTTAAAAGACTGAGGTGGAAGGATCACCAGAGCCCAGCAGGTCGACCTTGGGGTATCTGTGAGCTTGTCACTGCACTCCAGTCTGGGCAACAGAGTGAGACTCCAACTCAAAAAAAAAAAAGAAATATTTCTCTATGGCTTCTGGTTCTGCGTTCTAAGTCATCCTTTCTTTTCCATGCAAATATCCATGTTTACAGCTGAATGGCTTTCTCATTCTGCCTGCTGTTTATATAATGTTGAGAGCCATGACTGCTTTTCTTTTTTGTATTGTCTTTGTCTTTTTTTTGTTCAACCTGCCAATGATATCCCAATACCACTTTCTTTAAAGCTTGGTATGTTTCCTAGGAATTTTATTTTAGTTGACTCAATTAAAAAAAAATTTTACCCACAGACATTGAAGAGACAACATGCTTTCTGCAAGTCTGAGTGTTGAGGGACAACACACTTAGAATTCTTGGATACCCTCTAGTCTTAGAATGTCTTTGAGGTACTGACTCCAATCTAAACGTTTTCAGAAAGTATCTCATAGCCATAAACTTGATTTTATGTTAACACTAAGGTAAAAGTTTTACTAACAGCTCTCTGTATTTGATCTTTCCCTTTGGGCCGTTTCTTTCTCTGAGGACATTTTGTTAGCTGGAGAAACTGGTAATGAAAAACAGTGCAGTTTTTCAAAATAGTATGTCCCCTTAGTTGGGGTTTTTGGTTTTTTCTTAAATTCTGATGCAAACTGAGCCAATGATTTTCTATTTTATTTATCTTCATATACAGTATTATAGGCAGCTTACTACATTCTGACTAGAGACTTCCTTAGCCAAATCTACAAATCTATTAGGTTCATTTTCTTTCTTCCATGTAATTGTAGACAATGGTGCTACCAAATATCCCACCACTACATAACACAGGTTATCTTTTTTCACCAGCCTCCGATAACAATTTCCTAACTGCCTTTCAGACTTTCTTCCATTCACTGCTCAGTCACAGGGCCAGTAACACATTTAGGTTTTTGTTATGGCCATACTTCACTACCCGAAAACGTACTGGCTTAAAAAACAAATGTATTAATTGGTATGATTCTCCAATTCAGACTGGGCTCAGCTAGGCAGTTCTTCTGCTTTATGCATTGCATTCCACAGTTCAAACGTCCAAGGTTGCTGCTTCTCTCACATGCTTATGCTTCAGATAGGATAGATGGAAAGGCTAGGATCTGGCTAGGCATCTTTTTCTCTTTTCCCTCTTTCGCTCTTGCTTTTGCTTTTGCTCTTTCTCTCTCTTTCTCCATGTGCCTAGATTGTGCTTCCTCACAGCATGATGTTGTAATGTTGGCAAGGTAGTCTGACTTTTCACATGGCAGCTGGCTTATAAAAATGAAAAAACAAGGCTGCTAGTACTCTTACATTCTAGTTTTTAAATTTACACAGCATCACTTCTACCACATTCTACCGTAAAGGTAGCCCAGACTCAAAGGAATGAGAAACAGACTTTACCTTTGAAAGTGAGAAGTAGCATGCATATTGATAGTGACCATACTTGGAAACTAACATTATTAAAATTTTCCAATTCTTTAAAATTGATACATGGAAACAAAACAACTTTTACTGAATATGTTTATCAAAAAATCTTCAGAAATTATTTTTAATTCTAATAATTTGCCTATCAATTTCTTTCAATTTTCTGTGTAAACAATATCATCTGTGGCAATGACTTTTGATGCAATCAAATAACTGTCTTGGCTTAGATTTGATTATTCAAAAATAATCCAAACTATTCACATGCTTCTATCTAAATTAACTCTAGAACTTACCATTTTAGGAGTCCCCACAATTGTAAGAAAGTCTAGATCAAGCATATTCTTCCAGCCCAGCAACTTGGTGAGACCTCATCTCTACAATAAATAAAAAATTAACCAGGTGTGGTAGCGTACACCTGTAGTTCGAGCTACTTGGAAGACTGAGGTGGAAGGATCGCTGGAGCCCAGCAGGTTGATGCTAGGGTGGGCGTGAGCATGCCACTGCACTCCGGTCTGGGCAACAGAGTGAGACTCCAACTCAAAAAATATATATATACATATATATGCTTAGCAAAAATAATTTTAAAAAGATAAGTATCTGTACAATATTTAGAGAAACACATTGCATTCTTAAAGAATATCTGTACTCAAATATGATTGCTGTAAAAAGACTAAGTGTAGCAAACCTAGTGTTACTCTCTGAGGCAACTGTGTTTGGAACTGACAAGTAATCCATCCTAATAATACCCCATTTCAATATGTCATAATTTGCAAACACAAAAACCAAATATTTTCTTTGTATAAGCCAAATTTAAAACAAGAATCAAGCACCAGAGAATCTGAGTTCCTCAACCTTCCTCTTATACCCACCAGCTTTAGGACTTGTAAACATTCCTTAACCTGCAAGACTCTTAATGTTGCCATCTTTAAAATGGAACTGTAATTATTGCTTTGCCTATGGAAAGCAATTACTAGGAAAATGGTATCAAAGTTTTACATAAAAGCAATTTTAAAAAATTACATATATCTCAGAACATGAAATAATATGAAAGATATTATTAGAAAAAATTTTTATGACATAACATTTCTCACCTAAAGATAAGGTTTTTCCCAGAATTACTGTTTGCTTCTCTGTTGCAATAGTTTCTTGGAGACAACAGCTCCAGTTCATGAAATTATTGCAGTATTTTCACTGCTGGCCCAGAGTAGGAGTTTTTGGAGTCTGTGACTACATTTGGGACATTCACTAGAGCTGCTAAAATCTCTACTGTCATTCTATTGTTCTCCTGTTGTATGCTTTTCCCATTTTCTCTTTATATGTCACTACAGTTAATTCTGTGACAGAATTAGATGAGGATTTGTTTCATTTGTTCTGCTCAAATATATATTTTTTTAAACCAAAGGACTTGTGTCTTTCAACTATTGGAATTTTCAGCTATTATCTCTTCCAATATTGCCTGTCCCTGATTCTCTCTGTTCTTACTTTTTTAATTCCTGTTAAACTTCTGTTGGACCATTTCATTAGAGTTTCCATAATTTTTTTTTTTACCTCTCTTGATATCGCCCATCTGTTTATCTCATATCTTCCATCTGTTTATCACTCTATAATACATTCTGGATGATTCCTCAGATCTATCTTCCAGTTTGATTTGGTTCTTTGCTCAAGTCTGTCTTTTTGCTTTATATTTTCTTGTTCTCTCATTATGGTTTCAGCTTCCTCTTTCTCTCTTTAATGATTGTAAGCATACTTATCCTATATTTTTGCCTACATATTTACACATTTGGATTGTAACTAAAATACTCATTTTCCTGGGAGTTTTTATTTGTTTGTTTGTTTGTTTTGTATCTGATGAATCTCTCTTGCCAAAATTCAACTCCTCTGTGTGGATTATAATTTTTAAGCCTCAGTTTAATTGGGCTGTCCACAATTATTTCCGTTCTGTTCTCTTTCTGGTATAATGTTTGTATTTCCCTGTGCCCATGGAAGGTAGGTGTGCTCAAATAACTTTATTTAAACAGCAAATTGTGGAAAGAATTCACTTTGTGGCATTTACATGTAAAAGTTTTAAAAACCAGAAGTCTATTCATCATATCCCCTTGCCTCCTGCCTTCACAATTATATGTCAAGTTGGAGCCTCAGTTAGCCTGGTACTCCATGTGACAACAAAGACAAAGGCTTCTGGCAGCCCCAGCTGGGCATGCAGTGTGAGCCAGATTAAATTGTTCTATCCTGACTGAACAAATTTACCTTCATGGTTTACCTTATCATGGAAGCCCTATATTTCTCAGGTTAAGGAAGAATCCTGGAAGGTATTTACTTTAAGTTTAGATATGCATTAAAAGTGTTGTTGGTTATTAGCATTTCTGTGACTTTATAGTGAGGAGAAAGTTGTCCAGTATTCGTTAATCTGACCATGCTCCTAGAAACCAATTTGCTCCTAGAAACCAAGTAATTGGTCATTCAGCTTATAATGTTAAACGCATTGCTAATAAAAGACATAATGCATGCATATTTATATGCAGTCTACCCACATCTATTACCTGGAACAAAAGAAAGAATAGGACACTGAATCCAAAAGAGATGTAGTCAAACTTTTACAGTTAGGGCTAATTGGGGGAGATAAGTTTTAACCTAAAACTTTGAAATTATTGTCCATTTTTAGAAAAAGGGATACTTATTGCTTTTAAAAACATGTGATTATTTTTTAAATTATTTCAAAGGAAATGTCTAGGAAATTATATGCTGAAATCATTAGTGCTATATAAATTAAAACTATAAAGTTCTCAAAATCAGTTTATGTAGGGCAAAGTTAAAGTTTAACCAAATTTAATATTTATTATCAAAATTTCCAGAGATATTCTATTTGGATGGTTAGTACTAGAATAGTCATATTCTTCTATAATAGATTTTTATTCTGTCTGCTCTGATCTTTTCTATCTGTTACCCAGTGACTGGCACATGGTAGACACTTAATACATGGTGTTGAACTGAATTGTGTTATTTTGGGTGAGTCTTATGCTACAAAAAAAACATGGTAATTAAAGTCTGAGAGGGCTATGTGAACAACTCAGTGACTTTTGTGGATTAGTCAGAGTGAAGATTGGGAAGCTTTCAGACATGCCTTCTTTTAAACTAGTGATTATAAAACTATAGTCAAGGGATATATTTTCAGATTTGAAAAGTTCTTTACAAGAACTTTTAAATGCTTTGTCCTCATTTGGGCAACAATCTAAAAAATTAACATAAACACATTCTGAATTATCTGGAAGGTTGGGAAGATTGCTTCCTAACCAACATTTGCTCATAACTTGAGAATCTGCTTTTACGTGTTTCATGATCAAGATGAGGTCAACCAGTATCTTAAGTCATGAGTCAATGAGACAAGAAAAGAAGCAAACAAAATAAATGATGCATTCACACTAGTGAAAATAAAAGAGCATTGCAATGCACTCTTGATCACATAACATGGCTATATATATATATGGATATAACATAGCCAGCATGCCACACTCTGCAAAGCTAGCGCCCGGGTCAATATCATGGTTCCACTGTGAGTGGTCCACTTAGTTTCAGTAATCAAAATTTTTCTTACATTTAACTAATGTCAAATACATGTTATTGATTTTTGTGGGTTTTGTTTTGATTGAATTTTTTATTTGTTAGGTTTTATGGTGGTAGAAGAAGTTGTATGTATAAGAGGGTTATTGCTAGTTTAATAACTTTAAGTCAACATTATAGGGTCACAAGGGTTATGTCCTTTAAATAGAATTTATGCAGTGCTCAAGCTCCTCAAACATTGTACTATTTAAAATATAAATTCAAGCCGGGCTCGGTGGCTCAGCCTGTAATCCTGCACCTTTGGGAGGCTGAGGTGAGTGGATTGCCTGAGCCCGTGGGTTCGAGACCTGCCTGGGCAGCGAGACCTCATCTCTACAATAAATCAAAAAATCAGCCGGGCGTGGTAGTACATGCCTGTAATTCTGGCTACTTGGAAGGCTGAGGCGGAAGGATCGCCGGAGCCCAGCAGGTCGAGGCTGCGGTGGCCGGGAGCGGCCACTGCACTCCAGTCTGGGCGACAGAGTGAGACTCCAACTCAAAAAATAAAAAAATTTTAAAAATAAATAAATAAATAAATAAAATATCAATTCAAAACAATCTACTATAAATGTGTTGGAATATTTACATTCATTACCTAATTTTAGGCCTCATATAAATAAAATCATCAATATATACAAGGAGCAAATGCTAATATTTCTGTGTCTTAAGGATTTCTCATATTACTGAAGCTAAAACAGGGTTTAAAAATATTACTTTCTTATGAGGTCAGTGAATTTGAATCAGCCAGTTGTCTTTATAAATGCTTTCACTTATACAAGTAGTTAATTATTGTTGGTCTACTAAAGCCAATTTTGAGGTTGACTATCATTTAGAGTTTAAAAAAATCCACCTTGACAAAGTTGCTTTTAAAAGATGTGAAAAAGCATGGATATTTCGACTAAAGAGAAAAGTCCTTTCAAACATAAAAATGATTACTGGCATTTGGTCATTTCAGCACCAAGATAGAACTGGTTATCGAAGATACTGCTAATAGTAAAGACAGCCTGGAGCAGTTAAGACACCCAGGAGAAAGGTTACTTTTTTTTAGAGTAAATAATACTCCCTATGACCACAGATTCAGACATATAAGGCCCCATGTATCAAGTTGATGACATCATTTACATGAAGTCCTCACTGCGATCAACGCTCTGACCTACAGATGAAAGAAAAATGCTTCCGAGGCCCGGTTAAAACTCTGATGAATAAACTGGTCGGGTAGAGAGCCAAGATGTTCAAGGGGCTGCAGTTGATGCTTCGTCCAGGACCGTGGATCATTTAGGATGAATAGAGCCCTTGGTGACAGAATTAAAGGCATCACTCAGGCAGCAACTCAAAACGCAATCTCAGAGTTTGTTTGGCCCTCCAGTTGGCACTACAGCCAGCAACACCCCAGCTGGGCAGCAAAGCCTGGCCAGCCCTCCTCACCTGACTTGCCAAGTCCGTCAGGAGCTCCCCTTTCTTCATCCAGATTCTGCATGTATGTGTAGTGAAGGGAGACCAGGTGGCTGTGCTTCTCAACAGTGAGGAAACTGGAAGAGGTTATTTATTTATGATTATTTGTAATACACTTATTTAAGATAGGCCAGTTTGTGACGAAAAAAAGAAAGACAAGCTCTGAATATGAAAAATTAGGAATCGGGATTGCTTCCACAAGAAAAACAAATCTGCATAGGTGATATAGCAGCTGAGTATTTACAATATTTATTCCTTGTGAAAAGGGGTGTGAGACTTTAGCAATAGAAGGAAACCATAAAAGTGTAAAAGCAGGGACACTCTAGCTGCCCAGTCTTAGAGATGCAGCTGCTGCCTGACGCTGCAGCACAAAGAACCTGGTTGAAAGGCAAAATGGTTTCAGGTTTGCATGCTGTGGTCATTAGACATGTGAGCCGCTCTTGGAGGGTGTGTTGGGCCTGGGAAGCTAGGCACCTGTTGCTGCCAGAAACACAATACACTTATTGATTTGAGAGGGCAGCACAGAGTAACTAAAGAGGATACACAAAATCCAAAATAATAAATGGACCCATTACCCAATGACGTTGCAAAGGGGTCTCCAAAGGAAAGCCGTAGATCCAGATTATTTTATCTGAGGCAGTACAGAGCAGAAAGAATTGTTTATGAGAGGTTGGAGGAAGGGCAGGGAGAGAAGAACAAGGAGGGAAGCACTGCTTAATAAAAAATGATGTTGTACTTGAGACCATCTAAAAGAACCCCTTCTGATTTATCTTCTCCCGAAGCTGCAGCAGCAGCGATTGAAGTGACTATAATAGCCCAGGAGAAATGTTGGTGCTATTAGTTGGGTGATTGATGGAAGCGCTGCCAAAACAGCTAGGGAATTTGTCAATGTGTTTTTTGAAGTTTGTAAATGATGACACTGGCAAAGTGTAAACAAACTCAGCTCCAGCAGACACGTTACCCAGTTCCCAAACTGACACTTTCAGAGAGTCATTTGCTGGATTGTTCCAATTAGGAATTATCCGCTGGAGTAATGAGCTTCGGTTTTCTGGGCTAGGGCAGATGAGGTTTGTGCAACATGCAAGATTTAAAGAAAGGCATCAAAGCAGTTTTTGTTGATTCATCAACCAAAGGACTACACTGCTGGTTTGTTGCAGAGCACCTAGTCGTAGAAAAGCAAATGAACTAGAGATATTTATAACTCAAAGACTCAGAGGCCCACTCTATGACCATTGTATGAGTCACATTAATTTCTTGAGGTCAATGTTACAAATACCTTGAGTTCCCATTTGTTTGATTTCAGGAAATCTAATCTTTATCAGATCCTCTTCCCCAAATAGTTCTGGGTGGCAGTTTTATATGTGCCATGATCCATTCTGATTATCTCCGGGTGCCTTAGCCAGTTGTTCATTCTACTACAACTGTCCTAAAGGTTGATTCCTTTAGCAAAGATTGATTGGGTATGGCACGTGCAGGACAGTATGCCCTGCTCAGAGATGTAGAAATAAGGAAGAGGGAGACAAACTCTGTATCTGTACATTCACTTGATAGAGACAGACATGAATCGAATGAAAATAAAATTAGTTATCTAATTCAGTTATACTAAAAACTAAAAAAGGAGAAAAAAGAGATGTGAATGGTAGGTACAATGAGGACAGTTTTTTGTTTTTTTTTCCAAAAGACATTTATTTTACACTCTTTACATAAAGTTACAGAGCATAAATATAATAAGAGATAAAAGAAACAAAAATGACAGGTATATATATTTACATGGTAAATATAGGCAAAACTTGTCAAGAAGATTCTTTAAATACTACTTTTAGTATTTAGCAGTCAAAATCAGTTTCTAAGAATAATTTATCGTCTCAGGAAGAAGTTTTAGAAGGCTCAACCTATGTGATTCAAACTATGACTATCTTAATGAAAAACAAAAGTATAATTTTGTCCTCTTTGAAAATCTTTCGGGGAGACACCTCTTATCAACAAGGGTGCCTGAATGAAGCATATTTGTATACCTAACCCTTAACTGTACCCTACAATATCATAATAAAAAATACTGATTATAAAAAAAAAGAAAAAGAAAATCTCTAAGTTGCAGGAGGCCAAGTAAACCAGAGGACTTGACTTGGTTAAGTGGGTCAGGAAAGAGTTCCTTAGAGAAGTCATACTTGAGAAGTGTTCAATCCAAAGCATTATAAGAATTAGCTCAGGAAAGGAGAAGGAAAAAGAGAGACCCTGAAAAATGAAATGGCAGGCAAGAAGGCCCAGAGGCAGTGCCCAAAGAAACGCCCAAATTCAGAAGAAGATAAAGTCATGCAAGATTATTAGACTATGTTAAGGATTTTTGTCTATACCTTTAAACAAAGCCATTGAAAGGTTTCAGGCATGAAAATGACATCCTTAATTTACATTTGCAGATCACTTGGGCTGGAATGAAGAGAATGCATTGGGGGAAGCAAGTGCAAATATGGGTGAGTAGTAAAGAGGTCATTGCGATGGTTTAGGTAAGAGAAGATGGTAGATTAGACCAAGAACACAGCAGCAGAAATGGGAAAAAAGGAACAGATTAGAAAGACATTTGGGAGGTAAAAATCCACAAGGCTTGACAATTGGGTGAATTTGGAGGGTGAGAGAGAGGGGGCTTCTAGTTGTCTGTGGTATGCACAGAGATGTCATTTTTTCATACAGAAATTTTCTTGGGAAGCTGGAAGGAAGGGTCAAAGTAGCAGGTCCCTCATATCATGTTGCCCTGTTAATAAAAAACAACACAAGGCAGGAAAATGTAGATCTTTTGAGCAAAGTCTTAGGCAATCAGAAATATACATCACCAGCAATTTTTATTTTATGTTCTTCAAAAAATCAGAAGCCTGGGGCAAAAGAGAAGGAAATATGAGGTCTATAGAATCCCCTGGAGAACAAAAGCAGGCTGTGTCAACTATAACAGTGATTTTAAAAAGAAATCAGAGAATTGAAAGTTATATCCATGGAGAATACATAAGTCACTCCAAAACACAAAGTTTAACAGAGAAATACAGTTTCTATGAAGAAAACCAAAATTTTGAATATATATACATATATGTGTATATGTGTGTATATATATGTATATATATTTCTGGAATGGATTGTGGGGCCACAGTTGTGACTGTAAGAGAAACATAATATTATAAGAAACATAAGAACCCCTAGTGAGATTAATTCTGAAAACAACATTCTCATTCTCCTATTCAGCAAGTGGTAAAATCAGTCTTAATTTTATTCCTGTTATATTTCTTAAAGTATGAGTCTTCAAGAAGAAATAACCTGAAATAAGTTGCATGTTTCCTGACAAGCCAAGTCAAAATGTTTTCCTGTTTTCTCACAAGAATTTTCACAATGCAAGTTTTTCATTTTAGAAAAAAACATATCTCTATGCACAAATACAGGAATTTGCTTAGACTTCTTAGATGCTAGCACCTGGCTTAAAGTCCCCACCTCCAGGCCATCCAGTGTTCAAGAGCACATTCCACAGCCTTCAGCTTGCTGCTGTCCCAGCAGGATTCTGGATTCCAAGCACACCAGTGCCCAGTGTCCAAGGGACTCAAAAAAGAGAGATGAGCTTGTCAAGATGTTTTTGCTCTCGCTTTGATGCTGCAGGGACTTAGTTGTTTTTCAGTAAGGGACATCCAGACAGACTTCTAGCAAGGCGGTGACTGGCACTGAAAGTAACTTCGTCTGTCAAAGACTCTTTTTGTAGAAATGCAAGAGGAAAACGTGTACCATTGAAACAAACTGAAAGCATGTCAGAGTGATTGGCAAGCTGACTCCTCAAAAGAAGAAATAATTATTGCTTGATAATGGCAGCTTATGTCAGAGACATGAATTTGGGGGCCACCATTTGGGTTATTGCAGTCTGCCCGACATCACAGGATGTCTTTTGTGGCTTCCAAAGCAGAGCTGTGAAGTAGCATCGGCTTTATCATTTCAACAGTATTCAGCATCAGCATCAGTGACACATAGCATGTATCTCCCATGTGTCTGTCCCTCCCTATTCTAACCACCAGACAAAGCAAGTTAAAAAGAGAGACATTCATGGACAGGTAGTCATGGCAGTTCCTATTTTTGACTAGATTGTTTTTCCAGGCATATTAATAATCAATGTGTGCATAATCAATTTCAGTCCAAAAAAAGGTTAGTTTTTTCTTTTTTTGGTTTCTAAATCAATATCAAAAATAAAAAAGACTTAATCCTCTGCCTTCTAGAAGTCTGGAGTCCTTTACAAGATACATTCGTTCTCTCCTTTGGGTAACTTTTTCTATGATCTTTTTTGGGGGTTGTTGGGTTTTTTAAAAAGCACGTTTTCTCTAGAAATGTAAAAGAAAAAGAAGAAATTTTAATACAAAATGTTAAGGCCTTGGAAGGCATAAACTACCTAACAAATAAGAAATATCTAGGAAAAAAGATTTTTATATTAGATAGCAACTCTCAATCTACTCACGCATGTGTTAGAGCTGTCCAAAGGACATATCCTTTTGACTTTCATTCCTATGGAAATATAATGTTTTTGCTCATTCATTTAACTGTTTCAATTAAAAATTGTATTAGTTGCTTACTATGTTTCAGGCACAGGGCAAAGTATTGTTAGACCTTCTTCCCATAAATATTCCGGAATGTTTCAGAAGACAGGGGTGTTTTATATACTATTCCAAAAGAAAAGGAGATCTGCACCTAGGAAGGACTTTTCCCCTAGAATAGGAAAACGATAATATCCTTTGAGGCAAACATTGATAGTTACCTACCTCATGTCCATTCCTGCCTTCTTTCTTGTTAATTGAACTGATATTAAGATATTAAACAAAGTAGAAATGTACCTAATTAAAATATCTAATTTCTCAGATTCTCTTGCTACTAACAGTAGTCACAGAACTTTGCACTGGCCAATAAGTCATCAGAAATCTCAGGGGAGGGCGCTATTTTTCTGAATAAAACAGGGGTGGGACGTGGGGAGTCCCCTCATTGTCATCAGAGTTAGTGCACCAGCTTTGGACAACCTACCTTCGAGACTTCTTGTCAAATGAGAAAAGCAAGCTCTTATCTGTTTAAGACACCATAGCAGAGACAGCTAGTGCTGTTCATAGAAAACCATTTTCTCTTCTTTCTGCACACAAAGCCAGATTACTTTCCCCAGCAACTTTTAGAGTTAGATATGGTCATGGGACTAAAATATAATGAAAGGAATAAGACCTGCTTCCAGATCAGACGCACTAGATTTCCCTTGTGGACTTCCACATGCTCTTCCTGCCTCCTCCAGCAGACAGTTGATACCCAAAGCAAACTTGGAAGCCACATACTGAAGACAAATTATAGCAAAAACTTCATCAGCATGAATCCCTGAATAACCTGCCTTGAACTTTTTTATATGAGACAAAGAAACTTTTAATACATTGAGTCAATGAAATTTTGAGACTAATGTTTTACAACAGTTAACACTATCCTGAATCCTAACATCATATTTGCAGCAAAATACTGACGGAACAAACCCCAAATATTTGGCATTGGGTTAACACTCAGGTGGTAGATGACTAGAAGGTTGGAGAATCCTGTTTTGTTTTGGCAAAATGGTTTATTAAAAGGGCTGCCTACAAAAATCTGAATAGCAGACCAGGTGTCTACTGAGACTAGCTCTAGGGGAAGTAGTTGAAAAGAGATGTCAATGTATATCATTTCCTTTGTGCTGCTTATAGCAAATTATCATGAAAAAGATTGCAGCTTAGGCAAGAATTAACAAGTTTTGAGTAAAATTCCAGGATTAAAGTGAATCCAAAAATCTGAGATCTCACAGAACTGGAAAACTCAACAACATCTGAATTCCCAAAAAGTATGAGATAAATTGGAAAAAGGCTTTCAGTGAAAAGGCCCATTAATTCTTAGCAATTAAACAAAGGTTTTAAATTGTTTCAGATGACCTCAAAACAGCCTCCATTAAGTTGAAAGAAAGAGATGTTAAGATGAAGAAGGAATGAAATAAATCAGACTTGAGAATTATATCTGAGACAGAAGTTTGGGTAATGGTTGCTAGCGCATGAAGCAAGCTTAGAAGCATATAGCACAGAAGCCTAGTGAGTTTTTCAAGCCATTATATTGAAAAAAAAAAAAACCTCATGAACTTTTTTTTAAGAATAAAAGAAAAATAGTCGATGGCTACAAGAGTAGTCTTGGCACCCCAAACTTGTCCTAGCAGGGACCAGGTTGCAACAATTGTAAGGTCCCCAAGGAGGGCAAACTTAGCAATGGCCCACTTCATATGAAAATGAAGGAGCTAGGTGGGTTGGCATATGTGTATAAGTCTAGCACTTTGGGCCTGGAAGTGGGGTAGGAGAATCACTTGAGCCCAGGAATTAGAGACATCATCTCTAGGGAAATAAATAAATAAATAAATAAATAAATAAATAAATAAAATAAAATAAAATAAAACTATAGAAAATGAAGAATCTCAATTTCTTCATTTGAGAAAGGAGGGGAATATAAGAACCTCAAGTTCAAAAAGAACACTTCAAGGGCAGATCAGGAATAGCAGAAAACAATGAAAAAGGGAGTCTTTCCTGAGAGGGAACCCAGGGTCTTCTCAAAATCCTGCGCTTAATCCAGTATTGTATATCTACTGAAAGAGAGAGGAGTTTTTATTTTTCCTTCTACTTCTTTTTTTAGTTAGCGATGGCTAAAGTCCATGGAGCCCTATCTGTGCTTGATGGAGGGATTTATTTATCACTCAGACTTTGACCTGGAAATGAGAACTGAATTTTTAATTAATTATATGTATTTTTTCCCTTTCAGAGGGGGACTGAACATGACTTTTGAATAGCAAAAAAGAATCAAATTGCTAGCTGTTTATCAAAGTTGTTTCCTCTTCTCCCTGTATTTCTCAGTTTATCTTAAGGAGATAAAGTAAAGAAACAAATCAGATTTGAGATTTATGTTTAAGAAAGAACTTTGGGGGTAGTTACTGAAACTAACTTGGAAGCAAATAACTCTTTCTTCTTTCTTCTATATGTCTTAGCTTCTGTTTTAGGTGATGTTTTAGCTCATGTGAATCAGTTCTGCCCAATAGAATGTGAGTAAAATTGACTGATGACTACCACTTCGAAACCTGATCCAAAAAAAATCTCCCATCCATCTTCTTCCACGCTCTTAGGTAATTACTGAAAACCACATGGGGAAGATGGCAGCACCTGTCAGTCTGGTTTGATGATTGACATTTTCAGTAGAGCCTCACCCTTCAAGCCCCATGGGCCAGTAATACTTACATTGGACTGATTAATGAACAAGAAATAAACTGCTATTAGTTTAGCCACTGAAATCTTGATCCTAACACTAGTGTTTCCCTAATACTAACATGGAAGCATAACCTTAACTGTGTGTGAGCACACAATTCCTAACTGATATTCCTCTGATGCATGAAAGCTTTCACTCAAATGTGTTTCGATCCAGGGTGGTAATATCTAGACAGCCTGCATGTAGACTCAGGCGAAGCAGAAACCTTGAAGCTGTTATCTTTTTCTCTCTTTTGTTTTCTCTGCTTATGTGCGTGTAATGTACCATTTCTCCTGTATTCATTTTAACTTTTATCAGCTTATGGAAATTTTCTTTGTGATTTTCCTATTATATTACAGGAGTTGGAGGATGATCTCAAATGCCAGGAAGAGGAATCTGGGGATTGCACTGCGACAGCTTCTTCAACCCTGAAGTCAAGGTCTGAGCAAGAACAGAGACAAAGAAAGCAACCCAAAAAGGTGGCAGTGGTAGAAACACAGAATAGGAAAGGAGTCATCTAAGCAGCGGCGAGAGCAATGGGATGAGACTGAAAAGACTAGACCTATGCAAACCTTGAAGAGATTTGGAATCAGGTGGCTACTCTTGTGATAGAATGTGAGGAAAACCTAAGAAAGACATGCTAATGAAGGTTCTCCAATTATTATTCCTGAGGGTTCAGAGAGAATATGTGCAGCTATATGTGAACTTGCTACTAAAAATAGATAGCTTGGGGCAATTTGGATATGTTGGTTCCAGAGTTTTTCACATTTAACCCACCAGGCCCCAGGGTGAGGAAGAGTAGTAAGTGCATTGGGCAATTGCTGGGTGTCATACACTAACTACAGATTGATTTACGCCCAAACCTGGGCTCATCCTTGTGCACCACCCAGCACCACCATCCTAGCTGACACCAGAAGTGGAAAAAAAAATTCTAAATTAGATAGAATTTAAAACAACAATCAAGAGATTGAATTTTTTTCCTATTGTTTTTTTCTTGTAGTTCAAAATGTGACATATTTATAGAAAAGTACAGATTGTTCCTATCCAAACACAGTAGTAGTTTCTTTTCTAAAAATAAACATGGCCAATTATGTTTTAGGGAGATTTATTTCATTTTATCTTACTTTTAAACAAAAACATTTTAAAGAAAAATTTTAAAGACTTTTGAAATCTTATCATAGAGCAAAAATCAACAACAGATAAGACTGTGGATATTTTTGATGGTGCATGAGCATTCTGCAACATTGTGTAAGTTTCACTCAAATATTCTCAGTTACCAATATTTATTGAAAACCCACCATGTGACAATCACTGTACCAGGTAAAGGAAGTCAAAGGCAATTAAAAATCTGGCAGGCAGGTCTATAAGGAACTTATACTGTAATGAAAAAGACTAACTCTAAACCCATTGATTATGAAACACTATGAGATACTTTGGCTTCCAAAAAGAGACAAAACTCTTGACTTTATACTTACCAAATGATTTAACAACTTGGTTATTTTCATACTTCACTGAGACAATAATAATATTAATAATAATAATGCCTTCTAATACCTACAGAACTGTAATTATGTGCCAGGCAGACTAATAAGTGTTTTATATAGATTATTTCATTTTATCTTTACAAAAACTCTGCGAGGAAGGTAGAAAAATTAAAATTTGTCACTACTTTTCAGATAAGGGACATGAGGTACAAAAAGTGTAGCAAATTCCTGAGATCACACAGCAAGAAAGTGGTGAAGCCACAGTTTGAACTCAGACAGTCGGAGTTTTTTTGTTATATGGCATCTAAACATGCTATAAAAGGCATGATCTATTTGAACCAGATCTTGCCTAGAAGCCTATATCAGGATCGCTGGACCTCAAGAAATATAGCTCATCTGTGACCTTCAAACTAGCTAAGACTAGAGTACCCCCAGCCGGTCCATAATCATTAGTCAGTGCTAATATCTGGGGCACTATTGGATGCACAGTATGCATCATTGGATCTGGTGATGTGACTGGTCTATCAAATCCACAGTTCCTCTCAAAGAATCTATCATTCATGAGGATTTATTAGGTGGAAAATAATGGATTAATCTTAAACTTTTGGTACTTCCCCTGATCTGACCATTGTGACTCAGAATGAACTCATATCTCTGAGATACAAGCAGCTTCAAATTCTAGACACATACATAACCAACCCACACTCAGAGGAAAGTATCTACCAAGAGCCTCTCACTTCTGATGAGAAGCATCTCTTACTTCATCCCTCTATTTACTCCCTCAACAGTAGTCAATGCCAGGCACTGAAAGGCACTAAAGTTAAAAAGTAGATGCAAGTCTTTATCCTTGTGAAAAAAAAAAGATCTATTAGGAGACACAATAACAAATAAAAAATTGATTTTTATTTTTTAATTTTTTATAAACATTTATTTTAATGCTCTCTCCAGCCTGCAGGATGTGAGAAAAATCCTGAAGTAATTCATTTGTTACAATAGCTATACCTATTGTACATATACTTGGTAGATAAATCTCTACAAAGAGTATGCAATGACTTGTCTAAATGAATAAAGAATAGAATTGGTAATTTTGGACCAAGTAACATGACTACTCTGAACCACTGGTTTCTATAATTGACTTTAAGTTTACATAAAATTAGCAAATCTAGAATATGCTTTCTGAAGTCATTTCAGTGTTTCATATTCTTAAAGTCTTAGTGAATTAAAGTTTAATTATAAGGTGACTTTAGAACTTCAGATTACAACAGAAGTGAATTATTCCAACAGCCTTGTCACATTCCCTTCCCCATCCAAGTAATACCCGAAAGATGCAAGGTTTTGAATATTCTTTTGTGTTGGATCTGCTGATTTCACTCCAGCCATCACCATTAAGAACTGAATCCAGAATAAGAGGCTGAGTTTCTGGGATAAACACACAAAACCAGTTCTCCAGAATTATAGTAGGTAAAAAATAAAAGAACAAGAGTAAAGCGAAAATAATAGAAAAAATTTTTTTTGCCAAGGGCAAGGATTAGATATTCCCTATCTCAATGGAAGTCAGAATGAGAAAAGGAGATTTCAAGTTACAGCAAAGATGATTTACATTTGATGCCTAAAAGAAATTGCCAGTTGACAGTGAAGCCAAACCACTAAGCACTGTACTCATGTTTTACTTGATATGAGTCTCTCTCCCAAAATAAAAAATCTTTAAAAATCATTGTTAAAGAAATAAACAAATGCAAAGCTTGCATTTCTATTTTCTTCGTTATAAATCTTCTCTTCTAATTAATGAATAGCAGTACTTGCACTTTATTATTTGTGATTTCAGAAAGACACTCAGGGAATTAGTTGAATTTGGAGTAGGAAAACAATATTAGCTCTAGGCATAGAGATGAATGGATTTAGTAGCACTAAATCGGGAAACCAAATGTGCTCTCACAGCTCAATGTTTTAGAATTAGCTTCACACACTCGACACACAAATCAAGAACCAACATTAAAAGCCCACAGTCAGGTATGACCTCTTGATCCTTTTAAAATCCATATTGCAGGTTTTAAGTTGATAATGCTATTTCTAGTAACAGCATTTTTCAGGAACTAAAGTTGTCAGAGACCATGAAGGGTCAAACTGCTAGATCCCACGTAATAATCATGGCCTGCAGATTTAGAAAAATATTTTAAAACAAGGAGTTTCCAATTATTATTCTCTGGATCCACTCTTTCATGGTCTGTGTGGGTCAATGTTTTCTAAATGTCATTCATTCACATTCCAAACTTCAGGGATGTACTATCAGTATACCAGCTATACTACTATTCTTCTAACACTCTTCTTTAAAGCGATTCTCCTTTTAAACTTAATTTTAAAAGATAATTTTCCATGGCAAGTATAAACGACAAGTCAGTTTCATATGCTAGAAATTGGGGTTGCTATAAAAGTAAATGCATGACTATTTTTTAAACAATGCATAAAAAATTGTTTTGTACTGCCTGAAGTCATCTTGCATGGCACCAGTTGCTTGCATACCATACTTTAGTAAACACAGATCTTAGTCTATGCATATCCTCATTTTCCAAAAACTATTCCCAGTAAACAAGAGGACACAAGTGGATACAGAGAGCATCTTCCCTTATCGCAAGTGAGATCACTATAGAGATCAGCATAGAGGATCATTTTTCCCAAGAGCAAAAGCTTAGGCATGTCTTTCAGATGCTCACCAAGGTGAAAAAGAAAATAGTACTTTGATAGCCCAGAGGAATTGTTCCCCTTTTCCTTTCCTGCTGATACCTGAGCTATCACGGGTTGGTATCTGAGATGCTTTATAAGAGGCCTGTCTCAGCCACAAGGGAAAGAGGCGATGCTGAATGCAGAATTCAGAACCACCCGGACTCCTCACTACGGCCGCCAATCAGGAAACAGCAGAAAAACTCAGACCAGTCAGTCTCCAGAGAATCCCTGGTGAACAATAGCTTTTCCTTTTCTAAGGTTCAGAATAACTTGAGCATATCTACCTCTAACTCCATCTCATCTGCAGCTTGGTAACTGGGTTTCCTAAACAAAATTAACAGAAGTGTCAAGGTGAAATTGAAAGTGAAACTGGCAGCAAAGGGCAAATCTCCAAGGCCCTTAATGGATTGAAAAGCCAAATGGCAATTTCCAGCTAGGTCCCTTGCCTCGGGCTGGACTGAACCAAGGCAATCACATTTCAGTCTGCTCTTTCAATAATTTTGTCAATACATTAGGCCTCACAAGGTTTATGTGCAGACACAATCTTATGCTTAGTCAAAATAGGTGGTCACCTGTATGTGATGTTTGGAATGCCTCCAAAATGTTCTGCCACGCACACAGATAACCCCTCATGGTTCACCCATGTTCTTGAGACTCCTGGTCATTTCTTTGGAAACAGAATTACAAGGTCTCTATTAAAGAGTAAATGCTGATCCAAAAGGCAACACAGATATTCCCTATCTCAATGGAAGTCAGAATGAGAAAAGGAGATTTCAAGTTGCAGCAAACATGATTTGCATTTGATGCCTAAAAGAAATTGCCAGTCGACAATGAAGTCAAACCACTAAGCACTGTACTCATGTTTTACTTGATATGAGTCTCTTATATCAAGCAAGGCAGGTTCACTATCAACAGCAGCCAGCCACAATTTAAACTCTGGGATTATACATTTAGTCACTTAGATTTAGAGATCAGGTAAATTTAGGCAAAAGTAAAGCAATACGGAGCATATCAAAATCACTTAAAAGAGTTTTTAAAATACATATGCCCAATAACCTAAACACCAGATATTCTGCCTGTGAGAAATCAGAGGTCTGGGAAGGTGGCCAAGAGGGTCCATGATTGAGTTGAGACACATGAGACCCCTTGTTAGAATGTGGGCGGAAACTTAAAGGGAACTAGGAGATTGCTAAAGAGAAATCCCTTCTACTTTATACAAACTAGTCTATGTCTTTGAGGTGACAGTCATGGTAAAAGAGCTCAATTTCCAACTATTATCCATTTCTGAATGAATACAATGCTATAAAATATTAGCCTGTGGTATTATTTTTTTGTCAGTCTATCTCTTTCCTGCAGGGAGCATGCAGTGCCTGGAAACACCCGCCAGCAGCTGGGCATCATGGGAACGTTCCTGCTTTGGGGATGTATTCACCACACTTAAGAAAGCTAATCTGCTCTCCAAGTCTGCTGTACCGCCTCCTGCTTTTCCTTTATTCTTACAGATATGGGAGCTCAAGGAAGACAATCTGGGAAACTCAGGTTTCAGCAAGCTATGCATATTATAAGAAGAGTGAATTCTCCCTCCCTCCCTCTCTCTCTTGCAAAATACTCCCTACTTAAATTGCAAACCTTGGAGCCAACGCGTCTGGCTCTAGCTGCCTCATCATTCATAACCTTGTTATGCAAATAAAACAAAGATAAATTAAAATTCTAATTGAACCCTAATCAAACAAAGTATCCCCCAAAAAGCATTCTTAAATGATACAAAATTCCGGTACATTCCTGATTTGTGTTTGTTGTCATTTTTAAAGCAATTCAGCTGGAAAGAAATAGAATGAATGTTCTGCTTGATATTTCTAATTTTCATGCATTTGCTGCCATGCATTTTTTTGTTAAAACCTTCCCAAATGATGGGAGTGGGTCAAACCTTTGCCCTTAAGTGACAAAAGCAAATCAATCAAAGCAGAAAAAGCGGAAATTTAAGCAGACCTATGGATCCTTGAACAACTGAGAAAATACCTTTCAGAGACTTTATTTATGTTATTGCTAGAGGTCTGAGCAGTATCACCTTGGCTATTTTAGAGAATATGCCTCCGCCTCCTCACATAAAATCGTGCTGTTCAACCCCCTTAATCTTACCCAAAGCCTCCACGAAATGTAAATATTTATGACTCACAAGCTGCACTTCCCTCGCCCTGTTCAATATTATTCTCCCACAGAACACTGGGTTTCTTTAAAGTAGTGGCAGGGCCTCATCTTTGAGGAAAACTGAATTTTAAAGAATCTTCCTGCCACTTGCTCCAAGAAGACAGATGATTGCTCTGAATCTTCCTCAGGGAAAGACCCTGTTATCATAAAAAGTCTGTGAGAGACTTCCTATCATATTGACTACACAGACATTTTTCCAGGAGCTCCCATTAGTGAAGCAGAAATTTGAACTAAGGAGAGACACAAAATTACTAGGTGTGTGGTACCATCTGAGGGGCATGGAAAGGTCCCATGGGCCAAAATAATCTCTCCTGCTGGCCCTTCTGCAGCTAGACAAAAGTGCCGCCTCCAAAGAGGCCTTGCTCAATTCCCTTACTGGGTATTTATCTGGGTTTAACTTTCAGTATATCTGATTCCTGGCAGTGTTATTTTGGACAAGTAACAATGTCTCTGGCCTCTACCCTAAAATAGAAAATAAGACTTGTTAAGCTTACTTGGCAAAGTATTTGTGGGGATCCAGGGAGATAATGAGTGTAAAAGTGCTTTGAAAACATTTGCGGGATTAGTAGATATTCTCTAAGAAGAGGTATGCTAATAAAATCACCCCACAAAAGTGATCATCTAAAATTTGGCAATGTGGAATTATCATCACCTCAGCCAATGGACGCCAAGGACTTACATTGTCATGCTAGCCCATGTAGTCCATTATATGAGATTCTCAAAGTTGAACTCTTCTGCCACCTTTTGCCTATGAAAATATAAAGGAGTATATAATTTGCCCAAGTCTCCTTGTTACATGTGTCCTCCTTCTATCATCTTTGAAAATGGTTTCCTAGAAGACAACTTTTTTTTTATTTTAATTTTTTATTTTGAAGATGTGGGGTACAATTCAGGGTTAGGTGACAACTTTAAGATTTTAGAAGCACAGAATATTAGAAATGTATAGGTTGGAAATCTTATGTATCTGCTGCACTGTGTCTATAAAGTTTCCAGATAAAAAAAAGTGTGACAACATGGACCCAGAGCAGGCTTCCAGCCTAGCAGATAAATGTTGAGCACCTACCTGTGAAGGGAGAACATGCCCGACATTCCTGCAGAAAATGAGTCAATAGGTTCTTGTTATTCAGCAAAAGTAAAGTGGAAAAAGGTACAAACTGTATGCAAATCTGTGTTAATGTAAAGAGAATAAGTTTGTTATTATATCCTCTTAATGTGCTTAGAATTTTTTCTTATCAGAGCACATTCATAAGGAAAGGAAATGCATGTTTAAGCCAACAGAATTAGAAAGAAATCATTTAATGACGCCCAGAACGCAAAACAACATGAAACACGTTTCAGGCTTTGACTGATGGTAGGAAGAAATTGAAATACCTGACCTGAACTCTAGAACAACTAGTCATCTTATCTGGTCATGGTAAATTAACTAGCTTTTATTAATACTCCATTTTATGTCAGGCTTACTTCACAGTTTTTTTTTTTTTAAGATAAAATGAAATGCAGGATACTGGACTTCTTCTTCCAGTCATGATGCAATAATTTTAATCAGATCAACTATTTTACCAGGAACAATTACACAATCTGAATCAAATGCAAAATATAACTCTTTGACAACATCAGATCAAGGCAGTCAATACTTAAGAGACTAAGTTTCCAGAGAGAGGGGAAACAAGCTGAGGTGAGCTTCAGATTTGTCTTTAGATTTTACTCCAAAAATTTTCTAGTTCTGTGGTCAACAGAAGGAGACTGAGTAGAAAGCAGTGGCCTGAAGTTTGCGACAGTTTCAGTGATTCTGGATAAACAGAGGTTGAAGTTCAGGACTTCCAAGTCAACTGAGTCTGAGATACCAAGATCTAAGAGAAGTGAGCCCCAAATTTGAGTGACACTTGCCAAATACTAAAACATAGATGGTCAAGTTGAGACACCAAGAAATCAAATGGAAAGCAACAGCTGAGACACCAAAAAGCTGAGCAGAGGTTTTAGCTGACTCACAGAGTCATAGATAGAAGTTCAGGTAAACACTTTCGTATTTCTACTGAGACCCCAGAAATGCTATTGCCCTCCACCAAAAAAATAAGCAAGTACTAGGAGTAAAGACAAGTCAAAAATAGATCAGATCTAACAAAACCTGAAACCCAGCACTGACTGAAAGAAAATGATCTGCTTATAATGTATACACCTACTGGGAAAAATAAATAAATTTTGTAACTGTTAACATCATTCTGAGCTTCTATGCTATGTCATATACAATGTTTAACATTTAATCTTCAATACAAAATTACTAAGTATGTCAAAAATAGGTCAAAATAACTAAAAACCAAGAGAAAAGTAATCAAGAGACCAACATAGACTTTAAAATAACTACGACTAATATAACCAAGGAAATAATCAAAATATAGAGAATTTCACAAGAGAACTATAATTTTTTTAATCAAATGGAAAGTCTGGGTTAGAAAAAATATAATAACTGAAACTAATTAAATTAACTTAGTAAATGAATAAGAATTCAATAAGAAGATTTCATAGAAGACTGGTCAAAGGAAAATTAAATTAATTAACTAAAAAATAGGTAATTTTAAAAATCCAGATTATAGCAGAAAAAGAAAATAAAAGGTACAAAATACAGAAAAGAATATGTGTGACATATAAAAATATATTTAGATGTCAAAAGTGAACAGTCTGAAAAAAGAAACAAGAGATTAATTTTTTTTACAATGGCTATACATTTTTAAAAAGCTAGGAATAGATTTAACCAATGAAACAAAAGATCTCTACAATCAATATTATAAAACACTAATAAAGAAATTAAAGAGGACACAAAAACATGGAAAGATATTCTATGTTCATGGATTGAAAAAAATCAGTATTGTTAAAATGGTTACACTAGCCAAAGTTTTCTTTAAATTCAATGCTATCGCTATCAAAATACTAATGATATTCTTAACAGAAAAAATAAATTTGTATGAAACCACAAAAGATTCAGAATAGCCAAAGCAATACTGAGCAAAAAGAACAAAGCTGGAGGTGTCTCACCACAGGAACTCAGAATATACTACAAAACTATAGTAACCAAAAGAGCATGATACTGGCATAAAAGCAGTCATATAAACCAATGTAACAGTATAGAGAACCTGGAAATAAATTCATGCATTTACAATTAACTTATTTTTGACAAGGATGTCAAAAACATACAATGGGGAAAGTATAACCTCTTCAGTAAATAGCACTGGGAAAACTGGATATACAGATGCAGAAGAATAAAACTAGACCCCTTTTTCTCACATGTTCAATAATAAATCAAAATGGATTAAAGACTTAAGCCCTGGATTTGAAACTATGAAAATACTATAATAAAACATTGGAGAAACACTTCAGGACATTGGTCTTGGCAAAGATTTATTGAATAACACCTCAAAAGCCCAGGCAACCAAAGCAAATATGGACATCAAGTTAAAAAGCTTCTGCACAGCAAAGAAAACAATCAACATAATAAAGAGACAACCCACAGAATGGGAGAACATTTGCAAACTATCTGACAAGAGATTAGTAACTAGAATATATGAGGAGCTCAAACAATTGAATAAGAAAAAAAATCCAACTTTAAAAGGGCATAATATTTGAATAGGCATTTTTCAAAAGAAGACCCACAGTAGCCAAGTATATAGAAAAATGCTTAACACCATTCATCATCAGAGAAATGCAAATTAAAACTACAATGAGATATCATCTTACTCCAAAAATAATAATAATAAATGAATGCTGGTGGCAATGTGAAGAAAAGGGAACTTCAGGGTACTCTTAATGGAAATATAAATTAGTACAGCCACTACAGAGAACAGTATGGAGGTTCCACAAAAAACTAAAACTAGAACTACCATATGGTCCAGCAATCCCATTGCTGGGTATACATTCAAAAGATTAGAAATCAGTATATCGAAGAGATATCTGTGCCCCCATGTTTATTGCAGCCCTATTCACAATAGCCAAGATATGGACTCAACCTAAGTGTTCATCAATGAATGAATGAAGAAAGAAAATATGGCCGGGTTTGGTGGCTCAGCCTGTAATCCCAGCACTTTGAGAGGCAGAGATGAGCAGATTGCCTGAGCCCGCTGGCTCAAGACCAGCCCAGGCAAGTTGGTGAGGCCTCATCTCTTCAATAAAATCAAATTTTAGCCAGGCGTGATAGCGCGCACCTGTAGTTCTGGCTACTGGGAAGGCTGAGGCGGTCGGGTCGCCAGAGCCCAGCAGGTCGACGCTGGGGTGGCCAGGAGCATGCCACTGCATTCCAGCCTGGGTGACATGGTGAGACTTGAGCTCAAAAAAAGAAAAGAAAAGAACATGCGGTGCATTTTACAAAATGGAATATTAATCATAAAAGCAATGAAATCCTGCCATTTGCAACAACATGATGGAAATGGAGGACACGATGTTTTTGTTTTATTTGGGATTTTTTGTTTGTTTGTTTGTTTGTTTTGTTTTTTGAGTTGGAGTCTCACTCTGTCGTCCAGACTGGAGGGCAGTGGCCGCTCCCGGCCACCACAGCCTCAACCTGCTGGGCTCCAGCGATCCTTCCACCTCAGCCTTCGGAGTAGCTGGAACTACAGGCATGTGCCACCATGCCCGGCTAATTTTTTGATTTATTGGAGAGATGAGGTCTTGCCAAGTTGCCCAGCCCGTGGGTTCAGGCAATCCTCTCACCTCAGCCTCCCAAAGTGCTGGGATTATAGGTGTGAGCCACTGTGCAGGCCTGACACTATGTTAAGTGAAATAAGCCAGGCCCAGAAAGACAAATACTGCATGTTCTCACTCATATATGAGAGAAGGAAAAAAAAAAAACCTCATAGAACAGAGAGAGTAGAATGAGTCTGGGAAGGGTAGTAGAGAGGCAGGAATAAAGAGGAGATAGTAAATGGGTAAAAAATCCAGTTAGATAGAAGAAATAAGATCTATGTTCAGCAGCACAATGGGGCAATTATAGTTAACAATAATTTAAAATATTGAGAGTCGAATATGAATGTTCATAGCATAAAGAAATAGTAAATGCTAAAAGTGATGGACAGCCTAATTATCCTAATTTTATCACTGCACATTGTATGCTTGCATCAATGTACCCCAAAAATATGTACAATATTATGTAGCAATAATAACTAAAAATAAAATTTTAATTTTTAAATAAATAAGAGTATTTTAAATCCGAGGATAGGAAAGGAGTAAGAGAATGAAACATAAGCAATAGTTAATGATAGCCATTTTTTTCCAAAACTGGCCAAAGCTAGTAAACCAGAAATTTAAGAAGCTTAGACCCTACCAAGCAAGATTAATGCACAGAAAACCACACCTAGGCACAACATAATCAAAGACTTTTATAAATCAAAGACCAAAAAAAAAAAAAAAATATGTGGAGCATCTAGAGTTGGGGGGAAAGATATATTACTTTTAAAGAAGTAACAATTAGACTAATAGATGACTTCTTAATAAAAACAACAGGAACACAAAACTTAAGAAGGCAAATTTAAAGAGTTGGAAAAAAACGAACTGCCAACCTAGAATTCTGTCAAAAGTAAAGGCATTTCTTTTCTTTCTTTCTTTCTTTTTTTTTTTTGAGTTGGAGTCTTACTCTGTCGCCCAGACTGGAGTGCAGTGGCACGCTCCTGGCCACCGCAGCCTCAACCTGTTGGACTCCAGCAATCCTTCCACCTCAGCCTTCCAAGTAGCCAAAACTACAGGTGCTCGCTACCACACCTGGCTAATTTTTGATTTATTGTAGAGATGAGATCTCGCCAAGTTGCCCAGGTGGGTCTCGAACCTGTGAGCTCAGGCAATCCACTCATCTGGGCCTCCCAAAGTGCTGGGATTACAGGCTGAACCACCGAGCCCGGCCTAAGACATTTCTTATATTTGCTTGTAGTTTAAAGAAAAATGCAATGCATAATGTAAACGCATTTACTAAATTCCAAAGTGCTATCAGAAAATGCAAGTAAAGTAACTAAATGCTGACTTTTAAAATCTTCATTTAGAAGAATGTGATGTTAGATGACAGTTGTGAGTTCAAGATCTTTCAGGCAGGTTTTGTTCTTCTAAATAATCACAGATTGGAAAATTGGTATGGACCAGGCTTCTCACAGAGAGGTACCCTGAGGAAAAATGGAGTCATTTGAGAGAGAACTTATGAATGAATTATCAGAAATCCTACACTATTATCATGGAATTGGCTTGTATATATTCCTTTTGAACACCTTAATCCACATTAAGGTTGCTTTTTTACTCACAAGACACACACATATAACTCTGATCCTCAAATATAAGCTATAATTTGGTCCAAAAATAAAACATACAAGAATAGAAACAAAATTTTCAAGTTATTTCTAAAATCTTATAGGAATAAAGAATGCTTTAAGATGTAGATTATAACCATTGTCTCTTATTGTAAATGCCTCACTGCTTTTTTTCTAACTCCTGAATTTTCATAAGAAAGGTGTAGTAATATAAATATTTTTGTTAACAGCTGCTAAATATTTGTGTGTATTATGGACAGTAAATTGGGTATCTCCTATTTATTAAGTACCTAATATCTGCCAGATAGTTCACTGAGCACTTAACCTGAATTATGTCATTTTATTTTCACATCAGTTCTATCAAATGTTATGACCTCTATTTTGAATGAAAGAAATCAAAGCAAAGGCAGTAAATTTCTCAAGACTGCACAGCTAGAAAGTGACAAGATCATCACCAATAGAACAAAAACTGTAACATTATTTATGATTCTCAACTAGAAATATTTAACAAGAAAATCATCTTGGATATATCTTAATTGATATATGATCTTTAGGTAGTAGGCATTTTGAATGCAAGGATCTTGAGAAGGGATATTACATCTTCTAAAACAAAGTGGTTCAATAGAACCATCTGTGTTCATGGAAATGTCCTTTTTCTATGCTACCCAATGCAATAGCCACCAGCCACATGTGGCTACTAAGCACTTGACTGGTGGTTCATGTGACTGAGGAAATAACTTTTAAAATTTCATTTAAATTTAGTTTTAATTTAAATGGGCACATATAGCTGACAGAAAGCAATAAAAAGAACTCGAACTTTTGGGGGGAAAATAGCTAATATACTTTCCATACTTAAGACAGTGCAAATTCTATTCTGAACCAACCTCTTTGAAATAAGTCTCAGAGTACAAGTCAGCAACATCATAAAGGTTATTTCTACTAGTGTCAAAAAAGTAAGTTTTTAAAGGTGACTTCCCATAATAAAGTACTAAAAAGGAAAAAACAAAACCATCAATGTGAAAAATACATATAGTTCACTGAAGTATTATATGTTTTGCAAACTACTGAGACGGAATCAACAGGGAACTAATCCTAAATAACTATGAAGAGATGAACTCTGCCATGACCTTCAAGGGAGCAAAGCATTCTATAAGGATGCCCTATGTACAAAACACAGATATTTATATTCATGCTGCTTCTAATCTAGTTGATTTTATTCCGATCTAGTGAAACATTATTAGGAGTTGGTAAATCTAGGTCCAACTCTGAGCAACTCCATGACCCAACCAAGTCATATAGTTTCTCTGCCTCTCAGTTATTGATCTATAAAAAGAGAAAGATTGGTCAAATGATGTTTCAAGTTGCTTTCAACTGTGACTCTATTGTCCTTTAATGTCTTATGTCTAAAGAACGTTCTATAAACCAAACCGCTGTATTGTACAATAAATACACAAGCAGAAATGTTGCCTGCAATGGTATATAAAAGCTGAGTCGCCGGGCTCGGTGGCTTAGCCTGTAATCCCGCGCCTTTGGGAGACTGAGGTGAGTGAATTGCCTGAGCCCGCGGGTTCGTAACCCGCCTGGGCAGTGAGACCTCATCTCTACAACAAATCAAAAAAATCAGCCGGGCATGGTAGCGCATGCCTGTAATTCCGGCTACTGGGAAGGCTGAAGTGGAAGGATCGCCGGAGCCCAGCAGGTAGAGGCTGCGGTGGCCGGGAGCGGCCACTGCACTCCAGTCTGGGCGACAGAGTGAGACTCCAACTCAAAAAAAAAAAAAAAAAAAAAGCTGAGTCATATCCATTTTTGGATAAAACTGGAAAACCTTTTGAAATGTGCTTTGAGGACAAGCCTTCACCTGGTATGTATTGTCAAACCTCTGAGTCTTTCAAATCCTTATGTGGCATGGAGTGGGTGGAGAGGTAGTGTACTCCATATATGATGTGATTACTTTATAGTTCACCCTACAAAAATTGAAATGATGTGGCCCATACAGTCACTCATTTAGAGTCAGAACCGTTTCATCTGATAAGAACCTGGAATTTAAACAGTGAACCTGCAATGATTTACTCACTCCCCCTCATTTTGCAACTCATTAAATTGTTAAATATATTGTAAAAGGTCATCGAATAGTCACTCTTCCCATACACATTGAGATCAGTGGAGACTAAACTTCTCCCGTTCACCCCTGTCCCCACATAAAAATTAAACCATTGACAACTATTTGGGGCTGTTATAAAGCAATTTTGTCCTTGATGTTCCTAACCATTCTTTAGACAAGTTCACATATTGACATCTCTCATACAAGGGAACAATGAATCTAAGGCCATAGTTCCCTTATAACAATCACATCTGAAAATTTCAGACTTTGACTAAAAGTGATTGCTACCAAATATCAAAGAAAGCCTATATGAATTGATCCAAACACACGTATCTGTAAGAGACATTCAAGGCCCTTGCACATGAAGAAGCACTCTTAGAAAATGTAAATAGACCTGTCCCCAAGTTGCTTTGTTTGGGAACAGAATAAGCTTGGAAATAATTGCAGTGACCAAGTCAGTTTCCTTGGACCTGGCATTGCCAGAAAACTTAATGCTATCTAAAATGCTGCCAAGAGCTGTTGGCTAGCCCCTACACTGTTATAAAAAATTAAAATTAAAAAAAAGATCATCTATAGTCATGTACATCCCTGTTGCCTCGAACCCCACAATGGCCAACAATTATTTTACAATGGACAAGATTTTCAGCACAGTGTATTTGGAAAGGACCTTTCATTTTCAGAGATCTTGGTCTCTTTGTAAGTACTTGGGAGGTCTGCCAGACAGCTGATTTGAGTCATTATTGCTGAACTACTGGATAGAAATGTAAAGATATATTTATCTCCTATTCTGCGTTATATAGCCATGGCAATTCAGGGATGGGCAGTACAAATGGATTTTTCTTTTCACGCTATTAATTATAAATTGGGAAAACCAGAAAACAGATCAATTGAAGCCAAGTTAGCCCAGCTAAAGAAAGTGCTTGGCAATTTGTTTAAGAAAGTTGTAGCAAATATGAAAATGTCAATAAATCCAAAGAGAAAGAAACTAAATAATGAAAGATTATTTTATTATTCAATGTCCTTTCTAATGTTTAAATAATTAATAATAAAAAATATTTGCAGGGCTCGGTGGCTCAGCCTGTAATCCCGCGCCTTGGGAGGCTGAGGTGAGTGGATTGCCTGAGCCCACGGGTTTGAGACCCACCTGGGCAACTTGGCGAGACCTCATCTCTAAAATAAATCAAAAATTAGCCGGGTGTGGTAATGCGCACCTGTAGTTCCAGCTACTCGGAAGGCTGAGGCGGAAGGATCGCCGGAGCCCAGCAGGTCAAGGCTGCGGTGGCCGGGAGCGGCCACTGCACTCCAGTCTGGGCGACAGAATGAGACTCCAACTCAAAAAAAAAAATTTTTTTTAGTATTTCCACACTTGGTTCAGTGGGTTTTTTCTGTTAAAACCACAAGGTGCCAAATGTTTGTTTTGCATAGTTTTGTTAACAACTAAAGGCTAATCTCTGGCAAGATTTTTTTTGCCCATTGATTTCATGACAGGGTAACTTTGTTGTGTTTCTTCTACATTTGAATGTTATCACTTTAAGTTACAGTGTCTGGATTCCATGACCATCAATCACACACATTAGAATATAATTCCTCTTTGTTTTATAAATTCAATTTCAGATATAGATATAGCTATGTAGAAGTAAACATAGACATAGATAGATATATTTTAAGCCCACAATTAAGTCTTTCTTCTTTCTTGAATATACAGACTATGATCGGAGATAGAATTTTGAGATAGATCAGCAAGTAGTTCAAGATGCTGCTGACTGTGGTGTTATAAATAATTTATAACATACGAAATGTTTAATAACATTTCCTAACAAAAATACAAAATGAACTCTGCATGGTAATAAACCATGCTTGATTCTAAAATAAACATAAGTATTAATGTGGGCATTTGTAAAAGACATCACTTCAAAGCATGTTTGCCAGTCTCAAAAATGGGAAATTAATACCTGTCCCAAAGGCAGAAAATTATCTGCCAATAACTAGATTTATATTCACCTTTCTTTTTTTCCAAAAGCATGCCTCACCTCTAAACCAATGGCTAGTAAATTCTGTATACTCATACATTCCCTCTCTGTCCCAAGTCTCTCTCTCTGTTCAAATAGGATGATTAGATTTTAAAAGATCATAAATATTTAATAGTTACCTAAGAACTGATTAATTACCACCATGAAGAAAGTTCAGTTTGAATGAGTGGGTAAATAAATTTAACAATTTTCAGAGGAAGACAATTATCAAGATGCATCCATATCTAAGGCACAAGAACTTTATGATATGCCTTTCTCATATATTTATATGAATCTATCCTTCCTCCATGTGAAGAAAATTTAGTTTTGTCAAGTAAAATGAATTTTGAAAAACTTCAGGTTTGTCATCCTTCAGATTCATTTACTGAGATAATCCGCTAAAATTCCATTAGTGTCAATGGAAATCTTGTACCTTTATCAATGGCCTTTGATTCCAAAGCCCCTTAGTAGTTATTTCAATTTGTATTAAATTTCTGTTACAGGACAAGGTAAAGAGTGTGTGTGTGTGTGTGTGTGTGTGTGTGTGTGTGTGTGTGTGTGTGTGTGTTTGAACATTGTATTTATTTCATTGCTATTCACACACAGGTATTTTGCAGTTTTGGAATGATTTGTCTTTAATTTATGTGAAGAGCATGGTCTTGTATACAATTTACTTTTTACTTTTCTTGTATTTTTCTTATGGTTTTAGGGTGGAGATTTTTGCAGATATTAGCTATGCTGCCACCATCATCCTAAACTACATGGATGTCCAATAAATTTGTCTTGAATATGATGACTCAGTCATGTAAAGAAGACAGCCTTTCCAAGTTAATTTATAATTTCATTGTAGTCCCAGTAAAATTTCTAAAGTATTTATTTGGGAGATTATTTGTTTGGGTTGTGGATATTTACAGAGAAAATAAGATCTGTCAACTTATCTTAAAGATCATTTAGAAGAAAAAAAAATCCATGAAAATGTATATGAATGAAGAAGAATAATGATGATAGACTAGCTGTATTCAATATCCCAAAGATATATCATATCATAAAATGAATTAAAATAATGTGGTAGTGCTCATAAGTAGACAATTAGACCAATGAAATAGAATGGAGACTTTGGAAATAAGTCAAATACATATTAAGTATTAGCACAGATATATAATAAATACATCATTTAAAATCAGACAGGAAAAGAATTTATTCAATAAAGAGTGCTAGGACAATTGCCAGGTCATGTGTGCAAAAAGGAAATTGTATTCCTACCTTACCCCATCAGTTCAGGATAATCACATTTCAAATATAAAGTTTAAACAAATAAATGAATAAAAGTACTATAAGAAAACAGAAGATTGTTCTCTATATAATACTAGAGTGCAGAAAACTTTACTAAGCCATCACAAAATTTGAAGACACAACAGTACACACTGATATAACTGACTACGTATAAATTTAACATTTCTTCATAGCAATTAATATCATAGACAAAGTCAAAAAACAAAAGAATGGAAAAATATTTTAAAAACATCTGGCTATGGGTTATTTTCTTTAATACAGAAAGATATCTCACAAATTGGTGAAAAGATCAACAAGCCAACAGAAATGTTTACAAAGACATGAACAGCTCACAGAAAAAAGAAAAAAAGAAGACTAACATAGCTAAAGATATTCAAGTAAAAATTAAACCCAAGACAAAGTTTGACACCTAGGGTACTGACATTCTCTAGAATTTATTTCTCAACCTTCCAATTTTCACCTTCTCTTCACTTTCTGGGTGGACCCAACCGCATCTAAGACTTCAATTAACACCTAGGTGCCAGCCAAATATTCATCACACTGTCTTCTAAGTTCCAGACCCCTGTCTTTCTCCCCATAGCTTAACAGTCATCAAGTCTTGCCAGTTCTAATTCCTTCCTATCTCTTTAAACCAGTGTTTTCCAAACAGAAGATAGCAATTTTTAGTTGATCATGAAAGCAATTTAACAGGGCGGGAATGACATTTTAAATACATATACAACTAAGTGAAAGAAGCTAATCTGAAAAGGCTCCATACTATGCAGTTCTAACTATATGACCTTCTGGAAAAGGCAAAACTCTGGAGACAGTGAAAAGATCAGTGGTTTCCAGGGATTTGGAGAGAAAAAGGAACAGATAAATAGTGAATGGAACTTTTAAGCCAATTAAGTCATTCTTCATGATGCTATAAAAGTGGACACATGTAATTACACCTTTTTAAAAACCTATAAAATGCAAAGAGTGACCCTAATGTATGTTACAAACTTTAGTTGATTAAAAGAAATAGAATTGGAGCCAGGCACAGTGGAATGCACCCATAGTCCCAGTTACTGAGGAGGCTGAGGTAGGAGGATCCTTTGAGCCCAGGAGGTGGGAGGCCAACCTGGGCAACATAAGGACACGCCACATCTTTAAAAAAAAAAAAAAAAAGAGTAGTGTGTTATGGGCTCAACTGTGTTCCCACAAAATTCATATATTGAAACCCTAACCCCCAGGATTCACAATGTGACTATATAGAGAGATAGGGTTTCTAAAGAGATAATTAACACAAAATGAAGTCATATGAGTGAATTCTAATCCAGTATGACTAGTGTCCCTATATGAAGAGGAGATAAGAACACAGACACACACAGGGAAGACCATGAGAACATACAAGGAAACGATGAGGAGACAGGCTTCATTAGACAAGGAGAAAAGCTTGGAACAGATACTTGCCTCATGGCCCACAGACAAAATCAACCTGCTGACACCTTGATCTTAGACTTCTAGCTTTCAGAATTGTGAGAAAATAAATGTATTTTGTTTAAGCCACCCAATCTATGGTATTTATTCCAGTAGCACTAGCAAACTAATGCAAATATTGTACCATGGCACAGCATAATGTAGGATAGGAAATATTGTACATCACAGGGAGTAAGAGTAAATACTGTTTAGAGAAACATGAATTTCAGATGTGAGACCTGTGTATGGAGTTACATATGTGTATTTCTTTTTTTTTTTTTTTTGAGTTGGAGTCTCACTCTGTCGCCCAGACTGGAGTGCAGTGGCCGCTCCCGGCCACCGCAGCCTCGGCCTGCTGGGCTCCGGTGATCCTTCCACCTCAGCCTTCCGAGTAGCCGGAATTACAGGCATGCACCACCACGCCCGGCTGATTTTTAGATTTATTGCAGAGATGAGGTCTCGCTGCCCAGGCGGGTCTCGAACCCGCGGGCTCAGGCAATTCACTCACCTCAGCCTCCCAAAGGCGCGGGATTACAAGCTGAGCCACCGAGCCCGGCTCCATATGTGTATTTCTTAATATAGTTCATAATTAAACAAGTTTGGAAAATACTGATATAAATTATAAATGACCCATTGTTCACTCTCCATTACCAGTATCTTAGTTCAGGTCTTCACATTTCTTACCAGAATTACCTCAAAAGTTTCCTACAAGATCTCTGTGTATAGTCCTTTATTCAACAAATACAAGGAGGGACCCCCAAAAAGTGACATTCATTTATAAAACATTGTGTATCTATTCTTACATGTTTAGACTTCAGTCACTTTCAAAGTACTCTCTGATACAATACACCTATTGAGACACTTTTTCCACTACTCAAAACAGTTTTTGAACTTGTCAATTTTGATGCCTTTTAGTGCTTCTGTCATTTTTTGTTTCACCTCTTCAACATCAGCAAAATGTTTGCCTTTGAGGACTTTTGCATCTGGGGAAATAAAAAAAAGTCACTTGGCATGAAAAATAGGGTGAACAGAGAGGATGCGACATGGGAATCGTGCTGTTTTTAGTCAAAAACTACTGAACACTCAGTACAATGTGGGCAGGTATGTTGCCATGGTGGAAGAACCAGTCACCTGTTTGCCACAACTCAAGACGATTCTTCTACAAATCATGATGCAATCTTCTCAAAACTTCCAGATAAAACCTTTGGTTGACCATCTGATCTGGAGGAACAAATTCCAAGTGTACTACAAGGTTTTGCCCTTCAAAAGATAATTCTGAGTTTTGGGGGGGCCTCCCTTATATATACTAAGGAATTATCATGTGTCAGACAGACACTGCTCAAGGTACCTCATGTTGACCTTGAACACACTGACATGATCCCTACTCTCATTTGCTCACAGTCTAGTGTCACCACTGCGGTTCTTAGTGCCTCCTATCCGTTCTCCACACACTGAGAGTAGTACTTCTAGAACACATGTTTGATCACTCTACTCTGCTCAGTGTCCATCGGTGGTTTACCAATTAGCTTTACAAAAATGCAAACTCCCAGCTCATAAGAAAACTTTCACTATCTGGCGCTTGCCTATATCTCTCATCTTTCACGGCTCTCACCTATATCCTATATTCTAGGTACACAAAATAAATTACGCCTCCCCGCATCTGACATGGTCTCTCAGACCCTTATGCTTTTGCATACATTTTAATTTCTAACCTCCTCCCTCCCCCTTTTACTTGAATAACTTCTGCTTATGCTTCAAAAGTCAGCTCAGTTGCAATTGACAGTCACCCAAGTCCTGCTTTCTACTTCTACCCTCTTTCGCTTCTTCAGAAAGCCTTTACTCCCTAATCTAAATTAGCAGCCTGACCACATCACACTAATTGTCTACTTATTTGCCTGTCTCTTTCATTAGTTTTGTGAGTCACTGAGAATAAGCATTTTGTTGCTTTTCTAGCTTCTTTCACATGAGCACATTACCTAGTATATTAGAGGAATAGAGGAATATGAAGAGGAATACGAAGAGGAATAGAGGACGGATGAATGGATGGATGGATGAACACTCTGTCATTTCTATGGAAATCCTTGCAGTCATTAATGAAATTATTCATCAGTATTTTTTGAAAGATGAACATAATATATAATGAAAACATGTTATGCTAGTGGCATAAAGAGCTAAAAATTGTAGAAATCCATAGATGGCAATAATTGAAATAGGGGATTCTACCGGACTTTATTATGACTTACCTCGCATTTTGTGAACAATTTTACTGAAAATTTACTATTAATGATAATTGAAATGTATTTAATTTAATGTTTCCTGGGAGTGATTCACCTTGTTTTCTAGATCCCAAATAATATAGACATGCAATTGTATTGGGAACTTTTTGCCAAAGTATCTGAGTAGCCTATCATAAAACAACAAATAATGGAGAAGAAATTAGGAAGACAAAAAACAAAAAACTTCCAACATGGCAAAATATATTATATATATTATATGTTGTAAATCTGAGCTTAACAATAAAATGCAATTCATCTATTCAGGGTTTTAATTATTAGCCAGCTAAAGGTTTCTGTTTATCTATCTGTTGTTATCTAAAGACTATATCCTGAAGATCATTAAATGGCAGGAAGACTCCAAGTGCTAGTGTCAAATTTTGCTTAGGTGGCAGTTCTTTCTGATAAATCTATGCTTTCCTGATACCCACACTTTTGTACCAGTGCTCATCTTACATTATTCAAGCAGTGCTAAGAGGAAAAAAAAAAAGAAAGAAAGGAAAGAAAAAAGAAAGAAGAAATAAAAATGGTGACTTTCCTAGTCTAGCTATCCCTTTCTGACACCTGAAAAAAAAAATCTGTAGAGTTTTTCAACATTCATTCTTCTTTGAAGAAAATCAAAATGCTTTTATTTCTATTTTCAGGATGGAACAGTTAACGATAATTGCATATATCATTTAAGCACCTACTAGATGTAACATGGCTTGTTAGAGGATTTGTAGATGCATTAGCACAATCACACCATCTTTTATCATTTCCCACAATTAATTAATTTTATGATAGTTGCTGCATAACACATTTCACTGCCTGTCTCCCTCAGAACTTCAGGAAGTATGTTAAATGTAGCACTTGGCACAGAGTAATAAAAAGTATCTGTACCTGAATGGAGCCTCTAGATGTACTCCATACAGAACAACTTTCTAGGACAGAGAAAAGAGTGAGAAAGGATAAAAAGTGAATCTGAAGGAGGAAAAAAACCTGGTACAACATGCAAGTTAAAAAAATATATTATATGATAAAAGAAATGTCAGTGCTAAGATTGCAATAGACACTAAGAATCCACAGGGGACTAGCATCCTACTGAACAATACTGACACCATCCAATGCAGGTATGGGTATACTCACTTTTATATTCCGCCACCTAGACCATTCATTTCTGAGCCATAAATACCTGTATGCCCAGCTTCTCATTACTGACCACATTTAGGAACACATAGTTTATGATCTCTATGATACTGTTTCCTATGGATAGGCCTTGGGAATAGCTACTGCAGATGGAATCCATTTTCTCTCTCTTAATCAATATAGTGTATTTTATTTATTTTATTTTACTTTGAGTTGTGCGGTACAAGTGAGGATTTCCTACATACTAAGTGAAGTATCAGAGAAACAAAGAGCTGAATACCACATGTTCTCATTCATGAGCAGGCCCTGATCACTGGTCACATTAGCACAAGTGTGGGATTGGCAGACACTGGATTTCGTTCTCTTATATCACTTCCAAAGAGAAGCAAAAGTGCCTTAGAAACCCACTCTAGTCGCTCTAGGGGAAGACGAAGCCTCTGTTGACAGTATCATTTTATTCTTTGCTTTACTCTCTGTTTTCTTCTCTTGTTTTCAATCAATTATTCCCATCCCTTTGGGTCCTCCATAGCAATCTCACCATAGCAATTCCACTATTACAGTGTTATTTGTTATACAATACCTCTAATCCTCAAAGAAGTAGTCCAAGATAAGTGTTATTATCTTCCATTTTGCTAATGAGGAAATTGAGATTTAGAGAAGTAGAGAGTAGGTTCTCTCAGGGGTCAAGATATGTAGGCCCCTCCATTTGTTGAGACTCCTATCATATTTTCAAAAATCTAAGAATGTGTTAGAGTTAGATCAAGATAGAAAAATAGTGTGAAAATCATAGGATAGTTGAAACCCATGCAAAATAAACACTGAGTGAATCCCCGATGTAAACTATGGGCTTTAGGTGATAATGATGTGTCAGTGTTGGTTTATGGATTGTAACAAACATACCACTCTGAGGTGCAATGATGATGATAAAGGGCGAGTCTGTGCATGAAGGTAGAGGGTCTATGGGAACTCTCTACTTTCTGCTCAATTTTGCAGAAGAGTAGGTAACCAACTCTTCTCGTTTGTTCATTATGAACTTATTATGAGACAGAGTTGCCAAGAAATCTAATGTAATCTTTAGTTTCACTAACATGAATAACATATCCAGAACATACAAGTTATTAGTCTCCTTGGATTCTATATCAGTCACACTATATCTAGAGTATTACATTGTTTTAGAGTGGTATTGATAAATGGGCATAAGTCTGGAGGAGGATGCCCAGAATAAGGAAAAAAAGAAAATCTAGGTACCATACTATGGCAACCCTGTCTCACTATAAATTCATATTGAATTTGCAGTCAATTAAAGGGTCTGGGATTATGGTTCCGCATAAACTATTAATATTATTAATCTAGGACTCATGCATTAATATACTGGTGGAGTCTTTTTTTGTTTTTTGTTTTACTGAAATTGCTAGACTTAAATTTCATTTGGCTGTTCTTAGCACTTCCTTTCTACTTACAGTAAACTTTTGAGTCTTTATTTTTATTAGACAAAATATTATCAACACATCAGTTACTTTGAAAAGTGACTTTTGTGCCGGGCTTGGTGGCTCAGCCTGCAATCCCAGCGCTTTGGGAGGCCAAGGTAAGTGGATTGCCTGAGCCAGCGGGTTCGAGACCTGCCCAGGCAACTTGGCAAGACCTCATCTCTACAATAAATCAAAAATTAGCCTGTAGGTCCATCTACTTGGAAGGCTGAGGCGGAAGGATCGCCTGAACCCAGTAGGTCAAGGCTGTGGTGGCCGGGAGTGTACCACCGCACTCCAGTCTGGGCAACGGAGTGAGACTCCAACTCAAACAAAAAAAAGAAAGTAAGAAAAGTGACTTTTGTTTTTTAGCTTTTATCAAGTCATTGGTGAGGATCTAGCTAAGAATATAGTCCTGGGGCTGGCTTCTAGTAAGTAACTTACTAAAAGGTAAATAAATAACTTAAGTAAGTAACTTAAATGGAAATATTGGTTTGCCAATCAACACATTTTAGATTATGATTGTTTAACAAGCTACAAATGTGCTTAATTATGCTACTACTCAGCTCAGATATTTCCATTTTCACCATTAAGATATAACAAGAGGCTGTGACATGTTCTACTGAAATCTGGTTGCAGTAAACCTCAGGCAGCCCAATGAACAAATACTCTATGCACACTAGCAAAAATAAAGTCAGGTTTTTCATAATTTATTTTGTCACAAGATGATTCACCTAGTGTTGCCAAATTGCTGACAGATATTAATCCTCAGGTATCAGCAAGTAAAAGAAATAAAAATTCTCAGGAGTTCTTAGTAATTTCTGAAATCATAAATTATTCTTTTTGTTGTTGTTGTTGTTGTTGAGTTGGAGTCTCACTCTGTCGCCCAGACTGGAGTGCGGTGGCTGCTCCTGGCCACCACAGCCTCGCCTGCTGGGCTCCAGCGATCCTTCCGCCTCAGCCTTCCAAGTAGCTGGAATTACAGGCGTGCGCTACCACATCCAGCTAATTTTTTGATTTATAGTAGAGATGAGGTCTCACCAAGTTGCCTAGGCGGGTCTCGAACCCGCGGGCTCAGGCAATCCACTCACCTCAGCCTCCCAAGGCGCAGGATTACAGGCTGAGCCACCGAGCCCAGCATAAGTTATTCTTATCACACTTCTAACATTCTTCATGCTCTTTACTCATTATTATGGTGTGATGATTGACTGGGCTATGAAAGCTCAGGTAGCTGGTAAAATATCATTTCTGGGTATGTCTATGAAGGTGTTTCTGGATGAGATTAGCATTTGAATCAGTATAAAGAAAATCGCCCTCACCAAGACAGGCATCCAATCCATTGAGGGCCAAAGAGAGCAAAAAGCTAGAGGAAATGCCAGTTTACTTTCTTTGTCTGAACTAGGAAATCCATCTTCTCCTGTCCTGAAGCATCACTGTTCTTAGGCCTTTGGACTCAGATTGATTCACATTACTTGTTTTCCTGGTTCTCCTGCTTGCATATGGTAGGTCATGGGACTTCTCAGCCTTCATAATCTCATAGGCCAATTTCTATTATATATATGTTATATGTATATATATATGTCTATATATATATATAGAATATATATTCTCTTATTTAATATATATCTTGTTGAATAATAGGAGATATATATGTTCAAGATATATATACATGTATATCCTATTGGTTTGTTTCTCTGGAGAACCTTAATACATACAGATATTTAAAGCATTCTTTAATATGAAAAACATGTTTAACAGTAATCACAATGTTCACTATCCAGGGAATGAGCTACCTGAGACTCAATCCCTCACTACAAAATATGTCCATGTAATGAATACACATATGTACCTCCTGAATCTAAATTTTTTTTAAGTAATTACAAGAAACCATAGTCAATATCAAATATTCAAACACTGGAAAGTGTCATCAAACATTACTGGGTAACATTCAAATAAGATATTTGATCTAGGAAGGTCACAAGCACTACCCAGAATTATTTGTTGAAATGGCATTTTTAACATTTATTTTATTTCCAAAACTTATCATTTCTTGAAATACCACTCAAAAGATTATATACCATATAGTATGCATATAAGCTTATTACTGTCTTTCATTTATTTAAAAATGACAATTTGCAGCAGACAAAGCCACTGACATGCCACAGCTGAAAGATGATTCCTGATCACAGCTGCTTCTTTCAGACCTGCTTCTGTCTCCGTTCCAGTACATGTTGCCCTTAACCTTTGAGTGTTCAATTTTGCTCATCAGTACTTCTTGCTCTGGTTTCGACTTGGCAGCAGTTGTTCCTTATGTTGACTGCTAAACTTTAATTCTTGCAAGAGAATTATGGTGGGGTTTTTCCCTCATATTTTCTGTTTTCTCTCATTGTTCTCAGTATTTGGAATTGGGAAAAATAAATTAGTTTCTCAACAAATGCCTCGAAAAAATCCTACATGAAAACACTAGATAAATGACCATAGCTTTAAGCTGGGGCACAGTGGAGCATAACTATAACCCCAGCTACCTGAGAGGCTGAGGTGGGAAGATTGCTGGAAACCAGGAGTTTGAGACCAGACTGGACAACATAGCAAAATCATGTTTTAAAAAAAAAGGTGATGATGATGATAATAATAATAATAATAACAGCAACAACCACAGTGTCTTTTTACAAAGGATCAAAAAGAAAAGAAAGACATAGTTTTATAAACTATGGAAGAAGTTTACTTTTAATTACATTGCAGTTCAATATAATGTGTTGAATAGAAAGATGACAAGAAAGGGAGAGAATATGAGACAGCAGGAATGAGAAAGAGTGAGAGAGAAAGAATGAGAGAAAGGTGAGAGAGTGAGAGAGACTTTCAAAAGGTGTAAGTCCACCCTGTGATTCCATGTACTATGATAGACTCTGAAGAAATAATGTTGAACATAAGACAGATCTTGCCTTCAAGGAGCTCCCAGTTCAGATATGATAAAAGTATATATGCAAGCAGTACAGCGAAATACATGAACTATTGTGATGATGTAATGAGGTCATTTCAGTAGAATCATAGATGAGGAAACAACAAGGAAACTAAGAATATTCTATTTGCTTCTACAGCTCACTTTTTTTTTCTTTTTAAAATTAGAGCATTTGTTTGTCTTCAGCTGTCTTGTTCTCCCACTCTCCATGAATACACAAATATCACAACAGCATTCTCAGGAGAGCTCTTGCAAAGTCCTTCCAGGGCCAGGATCAAGAGATATCTACACATATTTAAAAGGGTCTCTTTGCCATTTATTCCTCTCTCATATATTTCAGTGCTGCGTAGCCCTACTTGTCTTTTCAGTTTGAAGCATCTTCGTGACAGACAAGAGCACTGAGCAAGGCTGTTTCTGTTATTCTGGATGCACCACAAGCAGCCTCCAAGTCCTTCCTTTCAGAATTGTTCTAGGTGGCCTTCTTTCTCAATTCTCCACATAATTTGAACTCAGTATATTCACAAAACTTGTCCTACAATTTTCTGCCACAATTTTCATTTTATCCTTTATTCGGGATGTCTTTCTTTTAGTTTTGACTCATGACCTTTAAAAATACCTGGCGTGAAGCCGGGCTCGGTGGCTCAGCCTGTAATCCCGCGCCTTTGGGAGGCTGAGGTGAGTGGATTGCCTGAGCCCGCGGGTTCAAGACCCGCCTGGGCAGCGAGACCTCATCTCTACAACGAATTAAAAAAAAAAATCAGCCAGGCATGGTAGCACATGCCTGTAATTAAGGCTACTCAGAAGGCTGAGGAGGAAGGATCGCCGGAGCCCAGTAGGCGATGCTGCAGTGGTCGGGAGCGGCCACTGCACTCCAGTCTGGGCGACAGAGTGAGACTCCAACTCAAAAAAAAATTCCTGGGCGTGTTCTATAAACCATTACACACCCCCTGCCCATTTTCTACACGCACCCATTTTCTACTCTTGAGGTCAGTGGTGAATGTGAAGCCAAACTGTTTTTCCAGGACTAATATATTCAAAGTACTTGGCAGAGTAATTAGCTTGTAGTAAAACCTCAATTATCACTGCTGTTGCTTTTATTAATTTCCACCTCATTTTAATTTTGGTTTATTTTGAGTCTTTGGCCATGGAATTTAAACTTGATTTCCTCTAAACTTTTTGTAAATAAAAAATTGTGCTTATTTTTGCATGTTTATTTTAATTTTTTATTTTATTTATTTATTTACATTTTAAAGGATGGATACAATTCAGGGTTAGCTATACAAATGATCGTTGTACAGGTAAAGTTTAGGCCTCACTTTGGTCCCCATTTCACCTGGTTTGAGATAAAGTACCCTTATTGATGAAGTGCCCCCCCTCCCTCCAGCAGTTTCCTGCTACTTCCAATCCCTTTCTTATAATATTATGATAACTGTTAAGGGACCACTTATGAGTGAGAACATATGGTATTCAGTTCTTTGTTTCTATGATAGATCACTGAATATTATAGACTCTAAATCTAAATCCAAGTTTCTGCGAAGTTCATAATTTTGTTCTTCTTTGTGGCTGCATGATAGTCCATCGTGTTTATGTATCACATTTTTTAAATTCAGTCAGTTTTCATTGGGCAGCATGGTTGGTTCCATGATTTTGCTACTGGAAATAAAGCTGCAATAAACACGTGTGTATCTTTTTCATAGAGTGATTTCAGTTCCTCTCCCAGAAGGAGGATTGCAGGGTCGTATGGAAGGTCGATTTTTAGATCTTTTAGGAATTACCAAACTATTTTCCATAGGTCTGTACTTGTTTACACTCCCACCAACAGTGTAGAAGTGTTCCCTTTACCCTGCACTTTCTCTAGCATCTGCTTTTTGGAGTTATTGATAATGGCCATCCTGACGAGAGTTAGGTGGTATCACAGAGTAGTTTTGATTTGCATTTCTTTGATGATTAGTGAGGCTGAGTATTTTTTTCACGTACCTGTTGACTGATATGTCTTCTTCTGAGAAATGTCTATTCATATCTTTTTCCCACATTTTAATAGGACTGTTTTTTTGTTTTGTTTTGTTTTAATTTTCAGCACGCTTGAGTACCTTGTAGATCCTAGATGTTAGGCCTTTGTCAGATATACAGTTGGCAAATATTTTTTCCTATTCTGTGGGCTGTCTCCCTGCTCTCATGACGACTTCTTTTGCTTTGCAGAAACTTCTGTTTGATGTGGTCCCACTTTGTCTATATTATCTCTTATAGCATGGGCATTTGGGGTTTTGATCATAAATTGGTTATTTTTTTAAGTATATTTTTGAGAAGTCTGGTATCATGTCTGACCAAGTCCACTGTTCCCTTCTTACCTGTGAAGAATTTCTATTAAATCAGGGTCACTTCTGCCCCAAATTTCCTGACACTGTTCTTTTATCAAGTTCTTTTTTATTGGCAAAAATAAACCCAGACTAGCAGTTTTTCATGTTTTCTTACAGGTGTTTTCTTACTATTCATTGTCAGCCAAGAAAATTAATCATGTACCAATACCTGTTTTTAACAGGAGACATCTAGCAATGTCCAGACAATTAAAACAAACAAATAAAAATCCTGCCGCATCTTTGTATCTGCATCTTGCCTTTTTACCAGTTTTATAATCTGAATCATAAAAACCTCATTCATATTCCACATCTAACCAGGCATGCACTAACCCATTCCACAATAATATCAGGACTATTTTTCTCTCTTTATATCCTTCCGGAAATCTCTCCACCATTAATCATATTCCTATTAAAAATGGATTATCCTACTATGCCCTTATACTATACTCTGTTGTTTTATTAAGACAAATACTTTCCACAGTCATATTATATTCCTAAATTTCTACCAGTTAAATCTCAGTGTTATATGGGAGTTTCTGTTTACCCCAAAATTAAATTTTCAAATGCATTTTGTTTGACATTGGCCAACTGAGCTCATAATTTTCAGTCCTGATTATCATCCTTGTCACTGACACATCCTCCATCATTGTTCTTCTACCTACAGACATCTGTTGTATTCCATAATAGCTAGAACATACAGCTCTTCATTATTCCAGGAATTTATGTCTCCTCCCTACAAGTTTCAGTACCATTTCACTGAATAGACCATAACCCCTCCTGACAACCACAGTCTATCTAATTTTCATAGTATATATGTCATCTTTTTCAAATTATGGTTTAAAAAAGTCTTCAAGAATAAATATTTTACTAGATAAAAATATTTTTAAAACTCTATCGAAATCATAACACAAACTGAATGAAACATTTAAAATAACATTCTGGTTCTCTGTGACTTTAGATTCTTATTTGTAGGTTTTTCAGGAAAAGGATATGAAAACAGCATTTATCTTTGCTTATATAATTTACCTCTACATAAATTAAAATTTATTAGTCATTAGTGGGCTTTTTTGCCAATTTTTCACACTTATATCTGTGATATGTCTTCAGAAATCACCTATCAACTAAGTATGTTAAAGTTTCATACCAGGAAAATATATTCTCACAATGTGTCATTTCTCCTGGTTTCTGAGACAGTTTCATATCTTTGCTGGTACCTAGAAGCAAGCCTTATTGTCTCAGGGATATTCAGATTCCACTCCCAAAGGTCTGGTTTAATACTCAGGACCCTACAAATGATTTAGCTTTGGGGGTTCACACTGTTTCCTTTGAAAGCATTCTCACTCACCAACCTATTCCTGATATCTAAAATCTCCAGTCCCCACAGAAACATTTTTCTCTCCCTGTTTCCTTCTTGAGCCACCTTCACCATCTTTTTTACAGTGACTTCACCTCCTTTAATGAGGCATAGCACACACACACACACACACACACACACACACACACACACAGTCTCCAGATCTTTACCTTCAACTGTAAACATGGAGACATGTATACATTTAGAGCTCCTTTAATTGTCACTGGCTCCAGAAAGAAAAATATAGGTCAATTGCTCTAAGTGATCATTTCCAGCACCAGTTACCTATGGCTACATTATTACTTAGGGAATGAAATAACCATTTGTTACTTCTGGTGATTCTTTTTTTTTTTAATTGTGGGGTACAATTCAGGATTAGGTATACAAATATTCATTATGCAGGTACCCTTGTTGATGAGGTGTGCCCCCTCTTCCCCAGGCAGTTTCCCACTGCTGCCAATCCCACCTCCCGACCCCCTCCATGCCCCCACAGTTTCCCACTACCATCAATCCTTTTCTTATAGTACTATGATAGTTGTTCAAGCAGCCAACAGATGCATGAAAAAATGTTCAGCCTCACTTGTCTCCAAAGAAATGCAGATAAAAACTACCCTGAGATACCACCTAACTCCAGTCAGAACAGCCATCATCAATAACTCCAAAAATAGCAGATGCTGAAGAGGATGTGGCAAAAAGGGAACACTTCTACATTGTTGGCAGAAATTTAAACTAGTACAGCCTCTGTGGAAAACAGTGTGGTGATTCCTAAAAGTTATAAAAATCAACCTTCCATATGACCCCGCAATCTCCCTACTGGAAATATACCTGGAAGAACTCAAATCACTCTATAAAAAAGATAGCTGCACACCTATGTTTATCACAGCATTGTTCACAATAGCAAGAACATGGAACCAACCATGCTATCCATCAAGAGGACTAGATTAAAAAAAATGTGGTACATATACACAATGGAATATTATGCAGCCATAAAGAAGAACAAAATCATGAACTTTGCAGCAACGTGGATGGACTTAGAGTCTATAATATTGAGTGATCTTTCATAGAAACAAAGAACTGAGTATCACATGTTCTCACTTCTGGTGATTCTGGGTCAACTGGACAGGTCTGCCGGTCTCACCTGGTCACAGTCAGATGGGACATGAAATGGTTGGAAGCAGAGGCATATCCAGGGTGGGAAAGGGGGAGCAGTCCACACAGGGAACAGGCAAGAAGATGTAGTGTCTGTAGAATTTTAAAGCAAAATCTAAATGACTAAAAGTCAGCCTACATTTGATTATTATCACGTGTTCCACAACTTTAAACAGCATCAGTGACAAACTACTCCTCCCTGGGGTAGGGGGAATACTGTTAGTCTAATTTCTAAACAAATACTGGCAGCCTTGAGTTTTAATAACATATACATAAGCTTCAAATTAGCATATTTTATTACTTGTCTTTTAATAAACATTGTATTCTACGTGGAAGTTAATTTGGAATTCTCACAGTTGCACAATTTCCTTCAACCCCCACAGCGTCAGTTACATATCTTTGTTTTAAGAATAATTTCATGATGATTGGAAATTGATCAAGTTTTTTTGTGTGCAGTTCATATCCCTAGCCTTGTTAACACATATTCTTGTGTTAAGTCAGTAGATTTGAAATTAACAGTAATAAAATGATAGACTAGAAGGAACTCAAGTTCTGTTTCCTTGACTTTACAATCATTGTCCTATGAACCTTTGTACTTTCCATGTAAAAAAATTTTTTAAGCTGAGGCATGGTGAGAACGGTGGATTTGATATTTCTGTTTACTGAGTAAAATATCTAGTTAATATATGAACTATTTTACTTAATTTGTATATCTTTGACATTTGCATTAATTCAATTGTTTACCAATTCTTTAAAACTAAAGAACATATCGAGGAAATTATAATTATTCATTCATTGTCATTGAAATAATTTTGCCATAGAGCAGAAGACAATGCTAAAATGGTCTACTCTGAGTGTCTGATACTTGAGTACATCATTAGCCGGAGTATCCGAGAAGTGCTCACTTATGTGCTGTCAGCTGGGATACTTTGGAATCTTCTCCACAAGACTGTTCACCCTACAAGATGATCTCAGGGCAACGTTTCTATAAGGTGAAGGTAGATGTTGCGAGGTCTTTTAAGATTCACCAGCAACAGTAGTTGCACAATTTCACTTTCCCGTGTTCTATTGGTAAAACAAGTCATTAGATCAGCTCAGATTCTAAGGATGGGAAAATAAACTCCACCTCTGGATAGAAGGGCTACAAGTTTTAATAATATATATAAAAGCTTCCCTCAAGGGATCCTTTGTAGTGCAGTTTTAAATCTCTCCATGTAAATTGCTGGTGAAAACTAATTTATTTCTTGTTACTTAGAAACTATTAGGTTCCCAATGTGGTAGGAGCTCCTGGAAATGCTGCCTTTAAGTCAATCTAGTCATCCCCTTACTCCTTTGGGTAATTACTGCTAATTACCTCTAGGTGTTAGCAATGAATACAGATTGACCCCAGCTCTGTACCCCCAGGCTTTGGTATTGTGCAATCTCTTGCCTTATAGACCAAATATTTCAAAATCTCTTGCTTGTCTCTTCAATCTCTTTTGTCGTTCTTTTCATAGCTAAATTCTAGACTTGGCTAGGGCAATTAGGGTCTGTCTGTAAGATCTCCTATGGGAGAGGATTATTTTTGCAGCAATTTAGTTTGCCAGTGACAGTAAGAGAAGAACTTAATTAATAAGAACTTGATTTGACTGTAGACCAATTTTGACCACATCTTTTCTTCTCATAGCCCCTTATTTTGACCCAATGATGGTATATTTACCTTTAACTTTTGTAATACTTACCTGTGCAATGGCATCTGTCTCCTGGTAGACTTGGAATGCTCTGAGAGCAGGGTTCATGCCATCTTCTACCTTGTACCTTCCACAGTATTTTGGGGAGTTCTATAATATAGTGAGACCTAATAAATATCTACTGATGAATAAAGGGATGAATAAAAACTTTCCCTGTGTATTGCTTATCCATGATACACCAAAAAAAAATTAAAAGTGGGTATAGCCATCAGCCCCCTACACCATAGAGGATGATACCATAATGGAAGATCAGCTAACCAGGGGAAGCAGTAACTAAATTTGTGGACTTTAATTCTGTATTTCCATTCTCAAGGCTAATTTTTCATCTGTTTAAATGTAAGATTCTTCATAAAAGAAAATCGTTATTCCAAGTTTCTTGAAGTGTAAAGGGAAAGACACAAACACACATGTTCATTTCCTGATAGTTCCAAAAGAGGGACCAGCGTAGACGAAGCTTCCTCCACCACCACCCTCCGGACCGTGACAATGCTCATCTTTGTTCTCTTAGCCTTGTCGCCTTTTCATTTCCTTCAGCTGTGTGTGTCTTCAAGTCCTTTGTCTGCTGCCTGGAGAATAAGTATTATCTGAAAGAATAAACCACTGCTTGAGGAAATGAAAGTGTACAATCAATCTTTTCACAAATCTGTCTAATGGTTATTTGCGAAAGAAGTGAAAATACTGAAGCACTCCTGGTTTTTAAGAACAAAATAAGAAAATATGCCCAAGGATCCAGGTGAGTGTTGTTCTGACCAAAGTGAATTAATTACATAACTCTGTACTGCTTTATTTAAAATTTGCTTATTTAATTGTTATTACCCTTACTTGTTAATATTACTTAAATCAGTGATTCTCATACTTTAGCTAACAACAGAATCGCCTATGGGACTTGTCAAAACACAGATTACTAGATCCCACTCCCAGAATTTCTGATGCAGACCAGAGGTAGGGCTCAAAAATGTGCCTTTCTAATAAATTCCCAGAGTATATTGATGCTGCTGGTCCAGGGACCACACTCTGACAACGACTGCTTCCACTATTTACTTCTTTCTCCTTTATTCTGTTTCTGCTGTCTTTTTTTCCTTCCTATGATAGTCTCTCACAACTTCTTTTTCCTTCTCCATTTATCTGTCATTCCTTGACAAGTCACTTAGAACTTCCAAGTCATAAAACTATGATCATTCCAAACAATACACACCACCAAACTAGTATCCCAATACTGTCACTGAGTGAATTAAGAGTTGATTCTGGGGCTTCACATGAAACTTGCTAGAAATTATGACCAAAGAATCCCTAGCCATTAAACTGGTGCCTAGGATGAGCCAATAATTGCCATCCAAAGTCTTCTATTTTCACAAACAGATTACAAAATTTTTCATGAGCTGATAAAGTATGAGAAAGTGGTAATGGTAGAGCAAAGAGACCTGGGATAGATTTAGCTCTTCAAGCCCCAGGCTGTGATTAAATTTTCAATGTAAAGTTTTATATGAATATTCCATCTCTTTGAATTGAAAATGAAGTAGAAGTGCCTCCTCTAGATAGGATTATTTCCAGAACAAATATTGGGCCATGCCTCATTCCAAAGGATTTTTCCTCCCACCAAATATAACCTCCTCAAAAAGCCTTTATAATTGGGTCGATTACCCAGAAGTTTCTCCCACCTCTACCCCATTCACAGCGCCAGCCACTCCTGTTAAAAAGAAGAGGATAATACATAAGCATATCAAGTTACGTGAGTCTTTGCCAAAGTGTGGGAGGAAGGGGCCTCTGAGAGTAGCACTACCTAAAGGGCATTGTGGCATAGGTTCCAATTCAAGGCCTCCTTTCGACTGCTTGAAAATTAATAATCAGGTACATTCAAGAGAGAACAGAGTGCTCCATAACTGCAGACCACTAATAATACTCTTTCAGAAAGGTTGTTGAGGTGCATTTGTAAGTTTTCTGCCTACTTTTGAAAACAGAGAAAGATGCTTAATACAGAGCTCATCTTACTCTTAGGTAGGAACTGTATAATTCGACTCTCTAGAGTCTAATGCAGAACAATTGCTTCATATTAGCACAGCTTCATTATATGCTCTATGCTTTAAATGTTCACCTCTCTGTTTGGATGCCCTCAGCTTCTAATAAGAACACTTTGAAATAGAAGTATCATTGTAAAAACAACCTTGGATTTAAACTTTTGGATGAATAGTAAATCAAGGTGTGCAGCCATCTCTTTAAAAAGTCACCGAAATCTAAGGCCACAGAAAATGCTCTGTTTCAAAACAATTCTGTTTTGTGTAATATTTATTCCCCATTTTCCACATCCTATTTCCATTACTGATTTTCTAAAATTGAATTGGAATTATCCTATAGACTTGTTGCCTGATTTTAAAAATGGTAAATAAGATGATTGCTTTGCAGGTGCGGCCTGCTTAAAAAATATATGCAATAAAATACAATTTTAACAAAGCAATTAGAAAGTAACTATTTGCATTAGAACCTTCTGTAACAAAAGGCTTCGTGCTTTAAAAAAAAACACTGTATTTTGATAATGCAGTTCAAATGTTATTGATTCATAACAATTGAAGAGACGAATTCAGGGGAGGAAAAATAAAACACATATGAAAGATAAAAGACAGCATTTTTGGCCAAGATAATAAATGCCACTAACAGCTGACTCAAATACCAATAATTACATTACTGCCAAAGGTTTATCTATCACTTACCTAGACCTTCTAGCCAGTCACTGATGCCTCTTCCTGAGCCAACATGATAGTACATCAGGAAGGTCAGTCAACTTGTCAGTGAGGACTGGAAAAGGTCTTCTAGTCCTAGACCAATGAGCAAATACCTAGAGAAAAACTTGGGCCTCCCGGCTGGGATCTTGATATGCTATCCAGACTCAATTCCACTAACTTCAGACAGTGGCCAAGTTCTAAACTTGAAAGGATTAAGTGGACCCAGCTGTAACCGCTCCAATTTCCTGAATTCTAGACTCTTTTTGCCATATCCCATATGACACATTGGGCCCACCTTTTCAAGAATGAGAAAAGAAACAAAGGTGGAAAACAGACCAAAGTAACAATGCTACCTTCATAGGCGGATTCCCCTTTGCTGCATGTGCACTTACACGTTCTCTTGCATTACTTAGCCAATGTCCCCACAGGCACTAAAGGTAGTGGCACTAACAGACCACTTAATTCTCCAACTTGTGTGCTTTCACCATTCAATAGCCCGGGGTTCAAGACCAGCCTGGGCAACTTGGCGAGACCTCATCTCTACAATAAATCAAAAACTAGCCGGGCATGGTAGCGCGTACCTGTAGCTCCAGCTACATGGAAGGCTGAGACAGAAGGATCGCCAGAGCCCAGTCCTTCGATGCTGGGGTGACCGTGAGTGTGCCACTGCACTCCAGTCTGGGCAATGAAGTGAGACTAAACCTAAAAAAAAAAAAAAAAATTATGGAGCCCACTTTCAAAAGAGTAGTAGGAAATAGCTTTTGAGAAGACAAATTTCAAGACGTGCAGTTTCCTATTAGTGAACATCAAGATATTCCCCATAACAACCAACACACTTAGTATTAACCCATAACAAAACAGTTCTAAGAGTGTCTAAGACTCCTCTGTCTATAGGATTCAAAAAGAAGCATGGTCGTCAATATACAAAAGAAACAGAAATTCTTTTTTGTTGTTGTTGTTATTGCAAAGATATGAGGCACAAGTCAAGGTTAGGTACATAGGTAGTTTATATGCAGGTTAAGTTTGGGCCCCTAACTGGCCCTCACTTCCCCTGGTGTTAGGGTCAGGTACCCCTAGTGGTGTTACATGCCCCTCATTACCTCCCTCCCCTAGCAGTATCCTGCTACTGCTAGTGAATTCTTTTCATATCATAGGAAAAAGATCCAGTGACAGAGTGAAGACTCTGCATCTTTAGTCTCAGCTCTCCTTTGAAATCTACTACCTTATTTCTTAGGCAAATCATGCTGCCCTAGTTATGTAGAGGATAAGATAAAATATTACTCAGATTTTAGTTTTCACTAGTCTCTATTGTTAATTCTGGGAGGGAAAGTGATATTTATAATTTTTTGTTTAAAGTTCAAACTTGAGAAGTTCTCTTACGTATAGGGAGGCACTGGGGTATGATAGAAAAAGCATGGCTTTTGAGGCAGAAGAACTAGGCTCCACCATTGGCCTGATGACTTCTGTATGCTGTTTAAATTGCTCAAGTTTTTGTTGCCTCATCTGTACATTGGAGATAATAAGTTACCCTACCTCAGAGGGTTGCCATGAGGATGAAATTAAAAAATGAATGGGAAAGAGTTTGCCTGACATGAAGTCTCAATGGGAGACACCATCACTGCATAAACCCTGCTTAATTTCATTCCTTGGAACATATATTTCTATTTCAGTTTAACTTTTTTATTTGGTTTAGACTACTAGCCAATACATCACTTTTGCACCCCTCCAGAGGTTGTCGAAAGCATGAGGAGAAAAATCAGACCTATCAGCTAAGTCCCAGTGTCTCCAAAGACATGATGAAATGCTGGGACATGAGGTAAGGCTAACACCATCCTAAAAATGGATCAGAGATGAGATAATACATGCAAAAGAGCTCTGACACTATAAAGCACTAAACTGTTGTGTGTTGTTACTGTTAATGAGGAGGGGTTGATCTGGGGCTACAGTATTTAGTGGCTGGATGCAAGGTCACACAGTCAGACCTCAGACATTGCATAGACAGCTGCTGTTCTGACTGAGGAACCAATGCCCTCATCATCCTTGTCTTGGTATGAACCCTGAACATTACTCATACTGCTTCATCATTCTTGTTTTAAAACTTTAGTTGATTTCTGAATTGGGTTTAAATGAAGTTTTCTTTCACATCTACTTAGAAACACTGAAAAACAATATACCCACACCATTGATGTGTGTCATTTTGTCTATGAGGTGTCTTTAAAACTCTTGGGTTTCATTTACTAAATATATACAAACTAATTTTCAAATCAGAGATCAACTCCCTCTTGACAGGAAATAAAAGTAGAGGTGAATAGCTTGGTCATTATGTTATTGGACATAATGCTAAATCAGCCACTGCCGCCAAGCTAGTGGGTGATGTTGTGTTTTCCATATTTTTTTATGAGATGATTTTTTCAAAAAAAAAAAAAAGCCTTTGCCTCTAACTTTGTTTTCTTTCTCTTGGGAGTTTTACTGATGTCCTTTCTCTAATCTTCCCTCTATTCTCTCTCTATTCTCTCTCACACCTGCCAAACCAACCAACACCCCTGAACCAGAACTCTTAACCATAGCCTAAAGACTTAAGACTATGAAAGTTAAAAACAAACCGTTGGGGTGAATGAAGCACTGAGAAGATCTTAACAACTCATCCCATTACTTGTCTTCATTTATACTAAAAGTACAAAAACACCTAGGATAATTGTTTGTTTGTTTATAAAAATGACAACCATTAGTACCAATGGGTCTCTTACTCAGAACTGAATGTCAGAGCTGCCAAACCACCTAAATTAAAATCATCATAAAACTTAAAGAGATCTTAAAGATCACATCATCCAATCTCAACAGTTAACAGATAAAGAAACTGAGACATAGGGAAGGAAATCCCTACCTGTGGCCACACTGCTGGTGGTTTATGTCCTAATTTCTCTGACCCACCACCCTTGACATTTCACCATGAGGAAGCGTCTCCTTGACCCTCTAAAAACAAGCCTAATTCCCAGCTCTGGGACATGACATCTTTGCTCTGCACGTGTTCTAAGGGCAAGAAATTGAGTGAAAATCATCAGTACAATTTGAAAAACAGGTTATTCTTTTTATACATCCTTATATATGGAACTTTGAAATACACTGCCACTAAAATTTTCAGGTTATTTGGATAGAAGATAGCACAAGGTCATATGAATTAAAATATATATTTATGTAATTATTAAAATTATTCATAATTAATACTAGGCAAATAGCAAAATGCAGTAAAGTACCAAGGATTTAGAGAGGGGATCATTACTCCCCCACTGTTAAGTCACAGCATGGTAAATAGACTATTCGGAAACGAAAACTCTCATAAATATATATATGCCATCCTGAGTACCCCTCCATTTCAATAACACTAATTGCCCTTTTTTTCCTTGCTGCTCCTAGCCATATTTCTTGGAAAACAACAGCTGTGTTTATTCAAATAGCAGCATACTGATGACTTGATGATAGGGTAATCTGCTGGAATTCCAAGTGTGACGGTCCCAGAGACAACTTCTCAGTACATCAGAAAAGTATCCTTTGCATAGCACAAAGCTTTGGAAAGGAATCCCCACTTTGTTAGCACGTGGAATTGGGTGTTCTTTATTTCAACTGGTTGTGACATTGACTTTCTTCCAGCAAGTATCCTATTTTCTGGTTTTTGCAAAATAATCTTCCGATATATCATTGTCAAAAAGTAAATCTGCAACATGAACATTTTCACTCCAATAGCTTCTAAGCAAGGGATTAAACAGTGCCTTGAATTACAATAAAAACAGCCACAAGATTCAGTTCAAAACAGGAACAATAAATTCCACTTGTTGGCATTTTCTCTGAATCAGTGGGCACTGGAGGGGATAATAATAGCCTAAGAAGTCATTTAATGGAAAAACAAAACAATTCAAATTTTAAAAAATCCCTGGGAATGTAATTAATTGAAGAGTAAGATTAATTTCCAAGGGTACCAAGAGTTAAATTTCTTTAAGAAGTTAGTCATCCTTCTTGATGATGACAACTCAAGACACGTTACTACTGAATATAATATTTATAAAGGGTATTTAGAAGTAAAATAATTTCCAAAAAGTTAATCAACATTTAAAAAATAATGAAGTAGTTGGTATTCTTTAATAATAACCTTTATAACTTTGTAAGTTTAATTTTATTCCTAGTCTGATACTTATCAATAACTTAATTCTTTATTGAGTCTTGCCATGTATCAAGAATTTCTTTTCTGCAGGAGACATTGTCATATAACTTAAAAGGATAGACACATTAATGGTACATTAAAAATAACATACACAGCACAATATGTTTCAGGTGCTATTTTATGTTCTTAAATATGTTCCCTTTTTTGATTAAGGGATCTTTTTAATTTTCAGATGGAAAATCTGAAGCACAGGAGCGTTGCCACTTGCTTCACCCAGCTGGGACGGGAGGAAGCCAGGACCCCACCCCCGATCTCTCTACAGTGTCTGTTCTTCATAAGGATGCAATACTCCTCTCAAAGTAAGCATAACATACAGGAAAAATTGTACACAATAAAAATTAAAAGCAAAATTTTATAGACATTAATAATCCCTTCAGATTAAAGTGCATTTATAAGCGCTCTCATAGTTTTTCTTAAAAGAAGCATATTAAAGGAGACTGGAGTTGGGAAATGTGCTAAGTCACAAGATGTTTGATGTACAGATGTAACTGATACACAAGAAGCTCAAAATCAATTGAGGAAGCTTATCTCCAGCAAGAAATTTGGGCATTTTTCAAAAAGACTATTCTGTATGTTTCCTGAAGAGAGAAAAGAAAAATAGACTTCTAAAAGAGTCTTTTCAGGTTAGGTTAGACTTTCAGAAGAACTTTCTGTCTACCAAAATTAGTTCCTGAAAAGATTTCCAGAAATTGTTCTTCCGGAGGTATGTTTGTAATTTGTTTTGTTTGATTTGGGTTTTTAATGCCATAGAGTGCTACAGGACTAGAATGGTATGATGAAGTCCTAAAAAAAAAGACTAATTGATTGTCTCCATAACCTCATGAGTACAATTCTGTCTCTGGAATAAAACGGATTGAGAATTTAATTCAGTGGATGACAAAATCACACTGTTTCTTTGTTCACTCCGATAGCCCTTGGAATATTCTTAATATCACTAAACAAATTCCAAACCTCTGTCTATGTACCACATTCCTCTTTTCTTCATGGATTTTTTTTTTTTTTTTTTTTGAGTTGGAGTCACTCTGGAATGCTGAAGTGCAGTGGCACGATCACGGCTCACTGCAATCTCAACCCGAGCTAACGCAATCCTTTTGTCTCAGCCTCCCAAGTATCTGGGATTACAGGAGCACACCTTTTTTTTTTTTTTTTCATAGAGGTGAAGTCTTGCTATGTTGCCTAGGCTGGTCTTGAACTCCCGGGCTGAAGCAATCTTCCTGCCTTGGCCTTCAAAAGTGCTGGGATTACAAGTGTGATCCACCATGCCTGACCACAGATTGTGTTTGTACTGTAGATTTCAGGTGGAAATTTCCAAAACCAAAATGACAATTTCAGACTAAAATGGCTAAAACGTGATAGAACCGTTTCTAAATTTCATGAACATCCCTAAGAAGACAGAGAAAAAGATAAGAACTTCAATTTCTCTCTCTCTCTCTGTCTCTCTTTCTTTCTAGACTCAGACACAAACACAAACTAGGCTATGTCTTTATATATGTGCCTATATGTGTGTTTATATATATATATACATGTATGTATATATGTATATGTAGATATATATATATGTGCATGCATGTGTGTGTGTGTGTGTATGTGTGTGTGTGTGTGTGTACACACACACTCATATATATGTATGTCCATAAGTATCTGTGTGTTTGTTGGGGGTTTGCATGTGTGTGTGGAATGAAAATGATGGTAGGTATAGGAAGCAAAAAATAGAAATTCAGTCCCCAAATTATAAAAGTTCCCAAGGAACAAAACAGAATAAATGAAACTGAAACAATAAGTAAAGATACAATTTTTTTAAAAACCTCCAGATTTTTAATTTAAAAGTGTCCTAAATACATGTATATAAATAGTTCACTATGTTCAAGGAAAAATTAAGTAAAAAAAAACTATACCTAGAGAAATCCTTGGAAAATGTTTTTTTAGAAATAAAGAAATTTCTTATAAACATTTGGGGGGAAAATGTGTTCTACACTCAAAGGGACAAAATTAAAGTTAGCTTCAGACTTCTGTTTTGTAAAATAAATTGCAGAAGACAAAGGAACAATGTAGGCTACCTGGTCCTAAACCAGGAGATGTGAAGACCAGTTGGCGGCCCAAACTTTACCGACACGTATATTACTTATGTACCTAATCCTGACTTTTACCCCACATCTCTATAATAAAATAAAGTAAAAAAAGGCTAAAGAATTTTGAAAATAAATTTAATATCCATAGTAATCTATTGGAAATGCATAATTAATCATATCCTCACATTAAAACCCAGCATTGATTCATATGATTGTCCACAGTTGAGCTTTTACTCACCATCCATAGAATACATAAGGCTTGCTCCTCTTAATTCTCAGTGTTCAAGGCATACTGGTCTTCTTTCAGCCTCTTGAATTTGGCACATGCTCCTACTTCAATGAGTCGTTCACGGAGTTTCCTTTACTCAGAATATTCTTCCTCCTACTCTGCACTTCTACTAAAACTTCAGGTTCAGATTAATAATTTTTTTTAAAGTAAAAGCTTTCTCTGTCAAACTGGGTTTTAGGTTTTAGGTTGTTCCCTCTAACTAACACTAACACACCCATATATCACTCTTGTTATCTCCTTTTTATTTTTGTCTTCTTTATAATTTCATCTTCTTTATAACTTTTTAAATATCTGTTTTACCTTGCAAATTGTATGCGCCAGGAGGGCATAGACCATATCTGTTATATTCACTCTTGTAACTATAATGTTTAACATTATATATATTATAATGTATAATATATATAATGTGTATTATATGTGTATATTATACATAATGTCTAACTTTATAGATTATATTATATAGGCACATAGTAGATGGTCAATAAATCTTTGTTGTAGGAATGAGTATACTAAAGAATGAAACACAAAACATTCTTAAGTATGCAAAAACTGAGAGAATATATCGCTAATATGCCATTCTTTAAGCATGTGTGTGTGTGTGTGTGTGTGTGTGTGTGTGTGTGTGTGTATGTACTCCCACCACTCAATTAGTATTCAAATAAAATGCTCAAAAATGAAAACAATGTGCTATAAAATGACAGTGGTGACACTAAAATTAGTGAAATATATATTGGTCTACAAAAATACTGAAAGTGCATTGTAATAGCAAAGAAAAAAATAAATTTGAAGTTATCAAAAGATTACCAATAATATCTATTAGTCATGGGATTATGGCTGATTTTTTAATATGTTATTTTCTATTTACCAAATAGTCTACAAAAAATATATAATATTTTTAATTGAAGAATTAGATATTTTTCTATCCACAAATCACTAAACATGATCCACCACATAAACAGAAGCAAAAATAAAAACCATATGATCATCTCAATAGACGCAGAAAAGGCATTTGACAAAATCCAATATCCCTTCATAATAAAAACCCTCGACAAACTTGGCTTTGAAGGAACATATTTAAAAATAATAAGAGCCATATAGGACAAACCCGCAGCCAATATCATACTTAACCAGGGAACATTGACAACATTCTCCCTAGAACAGGAACAAGACAGGGATGTCCACTCTCATCCACTCTCGTTCAACATCATGCTGGAAGCCCCAGCAAGAGCAAGACAGTAAAAGAAAGAAATAAAAGGCATCCAAATTAGCAAGGAAGAAATCAAACCATCCCTGTTTGCGGATGATATGAAAGCCCTAAAAACTCCTCCAAGAAGCTTCTAGACCTGACAAATAACTTCAGTCAAGTCTCAGGATAAAAAATCTATAACGCTCCTATACATGAACATTGCTCAAGCCCAGCACCAAATCAAGAACTCAATCCCATTCATGCTAGCCACAAAAAAAATAAAATATCTGGGAATACACCTAACTAAGGAAGTGAAAAATCTTTGCAAGGAGAACTATAAAACACTGATGAAAGAAATCTCAGACAATTCAAACAAACGTAAGAACATCCAATGTTCGTGGATTGAAAGATTCAGTATTGTTAAAATGACAATACTGCCAAAGCAATCCAAAGAATTGAAATAGAAAACTAAAATTAGCAGGACAAAAGCAGGTTAAATCATTTCGTGTGGAAAGAACAGCAGGAGCAGAGTCACCATACTAAAGAGCATCTTATAAAAATTAAGGTAAGACAAAAGAGGATGAAAATAAAATTTTAAACTTCCAAATCACTTTACAAAATAAACAAAACTGAAGGATGAAAGCAGGATATATACACACAGATATATACTTATTTTTTTCTGGCAATATGGTAAATGAGCCATTTTCAGAAGTTTCTTGGTGGGGGAATTTTCTGACATAAGCATATCTAAAATTGACAAAGAAAGAAGCAAAAGTGGAAACAAGTCAAATGTCCTTTCATTGGGTGCGTAGTTAAACAAACTGATATGTTCATGCCATGGACTATAATTAAGCACTAAAAAGAAACACATTATTGATAAACACAACAACCTGTAGGAACCTTCAGAGAAATATCCTGAATGAAAAAGCCAATATCAAAAGGTCATATATGATATGATTCCACTTATAAAACATTCTTGAAGTGACAATTACAGAAATAGTGAACAGAATCATTTTTGTCAGGAATTAAGGAGGAAGTGGGAACAGAAGGGAAGTGGATGTGGTCATAAAATTGCAACATGAAGAATCCTTGTGGTGATGGAAATGTTCTTTATCTTGGCTGTAACCATGCCAATATACTGGTTTTTACATTGTGGTACAGTTTTGCAAGATGTGAACATTAGAGAAACTGAGTAATGAGTGCATGGACTCATTGCATATAAATGTACAATTATTTCAAAATAAAAAACTAACTTTAAAAACTACAATAAAACCCTCATTAGCAATATCTTACATAAAGCATTAAACAAGAAAAATTATAAGCCAATTTCGTTCATGAAAATTGACATAAAACCCTAGGTAAAGATGTTATCAAATCTAATTTAAAAGAACACTAAGGTAATTATTATCATCTTAACAAAGGATTTATTTGATACCTATGAAGAGCTTTATATTAGGATATTTATTACACAAGACTATTTCATTAGTAGGTTAAAAAAGTATTCACCCAACAGCTTCCAAATAGGCATTCAAAAAAATCCAACACCCATTATGTTTTTCAAGTACGGCAGAGATTTTATTATTCATTAAACTTTTTTTTTTTTTTTTTAAGACAGGCAGGAGTGCAGTGGCATGATCTCAGCTCACTGCAGTTTCAACTTCCTGGATTCAAGTGATCCTCTCATTTCAGCCTCCTGAGTAGCTGGGACTACAGGCGTGTGCCACCACTCTCAGCAAATTTTGTTGCTGTTGTTGTTGTTGAGATGAGGTCTCACTATGTTGCCAAAGTTTGTCTGGAACCTCTGGGGTCAAGTGGTCCTCCTGTCCCAGCCTTCCAAAGTGTTGGGATTACAAGTGTGAGGCACTACTCTGGCCTATATACTCCTTAATTTTTCCCCCCATTCCATGAACCTCAGTGGTCTAGGCATATAATTAATTCTCACCAATTGAACATGAAAGAAAGAAATTAACAACAGCTGCTTCAACTCCACATTAAACCTCATTCAGGTGGCTCAAAGAAAAAATTTAGAGCCAGGGGGTTAGAATTTGGAAGTAGCCTGGATCCCTGGGACACTGGGGAGAGAAACACATAGAAGTGTGATCTATCACATACTGTGATGTGAGCAAGGAATAAACCTTTGTTGTGTCAAATCATAGAGATTGCAGGGTGTATTTGTTATTGCAGTGTAGCCTTGTGTTATTTTCAACTAATAAAACTAATGTAACTACGAATCAAAAGACAGAATCATATTTAGTGCTTTCCAAACTGAAATTCCATAGAACAATTACTCTGTGATCTTTGGAAAAATGATAGCACTGCAAACTTGATCTCCCTTCTATTAATTCATAATACATATTTGCATATTAAATACCCTGAAAAGCCCTATAGAAATCTTTATACCTTTGTTGAATTCAACATTTCACAAACTTATTTCACAAGTCATCTTTTTAATTAGCAGAACATCTGTTCATCAATGTATTTGTATTCTGCAGAATAAGTTGAAGAAAGGTACTAGATAATTTCCATCAGATTCAGAAAATAGACCAAAATATCCAGCTTTTCCACTAAGATTTGCACACAAGACTTTTATTGTAGTTTTGTTTATAGTATAGAAGGGAGGGGCAAAAAAAGACTGGAATTGTCTTTTGGAGGACAGGCTTCTTGTAGTACAGTTTTCCCCCACTAGGTGCTCTAGGAACCCATTGGCATCAGTGTGCCAGCTAACGTTGTGAGAGGCTGTGTTTGGCTTCACTGGGTTTTTTTGCGGGGGAGAGGGGAGTTGTGGGGAGATTTTTTTCAACATATTTGCCCATTTCATGATGAGTGATTTATGAGTGCACCTGCCCATACCGCACTGAGTGTTCAGCAATTGTTGACCCAAAATGGCATGGCTCCCTGTGCCCCACCCTCCCTATTCATCTGATTCTGCTCCAGGTGACTTTTTCTGGGTTGCTTCCATGAATGAAAAAGGTCCTCAAAGGGAAATGTTTTGCCAGTGTAAAACAGATGAAACAAAACATGGCAGGAGCACTAAAAGTATCCGAATTGATGTGTTCAGAAACTGTTTTGAACAGTGGAAATAGCATCTCGATGGGTGTATTGCATCAAATAGAGAATACTTTGAAGGTAACTGAAGTTTAAATATGTAAGAATAAATACACATTTTTTAATAAACAAATTCTGGGTTAAAAAAATAAAAATAAACGACAAGTATATATATATATATATATATATAGAGAGAGAGAGAGAGAGAGAGAGAGATTTTTAAGCCATAAATATGCATGAAATAAATTAATATTATACAAAAAAATTAATAGAGTTTTCAAATAGCAATGGATGTCTAGAAAATCCATACATTGCTAGATTTAGAAAGCAGGATACAAATCTACAGGTATAGTAAGGCCTAGTTAAAATACACACATACACCCATACAAAGAAATACATCAAAATTTTAATAGCAGTTATCACTGCAGGCTGGAATAATAGGTAATTTTTTCTTTTATTCTTTATACTTTTTAATATTTTAATCAGAAATAATAAACATTGTTTTTAAAAAGAGATGTAGAAATAGAACAGTTTCTTCCTTACAAAATTTCTGCTTTATCCTTCAGCTAGCACATCATGATTAATAATAATGCTTATTGAGCAGGAATAATCTCTTTTCAGCATGAAACGTCTTGTATTCATGCAAAAATAATCTTAATACTTATTATTTTTTATAAGAAAAATGTGCTCAGGTTGAACAATTTTTATCAAATGCTTGATGTGAGTATGTAAAGGAGAACTTGACTTTGTAAAAACTGTTCTATACACCAAAAGGTTACAATTGCTTATAAGCTTTGGGGAGGAAAGAGAGTATCCAGGGTCTGCCAGTCAGAAGAGCATCCTAAAGATCCAATGTCTGTCCCTAGAAAGTGTGGCCTAAAAGCAGGTGGCAATGTGTTTCAGTAGATTTTCATCATCACCACCACCACCACCAATACACACACCTGCACACATACACACACACACACACACACACACACACACACACACACACACACATTCACACTTCACAATGCAAGCTCCTTACAAGGTCCCTTTTTTGTTGTTGTTCTATAACTTCTTTAAAGTCTGCAGTTGCACATTTTCTTTCTCTGCTAAAATAAATATCTGAGAAGACTTTCATTGAGTCACTTCCAAGACAAATTACTGGCCAACTGTATCTTCACTAGGAGTTAACTCGCTCACTATGTCTATTTCGTCATCTCCACTGCAGTCAACCTCTAGGCGTATTTCAATACCAAAAGTCACTTTGCAGATGTGTGTTGCCTGTTTAAGTAACATTTTCACGAGAGTCTCTGAGTCATTTTTTTCCCCTTTCTCTTTTGTTTTCTTCAATTCTATCTTAATTTTTATTTGAACCTTGCAACACTAATAAGTAACATCATAAATTCTGTTGGAATATATATTGCCTCAAAGGCTTTGTGAAGATTAAACTTGTATCTCCTCACAGAATAAACCAGCTCAATGAGATGAACTTATACCATTCCCATACTCTGCTCTTTTTCACATACGTTACATTTTCAAGGATTTATAAACTGGTGTTTTGAAAAAATAACACTGTGGTCTCTATTTTCATGATCTTTTTAGTTCAGCTTCTAAAAGAAAGAATAATAGATGTATGAGAGCATGCATTTATATTTCAAACTTAAAAAAAATTTGTAATAAATATGTGGAAAAAAGTCAATGCCAATTCACTGGAACACAGTATAGTGTGGAGGGGAAAATATAGCTTTGTTGTCAGATCTAGGCTGTAGTCTCATGTAGATTGAATATTTTCATAACGGTATTATATCATTTACCCTTGCTAAGTCATCATTTTCTTTTCTGTGATGAAAGTATAAAAGTGGCTACCTTATGGATTGTAATGAGGAATAAATGGCAGTAATTAAACATGCTATGTAACTGTTCATCATCGTTTTTCCAATTATTTTTATTCTGCTTTGGTCTATTACCACTAAAAAATACTATTCCATTGTTCCTAACAGAGTCTGATGGAAGCTCACATAGGAAAAAGTTTTTTAAAGTTTCTCTCCATGGACAGATTGGAAAATATATACTAGGTTTTTAATTTTAAATTGCCCATTGACCCTTCTAAATCCTAGAATGGAGACAACCATGCTCCATTTCTTTAAAGGTCATTTATGAAATTGCCAGTACGAAGTTGGTAAAGTATTTTTTTAACCCATTTCCAATGACTTCCATAACAGAGTTAGCTGAACATACCTACTGTAGGCTAGATATACATATATATAGCCTATATATGTATGTGCATATATATATATATACACATATACATGTAGGCTGAGTGTTTGTGTACCTATATATGTATGTATGTATCTATTATGCTTAATCTATCCATGTATATGCATATGTCTCCAGCCTATGTGTGTGTGCATACATGTGTACATGTGTGGGTGGATGAATAGATACATTAAGCATCATAGCATCTTCCTTTTTATTATTAAATGTTAAAAGTATATTATTCACAATTATATACATCAATGGGTTGAAAACTTTATGGATTATTGATATTAAATTTTATAATATGACCTATTTTCCCCTATCACTTACTTTGGCTAGGTGCTAAGGAGGTAGATAAAATTATTATAGGAGGTAATACATACCCAAAAAGAAAAGCATATTACAAAAAAGTATAAAATGTGCCCCAAAGGCACCAAATTTTAAAGGTGTATTATATATATTATATTTTAAATATTTTTTATATATGAGTAGGGGACCCAAATGAACCCAAATATGTCTTTTTGGAGGACAGGCCCATTGTAATATAGATGTGGAAGTGATGAAACAAAAACAGAAGCACTAAAAGACAACTAAACTTATGAATCCAAAAACTGTTTTGAGCAATGGATTAAGCATCTCGATAGTTATATTGCCTCAAATGGAGAATACTTTGAACGTGACTGAAGTTTAAACATGTAAGAACAAATGCACAATTTTGTATAAATGAATTCCTTATTTTTAGTACCCCTAAAGTGTGTGTAAGTGTGTGTGAGTGTTTTCCTCTGTTTATCTTTATTAAAGTATTAAATTGTTAGTTTTCTGGGAAACAAAATTGTAGTTTCCTCTATCAGTCTTTCATGTTGCCAATCTTCATTGACCATTATTTTTGCAAAATGGCAGCCTCTACTTTGAAGCTAAGAAATGCCATCGGTTACTTTAAACATGCTCTCAGCCACATTGGCTGTTTTCATAGTTTGTTATGGGGGTAAGAATGGAGACAGTTAAGTACCTACTACAATGTCAGCAGACATACTACTGGGATGAATCTATTTTGACCTTTGTTCACATCCCATCTGCTCTGGTGACTAGAGTGAGTTCACAGGTTCACAATGAGTCAGGCTTCATTTACATCCTCAGAAACATTTGCAGTTTGGAATGTTTGACAGTAACATGCCCCGATGTGGTAGCCCAGAGTGACTGAAGGATTTGCTAAAGAAGTTACCATAATCTAGGTAATGTGATAGAGGTAATGCAGTGAGGCTTCTGCATTAAAAAGACCTCGGTGTCCTACGGTAGCCCCAGAGACCATGTCAGCCTAGAATTGCCCCTGGATAAATCATGACATGTTTTCAATACAGGTGAAATCAATTAAAATAAATATCAAGTGAAACCTTGAAAAGTTGGTAAGCCACAACACTAGCCATCCAAAGTGAAATGAGAGGATAAGCCCTTACACTAGAAATAACCAATCACTCGGAGAATCCTGACTGAACAACTACTCCTCATGAGGTGCTCCACCTCAGTCTTCTGAGCTGGTTCCCCTTATCTTTCTTTTTAATCTCTAAGCAGTAGATAATTCAGTCCTTAAAATCTCTTCATTATCTATCCTTCACTCAAATGTTTCTTCAGTCTCTGAGTTATTATCTGTTCACAGGACAAAAATTCCCAAAATTTGATCTCTCACCCTAAGCTCTTGATTTAAATACCAACTTACCTACTTCACATCTTCACTTAGATGCCCAATAAACATCTCAAATTTGCTATATTTCGAACTGATCATTTGATTTTCCCTTCCCAGTCTACCTGTCCTAAAGGCTTCCTTATTTCAGTAATTGATATATCTATTCTGCCATTTTCTCAGTCCAAAATCCTTGGAGTTATCTTTGGCTCCACTCTTCTCAATAAATCCTTCAGTAAATGTGTCAGTGCTTTGTACATGTCCAAAATCCAACCACTTCTTAATGCTCCCAACCGACTCCAACTCACTGCTGTCTTTTGCTTGAACAGTTGTACCAGCATCCTAACTGAGCTCATCAATTCCACATCTTTCCCCCACTATGGACAATTCCAGAGACACAGCAACCAGGATGAGGTCTTTAAAACATAAGTCTGATCATATCATTCCTCTACCAAAGACCTATCAAAGGCTCTCCATGTCTTTGAAGTAAAATCCCAAGTGTGTGTCAGAGTATACCAAGCCTTGCTTGATCTAGACTCTTCTCAAGATCTGCTCCAATCCTACATTCCACCAGTTCACTCTGCCTTACTCAGCATGGTCTTTTTTCTCCTCCTCAATCACTGCAACTCACTCCTGCTTTGGGGGTTTTGGACTGTTAGTTCCACCAAGATCCCCCTCCCTTCTTTCAGATCTCTTCACAAAGGTCAACTTCTCAGAGATGCTTTCTGTGATCAGCATGTATCCCCCTTTCCCTGTTTTACGTCTCATCAGAGTACTTATCACCATCAGGCATATTTTGTGGGGTATATTTTTACTGTCTTTCTCCCCTGACTAAAATGTGAGCTCTTTGATCACAGGGGTTTTGTTTATTATCATCATTACATTGTGCCCAGAACTTAATATGATGTATGGCACATAGTGTTTCATATGTAGTTTGAATGAATGAACATATCAACACAATTCTGGTCTTCAAGAAACTCACCAGCCAGTAAAGGAAATCAAGATATGCACAGCTAGCTATAATGCAAGCCAACTGGGATTAAACAGATTACAGGGTTGCTCACACAGGAGACAAAGAGAATTCTAGCTGGGGTTAAAGAAAGGTCAGGGTTTTCTCACACATACATTCAGACCTTCACATGAGTATTTAAATTAGGCTGAAACAGATAAACGAGATTTCAACAAGAAACACGAAGATCAGCATGGACACAGAGCAAGAACTTGAATGCTCAGAAGTGCTGCACATGCTCAAGGAATGGCAAATGATCCTGAGTGACTGCCATCTGGGGAAGGAGATGAGGTTGAGAAGAGTGAGCCAGATTTTTGAAGAATCTTGACTGCAATGAAAGTTGATGCTGCTTTATGCAGTCATGAAATTTTTGCTAGAGACCCACTTTAGGTCAGAATGTGCTCAGTGCTGGGGATATAGAAACGACAGCCCCAATCCCTGTGCTAATGGGAGCACAGAATATGCAAATGGACAAAAAAATGAATGCCACAAAGTGTTGTAAGTGTCATAGCAGCCACCTCAGGGGCTATATGATAAAGGAGTGGGGATTTAGGATTCCAAAGTGCAAAGAGGAGTTTTCCAGAAACATTTTATAACAGGGGACATGAGTCAAGGACTTTTGAGCTGGAGAATAAAATAGTGAGCTCTAAATTCTACATTATGCAATTTAGGGTAGGCAATTGATCAGAAGGGAGATCGATGAAAAAAGAAGGAATTTTCTTCTTGGTAAAGATTAAGAAAAGCCTAATCAAATTACCTTAGATCTGCAAAGATATCTCAATCCTCATCCCTTGTCCTGGTGAGTACTTAGCTCCTTAGGAATTCTCTTTTTTTTTTCTTTCTTTTTTTTAAGTGCTTTTTGTTTAATACTGCAACTAAAGAACAGAGAGAGAGAGTTGGGTGCAGTCACTCACACCTGTAGTTCCAGCACTTTAGAAGGCTAAGGTGATGCAGGTTTTTTTTGTCCCATGAGTTGGCAAGCTAAGCTCCCCAGGGATGTTGCAGTTCTTGAAACTGCACTGCCAGTCTGGGATCCACGTGATAGCTGGGGACGCAATGCCCTCTGGATAGTGGAATGTGGTGGTGCCTGAGAACCTGGGGATGGAAACAACTGCGGAGCCCCCAAGGAATGTTACATCTCTCTTAGTTTGGGTGTCAGTGAACTGAGCCCTGAGACGTATTCACAGCTCTGCTGGTTCGGCAGGCCAGCAAGCTAGCACCTGAGAAGTATTACAGCTCCTTTGTTTGGTGGGCCGGCAAGCCAGACCCCAAAACAGTGTTGAAGTTATTCTAGCTCAGCAGCCCTTTTAGGTCAGCAATTCCGGGTTCTTGTCTCACACCCAGGAAAAATAAGGGATGTGGACACTGGTGAGTGAATATGCTGGAATTTATTAGAAGATAGGAAAGCTCCCGGCAGCGGGAGGGGACCCAAAAGAGGATTGCCCAGGAATTTTCTAAGGGTAAATCCGTTTCAAGTGGGTCTAGTATGGAAGAGGAACAGCATGGATCAGTATTTTATGTACAATGAAATATAATATGGCATTACGTCGATTGGTTTTTACAAAGGGTCACATCACAGCACCAGCTTTTATAGTGTATACTGCTTGTACAGTCTCAATATGTAATAACAACCAAATAAAAAAGAACTTTCAACATGTTCTGTTCCCATCTTTCTTCTAATCCTCTTCAAGATTTCAAGATGTTAGGTCTGACAAGTTCAAATCATAATCATGGTAATTAGTATTTGACACTTACAGCCTCTTCACCAACAGTACATGTTGTTCATTTGTCAACATATATTTTCAGTATAGAAAATATTTATCATATATAAGAACCACATTTTCAGTCATTGAGGAAGATTTTGATAAGTTTAACATAATGAAGAGTTCTTTCACCACTGATTTTTTCCTTCTGAGCTATTTCTATTTTGTTAAGATGTAATTTTTATAAGCTAAATTAATTTTCAAATTTTGCATTAGTTGGGTTGAGTCCCTTAGAATTATTCTCTGACTCATAGAAATGGAGTCGCAGAAATTGACTTACTGACTTTAAACTAAAAGTGAATTAATGTAATCAATGCAATTCTCATTCATATGACTATATGAACACATTGAGTCAATTTTCCAGCCATTGCAAATGCATAAGAAAGGATATATCATTGTTCTATGTAACATTCAGTATATTTCTCTTTTTTTGTAAAAACTAAGACCCAATGATATTTTCATCCAAACACACATTTTCTCATGGAAATTCAAAGCCACTGTATCTCTCTGCTTTCTTACAATAATTATTTTGACTTAGAATATTGTAATAAGATTTCTTTTCTAGACCAGCATGGATATCTCCTTAGATCACTGGGGTCAGGTTCAAATGTCAATGGCATCTGCATTTATGATCTAATTGAGAAGAAACACAAATGTGAGGTATAGCAATAAGGACATCCGCAGTTGCAAGTTAAAAAACAATTGTTTCTCATCATGAGTTTAATTTTAGAATATAAAACCTGCTGTGCTCTATTAAGTTAGATCTAGAGATTAACAACTTTAACGCCTATTTATTAGGGTCTGTGTATTAGCTCTCTCAGTTTACCTCCCAAAGTCACCGGGGCTAAAAACTGGCCAATACATGCCATCCTCCCTTTTGGGTAAGCAGCCAGGCATTGGTGGTTCCTGACCCCTGCTTGGCCAGGCACTCTCATGAAGGAGACTGCAACACCTGCTCTGGCTACTTGGCACTTCCCCACAAACATCAGCTGGAGATTGCGTAGTGTGTACAATCACAGGACTTGAGTTCTGGAATTTTACAAAACAATTTGATAGAGAGCTGATCAAAATAAACCGTGAAAGTAGGCAAACTATGATAAACACACTTGGAGAACTGATATTAGAACATATTCGTAGAAGAAAATTCTTCCCGGAAAAGATTCCTAGGGCCTTTTTTTTTTTTTTTTTGCCCCAGAATTATCTGATACACATTATTGCAGCCTGTAGGAATGAGCATAAAGATCATGATGGTAAAAACAGTACAAGCCTGTGAGAAACTTCAGTTGAACTGAAATACACAGCGGGATTAAGTCAGAGAAAGATAAATGTATCTTTAAGCAGTTTGTGCCTGAGAAATTATGCATGATCAAAAGCCTTCCCACAGCCCTAGTTATGACTAAACAACCTTAGCACAAAGAAAATTACAAACAGGTACATTTCTGTATTGGAAATGGAAATGAATAGTTCTCAGTTTCTTTACCATCTTACATTTGTATAGTCCTTTGTAGCTTAAGAGAAAAAAAAGAACTTTTACAAGCATTATATCCTTTGATCCTTACAACGACCTGGTGGGATAGGTAAAAGATTTTTAAAAAAAAAAAAAACAGATTTGAGGAAGCCAAGTTATAGATTTGCTTGAAAAACGGTGTCCTTGACTCCACTCACCAGCTCACTAAGTCCCAGGCTGCTGGCAGTAGGACAGAGCTGGGCAAGATACATTGTCAGAACAGAAGGCACAAGATGTGTGCTTGTGTGTGCATGTGTGTGTGTGTGTTTGTGTGGTGTGTGTGATTGCCAATTTTTTGCCTTCCAAAACAAACTCAATAAATTTCTGAATTTCTTATGATTTCAAAAGACCTGTATCTATTTCTTCTGCTTTTAATTAGCAAGAATAAAGTATAGACATGCAAAGAGCACAGCCTGATGTGAAAGCTCAGACAAGAAAATTTGGAAAAATAGAATAGAGCTCACCTTTTAGCCTATGTGAGATGTGTAAAACAAATTTATGCAGTAGATATTGCTAGAAAGTATTCACAGGCACCTGTAAAACAATTTTGGAGGAATCCTCTGAATTAAACCTGTTTTTTGTCAAGCAACTGTTTTTCAATGGCACGCTCCTCTTTCAAAGTATTTGAGTATTAAAATCCTGATTTCTCTAATATTTACAACAGTCATTGCTTTTGAGTAGACCTGTGTAGAAGCAACATTCCATGGCAGAGATCTATCTATTTCAATTTTAATTTTAAATGTGCCTGTATATCCAACTAGACATCTCTGTCTGGGTGTCCTTATGGGCTTCTATGATCCAATATTTTAAAACTAATCTCACTATCTTTTCAAACTGAGATCTACTATCGCTCCTCTCTCAATAAATGGCATAACTACATGCAATCTTCCAAGCTATAAACATTGTTCCCTGATCAGTTTCCTCTCTTTCTCATCCACACATCACATAGTTCCATTGATTTCACCTTTACAACATTCCACAAATAATTGTCCTTTGCTCTAGCCCCACTGCTGTTATTTTCACCCAAGTGAAAGGTAACAAGGGTCTGGATTCCTGCAGGGACTCTCTCAGGATTCCACAGGATAAAGTCCCTGCTTCTAAGCATGCTGTGCAAGGCTCTTGCTTTATGATCTAGCCCCTGTCTGGTTTTCCAGACCAGGTTGCTAAAGCTTAATTCCAACCGCATTGAACTTCTTGCAGTCCTTGAAATCCCACTCTGTCTTATTTTCCTACTCTTTTGCTCTTTTTGTACATTTTGCATAAAATGCACTTTCCCCAACCTTATCTTCTGTTTCAAAATGCAGCTTAAACACCACCTCGTCTGTGAAGGCTCCTCAATTCTCACATACTTAGCCCTGCTCTTTCTATGCCCAAGTTATTCTTGTCTTTATTACTGTTATTATTATTTGAGGGTTTTTAAAAATTTCTCTTCTATATTTTTTCCCATTACTGGTTTAAAAAATTATGCACTCTATTCCTATTACTTTATTGTTTATCTTTGAAATTTTTATGTATACTTAACAACAAAATCTAAAATTAATACTTTAATCCTTTTTCTGAATAATACAAGGATTTTAACCTATTTAAATACAGTTATTTACTCCTGACTCACATGTTATTGTTGTCCAGTATTTTAAAAGTAAATGTGTTTAAATAACTAATTTTTAAAATAACTAATAAATAACTAATAATTTAGTTATTATTATCATCATCATTATTTTACTAGACTTTGTGATACGTGTTTACCCATTATTGTCAACCATTATTTATTTTTTAATCTCAGAATTTTTTTTTTTTTTTTGGAAGGGAGGATGCACCTATTTACCTTAGTACTTTTAATATAAAAATGTTTGTGTTTTTTTCTTATTATTGTGATGCAATTTTAAGATGGCTTTGTTAGGTATACAGTTTTAGGTTGGCAACTATTCTCCATCAGCCCTTGGTAGAGGTTTTAGTCCACACTTTACTGGATTTTTATATTTGAAGTGCTGCTATCAGCCTGTCATTCTTTTGCAGATCTGTTTTTTGCTTTTAAAAGTCTTTGTCTTTGATGCTTTACAGTTGCACAACAATGCATCTAGGTGCAGAAATATTTATTTCTTTAACATGCTTGTTTTTCATTATGCCTCCTCTGTCTTGGAATTTATATTTTTCATCGATTCTAGAGATCCTCAGTCATTATTACGTCAAGTAGTTCATCTCTTGAATTCTCTCTCATCTTTTCTCTGGAAATCTAATTAGAATCATTAGATCATTCTACTCATCTATCTTCCATTGTTCCTAACTTTTTAAATAATGTATATTTTCTTATCTCTCTTTTACCCAGAATCTAGCTTAATTACAACAAGAAAAGCCATTAGAATATATAATCTATCTACCTTGTTGCCTGGTTGGAAGTGCCTTGGTTACCCTATGTATACACTTCTACGTATACATAGCTCAGTGTTTTATAATTGTTTATTTAAACATTCTCTCCCAATATGTAGTGAGTATCTTTAGGGTAGAAACATATTTTAGTCACCTCCATCTCAAACATCTAGCACATATAGAAAAAAATACGTATTTGTTAAATGAAAGGATCATAAATTAATTTTTAAATCTCCAGGGACCAAAAACAACATTTACAATGAACACATACCAACATGAAAATTATTATTGCCACAAAGCCCTAATACAAAGTCTAAGTTTTTAAAATGAGCAGAAAAAAAGGAAAACTAATCAGTGTACTTCTAGCGATAACTAATATATTAAACTGTATCCCATGTAACTTTGGGAGAAATGGTTTGAACCAGATCCTAAATTAACAACACATATATACTTTTTTTAAAAAAAGAAGAATAATTTATCAAATGTATCATGATGATGACAAAAGTTTTCAATTCATCTTGTAATTTACCTTTTATCACTATTAGATGAAAGGACACCAAGTTGAAAGACTATACTGATCATCCACAAAAATCAGTGCCAAGTGGATCAAAGACGTAAGTGTAAAATCTCAAACTTCAAGAATCTTAAAAAACACAGGAGACACCCTTATGAAAATCAGAATAGGCAACCAATTCCTGATCAAAACCCCAAAAGCCCATGCCATAAGAGATAAGATAGACAAGTGGGACCTCATCACACAGAAAAGCTTCCACAAGTCAAAAGAAACCATCAAGAGACCAGAGAGAAAGCCCACAGAATGGGAAAAAATATTTGCCAACTGCATATCTGACAAAGGTCTAACATCCAGGATCTACAGGGAACTCAAATGTGCTGAAAGGAAAAAAACAAATAGCCCCATTAAAAAGTGGGCAAAATACGAAAGCAGTACTAAGAGGGGAATTTATATATCTACAAACACACATCAAGAAAATAAGAGAACAAGTTGACAGTCTAACAAGTCACCTAAGGGAGCTGGAAAGGTAAGACCACCAAAACCCTAACGTCAGCAGAAGAATCCAGATCACCAAAGTTAAAGCTCAAATACTGGACATAGAAAATAAAAATACCGTAGAAAAAAATCAACTAAATAAAAAGCTGATTCTTTGAAGGGATAAACAAGATTGATGGACCCCCCAGTCAGAATGACCAAGAAAAAGTCCAAATAAACACAATCAGAAATGCAAGCCGGGTGTGGTGGTTCAAGCCTGTAATCCCAGCACTTTGAGAGGCCTAGGTGAGAGGATTGCCTGAGCCCAGGAGTTCAAGACTGGCCTGGGCAACTTGGTGAGACCTCATATCTACAATAAATCAAAAAATTAGCCAAGTGTGGTAGTGAGCACCTGTAGTTCTGGCTACTTGGAAGGCTGAGACAGAAGGATCGCCTGAGCCCGGCAGGTTGATGCTGGGGTAGCCGTAAGAGTGACAGAGTAAGACTCCAATTCAAAGTAAAAAGAAATGCAAAAGATCAAGTCACAACTTGAAGAAATACTAAAGATTATCAGAGTTTACTATGCACACCTCCACACCTATATGGAAACAAATTTGATAACCTAAATGAAATGTAGGACTTTCTAACATCACACAACCTCCCAAGGTTGAAACAAGAAGGAATTGAGATCTTTTTTTTTTTTTGAGTTGGAGTCTCACTCTGTCCCCCAGACTGGAGTGCAGTGGCCACTCCTGGCCACCACGGCCTCGACCTGCTAGGCTCCAGCGATCCTTCGGCCTCAGCCTTCCAAGTTGCTGGAACTACAGGTGCTCATTACCACGCCCGGCTGATTTTGATTTATTGTAGAGATGAGGTCTTGCCAAGTGGCCCAGGCTTGTCTCGAACCCGCGGGTTCAGGCAATTCACTCACCTCAGCCTCCAAGGCGCGGGATTACAGGCTGAGCCATCAAGCCCTTAAATAGACCAATAATAACCCAGGATACTGACTCTGTCATAAGACAACTAACCACAACAACAACAAAAAAATCCCTGGACCAGATGGATTTCCAGCAGAATTCTACAATACATACAAGGAAGAGCTGACCCCAATCCTATTGAAAGTATTCCAAGCCGGGCTTGGTGGCTCAGCCTGTAACCCCGCGCCTTTGGGAGGCTGAGGTGAGTGGATTGCCTCAGCCCACAGGTTCAAGACCTGCCTGGGCAGCAAGACCTCATCTCTACAATAAATCAAAAAATCAGCCGGGCGTGGTAGCACATGCCTGTAATTCCAGCTACTTGTAAGGCTGAGGCAGAAGGATCGCCAGAGCCCAGCAGGTCGAGGCTGCAGTGGCCAGGAGCGGCCACTGCACTCCAGTCTGAGCGAAAAAAAAAAAAAGTATTCCAGGCAAAAGAGAAAGACGAAACTCTCTTTAAATAATTGTACAAAGCTAACATCACACTGATACACAAACTGGGTAAAGATCCAACAAAAAAGAGAACTATAGGCCAAATCCCTGATGACTATAAATGCAAAAATTCTCAACAAGATTCTAGCAAATCAGATACAACAACATCTCAAAAATCACCCACCATAACCAAGTAGGCTCATCCCTAGGATGCAGGGCTGGTTCAACATCCACAAGACCATAAATGTTATTAATTACATCAACAGATGTAAAAACAAGAACCACATGACTATATCATTAAATGCAGAAAAAACTCTTGACAAAATCCAGCATTCCTTCTTGATAAAAACTCTCTAATACCTAGGCATAGAGGGAAAATATCTCAAAATAATAAGCACTATCTACGTTAACCCACAGCCAACATAATGCTAAATGGACAAAAATTAGAAGCATTTCCCTGAAAACCAAACCAAAACAAGGTTGCACACTCTCACCCTTCCTGTTCAACATACTGTTGGAAGTCCTAGCTAGAGCAATCAGACAAGAGAAGGAAATCAGGGTTATCCAAATAGGAAAAGAAGTCATGTTATCCCTCTTTGCTGACAATCTGATCCCATATCTAGAAAATCCAAGAGAATCTGTCAAAAACCTTCTTGCACTGATAAAGGACTTTAGCAAAGTCTCAGGGTACAAAATAAACATGCGAAAGACAGTCACATTCTCAGACACCAACAACAAACAGGGAGAGAACCAAATAAATGCAAAATTCCATTCACAATAGCCACACAAAAAATGAAATACCTTAGCATCTTCCTAACCAGATAAGTGAAAGATTTTTACGATGAAAACTATAGAACACTGCTCAAATAAGTCAAAGATGACACAAACAAATGGAAAATATTCCACTCTCATGGATTAAAAGAATCAACATTGTTATGATGTCCATCCTACCCAAGGCAATTTATAGATTTAACTCTATACCCATTAAATTACCAACATCATTCTTCTCACCAGGAAACAACAATACAGAAATTCATATGGAAACATAAACAACCACAAATAGCCAAAACAATCCTTAGCAAAAGAAACAAAGCTGAGAGTATCACATTTCCAGACTTTAAACTTTTTTATAAGGCTACAATAATCAAAACAACCTGATATTAGTACAAGAACAGACATATAGACCAATGGAACAGGATGGAGATTCTGGAAGCAAAACCTCAATTTCTCAACCAACTCATCTTCGACAAAGCGTCCGATAACAACCACCAGGGAGAGAAGAACTTATTCAGTAAGTGGTGCTGGGAAAACTGGCTGACCATGTGCAGAAGAATGAAACAGGACTCCTACCTATCACCATACACAAAAATCAACTCCAAATGGATCAAAGACCTAAATGTAAAATCTCAAACTTTAAGAATCTTAGAAAATGCAGGAGACACCCTTATAGAAACCAGAATAGGCAACCAATTCTTGATCAACACCCCAAAAGCCCATGCCATAAGAAATAAGATAGGCAAGTAGGACCTCATCAAACTGAAAAGTTTCTGCAAAGCAAAAGAAACCACCAACAGAGCAAGGGTACAGCCCACAAAATGGGAAAAAAGATTTGCCAACTGCATATCTGACAAAGGCCTAACATTTAAGATCTACAAGGAACTCAAATGTGCTGAAAGGAAAAAAACAAACACCCTATTAAAAAGTGGGCAAAAGATATGAACAGACGCTTCTCAAAAGAAGACCTACAAGCAGCCAACAGACATGAAAAAAATGCTCAACCTCACTAAGCATCAGAGAAATGCAAATCAAAACCACATTGAGATGCTACCTAACTCCAATAAGAATGGCCATTATTAATAAAACAAAAAATAACAAATGCTGACGAGGATGTGGAGGAAAGAGAACACTTCTATACTGCTAGTGGGAATGCAAACTAGTTCAACCACTATGGAAAACAGTGTGGTGATTCCTAAAAGAACTAGAAATTGACCTTCCATATGACCCTGCAATCCACTTTCTTGGAATATACCCGGAGAAATTTAAATCACACTGCAAAAATAAGATACCTGCACACACATGTTTATTGCAGCACTATTTACAGTAGCAAAAATATGGAATCAACCGTGCTGAGCATCAAAACTGGACTGGATAAAAAAATGTGGTATATATACATGATGGAATATTACACAGCCATAAAGAAGAACAAAATTATGGACTTTGCAGCAACTTGGATGGATTTAGAGCCTATAACAGTCAGCGATCCATCACAGAAACAAAGAACCGTGTACCACATGTTCCCAGTCACAAGCAGACCCTGAATATTTATCATAATACCATAAGAAAGGGATTGGCAGTAGTCAGAAAGTGCTAGGGGAGAGGAGGGTGGGACATAGCATCAATAAGGGTACCTGAGCTTAAATCAGGCAAAGTGAGGACCAAAGGGAGGCCTAAACTTTACCTGTATGATGACCACTTGCATCATGAATTGTACTCCACATCTTTAAAATAAAAAAAAAGTAAAGGCACAAATAAATAACAGTATAAATAAAATATGTTTTAAAAAAACAGAAGAATAAAATAAAGAAAGACTATACTGAAGGATATTATTGCTGCCTTCCTGGCAGTTTGTAGTGCTGACTCCAGTAGACTCCATACAAATTAGTCCTGCAACTCTTCCCAGTAAGTTGTCTAAACCATACCTAAACAAAAGTGCCCATGTTCTATTCACCAAATGGATGCTAATGCTATTATGGGGGAAATAAGATTCAAATTACCTTTACTAGGTGAAGCCTATTCCTACAAAAATGGGGGGAGAAGTTAATGTATAAATGAGAGGTGACTTCTTATAAAGCCAAAAATAAAGTACAAATCAAAACAATAAAGAAATATTTGGAAATGAAGTTTTAAAGAAAAAAGTGAGTAGTTGACCACAGTTGAAATATGAGTTTGGTTTGTTTGGGGGGTTGTTTTGTTTTTGTTTTTGTTTTTTTGTTTTTTTTGAGTTGGAGTCTCTGTCGCCCAGACTGGAGTGCAGTGGCCGCTCCCGGCCACCGCAGCCTCGACCTGCTGGGCTCCGGCGATCCTTCCGCCTCAGCCTTCCAAGTAGCCAGAATTACAGGCATGCGCTACCACACCTGGCTGATTTTTTTGATTTATTGTAGAGATGAGGTCTCGCTGCCCAGGCGGGTCTCGAACCCGTGGGCTCAGGCAATCCACTCACCTCAGCCTCCCAATGGCGCGGGATTACAGGCTGAGCCACCCAGCCCAGCTGAGGGGTTGTTTTTTAACAAGTCAGACGTATTTAGATTATTATTCCTTATTTGAGTCATCAAGCTCACCTTCATAGAAAGTGGATGTGAGGGATAAAGTTCCAAAAGAAATTACAAAGAGTTCTTAAGGGAATGGGAAGTTAGGGAATTTTAGGTTAGGGAAGAGATGCCAAAATCACAGCAAAGGATTGACTGGCAATTTGGGATATATTAAGAAGTGAATATAAAGGACATTCAACTTCTCCACATCAGGGATGGACCAAAGTCAGAAAATGTTGTCAAAGAGGAAGATATTTGGGTTTAGGAAAAAGAATTGCTTGGTTTCTTGAGTGATAAAACTCCAGCTGACTACTGAGCAGTTATGCAACCTTTCAAAAAGGATTGAAACTGTCTATTTTGAAAGGCTTAGGCACTCAGTTTCCTGCAGGAAGGAGGATGCAACATATTCTCTCTCACTAATACTTCCAGTTCTTTGAGTGAATGGTGTTATCTTATAGTCATCATACATTTATACAATATCCTGAAAAGCACAATGTACTCTATGTTATTTAATATTCTCACGTTTCCCCTCCAGAGTAAAATATCACAACAGGCTTAAACTTTCCTTATAGAAGATATATTTGATGTCTTTGACCATTTTTGTGTCCACTAGTCAGATCCTTCTCAATTTCTCTGTAACTTCTAATAAGCACAGAGCACCAAAAAATACACAGCTCTTCAACAAGAACTCAGGCCATGCCAAATCAAAATAGACAGATTACTCCATGGCTTCTGCATGTCATGCATCTATTAATACATCCTAGAATCATGTTCGCACTTTTAATAACAGCACTAGGCTGCTGACTCACATTCAGGCATGTTTCTACTCCTTCATCCCCACATAATTATTCGCTTTCTTGTGTCAGCTTGGTGTTTTCTTGTTGTTTTGTCTTGTTTTTTCTCTCTAATCTCATCCTGTTTAGCTTGGCCACTTCTTTCAATTTTTAAGGGTCCACTGAATTATTATCCTGGTTTCCACTTATCAGTAACACCACCAAAACGAGAACTTTGTTTTCCAATTTTCAAATAATCAAACATAATCAGGCTTGGGGGGAGTTTGGTAATTTTTTCAATTGTGTAGGAGGCTCTTTTCTAGGTGAGGTAAGACAAACATGGTTCTCGCTCCCTAGTAGATTACAATCTATCATAAATAAGTATAAATAAATAAAAAACTAAAACCCTTTATGATAAATTCTACAATAGGAAAGGCAGATAGCAAAAGGACAAAGGGAGACTTTGGGAACAGAGAGAATTATGGAGTTGGAGACTGTGGTTCTGTGTTGCAGTGCCATTTGACCTCCAAAGAGAAGAAGGATTCAGAAGAGGGAGGGGTTAAAAGACTGAGAATGTGTACAAATATATCAATTAGTGTATTTAATCCTCACAACAACACTGTAGGGCAAGTATTATTATTCCAGCTTTATAGATGAGGAAACTCAGCATTTCTTAGGGTAGGTAACTTATCCAAGGCCACACACCCTTAGCTAATAAGAAACAGAACTGGATCTTCAACCCTTCTCTTTATGACTCCAAAGTCCATGCATCAGAACATGAAGTTTTTCAAATCTCCCTCCACGTTTCTAATTTACTAACAAAAACGTCATGTGGGAAGAAATCTAAAATTTCAGAAGTCTAGATAGTGTCTACTTTTCCTCATTATGTGGCATTCAGTCAAGTCATGACATCAAACTAATTTGATATAAGCTCATCCCAAACTATTCTGGTAACTTCCTGACACTTTGAATTCAGGAAGCCAACTATCTGATGAATTTCTAGTTATGTTTCCAGGTTTCAAAAATAAAATAATCCATCTAAAATTTCAAGGGTCTATATTTCTTCCAACTTTAAAAAATGCACCATGTTTTTCCATCTTAGGGCATTTTTGCCTTTTGCAGAAAATATTCTACGGTTAATAACAGTTGCAAAGCACTCAAGATTTTCAGAAGTAGCTTGAATATTTATTTAGATGGTTTAGTGATAGTAGTTTCCTGTCAAAAGCAGGTAGCTAATATTTAATATGCATTTAAATGGGAAAAGGAAACAATCCAGGAAATCAATGTAGTACATATAATTAATAAATGATGTCTGAAATTTTATGTCCAATTGCTGTTACTGTCATTCATCCTACATTACAATGTTTAAGCTAATTCCTGCAACAGGTCACTCCGAAAAAAATTTCAAAGTAACTGTGCACAAACAGCAATAATTTACCCCAATTCTATACCTGACAGGGCAATGGTTTTCCATATGCTCCTTTATCTAATTTCCTTCGGCTCCAGGGCTGATCCAGTTACTGGTAGTACTTGCATATCCAGCCCCCAGAATTGCCTAGATACATCATATTCTGATAGACTCCTAGAAACACACTCCCTCTCCTCAAAAATGTATCAATATGAAATTTACATTGGTGCAACCACAATAGAAAAAACAATATTTACTAAAACTTAACCTATACATGCCCTGTAAGCCAGCAACAGAAATGCCTACATATGTTCACTCAAAGAGATGCACCAGAATGTTTATAGTAGTGTCATTTGTAATGTCCAAAAAGAGGAAACTATCCAAATATTCAACTACTGTAGGATGAATAAATTGTGCTGTATTCACACAATGGAATATTTTACTGCAGTGGGAATAAATAACTAAAACTGCGTGTAACAATAGGGACCGGATCTCACAAACTTACTGAGGAGTTAAAAAAGGTAGACACAAAAGGGTACATATTATATGAATCTCTGTGTAAAGAACAAAAAAAGGCAAAATTAATTTTTTCATTTGGAAGTCTGGATAATTGCTACCCTTAAAGAGGAGTAGAAAGAGGAAGGGAGTATGAAGAGAGCTTCTAAGATGATTCTATGATGCATTCTTAACTGAGGTGATGGTTAATTGAGTGTATGCAGTTTTGTGAAAATTAATTGATTTACTTTTCTTTTCTTTTTTTTTTTTTTTTGAGTTGGAGTCTCACTCTGTCGCCCAGACTGGGGTGCAGTGGCAGCTCCCGGCCACTGCAGCCTCGACCTGCTGGGCTCCGGCGATCCTTCCGCCTCAGCCTTCTGAGTAGCCGGAATTACAGGCAAGCACTACCACGCCCGGTTGATTTTTTGATTTATTGTAGAGATGAGATCTTGCTACCCAGGCGGGTCTCGAACCCGCGGGCTCAGGCAATCCACTCACCTCAGCCTCCCAAAGGCGCAGGATTACAGGCTGAGCCACCGAGCCCGGCTGATTACTTTTCTATACAAGTGTAATATTTCAATGAAAGTTTTCAAAGCCCCCAAAGACTTGAAATTTTAAATAGTTAATTTTTAGAGAGATTAAAATGGATTATATAAAATGTCACATATGGGAAAGGAAAAGTTTTAAGCAAGGATCTACATTCCAAACACTATAGACTTAAATATCTATTTCAGGATGGACAGGGGTTTCAGAACTCATGTGATTTTCACACCTCCCTACACATTGCCCTTATTCTTCTTTCAGGCTGTAGTGACCCCTCCTCTAATCATAATTTTCCCCTCATGCTAAGAGGCTGCCCTCACTCTTGAAGGATATGCCTTGGCCTGCAAGATTCATAAGCAAGGCACTTTCCTACCAGTCTCCAAATATTCTTCTCCTGGCTCGGAATGTCCTGGCTTGATCATGCAGTCACCTTCTTCTCTTTCCAGGGTACTCTGGGGAATCATTCCCACAATGACGTCTTTCTCTGACGACTTTAGTTTACCTAACTAATATCCTCCTGTGGCAATTAAGAATGGGAAAGCTGAGCTGTTTCACATATTGTTTTAAATTCGCCCAAATGTCCACTTGACCTAGATGGCAGATAATGCTTTGTTTTTGTTTTTACCATTTCCCAGTAGGGCCACCTCCCACTCACAATTCGTTTACAGAACTCAGTTTACTGACAATCCTGGGCTCCCAAAGTGGCCAAATTACAGCTGCTTCACAGCCCAGCCCCTTCTACATATTCTGTTTCTCTTTGGTAAATCATCGTTCAGAAACTCTTCAGCAACCTACTTATTCAGAATGATATGATGACAATTTTACAATATTAAGAATAGTGTAAAATATCCAATATAACACACACAGGGAAAGGAAGGGGTGAATTTGACAGTTAACACGTACCTACTATGAGCATAATGTTCAGTACTTTCCTGCTAGGGATCTTGTTTAAGCTTTACATAACTTTATGGCATGAATATTATACATAATCTGGCTTGCAAATGAGAAAATAGAGGCTTGGAGTTTACATATATTGCCCCAAATCATACAACATGTAAGCCAGGCACCAGCAAGTTTTCTGTAAAGATTCAATAAGTATTTTCGGCTTTGTGAGTCACATAAGATCTCTGTCACATACTTTTCTTTGTTTCTTTGTCTGATGCTTGGCAGGCTGATTTTTACAACTCTTTAGAAATGTGAAAAGTGTTCTTAATTCCTTGGTTAGATTTGGCCCAAAGAAGGTACTTTGTAGACTGTTCAAGGACCCTGTCTTAAGAGGTTTGAGAGAAATATGTAATAAAGCATAAGCTCTGGACTCGATCTAAATTTAAATCCTAGTTCCCTCACCTACTAGTGAGCATTTATGAAGAGTTTACAAAGCTCCAGGCAATATTCTAGGTGTTTCACATATATGTACTTAGTTAATTCTCGCAGAACTCTGTGAGGTAGGTCCTATTATTTTCCTCATTCTACAGATAAGGAAACTGAGGTCTAAAGTGATTACATAATTTGCCCAAATTTACACACAGTAAGTAAGTGATGGAGCCCAGGTCATCTAACTACAAAGCCATGTTTTTAACCACTATGTTAATATTATTGAAGACAACAATAAACTACCTCATCAGAATAAGTAAATGGATTGAACTTATACATGGAAGAAGTTTATTTATTATTTTTACTGATCTTTTTTGTCTTGCAAGAAAGGACTTAGTAACTGATGCTATGGCAACTTGAATTAAAGCATATAGATAGACTCTAGAAGATACTGTTCATGCACGATTCTACAGGTTCATAAGTGTACAAGAATCCAGATTGAATTGATCATTTCCAGGCAAAAGGATAGACCAGATATGAGCTCAACTAATCAAGGTCAAAGAAGTCCAAGGTGTAAGTTGGGACTCCAGGTAAGAACAGGTGGAGAACCAGGCAGGGAATAATTTGTAGGTATCCAAATAGGCAAACAATTAGGATCAGAACCTGCAGGTAAAATTATCAGGGTGAGCCGGGCTCGGTGGCTCAGCCTGTAATCCCACGCCTTTGGGAGGCTGAGGTGAATGGATTGCCTGAGCCCGCGGGTTCAAGACCCACGTGGGCAGCGAGACCTCATCTCAACAATAAATCAAAAAATCAGCCGGGCATGGTAGCGCATGCCTGTAATTCCAGCTACTTGGAAGGCTGAGGCGGAAGGATCGCCGGAGCCCAGCAGGTCATCGAGTCTGCGGTGGCCGGGAGCGGCCACTGCACTCCAGTCTGGGCGATAGAGTGAGACTCCAACATAAAAAAATAATAATAATAATTATCAGGGTGCCTACTTGAAGGACTAAGCCCTAGAAATTTGCAATCCCTCTTGTCTGCCCTGAGTGACCATTGCATGAGTAAGAGGAGTTATTTGGCCTGGGTCCGCATTATAACCAGGGGTAAAAATAAAGATCGATTAAGTCCACCTACTGGAATTAAAGGTCTATAGAGACAGGGACTCAGGAAGATCCTTCAAATACACAAATCTTAAGTAAACTTCTTTAAAATTTAAAATTTAAAAAAATCTCTCAATTTGTTGCTCTTATAATTATTTATCTGTGGTTCTTTATCAACCACAGATAAGTAATATAAAGGTTTTTTCAAAAAATGAAATTGTGTAGTTTTATGTGATGATGAGTTGTATGGCCTACATCTAGTCCACAACTTCCCCACAACCTGAGACACTTTGTACAGGTTGTTCCTTTTTTCTGAAATGCCCGCTGCCACTTCCATCTTTGCAGTCTTTGTGGTAAGCTTAAATCTTCTACATTTTATTTAATTTTTTCCTTTATCACACATCACAACTTTTAGTTGTTTGTTTACTTTAGATTGCTTGCTTATTGCCTGTTTTCCTCACTAGAGTATAAGTTCCATGAAAGTAGAGATCACATCTATTTAGTTCATTGCAATGTTGAGCATAATGCCCAGCTCAGCACATTTGTCCTTGATAATTATTCTCTATGAATTCATTTCTATTAGCAGGGCATGGAACTGGCCTAAATATTATTTCTCCCACCAGACAGAACAAAATATCCGTGAAGTTGAGAAATATAGACTACAAATTATCTGTCAGTCTTATGTAACAATACCAGGAAAATCATAAGACCCAGGATAAACAGAGTATCATCATGTTATTTATACCAAAATGTGCCCACAAGGTCCCTGGGACAGAAAAGGGACTATATAAATAACAAAAAAGATTTTGCTGTAAACAAATAGCAAGAATACTTCTGTATTGCACACAGCAAACATTGTGCTTCTTTATTTTGCTTGCTGATGAAAAAATTTACCAAAGCAATCAGTCCTGTTTTTCTCCTTCTATTTTTTTGTCTTGAGATGACTACAATTTACCAAGTAAACTACCTAGCATCATTGGAGTATTCAAAGTCCGTGGTGTCTATCACCACTCAAATAGCAAGGGCATTTTTGGCATTCCAAATGCACATAAAGTAATCAATACAAAAGAAGAACAAATTAATCGAAAGTTATGCAATCTTATACCTTGAAAAGAACTTGATTAAATCTCCATTCTTTGTAGCTATTTCTAATCTGGAATAGTGCAGGCGTTTACAACCTTTTGTGAGTTAACCTCAGGTGACCCAAGGAGAGTTTTAATTGCTTATCAAATGTAATTTTATGAACGAGATAAAGATATTGTGAATGCATACAAACTACCTTTGAAATACAGAGAGACTTTCAAGATGGGATTTTTAGTTAGCTTGCTACTCTTTCTTTAGAGTCTAATTGATTTTCTTGACATCTCTTTAGCCTGGCAAACTGCCTGCCTAAGTACTTTATCTGACCTTCAGGCTGTTTGCCAGGTATTGATCCAATACCTACAATGGCTGTGTTGTACCAGCTCTTCTAACTTTGATAAGGGCTAATGTACTAGCGCCAAGCAGACAGGAAGTCAATGGTCTCAAAATTTCTCTCATCCTCTTCTAGTTTCTAGCTTCCTTTCTTCTTATGCAAGAATTTCAGGTTCTATCAAAATCAGATCAGATGGACATTTGAACATTTGGGCCTAATTTTATCTTCTAGGAAATTTTTAAAACACAACTTAGAAGAGCTTTCTAGGCCACAATAAATGAAGATGTTTATAAATATTTGATTTCTTGTTGAAGTTAAAATAATATGGTTACTTGACAGCTTTCCTTTTCAAAGAAAAGTAAAACTAAACATGACTTATGGAAATGCTTGGAAAGAATTGAGACAAAATACATTGTGTATAGTGAAGAGAAGCCAGACTAGTAAGTGGTCTCAAAATTATGTCATAAGTAAAACAATAAAAGAAAATGGGTGTTTTTGTTCACACAAAGAATAGCAAACTTGGGAGGAGAAATGTGATAGCTCTTTGAGATTGATATCTGTAAGTTTCATGTAATAGTGTTAACTTGCAGACAAATCTCTCATGTGTTTCATAGTTTGCCTTGACAGTAAATTTTAGGAAAGCACTTTCATTGGACACTTGACCCTTGGCGGGTTTGGACCCTTCTCCAATAAGATACTCTAATTACTCAGCCCAGGAAGAAATCCTTGGATAAAGGAAAAACAAAGGACCGATAAGCAAAATCGTTGAAATCCTCAGTATAAACAGATACTTTTTTTTCACTTTTTAAACATATTTTTCTTTTTTATGTATACATATTTTAAAGATGTGGGGTACAATTCAGGATTAGGTATACAAGTGAACATCATACAGGTAAAGTTTGGGCCTCCCTTTGGTCCCCATTTTTATTTGAAATCAGGTATCCTTTTTGATGATGTGTCCACCCCCACTCATCAGTATCCCACTACTGCCAACCCCTTTCTTGCAGTATTATGGTAAATGTTCAAGGTCCACTTATGACTGAGAACACGTGGTACCCAGTTCTTTGTTTCTGTGATAGATCACTGAATATGATAAGACTCTAAATCCATCCAAGTTGCTGCAAAGTCCATATGTTTGTCCTTCTTTATGGTTGCATAATATTCTATTGTGTATATGTACTGTGTTTTTTTTAATCAAGTCCAGTTTCAATGGGTAGCACAGTTGGTTTCATGTTTTTGCTATTGTGAATAGTGCTGCAATAAACATGCGTGTGAAGGAATCTTTTGGTAGAATGATTTGAGTTCCTCCGGATATATTCCCAGTAGGAGGATTGCTGGGTCATATGGAAGGTCAATTTCTAATTCTTTTAGAAATCGCCACACTGTTTTCCATAGAAACTGAACTAGTTTGCATTCCCACCAGCAGAGTAGAAGCATTCCCTTTTCTCCACATCCTTACCAGTATCAGTTGTTGCTTGTTTTATTAATAAGCCATTCTTACGGAGTTAGGTGGTATCTCAATGTGGTTTTGGTTTGCATTTCTCTGATTATTAGTGAGGCTGAATATTTTTTCATGTGTCTGTTGACTGCCCATATATCTTCTTTAGAGAAGTGTCTATTCATATCATCCGCCCACTTTTTAATGGGGCTGTTTGTTTTTTTCCATTCAGCATGTTTGAGTTCCTTATAGATCCTGGATGTTAGACCTTTGTCAGATACACAGTTGGCAAATATTTTTTTCCCATTCTGTGGGCTGTCTCCCTGCTCTCTTGATGGTTTCTTTTGCTTTGCAGAAACTTTTCAGTTTAATGAGGTCCCACTTGTCTATCTTATCTTTTATGGCATGGACACCTGGGGTTTTGATCAGGAATTGGTTACTCCAGTTTCTGTAAGGGTGTCTCCTGCATTTTCTAAGATTCTTATAGTTTGAGGATTTACATTTAGGCCTTTGATTCATTTAGAGTTGATTTTTGTGTATGGTGATAGGTAGGGATCCTGTTTCAATCTTAACAGGGAATATTATTGAGAATATATTTTGTGTTTCAAGCTTAATTTGAAATAGACAAGAGTGACTTCCATGAAGCAAAGCTGCTACTGACATGCTTTGCCTTTTGTCACCTAATTTTAATTTAAAAAAAAAAAGAAGAAGAAGAATGTAGAGACTTTTCAATGTCTTTACATAAAGCAAAATGGTGCCAACTGGTGCCTAATTTATCTGATCTAAATCCTTTTGTAGATTGAAACAGAAAGAGAAAACGCCATGAAAATTTTAGTTTTAAGTTGCCCACCTGAGGAATACAATTTATACTTGAAAATAAACAAACAAAAGTGCACATTTGTCCACATAGGGCACTTCAGGCAATCTACATATCCAAGCAACTGGGTGAAGCCATGGGTGGAAAGAGGGCCAAGGGATTCACAGAGCTGGCATGGGTAGAGGAAATGCAGACGGTTCTGCAGGGCTGGCTGTAGGTGGATGAGATGTGGAGGATTTCACAAGACTAGGTACTTAAACCCGAGGAAGATGTGTTGATAAAGGAACTGCATGGGTTGTTTTAATCTCCACTGAAACTTTAGAGTAATACCTTTTTGTCAATTAGATTCACTTGCCCAAAGGATATTGCAGATAGGCCTGAAAAATAGACTTTTCTGTTGCTCCCGAAACCACGAGAGCTTTTTGAGGCCTAAAGTCTTCATAAGTGGGGCACACACCATCAACCCAGTAGGAGAGGCAAGAAGAATGCCTCAGCAGAGAAACAATATTTAAGTGAAAGCAGAAGAGGGCTAAGCATTGCAAAGGCCCAGAAATGCCTTTAGGTAATTGCACACTCAAAGCTGGCTTGGGATCCAGATATTGACAGATCTTTGGACAAGAAAACTTCAGCCAAATCCATGGCCTCTGAGAAGAAAATGTTGAACAGAGAAATCATGAGTGAGAGGTGACGATTGCTCCAGACTATTTTGTGAATTATCAGTTAAATCAGCCCTGCTATTGTGATTGCAGCAGTGTTTGTCTCCAGCAGCTGGAGGCAAAAGGACCTTAAAAACAAGAAGAGGAAATCAACTGAAATTTGGCATTAAAAAAAAAATAGTTCAGGCAAGTACACCTAGGGGAATAAAAATTACAAAGTGGTAGAAGGTATGAAATACACTTTACCAGGCTAGAAAGAGTGGCCAATGGGACAGGAATGTGTGCATGGCAGAGCACCAAAATGCTATTGCTGCAAGCCATGTGGATCCTGTAGTTGAGGCAAAGACTTCATTTACATTCTCTAGGAAGGATCAGTGGGATCAAGTCTAAGATGTCTAGAAGGGTGTGCATCTAAAAAAAAAAGACAGGAAGAAAAAAGAAGAAATTCAATGATGACAAATAAGCAAAGCTGGTGGAATTTCCCCCTTCAAAATAAAAAAAGAATGGAAAGTCACAGCCAATAAAAGGGAAGGAAAATGAGGTTCAAAGGCTAAATAATAAAAATGGAGAAAGGATTTAAGATATTGTATATATAAAGCTAACTCACCAAGGAGCACAAAAGTCTCCTCACTTCTTTGGTCCTTAGCTTCCCCGGATGTATAAGGTAGGTTATGGATAGCATGATTGAAAAAGTCTCTTTTGATGCCAATTATAAACACCCCAAAGCAGTTTTTAAAATTCAGCTTCTTCAAAGCCCAGCTCCAACCTCACTTCAGGGAATTCTTCTCTGATCTACAGAAGGTGACAAAAATATATATATATACACATTTTAAGAAAGGAAAAAACTATTAAAATTGTAATACTCAATATATATCGATAACAAAAGATGAATACAAGTCACATTTGACTTCTACAATTACAAGAGGTGCTCAAAGAGCTTACCATCAGCGTTCAGACACTTTTGATTATGGCGAACTGAAAGTATCTCAAAATGTGTATACATTTTTTGGCATCCCCAGTATATTCTGTTTCACTCAGCTGACCGCTTCCCTCACATCCCCAAAGGTCATCTGCTTATCCTACATGCTCACAAGTGGCACACTTGCTTCTTTTTAACTGAGAGAATGAAGATGGTAGACAGCACGTGACCTGGAGTTCAGAAACCCTGGCTTCTGGTTCAGGCTCTCCTGCACAGACACTGGTGTCGCCCTCATCTATAAAGAGATGGGTTATCCTTGAGGTTTTTTCCAGCTCTACGGGTATCTCCCTAGTTCTCAGTCCTTTGAATGAGTTCTCAACTCGAGGTCTCTTAGCAAGGAGAGGTCAACCACAGAGTAGAAAAAGGATCAGGTCTCTTGTCTTCCAATTCTCTACCTAATTTATTTACATGAACTACAACTAAGATGTCATAGCTAGAATCAGAAAGTGCATGATATTTAAAAAATACTGACAAGACAATTGCAACACCCCTCAGCAGTTCTCTGGCTCTGCATGCCATCCCTGCAGTCTGACAATTAAGTTCACTAACTTGCCGCTGTGTGCTTACATTGGCAGCCAACCAACTCGGTAAGGTTTTATAACCTTGGTGCATCAGTGTCTCACAGACTTGTCTGTGTTGACACGTGGCAGTGTTGCTGAGTGGCATTCATTATTGTTGCATGTTTTTGTGTGTCGTCAAGAGAAATGTCAGAGCTTGAATGAGAGCAATGAACAAACATTAAATTTCTTGCTAAATTTGGTAAGAGTGGAAATGAAATCAGGGACACATTAGTCCAAGTTTATGGGGATAATGCCATGAAGGAAATGGCAGTGTACAAATGGATTAAACATTTTTCTGAGGGGAGAGAAAGTATCACTGATGAAGAGAGGTCAGGATGGCCAGTAACAAGCAGAATGGACTAAAACATTGCAAAAATTCATCAGATTGTGTGTCAAAATCATTGGCTGACTGTGAGAAGCATAGCAGACCAAATAAACACCAAGAGAGAAATAGTTGTCAATAGTGGTCATCTCTGTCTAGTGCTGATTTGGAGACCACTCGAGAGATCCCTTGCAACACCCCTCAGCAGTTCTCTGGCTCTCCATGCCATCCCTGCAGTCTGCAGGCCACTCTGCAGCCTGCATCCCTGCCAGGTGTCCCGCCAGGCAAAGCTGGTTTATTTGAGGTCACACTGGCAGCTGAGCACAAGAGCCTGCTGCCTGTGCTGTTAACCTTGCCAAGTTGAGCTGTATCTATTTTTTTTTCTTCAATCATTCCTAGAAATATCAATTCTGGAAAACTCTGTTTTCCTACATAAGGTTTTGGCAGCCAGTCCTCAGCAGTTACCTCATTCTTCGCTCTGCTGCCATCTGAGAAAACGTCCCAGGAAAAACACTGCACCTGTAGGCAGAACAAATGCACAGAGGATGAAGGATTGGACTGACTCTTCATCCTGACAGGCTTATGGAGGGAAGAGTTCCATGGAGTTCAAGAGTCTTTGTGCTGCCAGAAACCTGAGACTCCACCTAGACTACCTCACATGCCAGGAAACGGAGACTTCATCACTTCACATGCAAGGAAACTGAGACTGGGCAGAGGAAAGTCTCTTCTGCAGATTAAAACTAAGAATATTTGCTAACTGGTGAATGAATGCATGAATGAGAAAAAGAGGGAGAGAGATATTCAAAAATGGAAGAAGGAAAATAAGAACACTTGTGGAATACAATGTAAGACCAGAGAAAGAAAGAGAGATAAGAGGTCTCTGTCACTAAGTGTCTCAGCCCATTTGGGCTGCTATAAAAGAATATCACAGACTGGGTGGCTTCTAAACAACAAATATCTGTTTCTCACAATCCTGGAGGTTGGAATATGCAAGATCAAGGCACTGGGAGATTTGGTGTCTGGTGAGGGCCTGCTTCCTGGCTCACATCAGTCATCTTTTTGCAATGTCTTCACATGGTAGAAAGAGTAAGAAAGAGCTCTTGGGTATCTTTTATAAAGGCTCATAGCATTCATGAGGTCTCCACCCTCATGACCCAATTGTCTCTCTCAAAGGCATTACATTTTAATACTATCTCATTGAGAGTTGGGTTTTAACTTATGAATCTGCGGGGGGGTGTAGGAGCAGGAACAAGCATTCAGTCCACACACTAAATAGGCATCTACTCCTCTCCCACTCTTTCAGGTAGAAATGTAGCCACAGGTCATCATTCCTTATTTTTGTTCCAGGCAGCATTTTCCAAAAATAAACTGTTGATGACTCTTCTATTACAGCAATTAATCATAAAGAGAGAGAGCCTCAGGAAGTATATACTCACATCTTCATATTTTAGACATGAGAGACTAAGACTTGAAAAAAGTGAAACAGCTTTCCCAGAATATCCAATTGCCATGGGATAGTTGCAAAAGGAAAAAGTGATACAGACAGACCCTGATCTACTTGTCCCTGAACATTCTTTTTCCTAAGGAAATAAGTTCAAAACATGTGCGTGCACACATGCATACCTGTGCATCTGTACCTACTGCAGGTACAAAGAGTTGCTAAATTTACTACTTCAGCAGCTGAGATTTTATAAGTTGACTTTTTACAAGGTGTTTGTGGTTTCTTAAAATGTGTTAGGCTCACTTCTTTTTTCTTCTGAGATTTTAAAAATTTTACATAGAATTTAAACATAAAAAGGCTGAGGTAATCAAGACAGTATCTGCAGAGATATACTATACCAGCAAATCCAAATCATGGGCAGTAAATTCAAGCCCACATGAGTGCCATGCCAAACCACTTCACTTTGAGAAACAGCATTTAAATAAGGTAATCAGAAGTCAAATAGGCCACCAGAAGGACCTGCTGAAATTGCATCAGTGAAATTGCATCAGTTTTTTTTTCTCTCCACACCTGATTAGAGAGAATTATCTTTTAAGTCAGTGGGAACTGAGTACTGGGGCCAGCTCCACAGTGACCTGGATATAGTTCAGTATTTATGGATTTTTTTAAATAATGGTCATCTCTGTCTAGTGACTTGGAGACCACTAGTAGGCAATGGACCGAGTAGGCTGTAAGCAGCCCCACTCATACTGCTATTCATCAGGCCTTGAGTTAGGATGAGTCACTGAACAGGTTATTTATTTCAATGAACCCATGATACATACTCCCATCTTATGGGGGAATGAGCTTGCCCAGGAAACCAGACACCCACTGAGAAAAATAAGGGGTGGCCTGGAGGAGGCTCAATGGGCCTCATACAGGGGGTCCATCTCCCATGAAGCTGCACTCACCTTCCTCCTCTGATATCTCTCAGCTCATCACCAGCATGAACATTCACCATGTAGGAACTTGCTAGGAAAGGAGCTGGACACTATACTGAAGACCTCCCTCAAGGGGTTGACAATCTGATAAGAGAGCCAAGACTTGTACACAAAAGGATAAATAATTATACACCTAGCATAACCAAAGCACCAGGGAAGCTGGTGAAGCCATAAATAATTATGGAGTTCAGAGAAGGGCATTGTGGTAAATTACAATGAATAATGAGGCCCTTCCTTCCTTTGACAGAATCTAAATCCTTTTCCACATTTGATTCTCATGTCTCATTATTTAGGGTAGGTTTGTGGTCTTCATTATCGTAAAAAAGGAGGAAGAAAGCAGAAGAATCTAGTACATAAAGTAAAAATCTGAATTCCAAAACTTGGGTTGAACACCTACAACATGGTAGGCGCTACAATAAAAAGGACAAATGAAACATAGTACATAATGGAATCACTGAACTCCACCCTAAAGATTAAATCCCAGTTGAAAGCAAGTATATATATAGCCAGCATGAGATCCTTGAATGTCATAGGCAAACTTGAGCGGAGTCAAGTAGAGGCCAATGAGCAGAACAGTGAAGAACGACATGGTTACTCACCCCAAAGAAGTAGAGCAGAACCTGGTAATAAGATATCAAGATGTGGGAACTAGAAATGTAGGCAGAATAAAGCAGACAACTAAGAAGGGTATAAACAGAGGTGGCAATAGGATGTTATCGAAAAGATGTTATCTAAGGAACTCAGAAGGGTTTTAAACAAGGGTGAGAAAGATGTGAACAAAGTAACATCAGGAAAGAGAAGGAGATATGCTGCTTCCCAGACTAGACACACCACATTGTCAGACAAGGGCTCATAAAAGCTTTCTTTTATCTGCATTTGTTCTCCTTACGGTGGGGACATCCCATACTTCTCAAGGGGAAAAAAAATGGGTGCAAATCTGACACCAGGCTAGAAATAAGACTTGGGAGTAAATTATCTAAAAGGCTGTATCCCAAGAATTGCCTCCTGTGATCTAGAGTTAGACATGATAAAAGTCAACTCTCAGTAGCCCTGCTCATGAAGATCAGGAGTATAAAAGTTTTATAACTACAGTAATTGTTTCTCAAGAAGAAATGTTCAAAATGAAATAAGAACAAAACTAACATTCTATATTAAAATAAAATTTACTCACAAAAAAGAAACATCTAAAAAAAAGTCAAACCTTGAAGAAAGATTTAGCAATAGCAGACAATGAATTGTAGAGCTAAAATATTACACCTAGAAATTGTGATGGCTCAGTTCCCATGAGCCTCAATAAGCTCAAAGATTAGTCTTTGCTCAGCAGGTATAGGTGATTCATTCTTATTTAATAATATCTAACTCTATCTCTGGGCTGTGTAATTTCTCAAAATAATGATATTATAAGTAGAGAAGTAAAAAGCAACAAAAATAACAAAGGAGCATCTGGGTGCAGAATATTTTCATGTCTCTTCTCACTTTTAAACCAAAATACATTTCTTGAGAAAGTGTGCTTTTCAGGTGTTCAGTGACACAAAACTTAACATGGCCACTTGGCTCTTCGTTGGCATTGGTAGGCCCTGGAGCTAGCTTGCTATAGGGAGAGGATACAAGATCTGCAGCTAGCCAGTTCTGTATTCGAATTCTGACTATCACTTAGTTATAATCATTAATAGTTAATAATTATTGAGCTAAGTACTATCATTGTACTCATTTTATGAATGAGAAAACTACGTGACTTTAGTAACTTGGCAAGGTCACCACAAATGGTAGAGCCAGGATTTGGCTCGACATCTGTGTAATGTGCCATATTACCTCTTCTTTCTTACATTTAGACTCTAGGCAACTTGGCTTCTTTGGGTCTCTTCAGTTTCTTCACCAATAATATAAAAAATATGCTGTCTAGCTTACAAAATCAAAAACTAACAGACATAATACATATAAAATGTTTCATGTAGTTCCTGGTCCATAGCAGGTAATCATTAAACAGTTGTTATTACTGTATTTAAAAGGTGATCATTTTTATAAGCTCTAAGACGTCACTGAAAAAATGATTATTTATAAAGTGATTTGGCTACATTTTTATCAATAAGAATAAAGATATTAATATTAGTTTTTCACTAATAGGAGAATCAATTTACATTTAACTTCTTTTACCTATGTATTTTGAGAATGTCAAGTATTTGAAAGATAACTAACAGGGCATGGATTAGGAACTGTATAACACACACACAAGATTAAATGGATGTTAAATGAACTTTGGTCTCAGCCTTATAATCTAAATAATCTAAAATAGTGACTTATATTGGCCCTAAAACATATCACTCACCAAAACTGTGAGCCTACTCACATATGTAAATTGGCTGCTTATTGGACCACATATCCCACAAATGACATTATTGTTGCTTATTCAATAGTAGCCACCGAGCCCCTCCACTCTTCCCCTCTTCCTTTTCTTTTTTTCTTGCTACCAAAACCCAGATTTTATTCAGGGTATTCATAGCCATAGTCTCCAAAGAGGGGAAAACCCTCCCTAGCCTTAGAAATTCTAATTAACCTAAGCTAATGATGATATTCCCTTTACCCTTGCCAATGATTGATTTAACACACACTTGTGATAGGAAGCTATATAGGAAGTCTATGAAGGACTTTACAGAAAGGTCTTTCATGCTCAAAAGTACACATTTGAAGGAGAAATGTCCCTTGTTGTCTTTGCGTGTAATACTTGGAACTACAGTGGCTGGTTCAGGACAATAAGGGGAACCATTGTAAGAGCTAAACCAATATGCTGAGAAAAAGGATGGCAAGAACACAAATCCTTGATGAGCAACAAAAGGTAATAATTAACCCCAAATGTGCTCTAACAAGAAGCCCTGTAGACTTCTTGTTAGTGAACTAACTAATTTACTCATTGTTTAAGCCACTTTGAGTTGGGTCTTCTGTTATCTGAAGCTGACTGTCTCTTAAATGATAGCTAAACCCAGGAATCAATGTCTTGGTTAAGCTTAGGAAGTCCAAGATAACAGAGATTGTTCAACATTCTTGATTCTATGATACCTACCAAAGGCATATGGCTGAAGGGAGGAGAAAGAGAAACAAGAAATTATATCATGAAAATGGAAGAACTGAGGAACTGGGAGCAAGCCTCTGATCCTGACAGCCTTTGAGATATAGACTGCTCCTTCCCATACTCATTTCACTTATCTTGCCTCCCAACAATTTGCTCATTCTAAACCTCCCTTTAGATATCCCCAGAATGTTGTAGTAGGACTTCAAATCAATTGCAATTCTAAAAAAAAAAATTTCTCCAGAACCTACATAGCTCCTGAAAAACAATGTCTTTGCTGAAATGTTCCTTCTCACCCTATACACAAACAAAATGTTATCCCCAACTGGCTTGCATTGAGTTTTCACAGGACTGGCAATGCCTGGAAAGCAACTTGGTCAGATTGAAGTAGAAATAGATGAGCTGCCCATAAGCCACTAGTTGTGTCTCTTTGACCACACTGAGCACAAGAAAGAGACACTTGCCTGAGTGGGCACAGCATGGAGAGTGAAGTACAAGAGCTCCTTGGAGCCACTAAATGAAAATCAGGGAAAAGTCAAGATTGACAGTAACAGCCTCCATTTCTCAGGGCGGCTGAATGGTTGTCATGAGCAGCTGTTCTCTTCCACTACTGACAGGCAGTAGGATTATATCTGGGAACAAAATTCCCTACAGTACAGTTTGTAGGAACAAAAGAATAAAAACATGCTATGGAAAGACATTATACAAGTCTTCCCTGGAGACATTTTGTGTTTTTTTCTTATCAAGCTATGTATTTATAAAATGAAGATTTATATATATATAAATACAGTATATATGATATGAATGCACATATGTATATCTATTATTATATATACATATGCATACAAAGAGAGATAGACAAGAATAAATGATGATAATAAAGATAGATAGGTAGATAGATAGATAGATAGATAGATAGACAGATAGATAGATACACTGCATACATGTAAAAAGGAAGGGGCAAAACATTAACTTGCAGTAAAGATAGACAGGTTCTTCTCCTGTCCTATCAATCTGTGATATGCTATATCCTAAAGACACATTCCACCCCCACCTCATCATGATTATTGTCATCATGAATTATTCTTGCATTGGTTAGTCAATTCCTCTCTTCACTGGCTTTACTAAAGAACTCTCTCTGCAATTTCAGCTGCACTTCTTCCTTACCACTGCTTCTCATATCCTCTTTGTTTCTCTGGGTCTCCAGTTTCATCCTTTCCCCCTCTCTTCTTAATCCATCATTCTTTGTGAGACACTGTTGGCTGAGCACTGCACAATAGGCCTTGTCTCACCCTATTTACTATGCCCATTAAATCTATTAGTCTCACTACACCATCAGCTTTTAAAAGTGCCCCTTTCACAGGCCCCCTTCTTACCTGTTCTAATGACATTGTTCCCTCTTCTACTGCCCTTTGAACACTCATGTCATTAAGCTCCAATTTCACTTTGCTTTTGATAATGACAAGATGGCTGCCCTCTATAATCTTACTCCAGAGCCTAATAGAGAGTACCTTTACAGCAGCAGCCACAAGAGATATCTATTGATGTCTCCCTTTGCCTCTCCTTCCCTCAAGGTCCCAGAGCTGCTGTTAGTGTGATTCTGTTCCCACCATGAGTGACCCATTCCCCACAGCAAGACCCATGTCATCTGTCCACAGCCTAAGCTAGCTCGCACAGGCTGTTTTAATTGGTCATTCCCATTTACACTGGAAGGTAACAAATGACTTTCAGCCCTTCCCTCTTCCCCTTTCCTCCTACTAAGCATTCTGCTCAGATGTTTAACTCCTATTCATTTCCTCAAATATTTACTTATGAGTGTATTTTAACTGCCAGGCTCTGAGCTAGGTGTTAGGAAGACAAGATAAATGAGACTTAGTCCCTTCTACAAGGAGATTCCCATCTGGGTGCAGGGGAGGGGGAAGACAGACCTGCCAAACAATGATTACGAAACAAGGGCTAATTGCTTTATCCAGGCCAGAAGGAATCCAGTCACACTGACTTCTTTTTTGTTGCTATACTAAAAATAAGGGAAAGTTGTGTCAAAACAGACTGCACTAAAATAAAAATGGACCTTGGTTCAAAACCTGGTTCAGTCAAAAATTTGAATAACTGGAGGCAAGCCACTTATAGCCTCAACACAGTTTCAAGGTCTTCAGCTCTGAAGGCATATAACAATTCCTGAAGAGGTAGACAACCCAGCACCTGACAGAATGTTAATTGAGCATCCACATATTTCTCACATTTTTCTGAAACTTCCTGATTTTTGAGGCCTGGTATCTTTCAATGAAAGTGTTTCCCCTAGTAACATACAACTGGTCATTTTTCTAGGAGGGTAGGTGTATTTGAATAAATGTGTGAGATGGATCTGCTTTAACTCCACCGAGGCTGAGGCAGCTCAGTTAATTCATCATTAGTATCTTTCTGTGGAGACAGGGTGCCCATCAGATTTGGGGCATGGGGAAATTAGAGTCTCTGCTGGGAATTTATTCATGCCTTAAAGAGGAGCTGGCTTTCTTACCATTGACAGTCTCTAATCAAGGGGAGCCTGCGACTTAAACTGCAAAGGTGTTCCAGGTCAGGAAAGAGCCATATTAACAGACTTTTCATGGAAAGCTCACATCAACTGTCTTTGAACAGCAAAGGCCTTAAACCCATCTCCTGTTGCATTTCATTGTGACAGAAGACCCCCACTATCTGTACCCCAAGGGAAGGGACTATTGCAAAAATCCTTTCCATGTCTTACCATGAACAGCATCAATTGAAGGGCAGTGAAAAATGATTATTGAGCCATGTACAGACCACCCCAGCATTTTAAATTACAGATTGTACAAGAAAAATATAACTTCTTTTGTTTTGACTGTACTCAAGATAATCTTATCAGGGATGTCAGGAAAGAATAATACTGTAGTTAAAAGAATATTCAGTGCCCCTTCAGGCACTTTTCAGAATTCAGAGTGTTGGCACATATTTAAAAATCAAATACATAAGAAATGCATAACTTAGAGGGCTCAGCTGCTAAATTAGCAGAGGCTAAGGAAAGAATGAGTCAGGAAAATGCTTCCCCAGAAAGCAACCTAGCCTTTAGCCCCAACTTTTTCAACTCTTGTCAATGCACTGCAGTCTGGTGTTGATGTTAAAATCATCCGACAACTTGTAACTCAACTATACACCATTAGACATAAGCTACAAGTGTCTATTTTTACACTCTAGCAGCAATTCCCTTAGGAACCCCAAACTTCCTTTCAGTCAACTCTTCTGTCATCCCTGAGAACATTCCCTCCTATGGATGTTCCATTCTCTTGTTGGATGACTTTAAAAAGTTGCCTTCCAGTTCCTAATTGCCTCAAGCAGCTGCCTAATGCAGCTTCCAGGCTCAAAACACTATGGAGTATCCATTTTAACACTATCACTGACTGATATAGAGAGAGGGATTGTTTCTGTGCCTGTCAGGAAAACAACAGTTGTCATATTCATTGGCCTCACAGGAAACTAGGATGCCCTGCCATTGTGCACAGGATTTTTCCTAGGGGGCTCTGGCCAATGATGAGCCACCAGGCGTACCAAAGAGGAATGGCTTTATTCTGCCCTCTGTTCTCCTTGGCAGGGTGACATCATTTGCTCAAGTACCATCATCAACAAGGTCTATATATACACTGCCTACAGAAAACATTTTATATGCCAACAGCAGTTATGACAAACATCATTAGCACAACACTGACTCAACACAACATTAACACAATATTAACTCTAGGTAACACAGTGCCAGCTCCAGGCCATGTCTTACTTATTTTAGAAAACACCCAGTTACAAAATGCACTCGATAAAGACTTGTGGATTAATTGATTCCTTGACTGGTCTATCTATTGAGTACTGTACTCTGAAGTTCACATTTTGATATAAGTGGGTGGGATTTTCACAGCAATGGCATCTGCTTCCAGGGCATTTCACCTGCCCACATTTTATAGAAAGAAAGATACTGTCACTGAGGCTCCTTTGTTTTCCATAAAGAATAAAAAAGCTGCCATAAAAAATTATTAAGAGAGAAAAGAGAAGATGTGTGACTTTCATCATTAAAGAAAAATCAACATTTGCATGTATTGTTGGTGGAAGTTTATAGCTAAGTATCATTTAATTTGAGGCTATTTTCAAAGAATGGCCAATAATTAATCACTAGTGTTTCAAATTCACTTTTTAACTGTCTCTTCCTTTCTTTCCATCAGTGGTTTCAGAAAATATTCTAGTTTCAATGGAAAATATTGAAAGAATAGAGATCTTTAATGAGAATAAACATGCAAAATTGGTTTTCCTTATTCGGGAAAATAAGAACTCTGGCTGGTACATTTCTCCCGTAAAGTATCTATTAGGGCTTTCCAGCATTGGGCTCTCCCAGCTTGTGTTCACTTTGTCTGGTCATTTGGGGGTAACTTCAACTTTGTGAACTTTTCCAGCAAGTGAAGAGGCCAAAGTAGCCTGTCTTTCCTTGGAAATAGTTAATATATAGTAAAAGTTTGGTACTCAAACACAAGACTCCAATTATGTTTTCTAAAGGCCTTTAGTCTTGATAGAATTGGCTCTTGCTGGGACTCAGAAATCAATAAGCCAAAATAAAGTCCTCAGAAGCAAAAGTTTTTCTCTGACCTTCTCCTGCCCTCCTGTCTCTCAATCCCATTCTTCCCTGAGGCTGGCCGTAGAAAGCGGAAACCCTTTTCCCCAAGGCAGGTCATAGAAACCACAGCCCCTTTACCCCAAAGCTAGCCATAAAACCTAAAATTATTACTCCAATATTTCCATATAGTTTATCCAAACTCTGAAGTTCTCTTTTTATTTTTAGACTTTTTCATTCTTTACCCACATATATCCTCTTCTCCATATCCTACCTGGTTTCTCCAGTGAGGAAATAGTAAATGATGTTTTGGCTTTTTTTTTGTTATTTTTTATTGAACATTCATACTGAATATGTTCACCAATATTCAAGATTTTCTATTAGGTCCATGGTTAGATCACATTTCCCTGCCCCCTTGAAATTGAGTAGAGCCATGTGATTTGTTTTGCCAACGAAATGGGAGCAAAAATAATGTGTTTTGCTTTAAAGCAACACACATAAAGAGAGGGTAATTTTTGCAGGCTTCCTTCTTACTACCAATGTGATCAGCAAATCGCCAGCCATTGGCGACTCCATCAGCTTGGCTCTGGATTAAACAAAACCCCAGCTGACCATAGTGGGCAAGTATCAAGAGTAGTAAAGAAAACTTTGTTGTTTTGAGTCACTAAGACTTGTGGCTTATTGCAGTATAAACTAGCCTAGCCTGACTAACACATTGTTGTTAGTACTGATTCTGACTAGTTTAAGGCTGTCAGATACTGTTGCTTACAGTGCAGTTTTGTAAAGCATAAAATTTCTAACATTTAAATCAATAAATGGTTTTTCAAAAAGGGTGCTGTTCACAAAGAGTTTTTATAATTGTCTTCTGGGCATGGAGTTCCTCAGTTGCAGTTTCATCTAAACAAAATTTTCTGTATATTTATAGCACACTGGTTCTGAGAGAAAATGTTGATTAGAAAAATATAGAAAAATATTTTTGCCTTCATCATAGGTATTTTTTAGGGACTCCTGTTACTGAGTAATTTTTATGAGTGTATCACAGCTGAACCCTTGCCAGAGATAGGTGCTAGCAAAATAAAATTATTGTTGTCATGATTATTTTATCATCCCCAATACCTTGCAGCTAAGCTCTCAATGGTTTTCAACATAAATAGAATTTAGCCAATTCAAAGCAGGTTTATAAACTAATAAGCCTGTGAAGTTGAATCTGTAGAAATAGCAGATTGATCTCAAAATATTTTTAGATGAATATTTTTAAGTGAAGAAAATAATTAAATATTGGAGAATGTAGATATAAACAAATGCTATTTAACCTTTCCTGAACAAAGCTTTATCCAGCTATTGGCATCTTTAAGGCAGTAATAATCACTAATTCAACCTCCACTCCAGCCCTATGGGCTGGAGACATTCTGGCAGAGGTTTAATAATTGTCATTCCTTAATCTGGCAAAAATCTTCTCCTAAACTTGAAGTTCTGGCCAACAGAAGAAACCCCAAGAACAGAAATGTTGTCATTCTTTAATCCAGATGAATGGACAACAGAGAACCTCAATTAGAAATAGTCCACTGGCTTATTTCTAAACCACATCTGTGAAAAGCAAAGGGACTCCACAAGGATAGATCTGAACAGAAAAGGAAGCACTGTGCTAATTTCTTCACTGTTTTTCCATGTCAGACCATGTGAGTGGACATATGAATCGTGTATTTGAACAGGCTTAGAATTTAAGACAGCCTGTTATTGTCACACATTAATTCCAGTATAAAATAAACATTAATTCCATTATAAAATAAAATTCATATACATTGTTTCTTAACAAGTCATTTTTCCTTTATTTGTAATAGTCAAAGGACTTCTTTTTTTATCTCTCTTTTTCTACTGTTGTTTTTATGTCTATAAATCATTTGTCATAAAAAGCAGCTGTCCCCATAAAATTCTTCTTCACTCCCTCATAATCATGACTTGACTCAAAATAACTTTAGTAAACTGGCATACATAGCAATGTTAGTTATAAGGAATAAATAGAAAATGAATGTATAATAATCTCATTTAGTTTTAATAATAAAAAATTGCATAGACCCATAAACCAGAGAAAAGAATAACTTAGTCTTTAACTATGTCAAACATTGTTTACTATTTCTCAGTTGTTTTCTGTAGAGAAATACTTTTTTTTAATGTTCCAGAGTCCATTTTCTATACATGTATTAGATTTTTTTGAAATTATCAATATGTGCACTTAAAATAGTACCTTCAACATAATCTTTCTGGTTGCAAAATCCTAAGACAAATTCACTTTATATGTAGCTCATGAGTTAATAAAATAATTGGAAAGTGGTACACTTTTGCTTCATTTTAACCTTATATAATAAGCCTTCAATTTATCAAAAGACCAAAATGTATTCTTATTTAGAAACTAGTTAATTCACTTTTCTGGTTAAGTTAAATAAAATAAAATATTCCTTATTGTTTTAAGTCTTATTATGAAGTAATTTCCCCATATTTTCTTTGTTTTTATTTTTATAATTAATTTTATAAAATGAATTAACATCTTTCTTTGTAGTCAATACTATATGTTATTGTACATAATTGATACTTCCTTTTAAAATGTAGGATCTTTCAGGGCTTCAGGATAGAATATTCCATATCAATATATGAGGAGAACCCAAAAAAAACCAGAATTACCTTTGGAGGATGGGCCCCTTGTAGTATATAGGCTTCCCCTGCTAGGTAAGTGTTCTAAGAATCCACCAGCATCAGTGTACCAGCTAGCATTGTTGTGAGAGGCTGCGTTCAGCTTCAGTGAATATTTTTGAGGCAAACAGGTGACTGGTTCTTCCACCATGACAAAGTACCTGCCCACACCATGCTGAGTGCTCAGCAGTTTTTGACCAAAGATGGCATAACCCCCATGCTCCACTTTCCCTATTCACTCGATCCTGCCCAAGCAACTTTTTTTTTTGTTTCCATGTATTTTAAAAAGTCTTCAAAGAGAAAAATGTTGCTGATGTAGAAGAAGTGGAACAAAAATTCAGAAGCACTAAAAGGCATCAAAATCGACAAGTTAAAAAACTGTTTTGAGCCATGGAAAAGGTGTCTTGATAAATGTATAGCATCAAACAGAGAGTACTTTGAAAATGACTGAAGTTTAAACATGTGAGAATAAATACACAATTTTTAATAAATAAATTCTGGGTTTTGGGGAGTCCTTTCTCATAGGTGACAGGATAAAACAAAGTCTTAGGCCTCTGGTCTCAAATGGATTAAGGGTAAACATAAAAATCACCTGGAGAGATGATTTTGTTGTTGTTGTTTTTTCCAAACTACATAAGTTCATCCCCACTTAAGATTCTGGAATATATGCAATCTGAAAAAATTCCTCTGGTGATTCTGTGGTTTATTGCTTTAGAAACGCCTTTAATAAAATAGTGCTTGCTTTTAACTAGCATTTGCCAATCGAATTATTTTCTTCTTTCTCCTAAAAATTATGTGCAGTTTAAAAAACTCAAGTTAATTGAAGGACTTGATCCATTGAGCTTTTCTTAGTTAAGGCCTCAACTGTACGGCTAGCTCTGCTTCCCTGTTTATACAGACAAACATGCCTTCTTTGTCTTCCACCAAATTAAAAACCTTTGCTTAGAGAACCGGGTCTGGTGAGTGGACACTACCAAACACTCTGCCTTGTAGCTAATCGGCTTTGCTGTAGCCAACCAGGATAAAACAGCAGCCAATGTACCAAATCTGCAGCACAGACAGGGAAATAGTTCTATCAAACAAAGAGAGTAAAGTGTTGGGCTTTGCAAACTAAGATAAAGCCCCAACCCACAAGATTATCTTGATGCATATGATTGGGAAGGACTAATTAGAAGAGAGGATGTCATTTTATTTTCTAACCAGCCCTCTCTGATCTGAAGCCATGACACCCCCTCACTGGTTACCTAGCAACCCTTCTTTGTGTATGTAGGGTTACTGTTCCTGCATTGTTATTCAATTTATTTGCCATTTTGAATGTCTTGATCTTCTCTAGGACTATCCCACCCGGGTGGGTTGGCCTCAGGTTCTAAAATACCAGAAGGCAGTCTATGAAGTGGATCCAAATGCCATCATAGAGTTCACTGTCATCTATAGATCAGCACTAAACAAATACTATGGATTTTACCTTGGTCCTCATGATTTTACCAGAGCCCTCCCCCCTCTGCAGCCCCAGTCAACCACCCCCTGCCCAACCCAGAAATTGCTGTCATTGCTTTTATCTTGATTGAAAGAATATATGCAGGACTGGTTCCTTTTAACTCAGTAGAAAAATGACTATCAATTTAAACATTAACTAGTGTCCAATCTAATCATGAAGCTAAAAACAGAATTCGTTTCTGCACATAGTAGAGTTTCTCAGAAAATCACTACCCAACTAAACTTCACAATTTCACCTAAACCCTAGCAATATGTAAATAGGTAATCAGCCACATTTGGAAACGTATTTTTTAATCAGGTAGTTTAGATGCATAATCACCTTCAAATCAAACCGCCATTAGAGGCCATTAACTCTTGAAGGAAGGAAACTCAGTTTGGCAGAATTCTATCAGAGATAAAAAGATGCTGGTTCCACCTTTAATTCTTGTTGAACCCTAGGCTTGCATATATCTTCCATCTGCCTCTATTTTTTTTCTCCTTAAAAAGAGAATTGTGATGCTTTCCTAGTGCTAGATTAGAATTAGGAGGCTTAACAAAACCGTGAGCATGTAGCCTTGAGTTACTAGAAAAGGGCTGTCTCCTCTTTACTGTTTCTATTTTCCTCTCAGTAAGTCACCTGAGAATTGCTCCTAGTGTCAAAAGTCTAAATACCTCCAGATTCCCATCCCTAGTACGTTCTAATATACCCTATCTAATATGCAATCTAGTTTACATGCTGATGATACAATTTGATCAAAGCCATTGCACAATATTATTTATTCTAAAATCACCCCCCATTGCAAAAGGTCACATCCCCATTCACTTCAGTACCCAAGTAATTCCAAAACCCTCATGGCCATTCTTTTGGGTTTTATACGGAAAAGGAATTTGCAAGCATTTGTTGTCTACCTCCCACTGTGCTGGTTGGGGGGGGGAATAATGGCAACAGGTGGACCTAAGTCCTAGGATATGAGACAGTGGGATGTATGGCCTGCCAAATTTAGACAGCTCAATTAAAACAGCCCCATTCACTCATACCAAGAACAAAAAGCTGGGAGCTGGGGGAGGGAAGGCAAGTGCAGGTGACAGCAACTGCGGATTTTCATCTCTGGGGTCATTAGCTATGTTTATATTTCTATAGCATAACTGTGTGACAAGCTAGCATGATTATTTTTGCCTTTGCCTCATCACTCAGTGCAAAAGGGCAGAGGTGAGTGCCTATAAATTCACACAGCTGTTGGCTGGCAGAAGGCATTTGGAAAATAATTCAGTAACACAGGCCTTTATTTCACTGAAAGAACTGTTTTTTGGAAACATTCCCTCTAAACCTTGAGAGTGCCCAGGCTCCTGCAAAACCTTCCCAGGTTAAAGCAAAGCACATTTTCTGGTTCTTGTGCCAGCCGGAGGTATGCAAAGATTTTTCTCGGCAGGAAGTCACTCATAGACATCACATGAATATTTAAACAATGGGAAGCCAGCAAAAAGATTCTTTCACGCTGCAGGATGATAGTGACTTCTGAAATTATCACAATTATCATTCCATTATTGCAAAACAAATGACCTGATTTATTATGCTTTGCCTCTGCTCATCTCTGGATCTCTTCCTGATATATTACACAACCGGTTACTTAGGCATTCTACACAAACAGCATTTGTATCGATTACTTCATTAATATTTTGATTATTATAAATCTCAGGAACTCAATCCACATCCTAGGCTAGAGTCAGCTCTGCACAGCCTCTCCCCCAAAGAAGACGATAAGAGAATTTTAGAGTGGGATGCGATGTTGTTGTCTATGGAATTCTGGGAAATGAGTTTGCTCATCACATCACTCTCCCTTCAGGGTTAAAACACTCCTCACTTAATCCCACCGCGGAAAAGGTCAACAGTTCCTGAATTGGTAGGAAAAGAAAGCTTGCATTCAGAAAATCTAGGCAGAAATGCTACTCCCAACTATAATTCCAGTGCTACATGTCATACTTCATCTTAAAAAAAAAAAAAAAAAAGGCGGGTTATTTTCCTTTTAAGAAGAAAAGATGAGAAAGAAAAGCAGTGGAGAAATTATTACAGTTAAGTCATCAGTAAAGTAGCAGAGGTAATATTAAAAGCCAGGTCATGCTTTCAATTCTGTCCTCTCTTAAATTCTTCAGCCACATTAGGCTGCTTTGAGTGTCCTGAGTACCAACCCAGAGCCATGAGCAAGTTTGTTTATCCTTTCAGCAAACTCAGTAAAGAGTTGTCATATCCCACAGGTGATATGGTGGGATCAAGAGAGGAATTCTGGGACAAAAAGTCAAACAGCACACTTAGCAAACGCAGATTATGGTAGCATGTATGTTGTAATGAGATAACTGATGGGCCATGAGTCAAATTCCCACTTCTTCCACTTTAAACATTATCATAGTTTAAAGTGCTCGAAAAGAGTATGTCCAGTGATACACTGTTAAAGAGTAATGTCTTTAACTGGGCTCGTGTGTCAGGCTGGAGGTTGAAAAGAAAACTGAAAACGTTTTTCATGTGCTATGAAATGACTTAGCAAATGATTTTAAGCTTTACCTGTCCAGTAACACTTTAATCAATCCCTTCCTCATCTGGGTCTAAGTTTTGCTCGGGGATCACAGATGGTATTCTGCTCTCAAGGTGAATCTAAGGTTGCTCCAGGTAAGCTGTGATAAATCTTTAGATGAATTGTCCTGACAATATTCCCCTTCCCCCTTCCCTGCTCTTTTATTAGACCCCACCCCCGCCCCAACCCCCTCTGCACAACAATGCCCTCCTAGAAAGCAAACAGGAAGGAAGAAAGGAAGGAGAGAGAGAAAAGTAGTAAGGAAAGGAGGAAGGGAAAGGGAGGGTGGGAGGAAAGGGAAGCAAAGGTAGAATCATCAGGATTCCAAAAGCAACTGATGTCATGGCACATTTTGAAGTTTCTATTACAAAAAAAATGTTTAAACATTATATAGAACAGTATTTAAAAAAAAATACTGAGCCGGGCTCGGCGGCTCAGCCTGTAATCCCGCGCCTTTGGGAGGCTGAGGTGAGTGGATTGTCTGAGCCCGCGGGTTCGAGACCCGCCTGGGCAGCGAGACCTCATAGCTACAATAAATTAAAAAAAAAAAAATCAGCCGGGTGTGGTAGCACGTGCCTGTAATTCCGGCTACTCAGAAGGCTGAGGCAGAAGGATCGCCGGAGCCCAGCAGGTTGAGGCTGCGGTGGCCACTGTACTCCAGTCTGGGCGACAGAGTGAGACTCCAACTCAAAAAAAAAAAAAAATACTGGCCCAGTTTTCATGGAGATGAGGAATAATATTGGAAAAATATAGAGAGCAAGAAAAATCAAGGTAACTCATTAGAAATCAACTATATACAGTTGACTTAATACAAGTTTGTTGATTGCTTATTGGAGAACTTCATTAGAACTGTATCCATCAGACAAGAAGAAAGACGCTAAGAGGTCATCTCATTTTGTGGTTTAGAGAGAAAAATCAGACCACCACTCAAGAGTCATTTAGATAAAGATTAGAAACATAACTCCTATCCCTCTTCCAAATTCAATCCCAGAAATGAACATAAAAGAGAAGTAACCAGAGAATGGGGAAATTTTGCCAACTTGTTGTGTTCTTAGCTCAGTGCACCATAGGGGTTAGGGTAGAAACCTAAGAAAGGGGTTGTTCCCAGCACAGTCATGTAGGAAAACCATGAAATGAATACAATTAACTCTACCTGAGCCAGGAGCTTGGTTTGCCTGATGTAAAGGGAAACATTGGCTACTGCTTTCTTTTCTTCCTCTTCTTGGGAGAAAGCATCTTCATATCACACAAAAGATACCGGAAAATATCATAAATTAGCCACAGTTCTCTCTATTAAAATTGACATACTTTCCCTGAAGAAATAATGCATAAGAGAAGTGCATTTATTTCCCCTTGCATTAGAAAAGGGACATAGATCTTGAGGAAACAACAGACAAAACTGAATCTCTGGCAATACAACAATATTATTTGATAAAATATCTTCTCTGGGATCATTTTTCTTACCAGAACCAAAGTATTTTTCAATGTTCTATCTTCCTATCTGTCCTTCATGATATATATAACTTAGAACTTTTAAGACATTTACCAACCAAGCAGGGGAACTAAGAGAGAGAGAAAGAAAGAGAGAAGCAAAATAACAGAGAAAGAGAGAAGTAAAAGAAGAAAAGAAACAATGACAGCATTGTGTAAGTGTACAAGTTTAAACATTTTGAGCAAAGCATTCTATTGCATTGCAAATACCTGGAAAGATTGTTCTAACTTTCTTGATTGTGAAAATTCTCAGTATTCTATTATAATCTTCTATTGTCTAAATCAGACACTTCCCTTACCACAAAACAAGTTGTAATTGGCCTTTGGCACCACAACTGGAGTAACGCAATAAGAGCTTCTGGCAGACTTCATATAACATTCCCCCATTATACTTTCCAGGATGTTAGTTTTATTTTCTTATTTCCTTAGATCCAAAAGGATTTCTTTTTAATTAAGAGGTAAGGATATTTTCCTGGGCATCTTGAATTCTTTAAATTTATTTGCAAATCAACACTGATGCTAAAGCAGTTTTTCTACCCTTTGATTCTAAGTCATAATAAATTCAAGACAAAAGAGATGACCCTCCATTGTAATTTCCAAGGTCTCTAGCCTTATAAACTCTAGCCTATTAAGGGCAGTAAACTCAAATCTATAAGCACATTTTCAAAAAGCTTGTAAATCTAAAACATGATAATCATGTGACCAAAAACGTGCAAAATGTGTATTGAAGCTGTACTTATGATATCACATGGGTTAGTTATTGTTCTTACCTTGTTTGTGTACTCCACTGATTTTGAACAGCAAGAGAGGCATTTGAAGAAACAAATAAAAGAGCCCTAGACCCACCCCAGTCCTGATGCATCAGAATTTCAGGGACTGTTGAGTACTTGGAAAATTTTGGGGAGCCCACAAATGATTTTGATGCCCAACTGAGGCTGAGAATCACAGGTCTACTCTGGCCTTCTCGAAGTTGGTCTCCTACAATATGAAAAGCAAATGGACTTTCCATCTTTTCAAGGTTCCAAGGAGGAGGATGGGGACAGGATTAAGTTAAAATATCATCACATCTTCAAGGGAAGGCACAGCACAAGTGTCCTAAACAATTTTGAGATAGCTCCACAAGAATATCACCTAAACATTTTGCCCAGTTTCCTTTATTCTATTCTGTTTTTATTTTATTTTTATTTTTTATTTTATTTTATTTTATTTTTGAGTTGGAGTCTCACTCTGTCACCCAGACTGGAATGCAGTGGCCGTTCCCGGCCACTGCAGACTCAACCTGCTGGGCTCCGGCAATCCTTCTGCCTTAGCCTTCCAAGTAGCTGGAACTACAGGCGCGCACTACCATGCCTGACTAATTTTTTTGATTTATTGTGGAGATGAGGTCTCGCCAAGTTGCCCAGGTGGGTCTCGAACCCACGGGCTCAGGCAATCCACTCACCTCAGCCTCCCAAAGCGCGGGATTATAGGCTGAGCCACTGAGCCTGGCTTATTCTGTTTTTAAATAAGTATTCCTGATGCCCTCTCCAACCTTGACCATTCATATGACTCAACATTGTACATCCACTTCAGGCACATCATCTATTTTACAGAGCAGTGCTTTGGGTAGACAATTTGTTCAAGAATTTCACCTTGCAGATAGGTTAACTGGCAGAGAATAGAAGAACAGAAGAATATAAAACTGTCAAATAGAATCACATTAAATTGATGAGTTCCCAGAACAGAAAGCCTATTGCACCCCTCACTACTTCCCAATCATATTAAAGAAAATTTGAAGAAGAAAAATCTAGAAACAAAGGAATCAGTTTCCCCCAAATATATAACCACAAAGTGATAAGCAGTTATACTACAAATAGACAAGAGAAAGGAAGTGATTCTACCAAAAGTAACACCCCTCTGACATCAAAGATATAGTAATATATCAATTCTCTAGTTAATTTGACAATGGAGTCCAAAATATTTAAGACAAAGTAATTTACTTGCTGATTTAGCAAGCATAGAAGATCTTCTGTGTGCTAGTTATTGGGATAAACATTTGACTAGTCTTTCATATAGCTAATGTTCAAAGAAACTCTATGAGATACTTACTCATTATTCCCACTTTACAAATTATGAAAATGAGGCATAGAAAAAATAAGAAACTTTCCAAAGATTCCATAATTAGTAAGCAGCAGAGCAAGGATGTGAATCAAGGCAGTCTGGCCCCAGAGTCCAGGAAGTTAACCACCAACTCTTGCAGTCTCTCGTTTTTCACCAAAAATTTTTATGATAGAGAAAGTTTATCAGTAGCTCCTCCCAACAGCTCATTTCACTTTCCCTTCCATCAAATCAGGATATTTTCTTGTCTCTCTTTTCTCCTGTCCAAGCTTACATACCTGGCATTTCATTTCCTCAGGGTCTTGATGTCTATTGGTTCACAGAATAAGTGGGTTCACACCAAGGAGTCAACAAATAAAAACTGACTTAACATGTTAGCTCCTAAAGAAAATGGGTTTCCACTGAACCACAGGCTGTGAATGCTTAACTCAAAGCAGTAGTTACTGTGGGAATTCTGGTCACCGATGTGCAAGTGAGAACCTTTAGAGTAAAATCCATATCTCAATCATATGTGTATTCTCAGAACCTTGTAGAGAGCCTGAATTCAATCCTACTGTAAGTTTATTGGATTGTAAAAACAGACTAGGCTGCTCCTGCAACCGTCTCACACAGGTCAATTTCATTCACAAAAGATTAGCTGGCCCACCTCATATGAACACTCACAGCTCCTTTGGTTGGGAAGCCACATTCCAACCATTCATAAGGGAGACAGAATGGGCCTTGAGCTCTGAATGCCAAGAAAAAGCATGTTTTAGTGAGGTGATACCTAGAGGAAATGTCTTGATCATGGGTCATTGCTCAAGTGTACCAAGTTGCAGGCCTAGGGCAACATGAAATCCCAGCTCCCGAGGGAAGCTACAAATTAAGGGGAAAATCTTGCTTGAAACAAAGAGGCATCCAAATGGGAAAATGACCTTGCAGTTTCACAGATTTATCTAGGGATATGTCTATTGAAAAATCTCCAGTAAGGCACATTGTATTTTCCAAGATAACACAACATGGTCTCTCATTCCACATTTTCTTCTCACAAGATGACATACTCTTGTCATCAAAAAGTGAGCCTGTGTTTTTTTCTGCTTTAAATCTGGGCAGGCCTGAGATTACAATGGAAGTGAGACTGTGTGACTCCCAAGGCTAGATCTTAAGGGTGACAGAGCTTCTGTCTGGTGCATCTGGAACACTCACAGTTGGAACCCGGATGCGAGGAAGCCAAGCAGGCACGTGGAAATGCCGCGTAGATGTTCTGGCCAATACCCCCAGCCAAGCTCCCAGCTGACAGCCAGTATCAACCACTAGCCATATGAATGAGGAAGGCTTCAGGATAGCTCCAGCTCCAACCACATTCTGACTCCAATTATATCAGACACTGCAAAAGAGAGCCACCTACATGAGTCCAATCAACCTTCAGAACCATGAAAAATAATAAAAATGGTTGTTATTGTCTTAGGTCATTAAACTTCAAGATGATTTGTTATACAGCACTAGTAACTGAAACATTCAGCCAGGAAACAGGTTCAGGAGCCACTTTCTGCAAACATGAGGATTCAAACCTAAAGAAAAGTTGTGCTTTCCTAATAAAGAGAGATAGCTAATACAGTCCAGAAACTGGATAGGATGGGCTGAGTCATAGCAGTCAGAAGTTCAGAAGCTGTAAAACCTCCCTTGAGAGCATGCTGAGCCTGCCCAGAGAGAAGCCACCTCACAGATGATTAGAATGTAAGTGGATAACGAGCCATTTGAATTATCTGCTCTAGTTCAAACACATGCTGTTGCCAATATGCTGTGGCAGCCAGCTAACATCTGAGCATCTTTAATTTAAATTGCATATACTTAACTTGAAATGGCATCTATACTCTGAAACTAAGAATTTACTGTACCATCATCAGATCATAGGAGAAATCATCTTTTTAGGAATTTCCTAAATTTGTCTTTTTACTGCACTCTAATGTGGTAACAGCTTAATGCCTGATGGCTCCCAAGTCAAATGTTTCAGAGTATGAGATATAACTCCTATTCCAATCAGTTTGTTAATACAAATGCTGTTTCCTATCTACATATGTCAATGGAATGGTTCTCAGCAGCTTGGGTCTCATTCTCTTATAAACACCAAAACCAAAATCTGTAACCTTAAACAATAGACACATTCATAAAGCCAGAATGTAATTTATCAAGCTCAAAGACAAATCTTTCAAGGCAAAACCTCCAAAGGAAACTGAAAGAAAACAAGCTTATGATAGACATTTGAGACCGTATTCAAAATAAAAATAATACAATTCTAATTCAGCATTTGTGGAGCTCCAATTCTAGGCTCAAGATAAAAACAAACAAAAATCTACCCAAAATGTGTATTAGAGTTAGTCATACTGCATTACTATTTAAAAACAGATGGGAAGACAGTCATATAAAACGACTTCCTTTCAGTCTGCATCTCATTTGGTCCCCACCGTATTTAACATTCCTGACCATTGAATATCCCCTCCCCAAAACTTTCTTTTGCCTTGGATTTTACAGCATTCCCTTCCCCCTTTTTTCCTTGCCTCCTGGGAGGCAGTTTCTAGACTCTAAACCAACCTGATTCACATCCTCAGTCAACCCCTCCCTAGCTGCATGACTTTTCACAAGCTAAATTACCTAGCCTTAGTTTCTGCAACTGTAAAATAACGTATTTCACACAAAGATACCATGATGCTTTGATGAAATGACTAGGTACAAAGTCAATTACTTAGTACTTAGTAAATGTTAACTGATATTTTAATGTGATACTTAGTAGTCCTAGGTGCCTTTTGTTGCTTCCTTTCCCTTTACTGACTTGTGAAAAGTTGGGATTCCTCTTTGGGATTCCCAGAAAGTTGGGGTCTGTTCTTAACTCTTGTTCACTTCCTCTGAATTACCCCTTCCCTTTCACAGCATCAATTACCTCCAACTTGTCAATGATCTTCCATCCTGATCTTTCTCCAGACCTTTATTTCTGATTATTGTCCTGTCCTTCTAAGGAAACCAAGTCATGCCTACTTAGTGTGTCCAATCCTAAGTGCAGTTCATAGATACCAGAGGGTCTAGCAGTGATCCATAAATGGCACCACCTATGGGCTCTCAGTCCAGAGATTCTGAACCAGAGGCTGTTATGGTCATCTGTTGCAGGAAAATGAGGTCAAGATATGAGTTTTGAGGCCAACTCTATGACCAGGCAGCAGGCTTGTAGTACAAGGGGAAGACCCAAAAGAACTCAGAATTTATTTATAGAAAATTATTTATTTGTTCTTGCATGTTTAAACTTCAGTCATCTCCCAGCTACTCTCTGATGCAATACACCTATCGAGACTTTTCTTTCAATGCTCAAAACAGATTTGAGCTCATCAATTTTGATGCCTTTTCGTGCTTCTGCTATTTTTTGTTTCACCTCTTCCACGTTGGTAAAATGTTTCCCTTTGAGGGAGTTTTCTCATCTGGGGAAGCAAATAAAAGTCACTTGGGGCAAGAGCAGGTGAATGGGGTACGGGGGTCATGCCATTTTTGGTCAAAAACTGCTGAAATCTCAGTGCAGCGTGGGCAGGTGTGCTTGTAAAGTGCCCATCATGAAATGGGAAAGGTATTGAAAGAATCTTCAAAAAAATTCACTGAAGCTGAGTTCAGCATCTCACAACAATGCTAGCTGGTATACTGATACCAATGGGTTCTTAGAGCACTTACCTAGCAGGGGAAGCCTGAACTACAAGGGGCCTGTCCTTCAAAAAAAATACCAGTTTGGGGGGGTTCCTCCCACCCTGTATAACTTTGGTTTACTTGTTCTAATATAGTCTCTACCTTTTCTTCACCCAGGTCCCTGCCCTGGGAGATCTGCACATACTGCATCAAGGGACTTTCATGTCCTCTGTCTGGCTAGGTTTGGCTAATGGAGACACCTGGTAAAACATTAGAAAGAGAGAAGAGAGGGAGGTTGGAATAATTATTACCTTGGCTCCTCCCTGCAGTATCCTGTCTCTCCTACCTTCACTCCTCAACTAAGTACCATAACTTCTCTCATGATGGCACTCTCCAGGGGACTCTTCTGTGGAGTTCCAGACCCCCTGTTACTAGCCCCAGGCCACATCACTAACTTGCCTACACCTTCAAACATAATTTCTTCAGTAAACCTTCCTCAAATGATCCCAATTGCAGTACGCCATCTGTCTTTTGCTGGAACCCTGACTGAAACACCTGCCCATTTAGTAGCATTGCTTTTCCTTAACAAAAAAAAAAAAAACTGTAAAACTAACTTAAAACCTTTAAGATAAATATTAAAAAACTGTGCTGTAAAAAATTATCCCTAATTTTTATCCATAATCCTATCACACTATTAGAGTGCTGATGTATTATTGCTTTGCAGTATTTCTGATGCATATTTAACATAGTTGTAATTAAAGTATTCCTAAAATTTCATGTCTTACTTTTTCATTTACTATTATAAAATAAGCATTTTCCATTTTGCTAAATAACTCTTTATAAACATCATCTTTAAAAGCTGCATAATATTCTATTAGAGGAATGTGCTACAATTTACTCAATTTCTCATATATTATTGAACATTTGGCATGCCCTTTCCAATGACCTCTCCTATGCATACATTCACCCACACCATTACACATATGGTGATTTCCTTTCCACGTCTCTAATAGCTTTGCTATGGGGCAATTTTTAAAAATTTACATATATTCTATAAAACAAAATCCTCATTGCTAGGATATAACTCCTTCACCTGCGTGATCATGATCTTTGCCATCTTGTAATTATTTAACCTTCCTGACTATACTTTCCCATGAGATAATATCAGTGATTCCCTGCCATGGCTATATGTGAAATTGCTAATAGAAACTGACCCAAAAAGGTACTTTTGAAAAAATCGCAAATGAGTGATTTCTACCCAGCTTTTCCCAGTGCCCATAGAACCTGGAGGTGGGGAGAAGCATTTAAAGCTGAAAGGGGGGAAAAAGATAAAACTAAGAGTAAACAAACTAGAGGTGAATATTTAAATTACACTAGTAGACAATGACACCTCACACCCATCACTCTCCAGTTCTTTGGGCACTCTGAGTCAGCAGCAGCAATCTGATAGTTATGCCACTCACACAGCTTCTCAAAGGACCGTCTTGTACATTATCTCATTTCCTTCTCACAACAATTTTTGAGGTAATTACAGCAAGATTTCCCACTGAAGAAAGATAAATGACAGAGAAGTAAGATGATCTGCCCTTGACTCATGTTTCTTTGCATGAGATTTGTTTGTTATAAATAGAAATTAGGCAGAGTGGATGAGTACCTGTAAGTCGGACCATCTCCCTACCACAGGGCAGGGTCTTCAGAGCATAACTGGGTAGCTTTAATCTGGACTCCCTGACTAAATGAATCTTTAAGCTCCATGTTTAAGTATAAACAGACTGACACTATACTTTCTAGTTTTCTTAGCTGCTAAGATATCAATACAATACAAGGAATATATTCTTCTCAGGACATATTCTCACAGCTCCTGGAAACAGGATCCCAAAAAAGCTACGAAGAAGGAGCTTCTACCAATTACTTCTGAATAACTGTATAGATCACAGATCAATATCCACAAAAAGGCACTGACTAAATGAGAAAGTAGAAAAAATAATATGTGGTACCTATCCACTTTGTCGAATCACAGCGTGAAACTAGAAGAGACCTTTAAAAAACACCAAATTCAACCTCTTCAATCTTAGTTTCTGCCTTCTCTATCTTCCCTATTCATAAGTCCCCCCCCATTCCTGTATCCTGATGTCTGAAATCCCTTAGCGATGTGGACAACATTCCATCATGCTCACCTACGTTCATTTTCTAATCCTGCCAATAACGATGGAGGGTAGCACACCCCTCTATTAGAATATCCAACAGCCATTCTCCCTTCTTCCTGATAACAAGTGTCCTTGTTTGAAGGATGAATTATGATTGCACTAGATGATCATTTTCTTCTTTTATATCCTCAACTTCCCAGCCTCCCTGTATGTGACTAATTCTGCCCCATAAGAGGTAGGGGGTCCTCTGTTAAGAGGAGATCCCTTTGGCGCTCACTGCTTGGTTTCCTGGTTTCGACATAATGTGAGAACATAAGGCTTAAAACCATGACTATGGTTTCACTATTCTGCAACCATGAGAGGACTGTTATAGAGATAAAAAGTCAATACCATGAGGATGATCATCCAGAAAGGTAGGGAGAGCCCTTATAATATCTCTGAACAGGTTGAAGCAAGTTTCAAGTGAAGCAACTTCCAAATCTTTATAAACAATAAATATTCTTTGCTTAAAGCCATGGTGAGATGAGTTTTTGACTCTTATAGCTGAATGCATTCCAACTAATATATAATCTTTCAGGTAACACATGAAATTTGACATGGACTTCAGTGCCTCAACCCAAAAGATGGGACTAAGGTCTTAATTGTGGGTCTCTGAGTAGAGACATCACCTAAGTGATCACTACAGGTTGCCCCGTACTCCTTTCTCTCAGCACTACCAAGGGCCTTTTAAAAAGATGGAAGAGGAGACACATCTCTATTAGAGAAAGTTGTTATCACAATAATTAATATCAAAACAGCCAAAGAGTAAAGCCCTCCTCTTTCCTTTAGCCTTCAAGAGATATATATGCTAATTTCTCCAAAATAAGATCTAAATTCCTATTCCCAAAACAGATCCCATGTGAAAGCTGAATGGAGATCACCCCATCACCAACACCACTATCCTCAAAAGACAAATGCCTCATTCCTCAAATATCCACAGTTCCAAAGAGCCCCAAATGCCTCATGATTTTTTTATTAATGAGCCTCAGTCTTTTTTGAGTTTATAAGTGGCACTTTCCCTTTCCATAATAGAATTCTCCATTCATGAGAGGCTCATGTAAAAATCATGTTCTTACCAGGTGGCCAAAATTGTGAGAGTAGAGAGTTTCAGAATGTTGGAAAGTGCTGGTTCAAAATCTCTTCCAGTGGTTCTCCTAAAACAGTGATTTGTAACTACTTGAGTGGAGACTTGAACTTCAATTGTAGGCCTACATTCTCTGTGTTCAGTTCTTCTGATGCATTTGCCTGACATCAGGATTGCCCTAATACTTTTCATGGAATATGAATCGCTTTCTACAACTAAGGATAGTGATACATGTGCATGTCTCACTTTACCTTGCAGAGAGCAAGATTTTTTTAGGGTAAGGATTATGTCTTTTTTAATCTGCTCAAACCCATCAATACTCAGACAAAACCTTTTACTTTTTATTTACATATACTAGGTGTCATTGCCCCTCCCACATCCACATTTATATCCACCTTAGAGGAGAACATGATAAGGCACTTGAGTGCAGCCCGCCCAGCAGAAAACGGAGAGACAATTTTTAAATATTCACCATTTCTAAGTATGATATTGAGGTCAAATTTCTCTCTTATTTAAAAAATTTAAAACACAGATACAACTGTTCAAGGGCTCAAGTTTTACAATCCCATTCCAAAAAAAAGTAGTTGCAAGTTGGTTTCAGATTTAGATTCCTTTTCTAATCTGCAATTTTGAAGTTATGAAAGAGTCGGGTGACCTTTGCACATTAAACCAGCAGCTGTCTCCTCTCCCTGACTCCCCATTAAACTCATCCCCTGACTCCATCATGCTTGCCGTCCTTGTTTCTGCTTCTGTAGACTCAAATTTCTTATTCTCTGCCACACATCTTCCCTACTTTCTTGACACCTTTACCACATACCATTCCTCCCATCTGGAATACTATGAAGTCACATCCCTCCCTCTTGACAGAGAGACTGAGAACCTGGTCCTCTGTGTGGTATTCATTCCTTTTGAACCCCTGGCTTGAGCGCTTATCATCCCCCAATTCCTCAAGACATATGTCTGTTTTTCCCCAATAGCTTAAGATCAAATTGCATGTCCTTCTATATTAATCACAAATGTACAGCTGTCTGTTATGTCTTCCTTCAGTAAAAGGTGATGACCATATCTTTTGATATTTTGGTCACACCCTCTATGACTCCTAGAGGTGTGGACACAGCAAGTACCCAGTGTTTAATCTCTTAAAAGTAAAGAAGAAACAGTTTAACATGTACTGTGCGCTATTCTCTACTAGCTGTAAAACAGTCACACTCCTCTTTCACATTCCTATAATGCAGGGGTCCTCAAACTTTTAAAACAGGGGCCAGTTCACTGTCCCTCAGACCGTTGGAGTGGCGGACTATAGTTTAAAAAAAAAAAAAGGAATTTGTTCATAGTTTTTTTTTTTTTTAACTATAGTCCGCCCCTCCAACGGTCTGAGAGACAGTGAACTGGCCCCCTGTTTTAAAAGTTTGAGGACCTCTGTTATAATACAATGCTTTCTTAGGGTTTTAATATATAGCCAAGGACAAGATAAAAGACTGGAAATGTCTGTCCCACTGAACAAATCTCAAAAAACACCCAATAAATAACCTCTTTCAGACATTCTACAATGAACTTGAGGAAATAGCTAATTTCAGTTGACACTTTTAAAAAACAGAACTAGCTAATATTGAAAAAGAATATTAAATCGAAAAGAATATATTATGTGTCCAGCCAACCCTACAGAGGATAAAAAGAAATAGGAGAAGACCTCTGACCTTAAGTAATGACAAATTATTTGAAGAGATAATGAATGTTTAAGGAGATTAAAATGAGGACAAATATACTGTGCTCCAGCCTTTTGTACCTGCCACCTCTGATACCGAGCTATAGTCAATCTACTTATGCCAGCAGGTTCCCATTCTCTCAGGCACATCCTCTTTGTTGGCAATGAGGGGAAAATCCTGCAGTAACCACTTTGCTCTCTAACCAGACAGTCTGAGTCTCAATCAGAAAATCAGTTTAAATCTGATGGTGGACAGCCCTGACACTTGTCTCATTTCATGGATTTAGTGTTGGACACAGGAATTGGTTTTACTCACGTGACTTTTCAGAATTTTCATTTCCTAGAATGTATCTTATACAATAGGCCTAGGTCTCCTCAGAGGGAGGAAAAGAACAACTCCCAGACGGAATGAATAGAAAAACGAAAACAGACTTTGAGTTCCTTGGAGTATCCATGGACAACAGGGTTTGTACATTGTGATATTACTCTTAGGAACTCTATTATTTTATGCTTTCCCCCAGGACACATGGACTGTATTTGACTTTTATATAAGAAACTGCTAACTCCCTAATCTGTGCATTGAAAAATCCTCTACTTATCTACCCTAATCCTTCTTTCATTTTGAACACTGTAAACAACATTAAATGAAGTTATATATAAACAACAACAAAAAACTTTCCAGCTATAACAGATGGACCCAATCCATCTCAGTAGATAATATCTCATAAATGATTCATTGCCATTGCCTCAACCTAGAGCCTTTTGTATTTTGCACATCTAAGTAAATAACCATTAGTAAGCTTTATGCATTGCACTGTGTAAATTATCTTGTGTCTGTCAAAACTAGGGAGTAGAGTAGCACTGACATTTTGGGGGGAAAGGCCTGTTCTAATTATTTCTATGCTGAATCTTTTATCCATGCAAGAGCTGTAGGTTATCAAACAGAACTAGATTCAACTCCAAATCTGATCTGGGCTTTTTCTTTAATATTTACAAATGGAACATATGTCTTACATAGCACCTTAACAAATTAAAGGAATTTTACATTTTCCATAGGCATTATGAATATTTTATATGTTTGACAGGTAAGTTAATTGTAGTAAGTGCTTAAAACACAGCCCTAAGGAAATATCTGAGTTTTCAAATATAGTCCTTTGTACCCTTAGAAATACATCTTAAATCAGCAATCTTATTTACCTGGGGCAGATACAAAACAAAACAAGACTTCTAAGACAGTCTTGCCTTTACTCTGCAGTTGAATAAGAAAGCAACTGGCTGTGAATAATGTTAGATGTTGTTTCAGCTATCCAAAGCAGTGGATAAACCCTTGTTAATGCAGATTTTTTTTCCCCACAGTTGCATTGTGAAGTAAGCTGTCAAACGCTGAGAATATTATAATAATGGAGTCACTTAGAACAAAGAAAATTAAGATGAGAGGTAGCTGAGAAGATGTCCATGTTGGGCTGCTGGGGCTAGCCCCCACTCTGTTTCTCCACTTCCTCCCCATGTGCCTTCTGTATCAGCATTCCCACAGCTGCTGACAATGACACCCATACTTCCAGCCTCACCACTTCATGAAAACATACCTCCCCTGTGTCCCATTTCCTGCAAGGCAGGTAGGCCATGCTAGCTAATCATTAACCAGCTCATACTGCGGAGTTCGTGGCTGCTGATTTCTCATGCATTTGACTTCAGAGATAATCTTCTTCCTTCTTGGGGTTCACTTCACCCATGAAAATGAGGAACACATGGGAAGACAGGGTGGAAATGTCCCCAAAAATTCCACGTAGGGGATTGGTAATGCCACACTGGCCCAGACTACACATTCTAACATCCCATTATTTGTATTTTAAAAGTAAAATTATGTTGGACATGGGCTGTGGAACAGAATATAACCTGGTCTTGCAGTTTCTAAAAAGACTTGTAAGGATAAAATATACAGAAATGTTATTTACAAAATCTACATAAATATGACCAGGCTAAATAATAAGAAATTATCATGAAAGGTCAGGAAAAAAGTTATTAAGAAGATGAGAGAAGAGAGAAGGGTTTGTGAATTCCCTGGAACAAATGAATAAAGTTTTAAAAATGCAAGCACCAAGAGGAAAAAACACAAACCTTTTAAAGTAGGTTGACTTTTGCCCCAGTTCTGAACCATGTTGATAAATAAAATAAAAGTAGCTAATTAGCATGAGTCGAGTCTTAACAGCACACCACCCTATGAGTCATTTTATGGTGTTTTTAACAAGCAAGGTCATTAATACAAGACAGCACATACCAAATAAATAATTTAGACATGCGACTACTGCACACATTTTGGGGTTATTTTGCATGACCTTTAAAGGGAATGGTCCATTGGCATAATAGATTGCCAACAAGTGTGAAGTCAGGTAGAAACGTTCTTCCCATTCTGAAGAGGGAGGTAACACTGTGTCAGAGCCAAGTCCAAGGTGAAGAGAGGGAGGAGGTTGCTGGTTCTAATCACCCAGTCCTTCTCTCCTTCAGTTCCTTCACTCCCAGGCTTAACTGTAGAGCTCAAAGTCTTGGTATCTGACCAGAAGGAAGGGCTTTCCTCTGCTTTTACTTGGGGCATTGGCAGGGAGGAAGTACCACTGCACTCATGCAATCACAGTACAAAATTTATCTGTAAGGGACAGAACTTCGTGAGCATCTTAGACTCCGTTTGAAAATGTAACTAAATAATAATAGTGAATGAGTTATCTTTTACTCACTGGCAGTGTGGCATGGCAGTTTAAGTCACAATCTGGAGTCAGCTAGAACTACATTACAATCTAAGTTATAGTTATTCATTAGCAACCTGGACCTCAGTTTTCACATCCATAAAATGGATGTATTATAGAATCTCCCTCACAGGACTGAAGATTACATAAAATAATGATTCTCAAGCACTTAGCTCAAGACTGGCCTGACACATATTACATGTTCAATAAATCCTGGTTTTTACTATTAATATTGTTTTAGTACTTACAAAAGCAGTAGACCATCATGAGATTACATACTTTGGTTGTCAGGCACGTCTTTCTAGAAAATGGCAAAAAAGTGACTAATGTCTCCACTCCTAGAGTTACCCTGATCAAAGTTAAGCAGGACCAAGGCCAGTGGGTGAAATGGTCAATAAAACAAAGAGATCAAGGATTTTATCATAGAGATTATCAGAGACCAGATTTCAATGTCTTATTTAAGCCTAGTAGATAAACATAAGTGCCTATAAAAAAAAAATGTCTTCAACATTTCATTCCAAGAAGTACAGCTTGTATTAAAAACTGTGCAGTTACCATAACTCTGAAAGATGTTGTTATTTAAAGAACTGAATAAAGCATTCACAGGATCTCTCTGTATTATTTATTACAACTGCATGTGAATATATATAACAAAAAGTTAGAAAGAAAACTGCACAATTTCAAAATGCTTGACCCAGAACATGGGATCATTGGATATTTGATTCAAAAGGAATCCGAAAGGCAAACCATATGGCCAATCCTTTCTTTGATGGATTAGAAACTGAGAACTAAAGATACTCAGCTTTTTAGCAATTAGAACTTGTTTCACAACTCAGTGTTGCTTTCCATCCATCAGTATGTACTGTGTGCCCTAATAGTTGCTCAGCTCCTTGACAGAAGCTAAGAACTGTGTACCACCGTCTTTAATTCACACATAAAAGAAGAAAACTACAGAAGTACAATCTTATTTGAAAAGTTCATGATTCTATATTTTTACCTGGTTCTAGCATATGGCATCTAATAGTTTTGTACGATTGCCATAACAAAATATCACAAAACAACTACCTTAAAATAACAAAAATTTATTATATCACAGTTCCGGAGGCCAGGATCCCAAAATCAAGGTGCCGGCAGGGCCCTGCTGACTCAACCTAGTGGGAAATCCTTCCTTACATTGTCCTAGCTTCTGGTGGCCCCTGGTGTTCCTCGGCTTACAGATGCGTCACTTCAGTCCTCCATCTACACCTGGCATCCCTCCTGTGTCTTCACATCATCTTCTCTCTGTGCCTGTCTGCCTCTGTGTCTAAATTTCCCCCTTTCATTAGGACACCAGTCATATTGGATTAGGGGCCACCATAATGACCCAATTGTAAGTTGATTACCTCTGTAAAACCCTGTTTCACTGGGAGTTAGCCCTTCCACATACCTTTTTGGGGACATAATTTAACCCACAGAACAGTATATAACGGAAAGAAAGTCATTGACATTACAAACCTTGGAAACCAGAACTAGAGATTTTTGGATTCAAAGTTCTATAACAAAGTAGTTTTGAGGAAGCTCAACAGACAAAAGAGGAGAGATGGCTGAGAGAAAGACAGGGACGAGTTCATGAAGGGCTAGGTAGAAGTTTGGACGTTGCTCCATAGGCAGCTCACAGTGACTGGCAATAGCAGACGGTTGTTTCAGAGTTGTTCATTAAACTTAGGGTGAAAACTAAACAAGACACAGCACCTGCCCTCAAGGGCCTCATTGTCATGCAGAGGAGACTACTACAGTATCAGCAAATCATCTCAATTCAGTTGTGTGTTCTTGAGGGCAAAAAGAGTGCTATATCCACAATGTCTTCAGAACACAGCCTGCAGCAGGTAGTGAATAATTGTTTGCTGAGTAATTTTGATGTGTCGATGTGTTATTTTTTATTACTATTACAGAGAAAAATAATAAAAATAATAGAGGTGATAGTAATTAGCATTTGGCAAGCACTGTGATAACCACTCAGATGCATTATCTCATTTAATCCTCAAGTGCTCTCAGTTGTGTGCTGTTGTTATCTCATTCTACAGATGAAGAAAGCAGGCTTAGAGCACAACTCTGTTTCACTGATCTGGGAAGAAGCAGAGCTGGGGTTTGAACCCATATCCACATGACTCCTAACCCCTGATCTTATCTGTTACACAGCAAGTTAAATTGACAAGCTTTCCAACTATCTTTTGTTTGTATTCCAATTCCAGAGTTAATGGTTAGTTTTTAAAGTAAATCATCATCCTTTCATCACAGGGGGTAAAGCCAATAAAAATGCTGATTGAGGGAAATTCAAGAGCAGTGTGTTTGTCAATGGCCATTAATCAATCTATAATCAATGTGTAAACACTTTGCTAAACAATTAACTTGTTGGAAAATGTGTAAACAAGACAATTCCAGCGAAAGCAGACATTAACCAATAGTTTGGTTGTGGCTCAGGATTAGAGCTCAAAAGACCAGCATGCCACCCTCCATTTAATTATTTTTGTAACATACATATCGTATATGTAATGAACTTCCCTAGAAATCAGCCTCCTGGGACCCCCAAGTAATTGAGAGTTGTTCCTTTCTGCCTGATTCACAAAACAATCAGTCTCACTAATAATAAATGGAAAATCTAGTTAGGAGTGTGATTGTAAGACAGCAGGTTACAAATAAACAATTAATAAAATTGTTTTGGGTTCAACTATGTCATTTGTTTTCAATGCCTTAGAAATTTTAGAAGAAAGCAGAATAATCCTCAGAGTTCTACTGGGCTTTAGAGACCTGTGAACCACCCTGCTCCAGTCTGCCTATATGCATATGAACATGCACATGTGGAGAGGAATCCACAACTTTACCAAATTCTTGTTAGGATCCATCCCTCAAGAAAGGTTGTAACCAAACCTCCTTTAGTACAAATGAGTAAATTAAGACTCACAGATTTCAAGACACCTACACAGTGTCATGCAGTCATTTACGGAAAATCTAGGACAAGAATCCATGGCCTTCCAACTAGGAGCTCCATCTCCTACAACAAAAGTTTAATAAACTCTTAGACCTGGCAACATGAATATGGTCCATAAACAACTACTGACAAAGATCCATGTCTAGAGAAAGCAAATCTCTGCCTACTACTCCACGTTGCAGGCTGATACCTCCAAGAATTCATGAGATGTAAAAGTGCCACTTCAGGCCATATATTTTAAGGTAAATGTTTACTGTCTAACAAGCATTTATTTATACTTCAAAAGAAACTCATCTTTCAAAAGCGACTTCCCTTTTCTCCCTCCCTCTCTCCCCCACCGCCTCCTCCCCTGCTGCCATGATTGGCCACATCCGCCAGAGCAATAATACAATCCCCTTCCCTGCTAAGAACCCCGCTGCTATTTGGAATGTAATTGCCCAGCACCCCACAGAGAATGCAGTCTCTAAAGCACCAGCAAAGCTTTTCCATTGAGCCTGGGCAGAGTACACTGAAGGCTAATTTGGAGGATGTTAAGGATCTGTTAAAATAATAAACTTTATTTTTTCAAGCGAAAACAGAACCTTCCCCCCACAATTAAGAATTTGACTCTCAGCTCCATTTTCATATTATCCCTGGACTACAGCTACATTTTTCAGCCCATTTTATGCAACTGTGGGACTCTGAGCAGGATGTTAGCATGGGATCCATCTGATTCATTGAGAATCTTCCTGACACATGGTTAGGGTTTCTAATTCCTACTGAACCCTAGACACACAACTCTTCTGTGCAGCCTATAGTCCCATTTTTTATTTTCTTACATCCAGTGTTTGACATTTTCAAGGAAGAGAATTAAGAATTGTTCCTTTCTGCCTGATTCACAAGGCAATCAGTCTCACTAATAATAAATGGAAGGAAGAGAAAAGCCATGTGTCTTCTCTCTGCTTCCACCAAGCCCACCGTCTCTACCTTGTATTGACCTGAGAGAGTAAAACATCAGCAGACAAGAGCAACAACCAGAGGCCATCTCATTCACCCCGAGGGACTTTGCTCCGACTTGCCCTTTGCAACACAATGTCATGAGTTTTACATATCTGCAAAGCTGCTTTCACTTGATTATATTGAACTAGTAGAGAGAGAGAACTACACTTGCCAAATACCTATGCTTGTTGCTTAAATGCTGCAAATTGACAGGAGTATGTTCTGTATGTTTGTATTTTAAGTGATAAAGAAATGTATGTGCTATTTGCTGCCATGACAGTGAGAGAGTTTTGATGACATAAATGTCTTCAGAAAGATGAGTGAATTGGCCCTTTCAGAGACCAAGGCTGCCAAGAAACCAAAGGGGTGGGGGTAGTGTCAGCATCAGGAAACACAGTCTGGCCTATAAATTAGGCAAATCACTTTCTCTTATAACTATACTTTAGAAATTGATTTTTATATTAAAATGGAGGGATGAATAGGACAGTCAATTAACATGTCTCACCTTTATCTCCTTTGGTTCAAATTAACCCTGTGCTTAAAAGCACTGCACACCCTGAAAATAAATTTAAGAAAATATTTGAAAGTTCTCAATCCCTGATTAGAATCAAATCATTGTGCTTTTTCTACTGCAAGTATCAGCATATTTTCAAAGAGTTTTTTGGTTTGTTTGTTTTGTGGAGGTGAGAGTTACTTTGTTGGAGGAGAGTATACGTCTCAAAATAATAACGAAAAAAAAATCTTAATACTGCTGGACACCAAAATCTCATTCACCACTCACAAGGTCAAAACCAAACTCAAGGTCTTCATCTTCAAATGTTTTTATTTTCTTGGACAACTTAGACACCCAGCATTAGGAAATCAATCATTTATTTACAAATATTTATTGAGCACATCCTCACACTAAAACTGTAAGCTTCCAGGGGCCTTATACTTCTGTATCCAACACAATGCCTTACACACACAGCTGAGACCAACTTCAAGCAATGTTTAGAATCATAGAACTTTCAAATAAAAGTTAGAGCATTTTCAGTCCTGGTGCCTAATTTTGTGGGTAAGAAAAATCAAGATTTAGGGATGTGAAGGGATTACATAGCTACTTATGTTGTACCTGAATCCTGAATCCGAGAGACCACCAAAGAGCCAGGTCCGATGCAAATCACACGAGGGTCTTTATTCAGGCTCGAGTCTGGGCTCACGTCTCTAACCGGCACAGCGGTACAGGAACGAGAGCCCCGACCCAGCACAGCAAGCAGCTTATACACAGTTACAAGGGAGGGGAAAGAACTTTAAACTTGTTCGCACATGATTGGGTAATTTCTCCTACTGGGTCCGGGGGCGTTTGGGATTGGTTGGTTTGTACGGTTGCGGTCATAGCTGACCATCAATGGTCAGGCGGGCTGGGTGGAACCGGTTGGGACATCTGGAATGTGAGATTACTAGGGGAGTGGAGCAGGAAATGGGGCCAGAGGGTCTGCACCGTGACTCTGCGGTTTTCTTTTGGTATGTGAACTTGTTTACCAAAAGTATACTACTGGGCTTGGGCGGAAAAGCAAGCATGCATCTGAGTTTTAAAAACAAGTTTCAATATACATTCAAAATAAGCTTCAACCTACACTTAAAACAAGTTTTATCACACAATTATGAACTAGATGGCCCTTGAGCTCTTCACTTACTGGCAGAAAAAGAACTCAGACACAAGTGTCCCCACTCTTTCCAAGACATCATGCTGACTGGATCAAAGAATCAATTCCAATAACTTGTCTGACTATTGCCATGTTCCAGCTATTAGGACTACAAGTTTCCATTTCTTCCTTTCCTGTCCTTATTTCCTTTTCTTTTTTAACAACAACACTGCTATTGAGTGATCAAGTGACCTCCACCAACTATGAAAAGCATAATTATGATTATCTTTACACACGAGACAAATGAGCTCTAGATGACTTTAGCAAAAATGACTTTACCATTTAGAAAGGTATAAGAGGGCTTGCAAAAATAAAGGAGGGGGACACTTGAAAATGGAAGGAAAGCACAGGTGCTCTGGAGGGCTGAGAGCAGACTCCATAGTCCTGTCAACAGAGTAGGTCTGAGGAGCACAGCACTGCCATGATGAGTGACCCCAGTGCCATATATTCATGTATCAAAGACCCCCACTCACCCACAGAATGGCAGATTGGTCAAGCCTAGGCACCAGAAGCTAAGGAGAGAAAAAGTCTAGACCCTTTAGATTCTATAGTAAGAAGCAGGTACCCGAAAAAAAACACTTCCATCGAGACCACCTGTGAAGGGGGATTAATCATACCAAAAGAAATTGTGTACTAGCATGAAGAGGGAGTGATAGGAAGTAAAAATCTCAAATGTCCACTACATTTATCATCTCTGCTGAAATCAGAGCAAATTGTCAACACTTCAATACTATTTCTGCTTGGAATGATGGCAAAGAACAGGGAAGGGTGAGAGGGAAGAGGGTTGAGGCAAGCAGGGCGTGTGGCTACCTTGGGAGGAGATCCACCACTTGTTTAAAATGTCAGGATCATTCCATCTCTGATGCAATGCCAAAGCATAGGTATAATTACTGCCAATTACTTCTGATTTTTACAGAGGGAAACCAACTCACATAACCAAAGGGAGGTTAGAACCCTAATCCTCCCAAGAAGTATATTTGAATGTAAAGGCGTATAGTCCTATGTTGATTTCCTAGGCCCTGAGTGCTCTTAGTTCAATTATTATTAGTAGAAATAATAAAAGGTTGTTTTGCACTATTCCATGTACCTGCATTTTACCAGGGACTTTACATACATGATCCCACTTGTTTCTTAGGAAAAATTATGTAGATTCAGTACTGTTTTCCACTTTTTGGTCAGAAGAACTGAGGCTCAGATTGTAAGATTCTAGAATTCTAATCTAGATCTATTTCATTCCAAAGCTTCTGTGTTTTCCACCATGCTTTTAGAAAAAAAACAGATCTGAAGTCAGAATATGTGGATGCAAGTCCTGGTTCTAGCAGTTACGGGGTAGCTTTAGGCAAAACATTTTCTCTGTGCCTTGGTAGCTTCATCCAGAAAACAGGGATAACTAATAATTACTACTGCTCTCCTCACAGGATTGTTAAGAGAAACATATGGGAAAGGATCTTGAAAACTGTAACTGTAAACTTTTAAATACTACTCAAATAAATCTTAGCAATTACCATTATTATGGTGTATAAGACAACTGGAGACAAGCAGAATACAGGCTCAGGCACAGAAAATAATCTGGCTGTATGTGGAATGCTGGTGAGGCAGGAAAAAGGATGCCAGAATGTAACTTTGCACTGATCAACCACACTTGTGTAGGAGAAGGAGGCGCAAGAAGTGACTTGAAAGACTCTACCCAATAGGATCTAAAATTTAGGATATAATTTTGCAGCTGCCTTGCTGTTACAGGAATGAATGAAGCAGAATCATCGAATTCAAAGACAATCTCATTACTCTTGTTAGATTGGCTGTCTGACAACATTTTGGAACTGCCAGAGGAGGCAAAGTTACATTTATATAACTTTAAAACTGTCAGAAAAGTAGGTAGGAAAATTAAGTTTGCTCCTTTTTACAACCACAGGTAGAGTTAAATTGCACAGCTAGATGAAGGGGAAGGTATGTGACAGCTCTAATATTACAAATGAATATCTTTATGAGCACTGAAGTTTGTGTACATAGAATGATTATTCTCCCACTTGGTAGGATTATAGAAAACTGATGTATTGCAGATCAGAGCCAAAAGAGAAAAGCGAAACCAGCAACAATATAATAACCACTCAACACAAGTATAGATGCAAAAAAAGATGCATTTGTTTTAATTTAAAGACATTTCCGTTTGAAAGAGATGTGAAAGCAGGAGCACCCAAACTGATGTTTACATAAATTACTTCCAATTTATGCTTTGCGAGTCTTCCTCTTTTTCACTGGAGTTTATGAATCATGATCGTAACTTGAACATTTATTTATAAATATTACATGATGTGCATTTAACTATATCCTCCTAACACCAAAAGCTATTTCTGCAACAATTTACCCCCTCTCTCTAACTACAGTGAAGAAATGTCTCTTTTCCTTTCAAAGACCAAGACTTACACACAAACCCTGGATCCCAAATTCTCAAACCCTCCAGAATCCCTATCAATAAGTCCCTCTTTTTTAGCATCACCCCAATCTTCAAGTTTCTCTCCATCATCATTCAAATATGCTTGTGTCTCTCACCGGGGAGTCTGGGGAAAAGCTTAGACCCCGTGTCATCTTTCAGCTACTGTCCTTTCCCTCCAGGACCCTGTCCCATCAAGGATTTCAAAAGTTAGACATTTGGCCTTAGCTTCTTGACCTCAAAACCCTGTGCGATCCTCTCCAATTAGGGATCTGCCCCTACGAAGGCCATTCTCTTGGTAAAAGTTATTCACATAGCTTGATTGAATGTGACATTTTTCATTCTCCATCATACTCAATGTATCATCAGCATTCAATACGTGTGACCACATGCTCCTTTCTTACCTTTCTTAACAGCGCGCCCCACCCCTACAGTTTTGCTATCATCTCTCTCTGGCTATTTTTCAGTCTCTTTTGCTGGCGCCTCCTTTTCCATCTGGTATTAATTGTTCAGGACACTCTTTTCTTCTTCTATTAGATTCTCTTCCTAGGCAATCTTATTTACTCCTATTGCTTTAAATTCCAAATATATGAAACGGTTCCCAAATTTGTATTTCCAGCTTAGACTCTTCTTCAAGGCTTCAGAATTGCATAATCAACTAAGTACTCTATGTTTTGCCTTGATTGTCTCACAGGTATCTCAAATTAATCCTGATTAACTTCTGATATCCCCTCCCACCTCGAAATGGCTACTCTTTCAGTATACTCTGTCTTAGCAATTGACTTATATATGCCCTGTCGACCATGCCAGTATCCTCAGAGTTAGCCTTGACCTGAGAGATCCATGTCTAGTCTGTGGATTATATCTCCAGAATATATCTTACTACTCTCAATAACTGCTAACAATCAAGGTTAAATTATTAGCATCCTTTACTTGGGCACTTACAATGTTCTATTAATTGTTCTCTCACTTGATCTTCATATTCTCTCTCTCTCTCTCTCTCTCTCTCTCTCTCTCTCTCTCTCTCTCTCTCTCTCTCTCTCTCTCAGACAGGGTCTTCTGCCATCCAGGCAGGAATGCAGTGATTCAGTAATAGCTCACTGTACCTCAAACTCCTGGGCTTAAGTGATCCTTCTGAATAGCTGAGACTACAAGCACACATCACCACACCAGGCTAATTTTTTTATTTTTTGTGGAGACAGAGGTTCTCTATGTTACCTGAGTTGGACTTGAACTCCCAGCCTCAAGCAATCCTCCTTCCTCAGCCTCCCAAAGTGCTGAAATTACAGGTATGAGTCACCGCACCTGGCCTATTTTTTTTGAGTTGGAGTCTCACTCTGTCGCCCAGACTGGAGTGCAGTGGCTGCTCCCGGCCACCGCAGCCTTGACCTGCTGGGCTGCGGTGATCCTTCCACCTCAGCCTTCCAAGTAGCTGGAACTACAGGTGTGCACTACCACGCCCAGCTAATTGAAAGATGGAGTCTCACTATGTTGCCCAGGCTGGAGTACAGTGGCTATTCACACGCACAGTTAGTGCACCACATCCTCAAATTCCTGGGCTCAAACAATCCTCCTGCCTTAGCCTCCCAAGTACCTTGGACCATCGGTGCTTGCCACCATACCAGGCAAGTGTTATATGCTTTTAAATGTACCTCTAATCATGATCAATTGCACTTAAGATAAAATTACACACTGAAGCCAGGCTCGGTGGCTCAGCCTGTAATCCCGCGCCTTTGGGAGGCTGAGGTGAGTGGATTGCCTGAGCCCGCGGGTTCGAGACCCGCCTGAGCAGTGAGACCTCATCTCTACAATAAATCAAAACATCAGCCGGGCATGGTAGCGCGTGCCTGTAATTCCGGCTACTCGGAAGGCTGAGGTGGAAGGATCGCCGAAGCCCAGCAGGTCGAGGCTGCGGTGGCCGGGAGCGGCCACTGCACTCCAGTCTGGGCGACAGAGTGAGACTCCAACTCAAAAAAAAAAAAAAAAAAATTACACACTGAGAGGTTCTATATACTCTGGTGATTGCTACTTCTTTGTTCTCCTCTTAAACCATTCTCACCCTCTTTTCTAATCTTCTTTCCCTTATCCAATCAGGACATTCACCTATGTGTTCCAAATCTTGAATGTTTTCCACCTAGCTTACTCCTACTCATCCTTTAAGCTGCGAGTCAAAATTCACGAACGTAGGGAAGAATTCTCTGAGCCTATCCACAATCTAACTTAGAACCTCCATTTAATTTTTCTGTTGTTCCCTTCACATTTCCTCCATAGCATGCAACACTGTTTGCCACCATGTGTTAGGGGAAATGTTCATTTATGTCCCTCTTCACTTGCCCCTTTGTTCCATATGGGCAGAAGTTGTGCTGTGTTCACCACCTCATCTTCACCGCCAGCATGGAACACAGAGGAGGTGTTCAATTAGAATTTACTAAACCAAGTGAACTGAGTTTTATTTTCCCAGGGATTTTTTTCTTAAAAGATATTCCACACCATAGGCAGAATATCTGAGTTTGCTGCTTTTTAAGGATTTAAGAAAATGTTGAAGTCCTAGAAGAAAAATAACTTGTTCAGAAGTATGTAATAAAATAAATTGCAAAACTGAAATCTATGTGCTTAATTAAATTTCTGCAAAACACAATCATGTGTATTAAGTTGACTATAGTTTCATTCAACTCTATCATAGTTACATATAAATTATACAATTGTGTGTCACTTAACAATGGAAATATGTTCTAAGAAATGGGTCATTAGGTGATTTTGTCATTGCACAAACACCATTGAGTGTGCTTACACAAACCTAGATGGTATAACTCTCTACGCACCTGGGTTGTATGGTAGAGCCTATTGCTCTTTGGCTACCAACCTGGATAGCATGTTATTGTAATGAATTCTGTAGGTAATTTAACTCAATAATAGGTATTTGTGTGCCTAAACATATCTAAACAAAGAAAAGATGCAGTAAAAATATGGCATAGAAAATTTTAAAATTATATATGTATATGGGGCACTTATCGTGAATTGGGGCTTGCAGGACTTGAAGTTGCTCCGGGTGAGTCAGTGGCGAGTGAATGCAAAAGCCTAGGAATTACGACCATGATTATAAATTGTATAAATACTGTGCACGGACTGCACTAAATTTATTTTTTTTAATTTTTCTTTCTTCAATGATAAATTAACATTAGCTCACCATAGCTATTTACTTTTTAACTGTAAGCATTTTATTTTTTTTAAGTTTTAGCTTTTTTACCCTTTAATTTTTTTGTTTAAGTTTTGTAATAACACTTGGCTTAAAACACAAACACATTGTGCAGCTGTAGACAAATATACTTTTAATATTCTTATTCTAAAACCTTTTTTCTATTTGTAAATGTTTTAATTTATTTTTTACTTTTTCAACTTTTTTTAAAAAAATGAAGACACAAACATACACATTAGCCTAGGCCTACACAAGGTCAGGATCACTGTCTTCTACCTCCACATCTTGTCTTACTGCAAGGTTTTGGGGGCAAAACACACATATAGCTGCCATCTCCTGTGATAACAATGCCTTCTCTGGACCTACCTCTTGAAGGACCTGAGCTCCTCTCTACTCCAGCCTCTTTACCAGCAACACCTCTTCCTCCTTGTCTACTGACAGCTGTACCATGGGCTTTAACTGTGTGTAGATCATGCCAAGAGGTTTCAACAAGCAAGACCCCACCTGAGACAACCCTGCCTTCAGTGTGCTTGGAAGAAAAAATGTCATCTGAATAAGATTAACATAGGCCTGCTAGACTGAGAAATTACATTTTAATCATATTTTAATGAACGTCACTCCTAAAATCCTTTTATTAACATATCTTCTCACCAATATAACACCAGTATTCAATGCAGTGATCCAAAATTATACTAAATTACGAACATTAGTGTTTTCAGAATTTTTTGAAAGACTAAAAAAACCATTAAAAATTTTCCGGCTGGAACCATGGAGGGTGTGGAAGCGAAGAAAAAGAAGGTTCCTGCTGTGCCAGAAACCCTTAAGAAAAAGTGAAGGAATTTCACAGAGCTGAAGATAAAGCGCCTGAGAAAGAAGTTTGCCCAAAAAATGCTTCAAAAGGCAAGGAGGAAGCTTATCTACGAAAAAGCTAAGCACTATCACAAAGAATACAGGCAGATGCACAGCACTGAGATTCGAATAGCTAGGATGGCAAGAAAAGCTGGCAACTTCTATGTACCTGCAGAACCCAAATTGGCGTTTGTCATCAGGATCAGAGGTATCAATGGTATGAGCCCAAAGGTCCGGAAGGTATTGCAGCACTTTGCCTTCGTCAGCTCTTCAACGGAACCTTTGTTAAGCGCAACAAGGCTTCAATGAACATGTTGAGGATTGTAGAACCGTACATTGCATGGGGGTACCCAAACCTGAAGTCAGTAAATGAACTAATCTACAAGCGTGGTTATGGCAAAATTAATAAGAAGCGAATTGCCTTGACAGATAATGGTTTGATTGCTTGATCTCTTGGTAAAATATGGCATCATCTGCATGGAGGATCTGATTCATGAGATCTATACTGTTGGAAAATGTTTCAAAGAAGCAAATAACTTCCTCTGGCCTTTTAAATTATCCTCTCCACGAGGTGGAATGAAGAAAAAGACACCCATTTTATAGAAGGTGCGGATGCTGGTAACAGGGAAGACCAGATCAACAGGCTTATTAGAAGGATGAACTAAGGTGTCTGCCATGATTATTTTTGCTAACCAGTGAGTTAATAATAAACAATACCTGCTTTCAAGTGGAAAAAAAAAACCATTAAAAATAGAATTATTCTGTTACATGATATCCAACAAATATTTTTGCTACCTTGGAGTACGCTATATAGAAAAAAGAAAATACAAACTTTATATTCACTTCACAAAAACCTTCCATAAACTGTTGGAAATATTTGCCACTTCAAAATATGTATTTTCAGTGTTATGTGAGCTTTGATTGCTCTTATCTTCAAAGTGACTTGTGTAAGAATATAATACACAGGCATATTTATAATTTGCATTTTTTCTGCTGGCCTAGCAAAAAGGTGCCAAATGTTAATTCTCTCAAATCAAACCCACCCATAATCTTATTAAACATGCATCATGAGTGGGTTGTTAGAGTGACATCATTCACAGTTTTCTGAGCTCCAAAATAACTTTTTAACGATGACTTTTGTAACTGTTAATAACCATATAAACTCAAGTGATAGTTCACGATCTATTTACTGCCATCATTACTCTTCATTCAGTTATTTTACAGCCCCCACAGTGTTATCTAAACTTGCCCTGTACTCCCTTTCCCACCCACCACCATGCAGAGTTGAGTTGGTCAGCTTAGCAAAGATGCACACGGCTTCTCTGTTTTCACACCAGAATGCCAGCTTTGCTGCCTGCCTCCTGTTCACACATCACTTAGTCATCAGTCCAGAAAACCTGCATGTACAGCAGCATCCATTGGATCTCTACCCCTAAGTAACCTGTATTTAGGGCCGGTCAAAACCCGCCAGTTAATGTTCCAATGGAGGAGCACATTCACTACCCAATTCTCTGGGTTTTTTAGGCCCTATCTCCATAACAACTATACTAACCCACTTCCTGAATTGCAACTTAATGTACTGAGAATTCACCATTTCGATGGATTGGCTAGATCTTTTGCAAAATTGTAGCTGAATATATTGTCTACTATGTTTCTCAGAGACAATTTAAGAAATTCCTCCTTAATTTTAGCATTGAGAAGTTTGTTCTTTTTAAGTAAATGGGTATTCTTCCATATGTCAACCAAGTAGAACTACCTGACTCATTATATATGATGATGATGATGATGATGATGATGATGATTGTACACAGGGTTTTGCGCTTTTCCCAAGCTGAAGTATAGTGGTACGATTATAGCTCACTGCAGTCTCAAACTCCTGGACTGAAAAAATCCTCTTGCCTCAGCCTCCCAAGTGGCTAACACTATAGGCACACAGCACCATGGCTGGCTGATTTTTTTTTTTTTTTGGCTTTATTTTTTATAGAGATGGCGTCTTGCCCAGGCTAGTCTCGAACGCCAGGCCTCAAGTGATTCTCCCGCCTTGGCCTCCCAAAGTGTTGGGATTACAAGCATGAGCCACCCCACCCAGCCTTTATTTGCTTTTTGCTTTGGCAATTAGAAATTAAAGAACTAAATTTACTACTCAATTCCTGTGACTGGCTCACTGAGAGTTCCTGATATAATTATTTTCCCCTTCTTTCTAAGTCAGTTTTTTCTTTTTCCTCCCTACACACTGGTAGGACACAGTACAGGCATATAAGTAAAACTAATTCACTACAACCATAGGGCACTGACTCAGAAGTGACTAAAAGGCCCCAAAAAAGGTTTTTGTGTTGAGCAAATATGTCACCTTGAGAAAACAGCAGATTCTCATCAGTAACCAATGGGCTACAAAATTAAGGATCACACCTGGATTCTTACCCTAGCTTATCCTGAGCACCCATATTTCCCATTGTTCCCGCTCTTTTTTTTTTTTTTTTTTTTTTTTAGTTGGAGTCTCACTCTGTCACCCAGACTGGAGTACAGTGGCCACTCCCAGCCACCGCAGCCTCGACCTGCTGGGTTCCAGCGATCCTTCCGCCTCAGCCTTCCAAGTAGCTGGAACTACAGGCATGCGCTACCACGGCTGGCTGATTTTTTGATTTTATTGTAGAGATGAGGTCTCGCTGCCCACGCGGGTCTCGAACCCGCGGGCTCAGGCAATCCACTCACCTCAGCCTCCCAAAGGTGCGGGATTACAGGCTGAGCCACCAAGCCCGGCTTGTTCCCGCTCTTACCTCATTTCAGTTAAGAATCATTGATCTAAATGAGGGGATGGTAAACTTCTATAAACAACAATATGTATTTCCCGCTGTTACCTCATTTCAGTTAAGAATCATTGATCTTCCAAGTAGCCAGAATTACAGGCATGGAAGGCTGAGGCGGAAGGATCGCCAGAACCCAGCAGGTCGAGGCTGCGGTGGCCAGGAGCGGCCACTGCCCTCCAGTCTGAGTGACAGAGTGAGACTCCAACTCAAAAAAAAAAAAAGAATCATTGATCTAAATGAGGGGATGGTAAACTTGTATAAACAACAATATGTATTTTAGACTTTGCAGGTCATACAGTCTGTCACAGTTACTCATCTTAGTCACAGTAGAATGGAAGCAATGATAGACAATATGTACACAAATGATTGTAACCTGTTCCAACAAAACTTTATTTACAAAAAACATGTTGTGGGATGAATTGGGGCATGGGATATAGTCTGCTGACTCCTGATCTAAATGTCTTCTAAAATTGGTTTCTAATTCTTAACATTCTGATTTATGTCCAATATGGTAACTCACTTCAAAATTTATTTAAGTAGAAGGGTAAATTATAAATAAAGAATAAAACAAAATTCAGGGGCTCTATATCATAGATAGCTTAGGTATAGTTTATTAAAGTCCGGGTACTGAAAATTGAGAGTGGGTCTCTGGTCTTCAGAAATTTACACTCTGCTATGAGAGAAAAGATACCTCTGAATAAGTATAATACGAGTGCTGAAAGAGAGCTGCAAACAATGTCCTGTGAGAGTTCAAACCCCAGAAATAGGAAGACAACTTGGTAGAAATGATACTGGATCTAGGTGAGACTTCACTAGGGGGAGGTAAAGAAAGGGGGAATTCCAAACAGAGGGTAGTATGGTGAGGTGACATAGCCTCGGGTGTTCAGAGAAATTCCTCAGTCTGCCTGCAATATAGGGTAGGGATAAAAGAGAATTAAGATGTCATAATGATAAGATTCATCAAGGATGTAAGGTTAAGAAGTAAGAATTTTCAGGATGCAGTAGAGAACCATTGAAAACTTTGAAGCAAGGAAAGAATTATACCCTAATCTTTATTGAGAATCAAGAAAATTAATCTATCAACATATAATAAAGAATGAAAAGTGACCACAAAACCTTTAGAAAAATGATGTTCAAGGCTTTAACCCTTTAGAAGAACGGTGTCCAAGGTAGTAGAGGCAGGGCGAGGCGTGTGCCTCTTCTTTGGGGCATATAAAAATCACATATAGGGCTTTTTCAAACTGCACGCCCTGATCCCAAACATTTTGATATAACTCCTATGGGGAATGCCCCTACACACCCCATTTATTACCAGAAATTGAGAATTGCTGCTCTGCAAGCCATTGTTACAGTGTGCTGTGTGCCTCAAGTACATTGGGTGAAAATAAAAGTTGAAAACCCCTGAGATGAAGGTTGTTGCAAAAACTCAGACAAGTAAAAGGAAGACAAAATATGATGATAAAAATTGGAATAAAAATGAGGGGTTGGCAAGGCTTTGTCCAAACAGAACTTGCCTTTCATGTGGAAAGTCTCCTCTGAATTATCTGGGAGTTGGTGCAGATTCAACAGAAATGGTAGCATCAGGAAGAGAACAAGCAGGGAAACAGGAGTTCAGGGTCAGGCATATCAAATCTGAAGTGCCAAGCCAATCATGCAGATGGAAATAGCAAAAGATTGAGTATGAATCTGACACTTGAAGGATTTAGAGCTGGAAATAGAGGCATGGCCATTGAAGGAAGGTGATCATCATGACTATGGTTCCACATCAGGTCATTGAGAGAATTTTTAGAAGCAAATGCAGAGGATTTCTCATATTTTGGTGGCACAAGAAGAAAGCCAAGAAGGAGCAATAAAAGAAGAAAGGGGAGAAAATGCATTGTCTCAAAAGCTAAGAGTCACGATAAACTGGTCAAAAAGCCAAGGACTGAGCAACAAGCCTTTGGACTGAGCAAGATGTGTTTGACCAGCTCTGGGAGAACAGCAGATGGGTTATAGCAGAACACAAGCTGCAAGGGATGGAGACATGAGCTGGGTGAGGAATTGCAAGTAGCAACTGTAAATCCTCTTGAGAAATTTGGGAGTGGTTCATCCCTGGGATACTATAAATAACAGGAACACAGGAAGCAGGAAGTCGGAAGATCAAAGGGACATCTTAGTAATAGGAGAAGAGTTTGCAACGGACAGGGTTCGGGATTAACTAGCCCCAAGGTTATAGTCAGCCCATGGTGTGACATGCAGGCCTTGAGATGTTTGCTCCACAAAGGATAGGAGGCTCTGGCTTTTGGTAGTGGGACAGTTGGTCAGTGGTCTTCAACACCATCATCAAAAGTGTAAGAGAACCCCCGAGTAAAGTTGCATGGAAAGATACTACATAAAGTATCTGAGCAAATGAGGCTTATATTGTGGAGAAGCTAAGAATCTCAGAGAGAAAACACCAACTTTGACATGCATATAAAAAAGAGGCAGTTGAGAATACGCTGAGCTAATTGAAATAATGACTACGTATTATGGGCAAATGATGGAGACTATTCATTTTGTGAGACAGAATGTGAGGATAAAGTTATAATTGGTACGTGATTAAGCAGTGTTGTTGGGGGTGGCTCCCATTCCTTCAGAGAGCCCAGTGAGTGTCATAACCACCCGCCACTAACCAGTCAACCACAGAGATTCACAGACCAGCTTTATCTTGGGACCTGGGTCAGATTTCTGGGCATCCAGGCATTCCTTGTGAATTTGCTCCAGCCAATTCAGCTTCCTGTTAATTTCCTTATCTACAAGCTCAAGTTTTCAACCCAAAAATACAACAAAAAATATTTCACATCATTATAGGCAGAATGTGGAAAGATGTCATCAGCCACCCCCCAAATAAGGAGAGTCCCTGAGTAAAGTTGCATGGTAAGGCACTACTTTCTCTCTGCATGAGGTCCTTGTGCTTTTGTGGCTTTCTTTGATCAAAGCCCAGCTGATGGTGCAACCAGAGTTATGGCAGGTAACATGAACACAAGGGAGAAAGACATTTCTAAAATGTATTTCTCTTCAGATGCCATTTATTCAAAAGCCTCTGGTCCTTGAAGTACCTGAGAAAGGGAGAGTTTGGAACCCTGGAAATTCTGTTCTGTCCCAGATCAGAGAACAGCCATCACTCTTTCAGGGAGAGAAAAAGAAACAGTCACCATTTCTTACTGAATATAAGTATTATCTTATGTTGTGATGATGGCAAAAGCCAAAAATGCTTTTTCAGACTTTGCAACTGTGTCTGGAAAGCTGAACTGGGCAGATTTAACAGCCCGGGCAATCTTGGCTGCCAGCCTGACTTTCCAGAGTTCACTTTTCCCCTGCTGAAAAGGCTTCTCTTAATTATTTTCAGAATTAAGCTTCTTAGGGAGTTTGCTGGATCTCTTCATCCCTCTGGGCCCATGCCTGGGGGATGTCACCATGCCCCTGACAGCCGGGTTGGAGTCAGTTGCATGACAGGGCAGACCAGATTGGATGATGTGTTGAGATATTCCAAATAACCATGTAACATATAGCCCTTCTGCCATTAAAGGAGACCTTTAAAATTCCTCTGTTCCAAAACACTTCCTCTGGCACTGACATCCCTATTCTGATCCAAACCATCCATTCTAGGACAGGTCATTGAAAAGCTTCCAACTGGTGCTCCTAACAACATAACTACAATCTCTTAGCATCTCCACCCATTTCAGTGAGATTCTGTCCTTCCTCTGAATAAAAATAATACTAAACTCAATAACTAATAACCTCGTCTTTACTGGATACCAGCCATATGTGCTTGATGGCCCTTCAGGGAGGGCCAGCAGCCTTACATGAAGCCTGTCACGGGCTCTTTATATTCTTTGGCAGGAGTGGATAAAGCAGCAATATAGTGACCACACAGCAACCATTTGGAGACCACCCAGCTTAGGAACAGGGCTCATCCACAGATAGCCTCTAACAGGCTCACGGTGCACTTTCCCATTCCATGTGAAGTCATGGGAGAGACTGGGAGACAGTTTCCATTGCAGAATAATTAGCAAACAATACACATACAGCCCTGCCTCTTGGCTTCTTCTGATTCTCCCTGAACTGATCTTGGTACCGAAATAAAGCAGAAGCTGAGGCCCAATCCACCACCTCAGTATCTCTTGCATCCATCATTTCATGGAAAAATTTTAAGCTTCTGCAGAGCAAAAAATAGCATAATTTCAGAAAAAAGAAAACAACAGATTGTCATCCATATTTGCTGAAAATATTTTCCCCAAAGAGTTAATATTTATATTACATAAAAACTCATATAAAATGATAAGAAAAAATGTCTAACTACTGCCACTTATCAGCAATTCAGCTTTGGGTGTGAAATTTAGTTTTTTCAAAACTCAGCCTTTTCTTCTATGAGATGTAGGTAGACATTCCAAACTCTCTGAGGCTTTATGTGTATTAAATGAGATGATGCATTTAGAGTTCCAAGAGCAGTGTCTAAGCAAAGCACTGTAGGTTTTCTTCTTTGCCCCTCAAGTACTCCAACATCAAAATGGGGAAAGGCCAGAATAAATAATTTTATATTTGAGGGAATACAGTTAGGAAACAAAGATGAGGAAACAGACAACCTTACTAGCTATCCAGGAAATGAAGATAATAAGACATCTTATATCTATTGTAAAAGATAAATTAAAATAATGAAACTTCTCACCATCGTCGATGAGGTCAGGAGGACTGTGTACTTATCCATTCACTACTTTGTATGTTGGTACAAACTGGGATAACCCTTTTGGAAAGCCAGTTGGCAAAACCCTTAAAAACTTAAATGTTCATATTCTTTGACTGGGTATTCCTATCCTAGGAATTTGTTCTAAGGAAACAGGCTGCAAGCTGAGCAAAACTACATACACAGAGATTTTCATTGCTCCAAGATTCATTGCAGTGAAAAGATCTAGAAACAACTTAGTATACAATATCAGATAAATAAGTAATTTAATTACATAAGGAGAAAAGCAGAGGATGCAAACTCGTGTCTGTATTATGGTTATACCATTTTGGGTACACGTAAACAAGGAATAGATAAGAACGAGAACAAATTTTAAAGGACCGTTAGCATCTGAGGCAACAAGAATATTGGGGGTGATTTCTGCTTTGCTTTGATTTCTTATATTGTTGCTACAATATTGCTTGTACAATTAATTCCTTTAAAAAGTAACATTACTCCTATTTCCACAGCTCTCCCCTTAAGTAGGAACTCTTCACCCCTTGGTTAAATCATATCCTAGTGGACCTCTGGGTTTCTCTTCCTACAAGGAAGGCAACAACAATATCCACCACTTGGCAGGGGCTTCCTCATTTGTCCCGAGCTCTGTGAGTTTAAATACATCCTAGGTATGTTAAATACAATTTTGTCATAGGTAATCTTCACAACCACCCATGAGGAAGGTGTGACAATGATTTTCATTGTTCAGTTGAGGAACTGAGGCTTAACTCCCTGCCTACAATTTGGATGTCCCTTGACATCCAAATTATCCCTTGTCCAGAATCTGAAGTGTACCTTCAGTTTTAATAGACTAAAACTTACCCAAAAAAGTAAGTTTTAACTAGAAGTGATCATAAAGGGTTTATCTTTAAAAATAAAATAGAGGCCTACCACGGCAAGTCCCATTTCAGCGAGCTAGGGCAGGATAGTTGTCACAGATCATTCTTCTCCCTTGAATCCCTTTTACTCCACAGTCTACAAAGCCCCCAACCAAAAGGAAAATGACAGATGATTCTGAACACACTACTGAGTAGAGAGCAGATATTGAACGAATATTCACTGTTAGAATTGTGAAGTCAGTTTTCAAAGCCCCCAGGCTACCCTCCCTGCTTTCTCTGAATGTTTTAAATCATTATGTGTACATTCATTCTTAAATTTAAAGAAATTAATGTACTAAGATGCTTTTCTATTATAAGATATGGATCAATAAAACTAATAAATAAAAACTGCCTTGATTACTTAATTTCTGTGAAGGATAATTAATTACATCTATGCAAAACAAGATAATGTAACAGCTGGAAACAGCATGAAGATACAAAAAAAAAAGGACATTTGCCAAAGTCCTTAAGGTCACCAGATTGATTAAACTTGACATCTGTCTAACTTAATAGGACTGATCTAAGGAATTCGGCTCTTCTCTTCTCTTCCATTGTAGCTTCAGTTGAACCTTGTTAACAGCTTTATTAGTGTCAGACTAGATAAGAGGGATTGGCCTTTCCACCTTCATCCACAGGATTTCCTGGTATGTAGATTCAGGGAATGAAAAAGACCGAGCATTTTTAGAATTTACTCTCTCTGGAAATTAAAAAAAAATTCTTGGACCTTAATTGGAAATACTTATTTTATTTGACCAGGAAGGTAGCCAAACTGCAAGGAGCAAAATACATTTTCTGATTAGGGTTTCACCTGGCCGAAATGGTGTTCACATTTCTCACAGACAGACTAGTCAGGGATTCCAGTTGTGTTTCAGTTATCTTCAGAGGACAGTCTGCTTAACAGGATGGGCAGTAATTGACGATCACGTTACACTGGCAGAACAATCCATACCAATGGATTGAGCAAACTCTCCTCCCAGGGGGCCAGCGCATGAAGCAGACATCCTAATTACCCGCAGCCGGCTGAAACCATACATGCTGGGGCTTTTTCCGTGGGCTTCTTGACTATCAGAGTTACAGAGAAGCCCACAATGTATCCAAGGAGATATTAGCTCTGCAATGTCAATATCCAATTAATATTTAGCCCCACATTAAGCAAGGTAGTTAATCCAGTGGGCCTAGACTTCATACTGGGGCTTCTTCTCTCAGTCTCCTCAAATCCTTAACTTTGGGAGTGAATACTGGACTACTGTATGAAGACCAGGGTCAACTTAAATACTGAAATTGAAAACCACTGCCAGAAATTCTCTCTGTATCGAATGTGGTAGCATACACTTTCAGTAGTCTCTCTCTCTCTCTCCCCCTCTCTGTCTCTCCTCTCTCTCCTTTTTCAGTATTCCTCTCTCTTTTGGAATCAGGGACTTTGAACTACACATAAATGATATGGAAGTCAGCTTAATAGATCATCATGTATTGATCTTGAAAGATAAAGTGATAACTCTATCTTCTCACATAAAATCCTAGTTATATTCAGGCATTTTCATCCAATGAACCTGAAGGAAGCTTAATTTCACAATGCACAATTTCTCAAATCCTCATAACCAGGAAAATCTAATAAGTAATCTGAACTTCCTTGCCTGTGAACAGACTCATTGTGAGCCTGTGCAGGGCCCATTGGGTCTAGTTTCTGTTTTCTTCTCCAGCCTCACCTCTCCCTTTGCCTCCCCTGCCTTGACTCTAGGCTCTGCTGTGCCCACTGATGTCCCAAATTAAATCTGCATAGAAACAGACACAGGGTGGTAAGATCCCAAACACGAACACTCAAGCACAGTTGCTCTTCTTCAGCTGGCTACTGTCTACTCATCCTTTCAAAGCAAACTGTTCCTCCAGGAAGAAGCCATCCCTGACCTTCTCTATGCATTTGAGTTTCTTCCATGTGCTCCATCTTGCTCAGTGTACACCTTATGATAACACTATCGTGTTTATGGCCATAATAAAGCTAAATTGTTTGTCCACCCACCAGATTATATTTGAAAAATCTTTCTATTAAGAGCATTCAGAGGCCTGTAAGCCCAGCACTTAAGGAGGCTGAGGCAAGAGGACTGCTTGAGTCCAGGACTTCAAGAGCAACCTGGGCAACATAGACCTTGTCTCTCCAAAAAAAAAAAAAAAGTTGGCCAGGCATGGTGGTATATACCTGTAGTCCCAGCTACTCAAGAGGCTGAGGCAGGAGGATTGCTTGAGCCCAGGAATTAGAGGCTGCAGTGAGCCGTGATTGTGCCACTGCACTCCAGCCTAATTGACAGAGTAAAACTTTGATTAAAAAATAAAAATAAAACTCAGTCCCATACCTGGCTCATAAGGAATCAGTAATTATTAATGAATAAATGGAAGAATGAACAAATAAATGAATCCTAACTCTTTAATCTATAATATTATTTCCCCTATTCCTTTATTCAGTTATGAAAACCCTTCTTATCTCAGAGACAAGCGAGTAATGAACATACTAAAAAATCAAAAAACAGCCAGGCTCGGTGGCTCAGCCTGTAATCCCGCGCCTTTGGGAGGCTGAGGTGAGTGGATTGCCTGAACCTGCGGGTTCGAGACCCGCTGGGGCAGCGAGACCTCATCTCTACAATAAATCAAAAAATCAGCCGGGCGTTGTGGTGCATGCCTGTAATTCCGGCTACTCGGAAGGCTGAGGCGGAAGGATCGCCGGAGCCCAGCAGGTCGAGGCTGCGGTGGCTGGGAGCGGCCACTGCACTCCAGTCTGGGCGACAGAGTGAGACTCCAACTCAAAAAAAAAAAAAAAAATCAAAAAACATTAAAACAATGTAAGCATGAATAGAGTTTCAAAATTGGATTGTGTTTATGGCTACACAGCTCCACGAATTTACTAAATTGTACTAGTGAATTTTATGATATATAAATTCTACCTCATTATAGTTGTTAAAAAATGAATAGAAATAGAATGCATGCATTATAGAATGGTGCAAAGCTACAGCATCCTAGAAGTGAAAAGTGGTTTAGAGAGTGGTGTGATAGGTGAGAGAAGTAACTAAGAAAATTCCTCATTGAATTTTTTTGTCATTGTTAGTAAAATGTTTTTCACCTGAACGAGATATTGCTAGGAACTTTGCAGTAAATATATTTAATGAGATTGTGAAAGTTCAAATAATAAAACTGAACTATTTTCAAATTGGTAGAAGACACTCACCTAATTTTGGGTTTGATTCATAGTTTGAAAAAATAAGATTTATTTTATTAATCTCATTTTTATAAAATTAATTAATTAACTTCAAATTAAGTAATTCAACTACAAAATTGTTGACAATAAGTTAAAAACAATAAATTTTTGCAATGAAACTTTATTGATTTAATTTCTGTAGTTTGCTATTTCTGAGCAAATTAAAGTGTTTTCTGTTTTTAATCAACTTTACTGTCTCTTAATTTCCCTTAAAATTTTCTGTGGGGTTTGCCAGGGCTGCAAATGAAATAATTTCTTCACATATTCTCTAACATCTAAATTATGTAAAAGTAATTTTATTTTTCTTTTAAGTTCCTAACTACTTTAAACTGAGAAGGGTACATTTTAAATAGATCTTCTTTTATAAATAATAATAAATGCTTTCATCTGTCAAAGTCATGCTGAAAATTCCTTTCAAATCTCATTTTTTGACATCTCCAACTTTTCCAATAGAATTTATTATTAAGAAGGGAAATCCCACCACAACAATAGCTTCAGACCTCTCGTCTTTGTAGAGATAGCCTGAGGAATAAATTCAACATGCAAATAATTATTTTCATTACCTGCCTGTTAAAACATAGAATGAAAGTTAAAGACAATGAATTCTTGTTGGAAACATCAAAGTTAAATATACTCCTTGATAGACATTTCATAAAATCAGATATAAAGAACAGGAAGGCTAAGTTGTTATAAACATCAGTTGGCATGCCTTACAGCTCTTGGTGGTCTAAGATCAAGCTTTATATTTCAAAGGATCTGAATAAAGACAGCTTCACAGTTGCTCCCAAGTCTTCATATCTGAAAGAATCCTTTTACAGACCTAAAATGGATCAATTTGGTATTTATTACAGAACCGTCATGGTCTTGCAAAAAATAAGTGATTTACATTTGTAGCCATATTTCCAGTGAGAATATTTTTTTGTGATGCAGGGAGGAGGGGGTGTAAGGGGGTACATAGATCATTCACAGCTGTCTTTGTCAAGCAGTTGCTTTTTATTTGTTTCCTTTGCTGGATTCAACACTATACTGGAATTTCCATACTTGTTACTAGTTTTCTGTTGTTACTGTTGTCTTGTTGTTCTGATTAAAAACATGCATTATATTCTTTCTAAATTATGTGTCACTTTGTTGTGATTGTTATTTCTGGCAATTTAATAGTTTGTGAACAGAAAAGCTTTGAAATGACTGTCCTCTGTCCTTTGGCATAAACCAATTACCAGGATTTAAACTTATCTGACAAAAACTGTAGTGACAGATTTGAGAACAAAGTGGTTTTAAATTGTTATTTTTGAATCTTTAACCTTTCCTGTTTTCTATAACCAGATGTTTTCAAGTACAGTATGTAATCATGAAAACAGCATCAGCTTTTATTTCCTTGATAAAAAGGGTGTCTTCCAGACTTTCCTTTAGTGAGGAGCAAGAGCTTAACTCAGTTAAATGAATGACCTCCAATTGTTACAGTAGTCTTAGAGATATATATATATGAAAACTTCAGAACCAAGACTGAGTCCTAAAAGCAAAATGTGATTCTTGAAGAAACATATGCAATTTTTCCCCAAGTTTTCTTTAAGGGAAAAGAATTAAAAGCAGGAATACTTTTTCCTCAACTTAAAACTGTATCTGAAAGGTATCCAAGCCAGGTTTAGAATGTAAAACTCCCAGGTGTTCCTGCAGAATGTTAAAATGTTTTGTCTGTGGACAATTATTACTCATGATGCACCTACAGGAGAATTCTTAAGGCTCTACTTGGTACCAGCAGAAAATAGAGAAAATGTAGTTTGTGCTTCCCAGGAACCCCTGGCAGCTAACTGGGCCATTTGACACTAGCAAAAGTAGCCAAAATCCTTTCCAACTGCATACTGCCCCCAAATTGGCATCACTCTCCCAAGCTACAAAAGAGTTGAAACACTAAAAGATATATCTGGCTAATAGGATATGAAATAAAATAATGAAAAGCACTTTTCTTTGGTTATTCTCAAACAGGCCATAAATATTTACATCCCATTATAAAACACCTTAACAGCTCGGTGAGATTGAATGCAATAGCACTTAATGCATTATAACTCCAAACACTTTACAACTCCAATGGACTTTATAACTACGCCTTATAGAGTTTACCATGCAGGAAAACCTGTGAGTTGACTGGCTAATGTTCTGTGTTGAAAAAAAACATGTGAAAGAAATACTATATGCACTATGTAGACAGTATTTATTAAAATATCATCCATATTTTATATACAATTTCATCCAGAAGACCATATGAACCCTCAAGGGATAAGACAAAAGCATTAGGTTTGTTTCCTGAGTGTGAATGCACCAGTTATCCACAAATCTTATAAAAAAGAAAGTGTATGTGCTTAAAGCAAACCATCTTAAGTCCCTTGAACCTTAAATTTAAATAGTGCTTTATGGCTCACCAAGCATTTTCTTACTTGGTCACCAAAAAACCCTCTGAGATAAGTTAAAGGAAAAGAGAAGTATCGGGTGCAGGAGGGGAGAAAATGGATATTATCAAGTACCTACTGTGTACCAAATACCATAGGAATGTGGCATCTATTCATTGGTTGCATTCAGAGAACAATGCAAGGTACATATTTTTATCGGCATTTTATAGATGAGGCACAGAAAGAGTAATTGTCTTGGCCAGTGTCACATAGGCAATAATAACAGAGCTGGGATTGAATCCCAAGTCTTATTCCCAAAAGAAAATTGACTCTTAAACAATTCTGAAATTATGGAATTCTAAATGTTTGCTGTTATAATGTTCTTTCCTTTATGAAATGTCCAAGATTTTTGAAGTATCCTTTAATGGTTGCTCTTTGAAGTATTCTTTTTTGGCAAAATAAAGCATTGGGAAGACCACATGAGTCTTCCATCTTTCCTTCTAATTTCCCAGGACTATAAAATATGAAACTCTGCAAACCAGTGTATTCTGATTTTCTCCATACAATGATCTAAAGCAGATCTATAAAGTATGATAACAAGATAGAATCCTCCGCAGCTCTAGAAAAACAAGATGGGAAAGAGAGAGATCTCTATGGCTCATGAAAAACATATGAATGATTCACAAGCAGATAAACAAAGAGAAAATATCTTTCAATCCATTTTCTACTATACTAGTTACCTACGATCTGTATGTAAGAGGAGGACTGAGGATGCTGTGTCAAAGAGTTGCCAAATGCCTTTCTTCCCCTGTTATCTGCTTGCTCAATAGATCTCAACAGTATACTGTAGACCCCAAGAGTTTTGTTGAGGCACCTTGGGAGCCACTTATTGGCAAAAGCGAGAGCAAGGAAAGAGTGCTGTACAACAATAACAGCAATATTTTTAGCTACATTACATGTGGAGGCTTAATTGTATGATTTCTATGAAGAAAGATCTTTGCATTACATGAGCACATATGTACAAATATTAATATAGATGTATAAATAGATAGCTGTTGGAAACCACCACCTTAGCCCGATGCTTTTTCAGGCTGGAGTTCCTGCATGCCAAAAAAAATCCACAAACCTAAGTTTGTGGAAGTGATTTTTAATATTATAAAAACACTAAGAGTCAATTTTAGTATAGTGAATTAATTTTTAAAAAGGATATTTGTGAGTGAATGTTTGGTTAACCTACTTTAAAGAAAGTAAGCATATGATTTACATCTCAAGGTGTTCAGAACTTCAAGTCAGCAAGTACATAGGTTTTTGAAAACAAAAAAAGAATAAAAGAATTCATTAACACAGGCATACCTTGCTTTATTGCATTTCACTTTATTGCTGTAGATACTGCATTTTTTTGTTTTGTTTTGGCTTTTGCAAATTGAAGGTTTGTGGCAAGCCTGCAATGAGTAAAACTATTGATTTCATTTTTCCAACAGCACGTACTCCCTTCACGTCTCTGTGTCAGTTTGGTAATTCTTATAATATTTCAACCTTTTAAGCTACGATTATATCTGTTATGATGATCTGTAATCAGCAATCTTTGCTGTTACTACTCCAATTGTTTTGAGACACCACGTACCACACCCATATAGGATGACAAAATAATTGATCAATGTTGTGGGTGCTCTGATTGCTCCACGGATCAGCAATTTTTCTTTCATCTCACTTCCTCTTCTTAGGCTTCCCTATTACTTGACACACAGCAATACTAAAATTAGGACAATTAATAACCCTACAATGGCCTGTGAAATATGTGAAAGAAGAGTCACATATTTCTCACTTGCAATCAAAAGCTAGAAATGACTAAGGTTAATGAGGAAGACATGCCAAAAGTCAAGACAGGCCAAAAGTTAGGCTTCCTGCACCAGTTAGCCAAGTTGTGAATACAAAAGAAAGATTCTTAAAGGAAACTAAAAGTGCTACCCCAATGAATACGTGAATGATAAAAAGGTGAAGCAGAATTCTTGGAGAAAGTTTGAGTGGTCTAGATAGAAAATCAAACCAGATACATTTCCTTAAGCCAAAGACTAATCCACAGCAAGGGCATAACTCTCTTTAATGAAGACTGAGAGAGGCGAGGTAGCTGCAGAAGAAAAGTCTGAAGCTGAGAGAGGCTAGTTCATGAGGTTTGAAGAAAGAAAGTGTTTCCATAACATAAAAGTGCAAGGTAAAGCATTAAGAGCTGATGGAAAAGCCACAGCAAATTATCCAGAGGATCCAGCTAAGAAAATGAATGCAAGTATCTACATCAAACAAAACTAAAAACTGTATTTTTATGTAGATGAACCAGGTTTATAGTAGAAAAAAATGCCATCTAAGACTTTTATCGTTAGAGAGGAGAAATTGGCATCTGGCTTCAAAGTCTCAGAGGACAGCCTGGTTCTCTTATTTGGTGGCGAATGCAGCTGGTGACTTTAAGTTGAAGCCAATGCTTACTTACCATATCAAAAATCCTATGGCCCTTAAGGTTTATGCTAAATCAATTCACTTATGCTCTATAAATGAAACAACAAAACCTGAATGACAGCACATCTGTTTACAACATAGTTTACTGAACATTTTAAACCCACTGTTGAGACCAACTGATGAGAAAGATGCCTTTCAAAATATTACGGCTCACTGTTAATGCATCTGGTCACCCAAGAGCTCTGATGAAGATATGCAAGGAGATCAATGTTTTCAGGCCTGGTAATACAACATCCATTCTGCAGCCCATGGATCAAGGAGTAATTTTGACTCTCAAATTTTATTATTTAAGAAATACATTTTATAAGGCTATAGACGCCATCAATAGCGATTTCTCTGATGGATCTGGACAAAGTAAATTGAAAATCTCTGGAGAGGATTCACCATTTTAGACACCATTAAGAACATTTGTAATTCATGGAAGGAGGTCAAAATGTCAACATTTACAGTGGATTCTCACCCTCATGGATGACTTGGAAAGGCTGAAGACTTCAGTGGAGGAAGTAACTGAAGATGTAATGTGGAATTTGCAAGAAAACTAGAATTAGAAGTAACACCTGAGGATTTTATTGAATTGCTGCAATCTCATGAATGAACTTGAATAGATGAGAAATTAGGGTTAGGGTTAGGAGTCACGTGTCTTGAGATGAAATCTACTGCTGGTGCAGATGAAATAACAACAAAGGATTTTGAATATTCCATAAACTTAGTTAATAAAGCAAGAGTAGAGCTTGAGAAGATTGAGTTCAATTCCGAATAAAGCTGTTGTGGGAAAAATGATATCAAACTGTGTCATATGCTACAGAGAAATCTTTCATGAAATAAAGAGCCAATCAATATGGCAAACTTTATAATAGTCTTATTTTCAGAAATTGCCATAGCTACCCCAGTCTTCAGCAACCACCACCCTGATCAGTCAGCAGCCATCAACATCTACCCAAGACCCTTCTCCGACAAAATATTATGATTTGCTGAAGGCACAGATGATCATTGGCATTTTTAAATGTATTTTTAATTAATATGTGTATATTATTTATACATATTGCTATTGCACACTTAATAAACTGCAGTATAGTACAAAAATAATTTTTTTTTCTTTTTTTGAGTTGGAGTCTCACTCCATAGCCCATACTGGAGTGCAGTGGCATGGTCACGGCCAACCCAGTGTCGACCTGCTGTGCTCAGGCGATCCTTCTGCCTCAGCCTTCCAAAGAGCCAGAACTACTGGCATGCGTTACCACGTCCAACTAATTTCTTTATTTATTGTAGAGTTGAGGTCTCGCCAAGTGCAGACTGTTCTCGAACCTGTGGACTTAAGCAATCCTCTCACCTCGGCCTCTCAAAGTGCTGGGATTATAGGCTTGAGCCACCATGCCTGGCCTAAAAATAACTTTTATATGTACTGGGAAAGCAAAAAATTTGTGTAACTCAGTTTTTTGCAATATTTGCTTTATTTCAGTTGTCTAATACTAAACTTGCAATGTATCTGAGGTATGCCGTACTTTAAATAAAGAGGTTAATGTGAAAGACTAAAATGATTCAAAACATGGAAACTATATGAAAAGAAAATTTGTATATTTTCCCTAGCAGGCGTCTTTTCCTTCTCAGCTCTCAAATTTCTACTTTCTCTCTTGATCATCACTAAACTCCAAAAGTTACCTGTTATCTAGAGCATGTAGTACTGTTCGATGCAAAAACCAGCATCCAGAGAGTCTTCTGGACTAGGACTCCTGACACCTAGGAATCCTGGACCTGTGCTCTGACCACTTACATTTGTCTGAGAGCTGGTAGAAATCCCTCTTGGAAGAAATAAATAAGCATCTAATAGTGTCACTCAGCTGTAAAATAGGATTAAAAGTTAACATTAATGAATTCATATTAACAGTGCCAACAGTAGCTGTACTGCTTGACAGAAATTTAATGCAAGTATCACAAACCATATGTGAAGAACACTGTTAAAATAATTACATTAGGATTTCACAGCACCCACCATCAGGTATTCTCCTCTGACAACAAGAGAAGAAATCTTTTCTGCCATGAGCCAGATAAATGCCACTGAAAGTCTTGCTCTCTGAACTTGACCTCTATATATGACACCCATGATTTGAGAAAGCTTAAAAGCATTTTTTTAAATGTTTCCCTTTTAGAGACGGAGAAGGAACCTATATTTTTGAATGTCTTACTATGTGCTAACCTAATTTAATTTTCATGACCTATAATATGCAGGGAAAATCGGTGAGTTTTTAGTTTAAGATTCTTTTCAGTTGTTTTTGTGGTGGAGGTTGTCATAGCATAGGTGACCAGCTATGCGGTTCTGAAGCAGTCATTGGCTGAGGAGGCCTTTTGGATTCTGAAACAGTAGTACTACCTGCCACTGCTATCTTGTCTGTGAGGACTCTCATCCATGTAGTTCAGATGGGACTTCTTCATGTACTATCTCACCTATCTTTACAATTATGTGATGACACAGACAATGTCCAAATCTTTCTTTCTTGAGATATTGGCTGGGGCAACCTATTGAAGTTTACATGACGCTAGAGTGAGACCTGGTAAAATTAAGAATACATCTAGAACCAAGAGTTGAGAAGACTAGAAAGCTAGAAAAGGAAATACAGATGAATCACTCAACCAAGTGGTATCTCCCAGCAGAAATCAGAAACAAGGACAGTAGGCCAGGATGACGGTAACAGCAAAGCTGGCAGAGAAAAAAGAAATACAATTAAAACTCAAGCTGGTCGTTGTGGCTCATGCCTGTAATCCCAGCACTTTGGGAGGCGGAGTGAGAAGACTGCCTGAGTCCAGGGGTTCAAGACCAATCTGGGCAATTTGGCGAGACCTCATCTCTACAATAAATCAAAAAATTACCCAGGCGTGGTGGCACACGCCAATAGTTCCAGCTACTTGGAAGACTGAGGCAGAAGGATCACCTGAGCCCAGCCGGTTGAGGTTGCAGTGGTCATCAACATGCCACTGCACTCCAGCTTGGGTGACAGAGAGTGAGATTTTTACTCAAAATTTTCCTTTTAAGGGTCTGACATTGAAACTAGCATTGGTTTGCCTGGTTGTGATTCTGAGTCAGTAGAAAACAAATGCCAAACAATTGCACACCTTTTTCCTGAGGATCAAAGATAAGGTGAGCATCTCTGTTGTTAACTTCTTGCTGATATTTTTTAGAAGAAGTCTCAATGGTTTATTTTTTAAGATCAAGAAATAGTGTTTAACTCTTGGCCACTTTCTGCTGTTACCATATTGGCCTGATTATATCATTTGCATTCTATACTTCAAAATGTGGCCCCCACTGAAAGAAACACATCAGGAACTCAAGGAATGAGGAAGCTAGAAGTACATGGGCAAACCCACACAATGCAAGCACTAGCCTCCTCCTTTCTGCCCTATAAGGTGTGCCTCTAGTAACCTCAGGAAAGTGGAAATTCCAGAGGATTGACTGACTTTCCTATATCTTCAACTTGGATAGTGGTACATAATCCAGTCTCCTGGTTAGTATTTTTTTTTTAATCTTATAAATTGCACAGTTTGACATATTTGCTAAACGTTTATGACTTTCATCTCCATTCTGCTTTGTCAGAAATTGGTTTCACCAAGAGTAAAGTTAATCCAGGGAAAACCATGGTGGTTTTACCTTAGTTATGGCTGTTTTTGTTTGCTTTTTTGTTTTTCCTAAGTTAGCTAACAACACACCGTGCTAGCACAGAGATTCATTCATTTTCCCCAAAGACCAACTATGTGGCCTATATAACAAACTCCTTTTCTTCCCATTTATATGACTATGACTCAACTTCTTATAATAATAATCCCGGTTTTATCATACTTAAGATACAGTTACTCTATTCTTGCTCTGGGTTTTATTTCACAGTTTTGTATAACAGACATTTTAGAATTCCTTTCCTATTACTTTGCTTAAATAGGCATTGTCTCTACAGTTAGCCTTTTTTGTGCTTCCTAAGAGGAAAGTTAAGGATGCCACAATATTTCAACAACAAGGTACAATGTCATTGATAGGGCAACTGATTGAACCTCTGTTATAAAAATATGAAAAACGAGGGTCAGAGAATTAGAGTGACCTGCTCAAGCTAAACAACTACTAAGAGGGATTCAGTCCTAGAACTTAGATTTTCTGCCAAGTAATGCAGTATTTACCCATGACAGTACACAGTCTCACACTCACTTTGCACAATTTGTTTGTAAAAACCAGTGTTTTTATGTATAGCAGTTCAACAAAGTGAAGAGAGTGGAAGCCACAAAACAAATTTTTTGGAGATATTTAAACTCTTGCAAAGACCAGTTGTCTTTGATTAATCCACTCTAACATGATCCTGTGAACTCTAAGAAATCAAAGAATATTCCATTTATAGTTTAGAAAGATGGGATCTCATCGGACCTGGAACCAAGGGGCCCTCTCTCACAGCCCTAGAGTCAAAACTTCCAGCAAATCAGCTTAAGTCCAACACTAGTTCTTGGGACAAAATTGCACACATGCCACTTTGCAGGTGTCACTCTCAACTCAGAAACTGAGATTAAAACAATTTCTTGCAGAACAAGTAACTTAGAATATTTTCTCTTCCATCCCAGAGATATCAAGATGATGGAAACATCATGACCAAGAATAAGCTATATGATAGGCATCCAAGATAGCTAGTTTTCTCAGCCCCAGGCATGGATTAAAATTTTACTGGTCACTAGTAGCAAAATGATGACTATAAATGTCTAACCTTGACCTACAGGAACATGAATCTTTCAACATTTGAGTCACTTCATTTTTCTCCTTGAGATGATATGATAACTTTCACTTAGTTAAAAAACTTTTCATTATTTTCCAGGAAATGTAGGCATCCCCTGATCAATACCATAAGAACAACAGCCACTGACAAATAATAATCAACAAAGAAAGAATAAAAGTTTTGGACTAGCACCAAGAAAGTTTTACTTACCCTAAAAAATAAGTAAATATCTACAGATTTAATGCAATACCCATCAAATTGCCAGCAACATTCTTCTCAGACGTAGAAACAACAATACAGGAATTCATATGGAAACATAAACAGCCATGAATAGCCAAAACAATCCTCAGCAAAAAAAAAAAAAAAAAAAAGCAGGAGGTATCACATTCCCAGACTTTAAACTTTATTATAAAGCTGCAATAATCAAAACAGCCTGGTATTGGTACAAGATCAGGCATATAAAACAATAGAATAGAATTGAGATTCCAGAAGCAAAACCTCAATTTCTCAACCAACTCATCTTTGACAAAGCCTCCACCACCAACTACTGGGGAGAGGAGAACCTATTCAGTAAATGGTGCTAGGAAAACTGTCTGACCACATGCAGAAGATTGAAACAGGACCCCTACCTATCCCCATGCAAAAATAATCAACTCTAAATGGATCAGAGACCTAAATGTAAATCCTTAAACTATAAAAACCTTAGAAAACACAGGAGAAACTCTTATGGAAATTGGAACTAGCAACCAATTCCTGATCAAAACCCCCAGTGTCCATGACTTAAGAAATAAGCTAGACAAGTGGGACCTCATCAAACTGACAAGCTTCTGCAAAGCCAAAGAAACCATCAAGAGAGCAGGGAGATGGCCCACAGATTGGGAAAAAATATTTGCCAACAGTATGTCTGACAAAGGCCTAACATCTAGGATCTACAAGGAACTCAAATGTGCTGAAAAGAAAAAAACAAACAGCCCCATACAACATGGGCAAAAGATATGAATAGACACTTCTCAAAAGGAGACATATGAGCAGCCAACAGATACATGAAAAAATGTTCAGCCTCACTAGTCATCAAAGAAATGCAAATTAAAACTACACTGAGATACCACCTAACTCCAGTTAGAATGGCCATCATCAATAACTCAAAAAATAACAGATGCTAGAGAGGATGTGGTGAAAAGGGAACACTTCTACACTGTTGGTAGGCATGTAAATTATTATAGCCTCTGTGAAAGACAATGTGGTCATTCCTAAAAGTTCTAAAAATCAACCTTCCTTATGACCTCACAATCCCCCTACTGGGAATATACCCAGAAGAACTCAAATCACTCTATAAAAATGATACCTGCACACATATGTTTATTGCAGCATTGTTCACAATAGCAAGAACATGGTACCAACTGTGCTGCCCATCAAAAGAGAACTGGATTAAAAAAATGTGGTACATATACACAATGGAATATTACACAGTCATAAAGAAGAACAAAATCAAGAACTTCACAGCAACCTGGATGGAATTAGAATCTATATTGCTGAGTGATCTTTCACAGAAACAAAGAACTGAGTATCACATGTTCTCACTCATGAGTGAACCTTGATAACAACTATCATAATACTATAAGAAAAGGATTGCCAATAGCAGGAAACTGTGGGTATGTGGGGGGGTGGGGAAGGTGGGGACAGTAGTGGGAATCTGCCTGGGGAGGCACACTTCATCAACAAGGGTAACTGCACAGCAAATATTTGTATACCTAATCCTGAATTGTACCCTACAATTTTAAAATTAAATATTTTTTAAAAAAGTAAATAATTCTTAAGATTTTATATGCTGATTAGTCACTTCCTCCTTCCTGATACCTCCCTTGATTGGTCATGACAAGTCCCACCAAAAACATTACAATGCTGCTGTGACTGATTCCATAACTATTCTCAAATAATGCCAGTTGACCATTAAACCACGACTGTAGCCCAGTTGTTAACTATCAGCTAAAGAAATGTGGTCGTTCATAAACATACACACTGAAAGTTCGTTAAAAAAAAAGATCACTTGACACACACTGTATCTTTTCATAGCTTAGATTTACAGTTTCTTTTTTTTTAATTCAAGGACCATGAATGCAGATCACTTTTCAGTTGTCCTTGTGTTTCTTGCTTGAAAGAACTCTCTAAGTGCTCTCAAAATGGTTAGATGAGTAGCAAAAACAATTGCATCTTTTCAACCCTGATCACATCAATTCTAAGATTTTGATGAGTAAAAAGTGTTGGGCAGATTTTAAGTCAATAACGACCCTCCAATTTCTAAAGTTCTTTCAGAGTACAAACACACTGCTTGTACTCCTCTGGCATGATTTTGCTCATTTGCAGGGAAACCATATTTTGCACCACATCCTCACATATTGATATGTTGAGGAAATAAACAGCAAACATCACTTCCCATCCATCTGCTAAGCTTGTTAGAAAGATGAACACCCAGCGTTCAGATGTTTTTCACTCAGGTTTGAAATTCCATGCTCAGTATAATTTGTTTTTACTTTCAAAACAAATTTTAATCCAATAAGAGGAAATTCTGGTTTTTTTTTTTGTCAAAAATAAATGATACCAGTAAAGTAGAAAGGCTGGCTATGTCGGACATTGTCAAGATACATCTATACTTGTTTCTTTTGGGACTTGGAAACATACGCAATCATTTTGAAAAGACACTTTTCTCCATTTTCTTAAAAGTAAATGCAGCAGTTATTGTTCGTATAGCGATAATGTAAATCGAAGTCCCAGGAGAAATACTAAAAATGAGTGTAAGACACTTAATCTATCATTTCTAACAAACTGTTTTCAAAAGATCTTTACACTCATCCATCAGTACCCAGAATTACACAAGCTCTTTTTGGGTTGCAAATATTTTAAAAGCTAAACAATAAAAGTCAATTGAACAAGCAAAAACCTGGCAGTCACAGTGCCCACTGGAAACAGAGCCAAATGTTCTTATGTAAAAAGCAATGAGAACGGAAGGTATATGCATCCTTAGAATTGTCTCTTCCAATATTTTTCCATCCTTTTCTATTTGGAACTCAACTCTTCAGGGGAAGTTTGCCCTTCTTGCCTGCTCTTGATATACTCTTCACATCATAAAAGTAGAGCTGGCGATTTTGCAAATTATATGTCAGTGGGAAAGAAAACAGCAATAAAGCAGACACACAACTGAGAATTTCTAAGCTATACCGAACACAAACCCTTGGGGTCTTATGCAACATGATATTTTTATAATATCAGTGCCGGTTTCTTTGTGTGATTATAATATGAATATATTATAGATATTTTAGATTTTTATATTGGCATAAAGAATCTCAGTAGAATGAGTTCAGCCTCTTCTGCCAGTTTATAAAATTCAATATGTCAAACTTCATCAAGGGGCAATACTTCTTGGAAGTACTAACATGATTCTGCAAGAATCACAGTGAAGGTAACCCTCTCAGGTCCCCTCCCACTGTGGGAGCTTTTCTTTCCTCTCAATAAATCCTGCTTTCTAAAGAAAAAAAAAAAGAGTCAGAGCAAGGTTCTAATGAAGAACTAAAGAATATGAAAATATAGAGTTTCCAACAGGAAAAGATGTCTGTAGGCTGTGCTCAGTGGCTGATGTCTGTAATCCAGTACTTTGGGAGGCTGAGGCTGGGAGACTGCTTGAGCCCAGAAGTTTGAGATCAGCCTGGGCAATATAGTAAAACCTCGATTCTACAAAAAATAAATTTAAAAATTAGTTTGGCATGGTAGCATGTGCCTGTAGTCTCAGCTACTCAGGAGGTTGAGATGAAGGGATCACTTGAGTCCAGGAGTTTGAGACTGTGGAGAGCAGTGATTGTGCCACTGCACTCCGACCTGGCTGATCAGAGTGAGACTCAGAAAGAAAAAAAGGAAGGAAGGAAGGAAGGAAGGAAGGAAGGAAGGAAGGAAGGAAGGAAGGAAGGAAGGAAGGGAGTCTATAGATATGTGCTTTTCAAACTGTGTGTACCCAGACCACGTGGGAATCTTGTTATTAATGCAGATTCTGACTCAGTAGGTCAAAGTACCACTCTGCCATTCTGTACTTCATATGTCACTCATGCTGCTATGGGCCACGTTTTGAGGAGCAAGTGTCTAGTGGCCCATCTCCCAAGAACCAAGAAGTTCAAAACATGAAACTACTTAACAATAATTGCTCATGAAATAAATGTTATAGAATAAACCCAGTAAGCAATAACATTGTGAAGAAACAGATGAAATATAAGAAATATAAATAGGTGAGTTTTACACACAAAAACAAGACAACATAAACTACAGACATTTACTATGGACCTATTACGTATAAGACAATGTTGTATGAGCAATAAAGGATAATTTTTTTTTAAAAAGTCCTACTCTCAAATTGTTTAGGTATAGTATCCTAGTTTATGGATTCTCACCTTTCCCCAAATATGGCCCATCTCATTACAGAAAGAAAACTCCTTTGACCTAGTTACTGGATTCCATGTCTCCTGCCTGTCTGAGATCTTGTTACCAATTATCCCTTCCTCTTCTGCTTCTTTTTCAGCCATTTACTCTCCCTAACGTAATCTTATGCACCCTCTATGGCCAGGGTGGTTCCCAGGTCTCCATCTCAGGCAGAGACATCTCTCCTAAGATAATGTCCTTATTCCTATTTGCCTACCAGACATCTCCTCCAAGCAAGCACAATTTGACTGAATTTATCATATCCACAGAAGGTTCTTCTCTTCTCTTCCTGTTTTCCAGAATCTGGTCTTTCCTCTGTATCTCACAGCTACAGTTCAGTCTCATAAGAGGTCTCTCACCACTGAGGTCCATAATCCACATCTGTACCAAAATTCTCTTCCTGTCAAATTAGTCTGACTGTGTCACTTCTTTTCTTATAAATCTCAGAACTCTGAAAGAAAAATGTACAAACTTCCCTACTCCACATAGCAGATAAGGACCGCGGCAGGCCAGCCCAAAGTCATGGCTTTGATCTTTTCTTGTATTGTCCAGGTCACATCTACACAACATATGCTCAAGTCTCATAACTCACTTCACAAGTCACCAATGGCATCATGGCCTCTAATAACTCTCCCCCTGCACTCCTTGCTCCCTCTTTCTGGAATAGTCATCCCACTTCTCTGCCTGGAAAATTTCAATCCATCCCATAAGATCAATTAACCTACTAGCTGGAAATGCAGCATCAGTCTAGTCCCTGTGAAGTCTTCTGTTGGAATTTGGCATTCTCCCTTCTAAGATTCCTGCAACACTCCATTCACACCCCTCTTGAGGTACACACCAAATAGGAGAGTGCTATTAGCATGTTTCCTGCAGACACAATGCCTTGCTCTTCTTCCTGTTACCAGGGCCAAGCACTATACTTGACTAAAGCAAGTATTCAATAAACGTTTATTGAATGACTGAATGGACATGAAACGGAAACTAATAATGCAAAACTGCAGATGATGAATGACTTGTTCACATTAAAAGAGTCAGAGGCATACAAAGGAAAGAGTATTTGCTGTGTATAATTAAATGTTAAAATGCATGCATTATGACATTCAAAGCAGACATTCAAGGACAGCCTTGTATAGAAAAAAGAAGTGTGAGTTGAACTTGAAGGATGCATTGAATGTGCAAGAGAGGGCATTATCTGTAAAGAAGCCATAGTAGTGGGGTAGGGATGTAATTATATGCCATATATAATAAAGTGACCATCCTGATGTGTTGGAGAGGTTTTTAAAAAATAAAATAAAATAAGTGATAAAGTTGACTGAGAGGCACAAGGAATAGTTAGGGAAATGGGGAGCAGGGATAGGTATCAAACTTCTGTGAAACTTGGCTTAGCTGTGGTAGGATACAGTACTGTGAGTAGCATGTCACACTCTCTTGTGGTACCCAATCACATTCATTATCAGGAATTGCTAGTTTCTTAATATCATTCTTGGAACAACACAAGTTATTCCTTCTAGTTCCACCTCTATATGTCTGCTATCATAAACTGTCTTGATAATCAGTTCCACAATAGTTGAAACTCATTTGAAGTCACTCTCAGTTTTCCTTTATCTAAGGGAATCACCTTACACACAACATCTTTTTTTTTTTTTTTGAGTTGGAGTCTCACTCTGTCGTCCAGACTGGAGTGCAGTGGCCGCTCCTGGCGATTGCAGCCTCGACCTGCTGGGCTCCGGCGATCCTTCCGCCTCAGCCTTCCGAGTAGCTGGAACTACAGGTGTGCACTACCACACCCGGCTAATTTTTTATTTATTGCAGAGATGAAGTCTTGCCAAGTTGCCCAGGCGGGTCTCGAACCCACGGGCTCAGGCAATCCACTCACCTCAGCCTCCCCAAGCGGGGGATTACAGGCTGAGCCACCAAGCCCGGTTCACACAACATCTTTTTATTGGGCCTTTTCTCCTCTGCTCTCTCTCCAGCTGTTCATTTCCTCTACTGGAACATGGAAACCTTGTGGAGATTTAAACAGGATTAAGGAATGCTGAGTCTCTTGTATGCTGCATTTCCAGCAAGTGGGTTGAGTGTAATGGTAGCAAAGACTAAGGACATGAACAGTGGCCCAGACATTTCCCAACTCCACTTCAGTGCCTCAAAGGCCATCCTGGCCCTAGTCTAGCCCTGGTATGGGAGTCTCCATGCCAATTACTCCACTAAATTAAGGCACTGAAGGTAGTTTCCACGTTCCTAATGATACCTGAGGAAACAAAAAGAGCTAAATTATTATTAGTCGTGGCTGCATCCCTAGTCACTTATTTCTTGGGTTAGTTGAAGCAAAAAGTAAGCCCTGCAGAAACATGAAACATGAAAAGTCAACTTCAATGTATAAATAACATTTGATATAAAAGGTTGTCCAGATTAAATTAAAAGTCTTCTCTCCCTTCTTAGCACGCACTCGCTCTCGCTCTCTCTCACTCTCTCTCTCTTTCTCTAAGAGGTTGAAAAACTGCCTTTTCAACACCAAAGTCATTTTCTCTCAAAAGGAATAGAGAACTGAATTCACCTTTGGAGTAGACCGTTCTTTTGATTTGGAATAATTGCGTCAAGTGGGCCCCTTCAGGTGACACAAATGTAAAGGAAGTCTCCACCCATTATTGTTCTTGGGGAAAACTGTGAAGTAAACTGAGTGCAGTTGTTTTCAACCGAGAAAATAAGAGTTCTATCTGGTAATGTAAACCAATGCAAAACCATGGGATATGAGTTTTAGTCAGATTTTTCATACTTGTTACTTTCAGGGAAATGTTTCCTTCACTATACTATTTGACAGAGACAACCTGCTGCTTGTTCCTGGTGAGATAAGGGAGTGTGAATACGCGCGTGTGTGTGTGTGTGTGTGTGTGTGTGTGTGTGTGTGTGTGTGTGTTTTCTTGACTGCTCACAGGAGACAAGATGGAGAAGATGAGAAAGTTAAGTCATACCGGCCTGATCTTGAACTGATACTGAATGAAAGAAAGTAAAAAAGAAATAGACTAGAAAGATTATACTTTCAGGTATTGTTTTAATACTTTGTTACTAGAGAGGTTTATCTGATCGTGTAGAGCACTGGAAATCATGAAGAGGAGATGCAGCATTCTTTCCTAGAGTGAAGCTGGTTCTTGGTGTTGCTTCACTGTGACTGCCATTTGCCATTGATGATCATTCTTGAGTTCCTTTGGGGAACAAGAGGGAAAGGACACAGTCTGAGTGGTTTCAAAAGAAGGAAGGAAGGAAGGAAGAAGAAGGAAGGAAGGAAGGAAGGAAGGAAGGAAGGAAGGGAGGAAGGAAGGGAGGAAGGAAGGGAAAGAAAAATCTGGACTGGATCATTGAGGTCCTGATAGAGCACCATTGACATAAATAACCCCGTCTTAGAAGACTCCATTTTATATATTAAAAGCCATCACATCAACAAGGACCAGATGGTGTGCCTTCTCAATAAGGACTGCATCCAGCCAGGTGAGGATGTAACCAAGCATACGCCCTTCAACCGTCAGTCCTTACCAGAGGCTTTTGTGGCCATAAAAAGACCGGACTCCAACAGCTCAATACTGCCAGCTTTACCAGACACCTTCTAGCCATCCCTTGTGATAAGCACCTGGCATTTGCAGCCAGAGGCTCGGCCCCATCCATCATCAGAGGCTCTGCCCACATCAAAAGATCCTTCCCTGCAAAAGACCTCAGGTGCTGTTCATGCCTGCGCAGGAAAACTTCTGCTCATCTGGCTTTCCCCTGGACTGTTTTGCTAACCCTTTCTCCTATCCCTTTTATTTCAATGTTAAAATGTTACTTTATTTGCTGTGGAATGTTTAATCTGTAACATTTATATATCTATTAGGTATATTAGCATGTATGTTTTGCGATATTGACTGACTTGTAGAGTGGCTTGAGCCCATGTGCCTATGACTTTGGCTACTAAATAAATGGGCAGTAGTAAAGGGAGCTACCTCGTTGGGAACACCATGCAGGTCCTGGATTTTATGATTAAGATAGCATCCATAGAAGTCTGATTTGTGGAAAGATACAAGCATGTGTGGACTGGTTATCTCTAACCTCGCACTGCTCATGACAACTCCTATATGTAGAATTGATGATCAAAAACCCCAGAAAGAACTAATGTAATTATATCTATTTTTAGATAGTATGTAAGAATTTTTCTGTTGGCATTAGAGAAACTGCCCATATTCCTTTGAGGACAAGGTCTTAGGTTTCCTTCCAAGGGAGCAGGTATTTTCTCTGTTAATTGTATTGGGAAGGTTCCACTGGAGACCAGAAATGAGAACCCAGGAGGGGAGGCTTAGTCTGGAAGGAGGAAGCACTCTATTCTCTTTGAGATGCCTACAGATGTGAACTCTGAGGCCTAAACAGCCCTGAGCATTCCAGATAGGGTAGACAGAGGAGCAGCAAAGGAAAGGGGATTCTGAGGATAGTCCTGGGTCTGTGGACTTTGAAGGCAACCCAGTGTAGTCACAGCTATAAGCTAATGCCTAAAACGTATATTCCTTGCACTGCTCCATTGATTTAGTAAAGTCTTGTGACATTTTCCAGTGTAGTCTCAGCTATGATTCTAGGGGATTTGAGGAAGTTCCTAGGACATGTTGAGAAAAGAGGTAAAGGAAACAACAGTGCTCCTCTTCCCTGACTGGGGCCATTGTGCAGGTCAGCAATGTCACCCAGGAGAAGCCAGTTGTCCAGCACTGTAGGAGGACCTGCCTAAGCTCTATGGACATATGGATGGAAGAAAGCCCGATCCAGGAAGAAAGCACTGGTAGACTCTTATGAATACCCAGAGAGCAGTTTGAGGAACGTAATTCTTTCCTAGGAAAGACCTAATTTTGGCCATATAGGCTGATGAGAGCTAGATATACAAGCAGATTAGAGGGCTTTAGTATTATTTATCTGATTATAATACTGATGCATTCTCATTGCTAAGAAATTAGAAAATAAAGATATTAAGAAGAAAATTAAAACAACCCACAACTCCAACACCAAGATATAACCATGGTTAGTTACTGCCAGGCATTTTTGTAATCTGCTTCATCAGTTATCTCTGGGTTAAAAGAAATTCAAAACTATTTTCTAAAGAGATTCTTGACCCTCTCCCATAGATGCTTTTGATTCACCTGAAGCCAAAGTAAAAGGGTCTTTGAGCACGCACCAGAGCAAGGTTCCTTAATTTTTAAATGAGGATGTCAACAAACCCCATCTTGGTTATAACTTGAAAAATAACACCTACACTTATCGGCAACATAGAAAGACTGCATTCCATGTGTTTATGAAAAGGAGTGGGAGCTCGAAGTCATTACCCCTCAACATTTTTCAAAAACTCCACTTAGAGGAAAATTATTAACCAAGGATATCAGAAGCCAGCACAGCCAATGATTTCTTTTTGTACTCCAAAATCTGCCTTTATATACTCACAGAACCACACACCTGAACTATATCCCAATTTGTCATTCAATACGGTGACTTTAACCTCTTCTTGAATTATGAAATAATTTTTTAAAACACCACTTATAGTGGCTACATGACATTCACTTTGGGAATATCTCAACTTATTTGGATATTTATCTTAATTCCAGTTTTTCTTATTATATCTAAAACAGTAATCAGCATCCTTGTACATAAATCTTCTAGCAAGACAATTAGAGAATAAAACAGAGAAAAATGCCGGACGTGGGCTGCTATAGTGAAAAGCCCCTGTCACCCAGGGACTATATGAGAAATGAAGTCCTCACCATAGTGTAAAAGAGACACCTAAAGGAGAAAATAGATGAATAAGAGATTTTGCAAACCATACAACTGATAAAGGGTCAATATCCCAAATATAAGGAATGCAAACAATTCAATAGCAGGAAAACAAATATCCCAATTAAAATGGGCAAATGACCTGATCAGACATTTCTCAAAAGAAGATATACTCAGTATCACTTTTCTTTAGGAAAATACTCAGTATCACTTTTCTTTAGGAAATACAAATTAAAACCACAATGACATACCATGTTACAACTGTTAGAATGACTTTTATCAAAAAGATGAAAGATAAGTGTTGGCAGGGATGCAAAGAAAAGGAAACTCATGCATTATTGGTAGGAATGTAAATTAGTACAATCATTATGGAAAACAGGACAGAGGTTCCTCAAAACTAAAAATAGAACTACCATATGCTCCAGAAATCCCTAGGTATATATCCCAAGGAATGGAAATGAATATGTTGAAGGAATATCTGCATTCTCATGTCCATTGTATCAGCCCAAGTGTCCATCAACGGGTTAACAAATAAAGAAAACGTAGTATATTAACACAATAGATCCTATTCAGCCTTCAAATATGGGAAAATCCTGCCATTTTTAACAACTTGAATTAACCTAGAAGATCTTATGCTAAGTGAAATAAGCCAGGCACAGGTGACAAACACCATATGATACCACTTATATGAGGAATCTAAAAAAGTTGAACTCGTAGAAGTAGAAAGAGTAGAATGGTGGTTACCAGAGGCTGGGGGGTGGAAAGGAAAGAAATGGAGAGTTCTCAATCAAATAATACAAAGTTTCTGATAGATTGGAGAAATAGATTTTGAGATCTATTGCAAAGTATAGTGACTATTATCAATAATAATATATTTATATCTCAAAATAACCAAAAAAGTACATTTCAAATGACTCACTATAAAAAAGATATATTAATTAGCTTGTTTTAATCATTCTACGTTGCATACATATATTAAAACATGACATTGTACCCCATTAATGTATATAATTATGATTTGTCAATAAAAAATAGCATTAATAATAATATTTTTAATGGTTTTTTTTTTTAGCAGTGCAATGTGTAGTTTAAATTTTTTTTTTTTTAATTTTAAAGTTGTGGGGCACAGGTCAGGATTGGGTACATAAGTGATTTAGGTGCAGGTGAAGTTTTAGGTCTCCCATTGGACCTCCCCTCCCCTGGATGAGGATCAGGCATTTTTAATCTTTATTGATGTTATATGCCTCCCCACTCCCTTGGCAGTGTCCCATTACTGCCAATCCCTTCTTTGTAGTATTATGATAGGTATCCAGGATCACTTGTTCCCTTCTCAATTTTATACTAAGGCAGTATCGCCTTCAGCAGATGAGGGATTGAAATACAGTGTCACCTAATTCTAAAAACTCTTTACTATTCAGTATGATCAGGAAATTATATACTCATTTTGATTAAACATATGTGCTCTCTTTTTTCCTTTTCTTTTTCTTCTTTGTTTTTCTTTTTTCTGGTTTTTTTTTTCTGTTTTTTGCTTTTTTTTTTTGAGTCAGGGTCTCACTTTGTCACCTAGACTGGAGTACAATGACACGATCACAGCTCACCTCAGCCTCAACGTCCTGGGCTCACACAGCCTCCTGAGTACCCAGGACTAAAGTATGCACCACCACATCTGGTTATTATATATATAATCTATATATATATTGTGGAGACGAGGTCTCACTATGTTACCCAGGCTGGTCTTGAACTCCTAGGCTCAAGCAATCTTCCTGTCTCAGCCTCTGAAAGTGCTGGGATTATAAGTGTGAGCCACCACATCCAGTCCATATATTCAGATTAATGAAAAATTAACATATATCCTATACTCCAATGATTTGTTTTAAGGGAATTAGAATATAACAATGTTTGCTAACACTAAAGATAAGGAGAATACAATTTGTGTCTTTGTTGATAATTCTAAAGATTTGTCAGAATCTGACCATTAATTCATTTGCTACCCAAATATTTATTGAAGGTCTACAACTATATAGAGTGTTACATTAGATGTTATTTCATCAAGAATCCATTGTCTATTCATTCATATCAGTATATATGTTATTTCTGTCTGACTTTACAAAAGATTTGAGGTGACTCTACCACTAAAGAGTAAAAATCATGATTTATAGAGCATCCAAGTATGTTAGCTCAGGCTACTATAATAAAATACCATCGACCACGTGGTTTAAACAACAGAAATTTATTTCTCACAGATAGGGGGGCTGGAAAATCCAAGATCAAGGTTTCATTCCTGGTAAGGGCCCTCTTCCTAAATTAGGTCATCTTCCTGCTGTAACTTCTCATATGTTGGAGAGAAAGATCATCTCTCTAGTGTCTCTTCTGATAACAGCACTAATCCCACTAATGAGGACTCTACCCTCATGATTTCATTTAAATCTAACTATCTCCCAAAGGCCCCACCTCCCAATATCATCACATTGGGGTTAGGGCTTCAACATAAAGATTTTGAGAAGACACAACCATTCAGTCCATAGCTATTAAGAGTTATTGTTAAAAAAATAAAAAAGACTACTTTATAAAACTGCCAAATTTGTAATCAGAATGGATTTAATAACACACAATTTTAAAAAATTCATCCTTCCTCAAAGCCCTCAAATATTGTGAAAGAGAGTAAATACCCAAATGAAATTTTGTGGTGACTTAATATTTTTATAAATAGTAAATATGAAAGAAATATCACATGTCTTTATTTTCTATAAGTCAACCTAATCTTGAGCCCCTTTGCTGCCAAAGTGACGGGAAATGCAACTTCGGGCATTTTGAGGGCCCAATATTGAGCCGAGGGAATTTTTATCGGTCTCAGATTGCTATATGTTTTTCAAAAGTAAGTTGATCATCTTCAGTGGAGTTTATTGGATACTCAAAAAGTACAAGCATGGCCGGGCTCGGTGGCTCAGCCTGTAATCCCACGCCTTTGGGAGGCTGAGGTGAGTGAATTGCCTGAGCCTGCGGGTTCGAGACCCGCCTGGGCAGTGAGACCTCATCTCTACAATAAAGCAAAAAATCAGCCGGGCGTGGTAGCGCATGCCTGTAATTCTAGCTACTTGGAAGGATGAAGTGGAAGGATCGCCGGAGCCCAGCAGGTTGAGGCTGCGGTGGCCGGGAGCGGCCACTGCACTCCAGTCTGGGTGACAGAGTAAGACTCCAACTCAAAAAAAAAAAAAAAGTACAAGTATGTTTATAAAATCTGTGTATGCATCTTATTGAATGTTATTCAGTCTTCACCACAACCCTGAAAGTTAGACCTTAGACCCACCTTACAGGTAAGGAAAATGAAGCTCAGAGAGTTCAGGTAATTTGCCTCAGATCATACAGATAGTAAACCAGGACTGTAATTGTCATTCATAATCATTCTCAATCTTTTACTTCTACACCTTATAATAACTCTATCCTTTCAAAAAGACAGAAAAACTGAGATGCCAAGAGTTTAAATAACTTATTCAAGGGCATACAATCCAATATTTCTCCAGTTGAAAAACAAAAAAGAAAAAAACCATAGAATTTATGCTCATGAGAACACAAAATTTATGCAAGATGTCATCATAGTAGTGGCCAGAGTATACGTTTAACCCAGACTAGTCAAGAGAATAGGAATTAACCAAAAGGACTAAAATACACCATTGTTTTCAAAATTATTATTATTTAGCAAGCATCTACCTAGTGGCTTCTTTGTGCAAAATTCTGCATTCATTGCTCTGAGAGATAAGAAAAGGACTCCACTTCTGTCTTCTCAGAGCTTACCAGCTGGTGGAGAACACACAGGTGTACAAATAGATCAAGGAAGCAAATAGAAACTGGGGAAGAATACTGAAGAGTGGCAGAGAGTAGGCTGAGCGTGGACACAACCAGCCTCAAGTTTCCAAACCAGAGTGTAGGAGCGTGGGTATCAAAGCAGACAGTGTGGGTGACCCTGCCTTCCTACTCTTCCCCAGGGAAGAGAATGCTGGAAGCTCAGCTGTTGAAGAATGTAAACCATACAGATTGCCTAGAGTTACTGACTTGCCTAAAGCCATAAAAAAATGTGTGTGTGTGAGTTATTTTTCACTTCTTTTGCTGCCAGGATCAAGTATCAGCATTGTTATATTCAGAAACATGCCACTTTTAACACACTAAAGAAGAGCTGGCCCAACCCGGCTGGGTAGGCATAAAACAGTTGTCAGAAGCAGGAAGTCTCCCAGACTCCAGCCCCAAGCTACAGCAGAGTAAATTTGAGACATTCAACAGATTTCTAATGCACTGAGATGCCTGAACTAGCCTTCATATTTACTAGTAAAGAGACAAAGAATGTTGTTTTGACAGAGCCAAAAGGAGATTTCAGGCAGATTTTGACTACTCGAATGAGTTTTCCAAGTTACATCCAAAAAAAATTTTAAATTGCTTCTCAGAACCTCAAAACTACTGCAAAGATTTCCTTTCTATTGCTGGTTTCCCTGAATTCTTTTAGGGAATACCTAACAGTATCAGTGGCTTTGCACTACTGTAACAAATAATTACACTCCGTATGTCCCCCACCATTTGTTGAATTCTTTACCAAAGAGAAAAATGTCAAGAGACTCCAGTTGCTTGAGGTTTAGGTTTTGACAGACTCCTACCCCATCAACGGCCAGGATCTCCATTTTCTTTGTCTTTGACTTTTCAGGAGACCCAGAGACTGAAATCCAATACTTTTGTCTGCATCTGCTGCTAAAAGCCTTTTTTCCCTGGCCATGCCACAGCTCCCTTGAGGCTCATTAAGCACATTTACATTTGGCTCTTAAAATCCTAAATAGCCCATTTCACGCCTAGCAATGGTGTATTGATGAAAGAAGCACTCAGCGATGGCCTGTAGGATGAGAGTGAGGACTCCTCTGACTCCAGATATCTCCCACAAAGGATTTGTACATGCTGTTAAGGACTTAAACAGAATCCAGCGAGCAACAGACTATTGTTAGAAAGACACATGCACTCAAACAACATCACCATGCACCCTCAAATGCACCCATTCACATGCAGAAGAAGTGGCGATGACAAGGGTCTAAAATCTAGTAGAACAGGCAGGTATGCTTGCAGAAAGAGAAAGAGAGAGAGAGAGGGAGGGAGAACAGAGAGAGAGAGAGAACAGGTGGAAGAGAGAGAACAGGAAGGAGTATGAATAGAAAGGAGAATCCATGTTGGATTTTATTGTAAATTTTCTCCTCAAAGTTGTAAGCATAAAAATGAGAAAATAGGGTCAGGGGGACTAATAAAAGCATATGAGTCATGTTTGGACTGAATGGAAATGACTGAGTTATGCTTGGATCATGGAACGCAAACGAGGAGACCAAAGGGTTCAAATCACCATAAGATTCAGATGGAGACATTTGAGAAAGAAACAGGAGACTCAGTGGTTAAAATTTCTTCTTTGACAATTTCCTTTCTTACCTACACCCCACGCATAATGCCTAGAGTAAAGTAATGTTTACTTTTGTGACTCACACCTGGGGTGGGGAGACTCAGCACACAACAGAAAGTCTATTCAGTCTTTCTAGCCCCTTTAAGTGATAATCACATTGGTTTCCTCAAAGACACCCAAGAAACATCAATACTAGGGGATAAGGTGGAAAAGAGATATTTTTATACCTTTTTACAATTGTTTAAAAATAAAAGAAATAGGCCGGGTTTGGTGGCTCAGCCTATAACTCCAGCATTTTGGGAGGCCAAGGAGAGTGGATTGCCTGAGCCTATCAGTTCGAGACCAGCCCAAGCAATTTGGCGAGACCTTGTCTCCACAACAAATCAAAAAATTTAGCCTGGTGTGGTAGCATGAGCCTGTGGTTCTGGCTACTTGGAAGGTTGAGGCAGAAGGATCACTGGAGCCCAGTAGGTCGACCCTGGGTGGCTGTAAGTGGACCACCGCTCTCCAGACTGGGTAATAGAGTGAGACTCCAACTCAGAACATAAAAATTAAAATTAAAAGAAAAAAATAAAGGAAATAGATGCATATGATTAAATTTCAAAGTCAATAAGGATTATCTGTATAGTGGAATCATTTACATTTTGCTAGTCTTCATTATATTTTTCTGTGTTTTTAAAAAGCCATCAATAAAAATATTTTCATGGGTAAAATAGCAGGAAAAGGGTATCAACTGTATTGCCCTTACCACCATCCCCTCCCCCCGCTATATATGTAAGCTGATTACAATTTCATATCCACACAACTAGGTGAAATTACCATTACAAAATAGATATATTTCTGAAGACAAAAGCATTAACCAACCTTTGGCCAATGGAGCCTTCTCTTATGTGTCAAGAACATATGCTACTTACAGAAACATTTTTAAAAATCCTCCTATAAATGTGAATAGCTTTAGTATATAAAGCTTTGGTTGGTGACACTATTTCAAATGGAGTTTCTGTGTGCAGCATAGGGAATTGCTCATGAAGGCCAGACCAGAACTTTGCTGCCACTTACTACATATATGTCCTCAGGTAAGCTATTTAACTTCTGTGCCTCTGTTTTCTCATCTATAAAGTGGACATAACATTAGCACCTCTTTTATCAGGTTCATATGAGAAAAAACAATATAATCTATTTAGACCACTTGAGAGCTGGCAAGTGTTAGCTATTCTTATTATTCTTACCACTATTACAATTACTACTCTGGTTATTCTATGACTATTAAAGCACTTGTGAAGCTTGCAAGTCAGTTTTTCTTCTTTTTCCAACCATGTGGTAAGCTTGTTTAGAGCAAAACTGATCTCAATCTAAGCTCTAAGTCAGTTACAGTGCTAGAATAGAGATACTGGCAATTGAATGAGATAAAACGACATTTTTTTAAAAACCCCACTGAGCCAGGCATGGTGGCATGCCTATAGTCCCAGCTACTCAGGAGGCAGAGACAAAGAAGGATCATCTGAGTCCAAGAGTTCGAGGCCAGCCTAAGAAACATAGAAAAAGCCCATCATTTTAAATAAAAAAATAAAAAGACCACCAAAAATCTTAATCACCCACGGTTGCTATGTAACTGACAACTCTGCTACCCAGCAGTGTGCCCGGGACAGTCCAGGGGTCCAATAACAGTGATTGAACGTTGAATGATTCCACAAAAATGTGTGGCACTCCCTAGAGCCTAAAAAATAATATGTTGTATATTCATATAATTAAATCCTAATTTTATTTTTCTTAACAAATCTTTTAGGAAATTTAGGGCCGTCAAAGCTTCAGCTAAGTGAGGAAAGGCAAAAGCATAATTAGCAAGCCAAAAACAGATGATGTTTTCAGGAGGTTTCCATCTTGTTAAAAGGAAACAATTTGTACAATCCTCACTAAACACACCTCATCTATCACTCTCGCAAGTCCTGCTCTCCCAGAGAGCTCTCAGCCCCACTTTTCCTCCTCAGTTCTCTATGTAGAGCCAACAGATTTTAAACGTTTGTCAACTAGAGTGAAGTTGGGCCTTTGAAATTGGTCTCATTCATGACAGCTGCTGCCAAGAGGTATCTTCTGCCAAAGCATGTATTTATAAGATGTGTCCCCAAATCTAGTGTTTCCCTCATTGATAAAGCCCAGGGCTGCCAGGCCACAGTTTCTATATTACTCGAAACTGCCAAGGTCAAGCCAGACCCTTGACTTTATTTTTATTGAGGCTGATTGTTTTGTGCACATGTTAAAGTATGTGTGTAAATTGGTAAGAAATTTAGTTGTTACTCTTCTTAATGTATACTCTTCATGTAACTGAGTTTTATTGTTGTTATTGTTTAGTCTTTCTTTTTTAGATTAATTATTTATTTATTTTAAAGACGTGGGTTACAATTCAGGATTAGGTATACAAATGGTCATTGTACAGGTAAAGTTTGGGTAGTTTTTAATTTCTCTGCAATCCAACTAGACATGGAAGGGAATAAGGAAAATATGGAACCCAAAGAATTGCAGTGAGCACAAAGGTTATAGGATATTGCGAGCAAATGTGATGGAGGGATACTCTCCTGAGCTACAGAAGGAATGGTCTGGTAGTTAAGATGAAACAAACCAAATTTGTTAGAGTTATTCATAGTCGGCAATGGCGATCTTCTTGCTGCTCTTGCCATTCTTGGACCCAAAGCCCTCCATGATTTGCATAACATTCATGCCCTCTTTCACCTTGCCAAAGACCACATGCTTGCCATCCAACCATTCAGTCTCAGTAGTGCAGATGAAAAACTGGTAATCATTTGTGTTGGGTCCAGCATTTGCCTCAGGTAAGATGCCAGGATCTGTATGCTTCAGGATGAAGTTCTCATCATCAAATTTCTTCCCATAGACGGACTACATAAACCCTGAATTAATTCTGTAAGAGCAGGAGCTCTTATATCCAAATCCTTTCTCTCCAGTGCTCAGAACAAGAAGGTTTTCTGCTATCTTTGGAACTTCATCTGCAAACAACTCAAAGGAGGGCTTGCCATCCACAGCGATGTTGAAAGACATGGTGTGGTTGGCCATGGATGATGGAAAAGGCTCAAGGTGGTAATGTCTGAAAAGCCCATGTAGCTGGTTTTTAACTGAAAACATTGATGCTACTTAGAGCGTCTGGGGTCCAAGAGGGTGGGGAGCAGAACTTGAATGGGAAGAACCAGGCTTAATCAGTCCCTCCACTGAGCAAATAGAGTACAGTGTGAGGAAAACAACACTTGCTCAGACCTCCCAGCTCCAGTTTACAGAGTAGGGAACCAAACTCAGAGGGTGAAATAACCTCTCCAAGGACACATAACCAGTAAGAGATGATCAAGAATTTCCCCTAGGCTGGGAGAGCGCAGTGGCTTAGCCTATAATCCCAGCACTTTGGGAGGTGGAGGCAAGAGGATTTCCTGAGCCTGCGGGTTCGAGACCAGCCTGGGCGACTTGATGAGACCTCATCTCTACAATAAATCACAAAAACTAGCCAGATGTGGTAGCATGCGTCTGTAGTTCCAACTACTTGGAAGACTGAAGCAGAAGGATCACCTAAGCCCAGGAGGTTGGCCACTGTACATGAGTGAGATTCCAACTCAAAAAAAAATTTTTTCCCCTACCCCTTGCTCTCTCCTACTTCTCATGACAAGGTCAGGGTACTATTAAAAAAAACAAAACAAAACAAAAACAAAAAACTAGCCAGGGTAGAGAGGAGACCTTAAGGAGGAGAATACATCCACTTCGTTTATATTCAGCTGGGCTCCAACAAAATGAAAGTAAACTTGTACTTATGTTACTAATAGTTGCAAATGTCTACTGAGCAGCTACTACAGATAACACCCAATGCTAGATGAAAGGGGATAAAATATGGTCCTTATCTTTGCAGGAAGGCCTTAAGAGGCAGCCTTCAGGTTAAGATGCAAAAACAAGGGGATAATCACAGCCAAAATGTAACACAGTATAGTGCTATTCTCTTTTCAATCAGTATCTCATTTAATCTTCACAACATTACTGTCACGTGAGTATAATTATATCCCCATTTTACAGCACAGGAAACTGAGGCTCAGAGAGGTTGTGTAACTGGTAAGTCAAAAGACAGGTATTTAATTTAAGAAGTTTGAATTTAAGAAGTTTGACTTTGGAGCATCAGTTTCCTAGAGCTGCAGTACCACAATCTAGATGGCTATACAAAACAAAAACTTGGCCTGGTGTGGTGAATCATGTCTACAATCTCAGCACTTTGGAAGGCTGAGGTGGGCAAATTACTTGAGCCCAGGAGTTCAAGACCAGCCTGGGCAACATAGCAAAACCTGTTCTCTACAAAAAATCAGAAAATCAGCCAGGCATGGTGGCATGCACCTGTAGTTCCAGCTACTTGGGATACCAAGGTGTAAGGATCACCTGAGCCCAAGTAGTCAAGGCAGCCATGAGTCGTGATTGACGTGATCGTGCCACTACACTCCAGCCTGGGCAACAGAGTGAGACCCTGACTCAAAAAACAAAGAAGAAAAATCATAGCAGACATTTATTGTCTCATGGTTCTGGAGGCTAGAAATTTAACATCAAAATATTGACTCTTTTAGAGGCTCTGAGAAACCATCTGCTCCATGCCTCTCTCCGAGCTTCTGGTGACAGCAGGAGACCCTCATTGTTTGTCGCCTTGTAGATGCATCACTCAACCTCTACCTTCATCTTCACATAGCATTCCCCCAGGTGTTCCTTTATCCAAATGTTCCTCTTCTTATAAGGATACTATGCTTATTGGCTTAAGATCCACTCTAATGACCTCATTTTGACTTGATTAAATCTGCAAATACCCTATTTTTATATAAGATTACATGCCTAGGTACCAGGGATTAGGGCTTCAAAGTGTCTTTTTTAGAGAAACACAGTTCAATGTATAGTATAACCACCACACCATGCTGCCTCTCATAATCTCAATTATAAGCTGCCTCTCATAATCTCAATTATAAAAATTATCCCAGCCGGGCTCAGCCTGTAATCCCGTGCCTTTGGGAGGCTGAGGTGAGTGGATTGCCTGAGCCCGCGGGTTCGAGACCCGCCTGGGCAGCGAGACCTCATCTCTACAATAAATCAAAAATGAGCCGGGCGTGGTAGCACGCGCCTGTAATTCCTGCTACTCAGAAGGCTGAGGCGGAAGGATCGCCGGAGCCCAACAGGCGAGGCTGCGGTGACTGGGAGCGGCCACTGCACTCCAGTCTGGGTGACAGAGTGAGACTCCAACTCAAAAAAAAAAAAAAAAATTATCCCCCACTGACCCCTCTCAAAGATATGTTATGCTGTCTGCATATTCTTTTTTCATTCAGCAAAAATAAGATCACATTCCACTATCTTTATTAGCAACTGAAAAAATTCAGACTAAAAAAAAATTTTACTAAGAAATCCCTCTGACCCACCCCAAATAAGGATCCAAATCTTGATCTGTAGAAATTATTTGGAAATAAGTATCTATAAAGTCCTGACTTCATTTTGCACCAAGTTGACCTTCTAAGCAGATTTAGCCCAAAGCGACCATAAGACATCTGGAAGAAAGTCATACAAAGAATTTTAGAATATATATGCAGAAATGTCCTTATAGACCCAATTACCACATTTTATCGGTGGTTAACATGAGCCCCAATGACCTGTCTGAAGTCACGTGGCTAATTACGATATCAGCAGTAAGAGAACACAGTTTCCTGGTTCACAGCCCAAATCTCTTCTCAAGACTCCCAGGGCTTCTGTTCTTTTGTCTGTCTGCGCCAGATGAACCAAGGGGTGTTCCTGGTGCTCTGCACTACGTGAGACTCCCAAAGAGGTGGGTATCCCGCTCCAAGTCAAGTACTCCTACCCCACGTGCTTTCTTGACTGGCAAAGCTGAGCAATGTCAGGCTGGGTAGCCGGAAGGTTTCAAGTGCTAGAGTTTTATGCTTGGTCCCAGGAGTCTACTTCCAGTCTAGAATCCTCGGTTGTAAATGACACCTTAACAGCACTTCCTTTCTTCATTCCTTTCAGTTTGACAATTCAGATATGAAAACATTTGCCAAAGATAAGTGTAAAGTAAAAGACTCCAAAGAGAATAATTACATAGGTTCACCTTGGAGAATAGTACTCTCCTCAATTAGACCTAGTTGGCAGTGTCTGATTAGGAGACTGAGCAGAAGACATCCTCCATTAAGTATCATGTTCTGAGATTCCTCAGGTCAGAGCAGCAGAAAGAAGTTTGCCCTCTCCATGACTTTCCCCACAAGGCAGGATGTGGCAGGTAGCAATTTCAGTGTCCAGCCTTACAAATAATTCTCTTACCCAAGTGGCTTTCCCACCAAGAATTGAGTCTGTTTAAATAAATCAATAATGAAAAGCTCTTGTGTGGATCACAGTGAAACTCTCTTTAATGACTACTCAGTAGATTAATTTAGATAAAAATGTCTATCTTCATGGTTGATTCTTTTATGAAAAGCTAAAATCACAATCTCACTTCACCTTGTTTTTCTAAATTCTGTCCTTTTGGGGTCAGGACGGCAGGTATATTTACACTCAGTTAGTAAACTGGGGTGTGGAATGTGGGGAGCATCAGACGTCTGGAAGGAGCACAGTCTTGATATCCTGACACCCACCTTGTTAATACTTTTTCACTTTGCCACTTGAAGCGTGAGCAATTTATTCCTGGGTAGTGGGATGGATTAGGGCACCTTGTTGCTCTCCCTGCCTGAAATTCCCTCCCAGAACTGCTCCTTCTGAGTAACTCCCAGGCAGCCTTGACACTCCTAAGCTTTCCTACCATTCTTTTAGCATTCACGAGCCTACTCCACCACAGTGGGGTAATGACGGGAGCTGGCCAGAGGGGAAACCAAGAAATAGAGGGCAGGGGCAGTTAGAGAAACTGAGAATAAAATGAGAAGATTGAATTGTGCCCAGAGGCAGTGCCTAGAGCTAAAAACCAAAGCTGCCTTGGTCCATGGAAGTGGCATGAGATTAAGAACCGCATTGTAACCAGAGACCAAGGGCCAGGCCAGTGGAGAACCATAAAAAAAGCAGAGAAGAGCAGCAAGGAGGAGGTGAAGCTGAGAGGACAGCACTCGTGCCCTTAAGCAGCTGCGCAAGGTGTGGCCTCGTCTAGTCAGTGTAAGCTGAGGTTCTGAGTAAGGGCTTTTTTGGTGGAGTGGGACAGGGCATTGGAGTAAGAGACTGTTTTAAGTTAAAAGCACAGTAAGTGAAGGGACATTTTCTCCATTGCATCTTGTTTCCTCTGCCACTTGAATTGAGGGAGTGCTCTTGTTCACCTCTGTGTTCCTATGTTTGTTCCACCTAAAGAAACAATGCCCACCACAGAATAGACACTCCGTAAGTGGGTATGATTGTACACTGTCCAACTTCCCAAATGCAAGAACTCTCTTCTGACAAGATAACCCTAAGAGGTGTTCAGGGGCCTCTACTTGACCCTTTCACCTGAATTCAGGTAAAGCAGCAGCACTGGCAGCTGCTTTACCTGTAGAAGTACCTCTCATACGTTGCACAGCCCTGTAACATGCACATTGGAGTCTTAGCTCTGCCCTCTGGAGCCACTCAAAATAATCTTCACCCTACCCTTTTCCCACATGGCAGTGCCACCTCAAGAATAGAGGCTTACAGAAAGCCCCTAGAGACATCCTCTGAAGCTGAAATGATCTGTAACTTCATTTCTTCAGAACGATTATTTGGAAAAATGTAAGCTTGGAAACTCATGATGATGTCTTATTTTCCCACATGCTTCCTTAGTCTCTACCCTTTACCCAAATCCTGTCATGTCCCAATGCAAGGCCCTCCTGCTGAGTCAATTTCTTCCAATAGCAACATGAATGTCATTTCCCCAAAAAAAACCTTCCCTGAGCACCCCACCTAACTATAGGTCTCCTTATTTTGTCTAACATCACTATGTACTTCTCATTTTTGATATGCCTCACAGTTGCAATCTAATCAATTGTAGGGTCAGTTATTTAGCATCTGTCTCTACTGCTAGAAGGTAAGCTTCATGTCTGTCTTACCTAATGCCTGGCTCAATTTATTAGGCACTTAAAATTTCCGTGTTGAATTGAAGTTTCTCGGTCTTTTTTTTCTAAGAAATCAGCATCAAGTTCATAGTTTTGGAGTTTATGACCTCCGATAAATGATATTGTCCCTGAGGCAGTTTATAAAATGCTCAGCTTTTAGCAGATGGAAAGGTCAAGCAGATGTCTGGATAATGGAATTTGCCCACGACATTGCCTTGCATAGTCTGTTTCAGTTATCACATCAACATTTGCACTTTGCACCTGACCAGGTATCAGAATCTGCCCTCACTTCCTAACCCTCAAATCACTTCTGTCTTCCCTCCTTTTATGTTCAGTAGTGTTCTCCACTTCACGCTTCCATTATGTGGATGCCCATAAATAGTTGAGGCCTTGAGGCATATCCATCTCCTCTATTTCATCAGTCTATTTCCTTTGAACAGGACAAAGTTTTGCATGTTATTCTACCCTCCAGCCCACAAAGACTCCATGTTCTCTCTGTCACTGGATTTAGTTCCTAGTGTTAAAACTCCAGGTTGACTTTATTTATTACTTATAATTTGTATATAATCTGAGATCATAAATATAGTTCTCAAACATCCCCCCTGTTATTTTCTTCAGTAAATTACTGGGCACCTCTCTCATCACTGTTCTTCCTGCGCCATACCAACTGTATCCCATAATATCTAGTTTATAGGTCTTTTTTCTCCTTTCCCCCTCAAATTTCAGTTTAAACCTTTCTTAATTGACTTGGTGAATTTCCTGCTCTTCTTTCCTTATTCTTTACTCTTCCAGTGTTTGGATGCATACTTTACCTCTTGTCATTCTGCTTTCATATTTGTGAAAACTCTATCTTTGACTACCTGTGACGCTAGAAGATTCCTTTTTAATATTTTCCCCATTTCAAAATTATTATAATTACACTAGAAGGAGAACTGAAAATGGCATTCTTGTTCAGGAGTTCTTGAAATTCCCAATCCTGATTTTTATAGATAAGGGAGAAATATTTGTATGGATAGGTGCAAAGGAGAATTGCTGCTGGAGCTTACCAGGAGAGAGACGGTGGATTTCTTGAGTGTCTCGTGCTCTGCCTCATATCCAGATGTCTGCAAAGAAACAATGATGATAATGAAAATGGTAGACATTATTGAAGACCCACTATGTGCTAATTGAAGCTTTTTACTTTCATTCATTAACACATTCAATGCAAGTCATGGGAAACGGTATAGTTCACTAGTGACGATTTTAGGTCCTTCATGCAAAAAGTCCCATATCCCCTTGAACCAGTAGTGGAAGTATTGAAACCTATCACTTATTATCATTTCTCTCCATTATTCTGTGTGAAGCATAGGGTGCTAGTTTTTATAGAGCATGTCTAGCTTTCCCCCAAGGGAGTAAATCAGCTTTATCTCAGAACTCCAGGGATGTAGAGTTTAATTTCCTTCATCTTTCTTCTCCATGTCATATTCTTCTAATTACCAATATCTTGATTGCTTTTAATACCTTCCTATATCCTTCAATATTTTTCTTTATGGTGTCCTTCTTGGATCACTTCCTACCTATCCAGAAAGGTTTCTTCGGCTCTTTCAAGAGTACGGGTTTCAAAGCAGCTTTCTTCATGTCCTTTGATCCCACATCCAAGCAGGAGATTAACCTGCATCAATAGCACAAGAATGTCCACATCTAAACCCATAAAGATGCAAAGAGTTAACATAATTTCTCATGCCCAAGGAGGATATCATTCTTTCAGTTTGCTCCTCTGGGATATACTATATAGACATGAAGGCACAGCTAGAAGGCAGGAAGAAAGGGAAGGAGGGAGGGAGGAAAGAACAGACAAAAAAGAAGGAAGAGAGGAAGAAAACAACACATAAAAAAATCACATTTCTTCTACTTCTAAAAAAGAAATGTGCAAACTTAGTTTACCACCAAACAAAATCAATTCTCCAGATACATGTATACTTCATTGCCACTTTCTCAGACCACTCTTCAGCTATTATTTCTTAATGATTACTCTTTTATGATTTAAAATAATTAGACACATCCATAGTTGAAAATGTTCTAGCGGCTGTATTGATTTTCTCCTGCCATTCCCACCCTTAAGCATTACTGGGAGGAGGGAGGAAGAGTCCACTTATGTGCCTCTGAGAAGGGAAATGGTAACTTATAGTAAGGGGGTCCCTGTTTCTATGCTACCTAGCTCAGCCTCCATTGTCCTCATTGTGGAGAAAGGCAATGTTCAGCAATCAATTAATTAAACAAATGTTTGGTACAACTCCATGCCAGACTGTACCTAGGTGCTGGGTACAGTAATGGATATCACAAGCAAGTAAGGTCATCAGCATATCATCTTAAGTTTAAAGAGATTCACTGAAGAATAATATTTTTTTAAAAAAACTTCAAAGGACAAGACCTATTATAGAGCCTAAAACACTAGCTCCTCATTGAATAAATGAATGAGTGGGTGACTTGCTGTTATAAATATTGAGAAATGGCTTTCTTCAACCTCTGAGCAAATACTCCCTTCTTGATAACAGTGACATTACTCTATGATGGCTAAATTGACTCTCACATTGGTGCATGTTTTGTGTGCAGGTCTTCACCTGGGTCAGTAAACCATCTTTTCAAAGTCGATTAACACTTTCCTATTTCTACCTTTACCACAGTGACATAGTCCAGATCCTAATCTACATTCTACCCATATCTGATTATGTCATTTCCTGTTCAATAGCTCATTAATCTTTCCTACATCCTATTATCACCATCACTTTAACCCCAAAACATTCAGGGTAGAGGCCAAGGTTTAATTAAGGATCCATGGTCAAAAAAGGCTTATAGACAAGGTCTACTTGGGGGGGCGCTGAGTTTCCTCAACTTTTATTTCTTGCCTCCCCTTACAATCATACTATATTTCTTATCAATAATTAGTTCTTAGAGGCAAAAAAAAAACCATATAGGTTGTTTCTGTTTTTTGTTTGTTTTGTTTTATTTTCTTGGATAGCACTCACTGGCCCTTGAGGATTCAGCTCAAGCATCCTCCCACTCAGGGAGCTTTTCTAGAAAAACCCAGACTGACAAGATACCTCTCGTTGGACACTCAAAACATCCTGCACACATAGGATGCGGAAATTGTGAGCTTTTAAAAACACATGTATCTCACTAATTTCATCAGCTGCTTAAGGGCAGGAACTGTGCTTATTCTTCACTGTACCTCTAATGTCCATCGCAGGGTCTGGAACACAGTAGGAATGTGTGTGTGTGTGTGTGTGTGTGTGTGTGTGTGTGTGTGTGTGTGTGTGTTTGCGCACGCACATGTGCATGTATCCACATACAGAATATGGAAAAGAAACGTAAAAGTAAATGAAAGGCACCTGGCTCTGAAATCTTTGCCTCCCAGAGGTAGTTGGCAGGCAGGCAGGAAATGGCCAATGTTGACTGAGTTCTCTTTCTAAAGACTGGAAAGAAGCCAAAGGAAAAGAATATTCTAGCACTTAGACATTGCAGCCTAAGGGAAAAGATCAGGCATTTAAAAAAGGCATAAACCTTTGGAGAGTCACAGGGCTGGAGAAATATAAATTAACAGCGTACAAATTTCATTATTATTATGTGATTGAGTTTTTAGGAGATACTTGGTGATGCAATCTTTTGGCATTATTTTCATGTTTGGAGAATATGGATCTGTAAGAAATATACACTATCACTGAAGGCCACCTAAGCCATTATTAAGAGATAAGCAAAATCTAACTTCAGAGCCTCTGGCACTTTCTGGCTACAACCTTTCCCCATACCTTGCAGGTAAGTTTGAGGTAACAGGTGACATGTAAACAGAGCTTCTGCCCTGGTCACCCCAAGGTCAAGGCTACCCCAAGTGGTGCTCTACTGATAAAGTGTCATCATCTTCCTGTTGCCATGACCCTCTCTGCCCACAAGATAGCTTCCATGCCCAGGATCAGTCCTCCTGGGTTCTACTCTTTGAAGGGAAAGAGAATATTTGTTGAGCACTTCTCATGTGTCTATTCATCTGACTTAATCTCCAAATGCCCGCACGTACAGAAGTGCCATTTTATGACAATGAAATTTAGACTCTGGAAGATGAATAGCTTGACTATGATCTCAAGGTTAGTAAATGGTACACCTAGGATTCAAACCCCAGACAGCCTGATTTTAAGGACTCAACGCCTCCCATTACAAAATACTTCTTGTGCTGTGCTGTTAGGTTTAATTTATCTGTTTCTCCAGTTAAAAATCTACACTTTAACTGGAATCTTCAGTTCTTTACTCCAAAATCATGCTCACCAAGACCATGCCAAATATCACAGGCAGAATTTTGACTCTGAGAGTCGTGCAGTTCCCTCTCCACAATTATATCAGTCTGGGTACCATGGACCCCTCCTAGAATTGTCCTAATAATCATTGTACCAAGTTTAATTTTTTTTCCCAAATTGCCCAGCACGTGCGATCAAAAGCAAAAATTATATGAAAATTCATAGTGAAGTAAAATAAAAGAGTTAACTATCTACAAAACTGCCTTTGTATTTGTAATTTCATCAGGAAGGGCAAACTTATGGAAAGATAATGGCACCATTTATTCTCAAAAGCAGGTTTATACCTGTGACTAAATATGAGTTAAGGTTAGTTTAAACACTGTAATCTCTTTTCATGCATTTTTAAAATTTTAATTTGTGTTTGAAATATTTAGATGGCTTCTTTGTACCCATGAATAAATAATCCTATATATGCTTTTTTGGCCCACTTAGCAGAGAATGACTGATCTATATTTTAATCCTTTCTCATAGTATCACTGAAATCACAGCGTTCCTAGAATCTCAGGAGAGAAAATGTGGGCTCTGCTTTTTGTATATGCTTCTTCCCTTCTCTCCTGACTCCAGATCAGGGAATTTCTTCTAAAATTTATTTCTAAAAGCAATCCTTCTGGAAGGGAAGGGAGCTTTGGCATTGTGGAGAGCCTCCAGAAGGATCCGGAAGGATGATGTCATGTAAGGGAAGAGCTGCTTCCAGGTCTCCTGTCCACAATAGTCAGTTGCCATGGGAGTATTATCATGGAGCATCCAACGAAACATTACATCACCTCTTTCCCCTAGGACTAGAGTTTACACTGCTGTAAAAATTCTTCCAGGATGTGTCTGTAGGAACCATGCTGAGGGTTGAGGTGGCTCATTATGACTAAGACCTCAGAATAAACACAAAAGAAGAGTAAGATAGGGAGAGAGGTGTTAATTTGAGGCCTGGAACTGGCATAGACTTACTGGGAAACGCAGTCAAAAATTAGTGTTCAAGCCAGATTTATTTTTGCACATAATTAGCTTAATTTACCAACATCAGATGCCCTGAAACCTGCCCTTCCCACCCTCACCACTCCACCTAAAATACAAAGTTTCAACAATTAGCAGCAATGAAAAAAATCACCTCATGAGCATGTTAAAGGGTCTCTTCCTTTCTTCTGAGATTTTCTAAACACTCCACAAAATAAATCTGATGGCAATTTGTGTAGCATAAACTGTACATTCAGGGAACCTGAATACAGCAGAAGTGTTCATGATCATAGGCCCTATAACAATCACAATTTTACTTTATAGATTGAGATTCTAGAGTCTGGCACTCAAGAAGTGATTTGGGAAGTTGTAGGAGTCGTACTGCTGGCACCACGGGAATGTACTTCCTATGCAAGGGCGTGCTTTTGTTAGAAGTTTGAGGTTTGACAGCCGAGTCACAGATTCAGATAATCAATTCTCCACTGCATATATTTTTATCAAAAAATGAAGGGGGACCCAAAAGACCGGAATTTATTTATAAAAAATTGTGTATTTATTCTTACATGTTTAAATTTCAGTCACTTTCAAAGCACTCTCCATTTGATGCAATATACCTATTGAGACACTTTTTCCACTGCTCAAAACAGTTCTTGAACTTATCAATTTTGGTGCCTTTTACTACTTCTGCCATTCTTTCTTTCACCTCTTCCACATCAGCAAAAGATTTCCCTTCGAGGTTTTGTTTCCCATTCAGGGAAACAAAAAACAAAAAAAATTGCTTGGGGCAAAATAGGGTGGATAGGGAAGGTCGGCATGTGAAGCCGTGCTGTTTTGGATCAAAAACTGCTGAACATTCAGTGAGGTGTGGCTAGGCATGCCCATCAATCGTCCATCATGAAATGGGCAAATGCCTTTGTTGAAAGACTCCAAAAAAATTTCACCGAAGCTGAACTCAGCCTCTCACAACAAAGCTAGCTGGTACACTGATACAGATGGGTTCCTAGAACACTTACCTAGAGGGGGAAACCTGTACTAGAAGAGATCCAGCTTCCAAAATATAATTCCAGTTTTTGGGAGGTCCTCCTTAGTAAAATTCTTTATTAAATCAGTTAAGACTAATGATATTGGAACACTCTGTTTAAGAAAACAATATACAATTAGAATAAGGTAGGAAGAAATACACTAGAACTGCTTATTACTTTTCTCACTAATACTACAGAAAGCAGCAGAAATTTATTAAACAGAAAGCAGCAGAAATTTACATGGAAATATATAAGTAGTTTCAGTAAAGACCTGTGACCAAAAAAAAAAAAAAAAAAAGGTTAAAAAATATCCTGAGGGAATGTGTTCCACATAAGTGGGAATTAGAATTAAAATTGACAATATGCTTCACAACATTGGTCTTGGGCTAATAATAGTTGGTATTTAAGTAAAATAAATGTTATGGAAGCACATTGGGTTTGATAAAAATATATTTAATCTGTTATTTCTTTTTATCATCACAAAACTCTCATGTGATATATTAGGCAAATATTATCTTTTTTCATTTTACAAATAAGAGTTATGAGGGACTGGAGAAAACATTTGAAATGCATAATATTACTAAAGTGAACATGCTTGCATGACATTCTAAATTATTACAGGAATTGGGACAAGATTCCAGGGCTCCTAATTCTCATTCTCTGCTCCTTCCAACAGACCAGTTCAGCTATTCACACTGCTGCAGCTCACCACCATCACAGGACCCTCTGGAGATATCAGTGAGTGAGACTGAACTGTGTTAAAGTAATGTTTGTGTGTGTAGACACTTGCACACTAAAATTGCATTTGACACGAAGCAGGGAGGAAATAATTGAAAAATGAATGCTGGAATCAAAATCCAAAAAAGAAATTCCTACAGACCAAACATGAACAAGTTGAAAACACATTCTCTTGAAAGGGTTCACCTATCCTTGGATAGGTCAGATTTTCTCATTAGTGATACATGATCATTCTTTCACATATGCTTGTACTCAAAAAATACGTTTTAACTGCTTATTCTGTAACAGGTAAGTGTTTTTGCTAGATCTTAAAATCACAGTGGTGTATCAGTTAGCTATTGCTACATAATAAGCCACTCTAAAATTCAGTGACTTAAAACAATAAGCATTTATTATTGATCACAATTCTATAGATCAGGGTGGATCTACTGATCTGAGCCAGGCTTACCAACTCACATGTCTGTTCAGCTGGCATTTGGTTGGGAGGCCTAATCTACATGTTTGGAAGTTGGCTGACTGTTCTCTAGGGCAACAGGGTGATGGGACCACATACCCCTTTTTCTCCAGCAGATATAACTGCAGGGTACCAAGAGAACAAGCAGAAACATTCCATGTTTCTTAAGGTCTAGCATCAGAAGTTGCAAACTGTCATTTCTACAACAATCTATTAGCCAAACCAATGACAAGTCCAGTTCAGAAATAAAAGGTAAGACAATAGAATCCACATCTTCATGGGGAGAGCTGAAAAGTCACATTGCTGGGCATGAGGGCAGGAAGCCATGGACAACTGGGGCCATTGTAATCAATCTACTACAAGTGACGATTAAGACAAGCATTGGCCCTACCGTATCAGAACTGAAGAACTTTGTTGCTATAAATTCCCCCCATGAATTCTAGTTCACAGAAAAAAATCGAATTGCTTCTCACATGACCAGTTCTTCCAATGCTAGAAGTCATCTCTCATATTTCATGTGAGTTTTCTTTTAAGGATCATTATGTCAGCTTCTTTCCCACCATCATGATGCAGTATAGGATGGGACTCTGCTGTAGTGAGAATGTTTATCTTATATGGGTTCTGAAAGCAAAGGGGGAGCAATTATGGCAAGGATATGTTGCCACTTGTTTCAGCTTAGTTACACTCTCAAAGTCACACTTCACTACCTGGCAGAATAGCTCTTATGCATACACTTGCATGATGGTGCATTTTTAAATGAAAACTATTAATGTCAAATATGAGGCGAAGTTGAGTAAATTGGAAAGTAAACCAGTGGAAATTATTTTTTTAGTGACATGGGGATGAAATAATATCAAGAAAGAAGAGGTTTTTTACAGGCACAAAAGCAAGGGGGGTGTGCATGATATTGATCTAAGTTATCTTCTGTCCACAGAATTTAGGGAAAAACAACTAACATGTAAGAGGTGTGGGGTCATTCAAATATAGGACTGAACACTAGAATTTGAGCAAAGGAAGTAATAGTAGGTTAAAAATAGGTTCAGTGTGGGAAGGAAATGAGTCAAATTTTTGTAAACATTGTACCACCTTTTAGTAGGAATAGCTAGAGACAACAGCACGTGTTTTTATCAATTGGGAAATTAACACTACTCTATTTTAAAGTAGTAGACAGTGATGAAACATTGAGTTTCCAGCATAAGCAGGAAATAAATCCCAAAAAATCTACAGTAGGAAGCCCTAAAAGTCCTTGTAAATAAGACAAACAACAATAGCAAAAAGATATCTCCATATCACAAGTATAGATGATATTGAATTTGTTTCTCCAATATCAGTGGTATTATTTGGAGGAAAATTCATTCCTAAAGCCAGATTGACTATCAGATTTAGTATGAAACTATTTGAAGGATTTGAAAGTGTCGGCTCCTTAAAAAGAAGTGAACAGTAGCCTATTATGGGACTTTGGTTTACAAGGAGCTTTCTCTGAAAATGTTTTTGACTAAAAACACCAACACCCAGTTTGATCACCCAGTTTATTCATCAACTTTGACTCTGAATGACTAGTACAGATGTTTCCAAAACTCAAATTCAATTTAAAAAGACACACACTTGCTACCACTGTCACCTCATCTCCCAAGGCAATTCCAAAAACATTTTCAAGGCATTTTAAATAATTAAAGCAACATCAGAAGAAGTGGGTGGCATCCTCTAAGTACTTTGAAGGAAGTTTTGGATACAAAGTGGGCTGCTTTTCATCCAGCAGACACTAGAAGGCATGTCAGTCAGCATTCTGATTTAAAAATTTAGATTAAAGGTCAGGAAACCAGAACCCTTAGGCCAGATTCACTCCTCAGCTTGTTTTTATAAATAAAGTTTGGAACACAGATCTGCCCATTTGTTTATGTGCTGTCTATGACTGCTTTTGTCTATAACACACAGATGAGTAGTTGAGGCAGAGACCATACAGCTGCAAAGCCTAAGTATATATTATCTGGCATTTTTAAGAAAAAGTTTGCCCCCGTCCTAACTGAGCATATCAATAGTGCATGTACTTATTAAAACCATTTCTTTTATTTTGTAGTCATAGTGCTATTGTGTTATTATTTGTTGATGGCTTGGGTTATTTGCATTGTTTCAATTTGTTTATTTTTAAATTGTTTCACTGAAAAATAAAGCAGAGATACAGAAAACTATACAAACAAATGTATAGTGTAATGAATGACTATAAGACAAAAACTCTTGTCCCACCACCCAAGTCAAGAAATAAAATGTTGCAGCCACCCAGATGCCTTCCATGTGTTTCATATCAATCAGAGAATCCTCTCTCTCCCCAAATGCATAACCAATATCCTTTAAATAGTAACCCTTTCATTGCATTTTTATTGGTTTATCACTCAAGTGTGCATCTCTGGACGCTAATTTTATCTTGCTTATTTTTTTTAAATGATATGCTTCTTAAGTCGCTTTAACCTACACGCCCCCTCCCTCACCACTGCCGCCATTTTCTTGATTTGTCGGTTGAAGGCTCAAAGTCACATGAGCCAGAGAATTTCCCACAGTCTGGATCTTTCTCACCGGATAGTTATGAAGCAACTCAATATGTCCTTCTGTCTTAGGTATTTCCTGAAAATTGGAGGCTGGATCCAGAGGCTTCATCAGATTGTTTTATATTATTTTTAATGCAATTTTCTTATGAACAACTTCAGAAAACAAATGAAGTCAAACATGCCTTTTTAATAAACAGGAAGTATCATGACAACCAGTAAAAAAGGTAGGACAGAATAGCCTTATGAGTACTCCTCCTTTCATTCGGTCTTTACAAGGCCTTTTGAGGTAGATGTGGAGCTGTTTGGAGTCTCGTTTTACAAAGAAGAAAAGAAAGGCTCAAGAGGTGAAGGGGCTTGTCGAGATTATTCAGCCGGTCAGTGAAGCAGGCAGGACTAGCAGCCAGGTCTTCCACCTTCCAGGCATCCGCAAACAGTCCTCCACTCCAGAGTCCTCCTGTGTAGCTGTTCCCAGTCTGGCAGTTTGCTTAACTTCTTACATATAATAAACATTAATTTAGCACCTACAAGCTACCAGGGACTTAGGGCACAGATAAGCACAGTCCAGTCCCTACCCTTAAGTCACATAATGGTCTATCGGAAATGAAATCTATCTTCATTGTTCAGATATTACTTAATCACTAATGTGTTACATGCAACAAGAGAAATGGTCAGCAACTCAGTTTAGGGTAATGGTTAGGGAAAAGTGCTCTTTAAACTGAGAGCTAAAAGGATGATCCAAGAGACAAGCAGGCTGAGAGGAGGAGGGGATAGAAATGGAGATTGAGTAGGCAGGGTCTTGAATTCTGGGCAGCAGGAACATATTTCTGAAGTCCCTGAAGAGGGTAAAGGTTCTCAAAGCCCTGAATGAAATGGTGTTATGTGACAACATATTGGGTACCAGGTCCACTATCACAGGGACAGAGAGCCTGATACAAGCTCAGATTTTACCAGCACTCAACTTACTTACATAGTAAATGTTTACATGTACCCCCAGCTCAATGAAAAGAAAAGAGAGAAATCATGCCATGCATTGTCTGAGTGCTGCCTCTGGAGCTATACTGGTTGGTATGGAATCCTGGATCTGTTCCCCACAGCTGTCTGACCTTAGGCAAGTTATTTAATGGAGGCAGTTTCCCCTCCATTAAAGGGGGAATGAGAAGCATAACAGCTCTTAGTTCATTGGAGCTGCTACAACAAAATAGTTACTTAGACTGGATGGCTTATAAACAAAGACAATTTATTTTTCACAGCTCTGGTGTCTGGGAAGTCCAAGATCAAGGCAGATTGAATGCCTGGTGAAGGTCTGCTTTCTGGCTCACAGGCAGCACCTTACCTCTGTGTCTTCTCATGGTGGAAAGAGCTAGCTAGCTCCCTGGAAATTTTTTTTTTTTTATAAAGGCACTAATCTCAATCATGAGCGTTCCACCCTCATGACCTAATCACCCCCCAAAGGCCCATCTCTGAATACCAGCATATTGGTGACTGGGTTTCAACACATGATTTGGGGGAACACAAACATTCTGACACAACAACAATCCTATAGTAATATTATGGGAGTCAAAGGAGTTAATTTTTATAAAACACTCAGAACAGGACCTGGCACATATTCAGCAGTATATAATTATTTGCTAAATAAGGTGAATATACTGAGCAAACAGAGAAGTTGGTGGTGCTTACATTGTCATGCTTGGACTTTATCCTAAGAATAGTGGTAGACCTTGAAGGTGTTACACAGGAAAGTGACAGATCAAAAGGATTGGAAAAACAAATGCCTGAAATAGCAACAACAGCAAAGAGAACATAAGACACTCAATCATCTGACAACACTAATATTTTGATCTGAACTTCTGAGGAAAAGAGCCACCATCAATTAAATAAACAAATGACTGGATTAAAAATGAAAGTGCCCACATAAGCACCATCTCCTTCTCCACAACTAATGAATCATCAGCTATGAATTCAGCATTCAGAGAAAGATGATCTAGATGCGGGACGAGCCTGATCATTGAAACACAATGTTAAATCAAAAAAATCAGCTGGGCGTGGTAGCGCATGCCTGTAATTCCGGCTACTCGCGGAAGGCTGAGGCAGAAGGATTGCTGGAGCCCAGCAGGTCAAGGCTGCAGTGGCCAGGAGCGGCCACTGCACTCCAGTGTGGGCGACAGAGTGAGACTCCAATTCAAAAATAAAAAATAAAAAAGAAACACAATGTTTCTGTCCTTGCAACATGGTTATTTATCCATGTGCCTTAAACTTGGGCTAGATTATAACCTCCTTTCAGGACACAGATTATGTCTCACTCATCTTTGCAGTCCCTGCCCTGAACCTTTGCTCAGAGTAGGCACTCAGAAAATTCTTGTTGCTGTGGGTTGAATATTCTGTGACATCTGATCTCAGAACGGTCTCCATTCATGCTACTTCCAGTCAGGAGAATAACCTACACAATGCCCAGCTGGGAAATTCAACCCCGTTTCAAAAATGTGATCATGCTGGAGGCCTTGGCTATTAACTCATAAATGACTGCACCCAAATAGCATGAATTTCCAACAGGAGCTGCTGCGTGGGGAGGGTCTAGGCTTGTAACACGCTGTCAGACTGCCTCACAGCCACAGTTACCATATACTTGGGAAATTTTAGAGAATTGGCCTTCCATTTAGTTGTGTTCTTGTGTCTAGCATAACTGAAAAAGGTGAGTATTTTTTTTTTTAAGAGATAGGGTCTCACCTGTTCCCCAGATTGTACTGTAGTGGCATGATCATGGCTTGCTGCAGCCTCTAGCTCCTGGGTTCAAGTGATCCTTCTGCCTTAGCCTCCTAAGTGGCTAGGGTTACAGGTACACACCACCACATCTGGCTAATTTTTTAAAGAGATGGGATCTCCCTATGTTGCTCAGGTAGGTCTCAAACTTCTGGCCTCAAGTGATCCTCTCACCTTGTCCTCCAAAAATGCTAGGATTATAGGCATGAGACACACTGTGCCTGGCTGCGAGCACTTTTTGAAGAACTCAGTATCTTCCATTCCTTTCAAAAGTGTTGTTTCCATTGTTACACTTGGTCCCAGCCATCCTAATGCCAGTAGGAGATGAGACCTACCACTGACAGCCTGTTTATCTGGTGACCTCCAAAGGAGCCACCACAAGAGACCATGAAGATGACTTCTCTCTTAAGCCTCAAATACAGGAAGCATTTCCTCTGTCTGATGACTCAGATAGGATTAGATTCATTCTTCTCAGGGTCAGATTCAACTTCCACCATCACAATCTGTGTGGCATTGACTACGGGCCTGAGATTATTAACTCACAGGGCTGTGGAGAACAGGAGGGTATAAACTGCTTTGCCCAGTGCCAAACACAAAGGAAACAACTCAGTCAACATAAGCTGCAAATACGTTCTCAGAATCTTTGTACCAATGAACTTCAGTCCCAGTTTTATACTGGCCCAAATTCTGAAAACAGTGTTAATACACTCTAATTTTAAAAATGCCGCACAGCACTTGCAAGAGGAGTAGGAGGGCGTCGTGAAGTCAAAGGATCTTGTTAGCAATTCCAGAAAAGGTCAAGAATCATAGCCTAAGGAGTGAACTATTTTGATCTGGTCTTGCTGTCCCAACCAGACTCTGCAGAAATTGTCTTGCTCCTCCTGCCTCACGGCAAACCTTGAGAAGGAGGTACAGAAAATGGGGTCCCTCTCAAGATACACAGCAAGGATATCATAGGAAGTGGAATTCCAGAAATGGACACGGAAACTCTAGGTCAAACTTTGCTCATGAAAACATAAAATGTAGTTTGCCTATAGCCCATTTTCCAATTTAAGCATAATATACCTCAAAAAGGAAAATGATAAACCTAAAAAGCATATGCACTGGTGGTGTTATTCTCTGTCTCTCTCTCCTCCTCCCACCCCAGACACCTCAGATTATGTAAGATGAATTCTTACCATGTACTGCAAATAAATGGCAATGCATTCAGCTTTTAGAACCCTGGGCAGCAGACAAGCCCTGTGGAAGTTACCATGCGAGAACATTACTTACATTCAACCTTTAAGAAATTAAATACCCATGCTCCTTATTTGTAAAAGCACAAATGTGGCCACTGGCATATGAAACAATGATGGCCTTTTGATTACAGATAAAGTATTCTTTCTAATCAGGCTAAGACCTTTTGAGCCTAGAAACCCAGACTTTTGTTTTTAATATTTTCTAGAAGACATTCTATATTTCATCAACTTTAAAACCTACACAGAAGGGTACCTGCATAATTAACATTTGTATACCTAACCCTGAATTGTACCTCACATCTTTAAAATAAAACAATTTTTAAAAAGAAAAAAAACCTACACAGATTCATTCTTAATGATAAAGCATGCCAATCTGCTGCATCCACCAGCAGTGATTATTAACATGGTGATATTGTTTTTAATCTAAACACACATATTCACCAGCTATCCTTTCTGTGATTGCTTAGAAGTCAAAGGAGACAAGCAAAGTATAGAGGAGAAATTGAACACAAAATCCTCTTCCTTCGCCACATCTATTTTCCAATTTCCTGGAAATGCAAATATTGACCTTAAGAATTTTGAAGGTCGCTCACAATTTTATACCTTTTTACATCAACGAATCAATGTGTGTAAGGTCATAAAACTCTTGTCAGTATTTATTCAAGATAGTTGAAAATAAACAAATGTAGTTGCAGATCAAAATAGGATTAGTGAAAGGAGAAGGGCTAACTATTGTCATAATCAGGTAGGGCTAAGCACAAATTAATTCCTTTTCTAGATAGATGATGATGATAGGATGGAGGGATGGATGGATAGATAGATAGATAGATAGATAGATAGATAGATAGATAGATAGATAGATACCATCACTTAGCCAATGTGAGACACTGATACTGAAGACCATTTTCTATTCAAGGAAATAGGTTGTCTTAATCAGGTCTTCAATAAGGAAAGGGTATCACTGTCCACCCATCACAAGCCTGAATCTAATGGGAATCCTATTAGTACTAAGGAATTGATGAGCCCCAAGAAGGAAAATGTGTTCCCAACATTCCAATCACTGCCCTTTCTTGGCAGCTCATGGTCAGAGCGTGAGAGGTCAGCTACTGAACACAGCTACCCTTTTGTGCATCTCCAAGGGCACCATACACACCATAGCCTACCCGTACAGTGTCCAGCCTGTGCAACAGGACACCATAGTCCTGACCAGCAGTTCTGTCCTCTGTCTAGGTACCACAGTAACAGGAGTGAAGCTAGATAAATAGGAAAGGTAGCTCCAGAAAATCACAGCCTCTTCTGAAGGAAAAGAACAAGGTGGTACAGTAAACACTCACCACATTATTACTTTGAGGATGGTATCTCACTAGGCACATTCCTAGCTTGAGTAGGAGCTGAGGCAAGACAAGAAATTGTCATTCAGGATTCAGAAAACTCAGATAATTAATCTACATATTACCATTGCACAAGTAAGGTAAGAACTGAAGGGTAACTCCCTGAAATAATCACCAGGCTCCCAGGCCCTAGCTATAATTCTGATCTCAACCATCTGTGTGATTTTAGGCAAATTACTCAACCATATCCCATTTATACCTACCTCGTTTAGACGAAGAAATAAACAAAATGTTTTGAGTGGTAAAAGTGCTAAACATATGTTAACTATTATTGTTTTCACAATGTTATTGCAATGGGGCAGTGTTAGAGAGAACATGGGATCCAAAAAAATTGTTTCATTTCAAACCTTTCCACTCACTTCCTGGACAATTTCTTTAACCACTCTTTGACTCAATTTCCTCATTTTTTAAACTGGGAATAAAACACTACTCTTCATATTGTCTCATTCAGTCATCTGTGTACCAAGTTCATAATACATTATAGGTTCTCAACAAAGAAGAAGTTTCTTCTCTTCCTTTTGCCAATAGTGTTCCAACAAGAACCTCCATTTAATAAAGGTGATCATTCATTCTCTAGGAATCCTGTTCTATGGAGCCCAGAGAAATCCCCCACAAGGGACTGGGTCCAACTGCATGGAAAGGAATTTCCCAGAACTTGGCTCTTCCCCCACAGACTCTTTAGTTATGTTTTCTATGCCAGACATATTTAACACAAGAAGCTCAAGGGAATTGAATAATATCTCTGGCCTGGTCTGAGACACGAAGTCATCTGGAGAACATAACTTCTAATGCTTATTTCTGGTTGCGTCACACCTAACCACAAAACCCATCCAAGCTCAGGATCTCTCCATCACTTTCCTCTCTCCATGGGCTTAGATCCAGGGACCTGCCATGACCTTTGAAAGCTTAGGAAGACAATCTGTTTTCCCTTTGGTCTCCTCTGGGCCATTTCCCTAATGAGAGAACAGAAGTATGGAGAGGGCGACTTAGGAATAAAGCCAAACCATCCAAAGTAAGTCATTTCTGCATTGTTCTTGAATGTATGGCACATGTTTTTCTGGGAGCAAATTTATCTTTGTAATTTAGTTTTATTTAGGCAACTATTGAAATTAATTTCCATTCCCTGAGTGCTTTCTATATGATGGCAGTGGGGCAGCCTGAGATTAAATGTTCACTATGAATAAGCTACAGAAGAAATTGTTTATGTGGCTAATCCATAACAACATATTTTTGATATAGACCTAAAGATTTCAAAGCTCTAGCTCAGAAATAGCACTCACGTCCTGCTGAACAGCCAACAATCTATTAAAATCTGCCTTCCTGCCTGCACATTTGGTATTAATTTTTATCCTGGTACCATTCCCAAACTTTCCATTCCCATTGGGCTGAAGTTACTCCAGATCCTTCCACACGAGATGCAATCATTATACTGCTGTCTGCCACCTTGGCCCAAGCCACAGAGAGCTGGCCGCTTCAAATGCCTGGAGGTGGCCTATTGTTACTAGCACACATTTTCCAGCATAAAGAGTAGCTGAGTCCCCTGCAGTCCTGAGGTTTGGCTCTATTTGGTGGGTCGACTCTGCCTGTGACCAAGAAAACAGCTGAGTTGCAGAGTGGTAAGTGTTCTGAATCAACACAAGGCAACCAGACACTTAGAAAAAGGCAGTTATGAAATATATTCAATAAGAATTCGCATCCAGTTATGGTCTCTTTCTGTAGTTGCAACAGAGCGAATACAAACAAATCATCAGCACACAGTCAGCTCTTCATCTATGGAACAGAACTTCTCAGAATTTTCGCTTGTGAGCCACTCTGAGACTTCACGTATACTCAGGCACTTGCAAGAACATTGCCCGAGATGTAAAGGCGCTCCTTTGCTCATTGTCCTGATTGTAATCTCAGACTCAGAATCTGCTAAACCCCCTCTGCTCTGATAGTTGACAAAAGATCAGATCTGTAGTTGGTCAGTAGTTTGAAACTAATTGATCAGAACATTGGGATGTTTTCTTCTAAAGCAGAAGGGAAGACACAACCCTAACAGTAACAGCATTTATCAAGAGATTTTTCTTCCATAAATATATAACACAAATAAGTATAGATAGAATCTACACAATACACATTCAGCAGTGTAATTTTTTTTTTTTTTTGAGTTGGAGTCTCACTCTGTTGCCCAGACTGGAGTGCAGTAGCCGCTCCCAGCCACCGCAGCCTCGGCCTGCTGGGCTCAGGCGGTCCTTCCGCCTCAGCCTTCCAAGTGGCTGGAATTACAGGCATGCGCTACTACGCCTGGCTGATTTTTTTATTTATTTTAGAGATGAGGTCTCGCTGCCCAGGTGGGTCTCGAACTCACGGGCTCAGGCAATTCACTCACCTCAGCCTCCCAAAGGTGCGGGATTACAGGCTGAGTCACCAAGCCCAGCCAGCAGTGTAATTATCACGAATAAATTTGATCCAGTAGGGCCTAAGTGATCTTATTCAGGGAGTAAAAGTTAGGAACAAAAGTATTAGGATGGTAATACAGACGGTGGCTAAGACATGGGCTGTGGGGTCAGATTTGGATTCAAACTGTAGTTCTACTGTCTACCAACTGTATGACTCTAAGCAAGTAATTTTTTAACCTCTAGGCCTCAGTTTCCCCTTATTATGTGCTTAGTGGAGTGTAACACATAGTAAGAATAAAAGTGAGCAACAATAAAGCTACAAATACCAGGATGTTATGGAACTTTTTAGTCTCAGTTTTAACTAAGTCCAATAAAATGGTGCCAATTATTTCCAAATTTCAAAGTGAGATACCGAACAACTTGAGCAGGATTTATAAAGAGGGTGTTCTAAAACTGTTTTATGACCCTTGTCCCTTCACCCACTCATGAGTATAAAAAATAATAATTTGGTACAACTCAGAGAACTGAAGATTGGAGAGGAATTTTTTTTTTGGAAATGTCTACCTTCACCTCAGTGCTAATGAGAGAAACTTCAAGGAGATCACTCAGTGAGCTTGTTATAGGTCTCCTGGATGTTAAGCAATACAGCAAATGGAAACTGGGCCACACCTGAGAAATATAAAGGACCAGAGATGGCTAAAGAGTTCTGTGGAAGAAGAGTATAGAACTGTAGTTGGGAAGTAATTGCATTCCCACAAAAAGAGAGTCTAGCATGTGGGCCACATGAAAAAGGATGGCAACAGGGTGAGAGGCCTCACAGACCCTTCCCAGGAGAAATAAGATAGACAGAATTCTAAGAACCCCCTCAAGCTTCCCACCTCCTCCCATCTCCCCTGTATAATCCCCCTTCCCTTTTGTAAGCATCCCCATAGGTGAGACCTGTGAATATGATAGGATAACACTCCCATGATTAGGCTACTGATCAACTGACTACGAGTTGATCAAATAAGAAACTTCCTGAGTGGGTTTCACCTAATTAGATGAGCCTTTAAAAGAAGGCAAAATGTCAAAGAGATGGTGCCAGCCTGGAAAATGTAGCCTCTGTGAGTTCTGGAACTGAAAAAAAAAAAAAAATTACATTCATAAGCCAACATCCATGTGAGCTTAAGAGGACCCCCAAACCTCAGATGAGATCACAGTTCTGGCCAGCACCTGGATTTCAGCCTGGTGAGACCCTGAGCAGAGGATCCAGTTGTGCTGTGTCTGGATTCCTCACAAAAACTGTGTTCTAATAAATGTACATTGTTTTAAGCTACTAAGTTCGTGGTAATTTGTTTTACAGCAGTAGAAAACTAACCTTAGGATAACCTGCAGGCACAGCAGAAACATGCTGGAGATAAATCAGCAAAATGCCCAGCTGAGGAGGTGGCACAGATAGCCAGAATATACCTCATGCTATAGTTTGAAATGTTTGACCCTCCAAACCTCATGATAAAATTTGATTCCCCATGTTGGAGGGAGTGCCTGGTAGGAGGTGTTTGGGTCATGGGTGTGGATCCCTCAAGAATAGCTTGGTGAAGTCCTTGAAGTAATGAGTGAATTTTTCCTCTATTAGTTCCTACAAGAGCTGGTTGTTAAAAAAGAGCCTGGCACTTCCCCTCTCTCCTTGCCTCCTCCCTCACCATGTAGATCTCTGCCCATGCCGGCTTCCCTTCACCTTCCCATGAGTGAAAACACCTGAAGCCCTCACCAGATGCAGATGCTGGCACTGTGCTTCTCGTATACAGCCTGCAGATCCTTGAGCCACTTTTCTTTATAAATTACCCAGCCTCAGGTATTCCTGTGTGGCCATATAAACGGACTAGACACCTAATCTGTGACAGAACACAGCAGGTGAAAGATCCACAATGATGGGTTTCTGGGGGAAGACCACCAGAATTTCAAAAGCACCCACAGGAGAATCAGCTTTGGCCCACAGTGTTCTGGTGTCAGCTCAGAATAGCACCAGCCATGCAGACCTCCTCTGTCCCTCTACCTTCCTTCCATCGTCACCCCCAACTTGAACCCACCAATGTGGAGATGAGGGTCAGAAATCATTGGTCAGTAAGTTGGGGGAGGAAGCATAGAAATATAGCACTGAGAGGTGTGAAAGAGTCTCCTCATCTCCCCACACCTTCCCACTGACAGCTTCCCACCTGCATGAGCCTAGTGTGTTGAAGGAAGAACTTTCACTGAAGCTTCTCGTTTTGATCATTACACTGAACTGGAACTGTGTTCAACTTTTTTCCTTTCCAGTTAAACAGCTAGAGAACATTTTATTGTCTGAAAATAAGAAGATACATTCCAGCTTAGTCAAGATTTTTCCAAAGGTAGGGGAAGAACTTACTGGGTTCACAAGAGAACTATTAAGAGGAAAGAGAGTGGCTTTGCAGTAGCACCAGACTAGTCTTCGTTGAATCTAAGAGTCACTGGGATGTTTTTTAATTTAATATGCTGAGAGAAATCTTTCTTCCCTGTTTTCAGGTAGAAGCCATCAGATTGGGAGGATGAGTGAGAAAATTAAGTCCACGTTAGCTGAGGAGAGGCTTGAAACTGACTTAGTATCGCGACTGATGATACAGATCAGGCCATAAACAGAAATTCTGCCATTAGGTTGTATTGAATTCTGCTCTAGTGGGGATCTCAGACTTCCAATTCCTTCTTAAGGGGAAGAATGTTGAGGGACTCAACATAGTTTTCAGATCCAAGTCCAAAATGATAGTGGTAGCTCTCCTAGAAACCCTGCTGTTCCATTGAAGTGGAAAGGATTTCTTGCATACTAAGAATAACCATTTCTTCCAAGGTAACTCATTATTTATTCAGCGCACATACTTGAGAACTGTCCCGGGAAAGATCCATAATTTACTTAAAAGTCATGGTTTTCACTCCTGAAAAGACTGCTTGCTGTTCAACAGTGTATTTTTTAATATAAGTTCTCTTCCTGAAATAAGGTGAGCATGAATAGTAATTACAAACAGACATACACTCTACCTTTTTAAGAGGTGTCCATGTTTTGTTAAAGTGTGAGAATGTAGCAACACTGCATCTGCATTTTTCACTCCTATGGAGGAAATAGGAAATATATATATATTATATATATGAAATATATATAATATATATATAATAGGAAATATATATACACATAAATATATATATTTCCTATTTCCTCCATAGGAATATATGCATATATATATGTATATATATATATACATATATATATATAGGAATGATGGAAAAGTCTCAAACACCAAGCAAAGAGAATACCAATGAAACAAGAGGGTAAGAAGAAGGGCCAAGTATGGGGCTAGAAAGGGTACGAAGAGAGGCAGGTACAGAAAATGCACAAAGCCAGAAGCAAGGGGACAGTGTGAGGACCCTCAGCATTCCTCTACTTTCTGTAGCATACTCCTAGTGAGGACTAGGCCTGGGGGCAGAACATTGATGGGAAGGTCCACATCACCACGTTCAGCCCTCAGCACAAAGGTGGTGACTGCTTGGGAAGTCTCCTCCTTCTGGGCAGTGTTATCTCCTGCTCTGAAGGAGTCAAGGCTGACCACTGCATACTTTAATAGCAAGTCATCTGCAGACTTACTCAAGGTCTCTGGCTGTGATTACGCTTTCTCCCACCTACATTCTCTGCCTGGAATGTCTTTCTGTGACACCCTTTCATCTCCTTATCGAAATCCTTGGCTATCTTTATGACATAACTCAAAACCTACCACTCCATAATGTCCACAAGCATATCTCTCATCTCTAACATCCTATTAAATACAGAAAGATGAAGGGAATTGACATACTGAAGTCATCTACTTTATACAATGGTCTCAGTTGGATGGTTTCCATGCTGTTCCAGTTATCTCTCGTTTTATAAAAAATCATCCCCAAAACACTATGACTTGAAGCAGCCATTTTATGATGCTCATGAGTTCTGTGTGTCAGGGATTTTGAAAGACCAGAGTGGGGACAATTCTCCATTCAACCTATTTAAGTCCTTGACTGAGGTGACTTTCATGACTAGGAATGACTCAAATCACTGAGGGCTAGAATAGCTCAGGTTGGAGATCCACAGCCAAGATATCTTCTCTCACGTATCTGTTGCCCAAGCTGGGATAGCTAAAGAATAGCTCAACTAGGAATTAAACCAGAATATCCACATGTGGCCACTCTAGCACTGTGGTCACAGAGTAGTCAGACTTCTATGTGGTGACTAAGAGTTTCAAGAACAATAGTCCAGTATGACTTAGCCTTGGAGGTCACATAGTATCACTTCTGCTATACTTTTTTGGTCTGAGCAGACACTATCTGTCCAAATTCAGGGGTAGGGTACATAGAACTCCACCCCTCAATGGAAATAGTGACATAGATTCTGCAGTTTTGTTTTAAACCCACCACGTATACAATCATACATTTAATTCTTATAGAAGTATTTAGAGCATTAATATTTTTCCTTTATCAATGAGAAAAATCAAGGCTCCAAGAAGCTAGGTAAGTTGATTGTTAAGTCTGTTGCCTACAGAAAGAAATCCCAGTTTGACTGATTTCAGTGCCATCAGTCTTTTCATGTAGACTTTCTGCCACCCTTAAGTCATCATCACATTGACACTTCTGTAATCTTAAATTTTTAATAGCACAGATTATATATTTTGTCTTGTATTACATATATGTGACCTAAACACCTAAACAAATAGTGGGACTTCTCATTAATATTAGCCAATTCCACCCCCTTCTCCTGCTAAGAGCATTGCATCTTTCATCTTGCTTTCCCGCTTTACACTGCACATGTAAGTGGACTTCACTGATACCAAGGCTACTCCCTCTCCAGGAAAAGGAGAAAATATAGCAAGAAGTCAAATACCCCTGACAGGAAAAAAAAAAAGTAAAAAGCACCAATTATTAATTCTACAAATATTTATAGACACCTACTATGTGGCCAACATTATTCTAAGCAATGGAGATAAGGCATTGACTAAAGTTCCTACCCTAATGGACTCATATTTAGGAGCTGAGATGGACTAAGCTTTTTTATATTATATTATAAAAAATATAATATAATGTCAGATAATGATAAGTTGCCATGAAGAAAAAGAATGCAAGGCAAGGATGTAGAAAGTAACAGGGCACTGTTTTAGGTAGGGTGTCAGAGAATACAATTTGAAAGGTGACAACGGAAACGAGGTTAGAAAGTTAATGAAGAGTCTGATGTGTAGAATCTCACAGGCCATAGCAAAGATTTTGAATTATATCCTCAGTGTGATGGGTAGACATGTAAGAGTTTTAAAGCAATGGGAAGTGACATGATCTAATTTACATTTTTTAAAAAGTTAGCTTGTGATACTCTAAAAAAATTTTGACTATAGAGAAGCATGGAAGATTAAAGACAGTCACAAATGTTTTGACACTCCTCTCATTGTGAAGTGGGTTTTATTTTTCTTCCCTTTGAATCCAAGCAGGCTCTGTGATTGTTTTGACCAATAGAATAAAAGTGATGCTTTGCCAGTGGTTCAGGCCTAGACCTTAAGAACCTAGCAGCTTCACTTCCAGCATCTTGGAACATTCATTCATGTAACCCAGCCACTATGTTGTGAGGAAGCCCAAGTGGACATAAGAAAAGCTGCCATGGAAAGGAATTAAGACTTCCAGGTGATGTCTTAGCTAACCTCATAGCCAAGAGCCAGCACCAACTTGCCTGTCATATGATTGAGTCTCTTGGAAGTGGATCATCCAGCCTCAGTTAAGCTGCCCTAGGTGACAATCAAGGAGTAGAGACGAGCCATCTTCCTAAGCTCTTCTGAATTCCTGATCCACAGAACTGTAAGCACAATTTGGTGTATTTTGTTATGCAACAATCAATAACCAGAACAAAATACAAGAGAAGAAACAGTAAAAATCAATGAAGAGACTATTGCAGCAATCTAAGTGAGAGATAATGAGGTTTAGGGTGCAGTCAGTAAAGAGGGTAAAAATTTCGAAGATTGAGGATATATTTTTTACATGGAAGGAATTGGCAACTCTATATGATTGCCTAAAATCTCATGCAGAAAGAATAGTGACCTAAAATTTATGATTAAAAAGTCAAATTCCTAAGTAATTACCTAGTAAAGTTACTTTACTAAGTGTTAGACATTGTTCTAAAAGTCATTTATATGTTTTACCTAATTGAAAACTCATGACAACCTGTGAGGTAGGTACTGTTGTTGCCCATGTGATACATATGAGCAAACTGAGGCAAAGAGGAGTTCAGTAACTTTTCGAAGTTTCTTATTTAGGGAAGAGTTGTTCCTGGTAACTTAATAAAGGCTGCCTGGCTCAGAATCCATGTCCTTTCAATCTTAACCACTGTGTTATACAATGTGCACTATATTCTTGGTTATTCCAGTAACTAGCTACATGGCATTTAGCAAGTTACTTGAACTTCCTGGGACTCAGTTTTGTAATCTGCAAACTGAGGAGGCTAGAGAAGATAATCTTTAAAGTCTCTGCAAATGTAACATCCTGTGATTACAAATGCCTGAATTCCTAGAATTTGACTTGTTTGTTTCTGGAATTCAGAATGGATAATCTCAAGTATAGTCACAAAAAATAAGAGACAGAGCGTTCATTACAGACCTTAGAGATACTCCAGGCTTATTCAGTATGTGAAATTTAGGCACTTTAAACCAACCCCCTCAAGACAAGATCACACAGCTGGAGTCAGCTGCAACTTGTCTCACTCCCTTCTCTCCTCTGGCTGTGCAGCCCAGTAGGACCAACAAGACCACCCCAAAGTTCAGTCCCCAGGTTCATATAATGCTGACTACAAGATTGCAGATTCAGTCTGAGGCCCAAAACTGGTGCAAACTCATCATGAATGGTACAGAGAAATAGAAGCACTTTTGGGTTCTAACCATAGGTCTGCCGGTGTACGGCACTCTTCATGGTATCTCAAGCATGTGACTAAAAAGCAAAATATATATTTTTTAATTGAGAACACATACTGGGTTTAGTTCTGAGTTCCAAATGCCTCCATTTATCTCAAATTATTTCAAACTCCCAAGATACCATGATTGTCACTAGAAAACACTTTAATCTTCTTAGAGGAAGGGGACTACATATACTCAAAGAACCCAAAGAATCTTTTTTTTTTAACCAATATATTATTACTTTTCTCTAAAAAAAAAAGTACCAAAGAACTAACATTTTGAGTACTTTTTGTGTGAGTCTGGTGTTTTATTTGCATTCTTTCCTTTGATTATATATATATATATATGTATATATATATATTAATATCATCAGTCCACTTTTTTTTCAGATAAGAAAACTGACATTTAAAAGCAGGAAGGGGCAAAACTGAGACTAGATTTAGAAAGTCAAACTCCAGAGCATGAGCTTTTAACCCCTACATCAGACTGCTTCTCCTTTTTCTTAAAACACAAAGCTAGATTGATCTCTCCTATAGATGTTTCATGTTAATATAACACAAGAATGAAGCTCTTTTAAGACCAACGATCATAACCATAGGCCCCCAGCAGTCTGAAAGTAAAATTTTCTATAGCTATAAGTTTCTAGGAGTCCGTTTTAATCCATTTTGTGCTGCTTATAACAGAATACCACAAACTGTATTATTTATGAGGAAAAGGAATGTATTTGTCACAGTTCTGGAAGCTGAGAAGTCTAAGAGTACCTGGCGGAAGGTAGAAGGGTGTGAGAGCATGCGCAATAGGAAGAACCCACTCCTGAAAACCCTATTTTATAAAGGAATTAAATCCACTCATGAGAACAGAGCTTTATGGCCTAGTCACCACTTAAAATACCCACCTCTCAAGACCACTGCACTGGCAATTACATTTCAACATGAGTTTTCGAGGGTACAAGCATTGAAACCACAAAGTGTCCTTTTGGAAATACCCTGTTCCATTTGGCATGAATATTTTAATGGAAGATGGAAAGATCCTAAGCCTTCACTGTCCACTCACCCCACTCACATATGAAAAGGAAGGGTTACTAATATCACTGGGCAGATTTCAGGATGCTGATGGAACCACAGTGGGTATGGCCATTGAGCATTAAAAGATACCACCTAGAGAAACTCATTTCTTCTTACTTCTTGCTTCCATGTCTTTGGTTGGTTAAGATCTTAATGAACCTTATCATCTTGCCTTGGCCCCTGCTATTATGTTATATGGCCAACCTGGTGAGCTGAGCTAGATTTCATAGGAAACTAATCATCTTGCTATCTGCCCTCTGATTTCCATGTGGCTAAATTGCCAAGTAAGCAAGCCAGGATCCACCTCAGACTTATCCAGTTTACTCTCCCCATACAGTGAGTTTTGCTGAATAAGCCAAGACCCACTTGGGAACTGGTTGTCACAATACTTTTTTCCCTTCTCTTCTGTCCCATGAGTTGTAGCATTCTCCTTCCTCTTGACAAGGTCTCAGGCTGGCCGTGATGAGACCATATTTCAGTGAGTGGAACCGCAGTGCATTTCAAGGTCGCCTAGCTCTGCATGACTTTCTTTCACAACTCCCAGTCTCTGTCCTTCTGGAAGAGTCATGGAGCCTCACTGCAGCAGGCCAATTATTATGTTTTTCTTTGTGAAACTTGTTTATCTTCCCTATGAATCATGAAGGAAGCTACTCCAGTATATCCAGAGACACAGATTCTTCTCTCTTCTCAAACATGATCATAAATGCATGTAACATTGCATGTGTCTCTGTATCTAGTGGTTTGTTCAAAGCATTTAAGATTCAGGGATTAGGGTCTTATAGAAGAACAGCTCTTGTGGGTCATTGGCTAGGTCATCTGTGGCAAGCTGGCTTTCATTAGAGAACCTACACTAGTGAAAGGGCCACCGAAGAAGTAAAACTTGGTTTTCTATTTTTCATTTTTTTCTCATGGGTGAAACATCCTGGGAAACTTCCTACAGTATAGATAACTAGACCAAGACAAAATTTATGCACTTTTAGGTTCACTGACTAAACTACATCTTACTACCATCAAAACCCCATTCCAAATTCCTAGCATACTTACTCAGCTTTATCAGAGAACTCTACATTGATTCATCCAACATCAGCCCAGCTCATGTGAAAAGTAGTATTTTATTTCTCATCTGCTATTGTTCTTTGTGTGCATATCTGTCTCAGGAACCTTATAGGAGAAGAGGTCTTGAACCTACATGGGATCTGGGCATTCTTCTTTCTCTGCCCATGATACCATCAAATCTTCACCTGATGCCTAAGAATTCTCTTCTCCTTCTTAGAGATGGAAACCAGAAACAACATTGTCTCTCTGCAACTGGGGATAAGCAGCAGAGTGAGGATAACATTGCTTAGTTACACTCAAGGGTCATCAACCAAATTCAGATGAGGGAAGACAAAATTATGATTTAAGAAAGTCACTCTCTTTTTAAGTTCGCCATTACAAGCAGCATGTAAGTTGGGTTTTTATAGCACTGTTTCTATAGAATAGATAAAAAACTAGAAGTCTATGTGCCCCAAATGACCAACACATTTTCAGTAGCATCAGCACTAGTGAAGGGGACAGAAGTGCCAGGAAGCATCCTGTTAAGTCACCAGCTCCTCAGACCAACCACAGAATCTTAAAATGACAGTCTTATAGATCATGTAATTTAATGCTCACAACTGTTCGTAGAGAAATAATGCTCACAGCTGCCTTGGGATCTCATCACCAGCCTCCACTCTTCTCATAGCTAGATGTTCCTGAACATAAAAACATCTTTCACTCTGATCTGCTTCCTATCAGTGTTTCAATTTCTGTACTCCAAGGCATCAAATAATACATGTAGGTCCTCTTACAATTTTTATCTTCTTGAATATTTTGAATGAATTATTGTGCCTGATGATGGGTCAAGAGACTCACCACCCTGAACTACCACCAAGTCTCTTCAGAAAACTAAACTTCCCAATTTGACTGAATGTCTTCTCATGGGACATGATTGCTAGACCTTGTGCCATTTTGTTCACTTGCCTCTGGATGTGCCCTAGATTGTCAAAGTTCTTGTTTGAGCAGGGTACCACAAGGGAGCACTATTCTAGATACGCTATGGCCATCACAGAGAAGCACAGAACCTTCCCCTTTGTTGATACAAATGTGAACACATCTTTAGTGATATACATGACTGTGTTACATTTTTAGCAGCTGCATTATACTCGTGTCTTCCTATCTTCATGTAGTTAAGGACTTGGCTTTAAAGGAGAAAAGTTAAGAAAATGACTAGGTTACCAATTCTCTCTTCACTGAGCCTAAACTCTTCCCAGCTTTTAAAAGGCAGTTTTTCAGGCCTTGTGTGTGATGGCAATACTCTTTCTTGAGAAATACACTGTATCTGGCTGGAGTAGGAGTCCAGCTATAATAGTGGTGCCAGACTATTGATGCTGCAGGGAAAGACATCTAGAAGCAAAGGAAGTAGAACATTTACAGGAGCTTGTAGGAGTATTTTATGGCCCTATCCAGCCACTTGGAGAGTTTAAGAAACTTGCCCAAGATGGCAGAGCTATTCAGTAGTAGAGTTGAATAAATTTGGGTAGTGGTCTCGTTCACAATTCTATAATCTCTAACCAGCTAGGTTAATAGTTCACAAATTATAACTCATGGACTATTATATCAGAATCTTCAAAAGCAAGTATTCTTGGATACCTCACCAGCCTAATTGAATCAGAATCTCTGACGGGGCCCTAAAATTATCTTTTTTCCAAACTTCCCACATGATCTGTATGTATGTCATATTTTGGGAATATGTATCTTAGGTAATTCCAATCAAATCATTCTCCATCTAGGAGAATAAGAGGATAAAGACCAGAGAACCCTTAAGTAAAGTAACAGATTTTCCCAGGGGGAAGAAATGCTTTCTCACCTAGTCTTTAAGATGTACTAGAATACAAAAAAAGAAAATTATCCCACAGCACATCAGACAGTGGTTAAGCAATAGTTTTCACAATACCCTGTCTTTTTTGTTTGGTGGGAAAAGTGTTAATAAAGGTTGGTAGGTCCTATGAGACTAAAGATAAGAAGATCAAAAGATTTGAATAATTGCTAGTCACTGTTCTACTGACAACAATATTATTACATGAGCTATCAGCACCTCAGGGATCTCTATGATTTAGTGACCTGAAATGGAATAGAGTTCAAAAGGCAAGATGAGACTTTAGAGGTAAACAGGAGCCAATCATCAAGAACCTTGTAGACCTTGATAAAGAGTTTAGACTTTGCCTCCTTTAAGATAAGGAGTTGTGACAGAGACTAGTTAATTGTTCCCCAACTTTCTTTCCTCCCTTGATGGGTTAGACTGAAGTTGGACTAATTTCCCAGCCTCTCTTTGTTTAGATGTAGTCATTTGACTGATGTTTGGCCAATGGGCTACGGGTGGAAGTTTTGTACTTCCAGCCTTTGGCCATAGAAACCTTCCGTACCATCCTCCAGTTTCTCTTTCTCCCCAACCAGTTAGAAGTTAAGGGCTACAGTGATCTAAAAGTTGAGTCAAAAGAAGGAAAAATCTGGGGTCCCTGATTCATCACATTGAAAGCTGCCCATTGCACACTCATATAACACTGGTGCATGAGCATGAAATAAATTTGTATCCATTAACATATTTGAATTTGGGAATTTATCAGTACAGTGGCCAGCATATTCTTAACTAGATAGTAATAATAATTTTTTAAATTATTATTTTAGAAGCATGAGGTACATGTGAGGATTGTCTACATAAGTATATTACATGAAGGCAAGGTTTGGGATTCTGATGGGCTTTCCTCCTACCTCCCAGTAAAGCACATGATACCATTGTGGGTGGTTTTGTAATATAGGAATTATTACAGGTTTAAAGTAGCATAATGTGTTCTTTGTATAGAAAAACTGCCCTGATGTCATGCCACTTGGCAAAAAATAAATACAAAAGATAAATAAGAATACGAGTTGATTACAATGGATCTTCTCCGGGTAAAAAAGAACAAATATTAAGAACACTTATGATCACATAGCTTAGAATGACTTTTATAAGTCACTTCATTCTATAGCCTACCTATGGACGGGTGAGTATCTGTAAACCATTCATATCTAAGGGTGGTTTCCTTATTTTTAAAGAACTCCAACATAAGGAGCTCATGTCTATAATCCTAAAACTTTGGGAGGCCAAGGCAGTAGGATTGCTTGAACCTAGGAGTTTGAGGCCAACTGAGCAACATAGTGAGACTTCGTCTCCACAAAAAATAAATAAATTAGCAAGGCATAGTAGCACATGTCTGTAGTCCTTGCTACTTAGGAGGCTGAGGCAGAAGGATCTCCTGAGTCCAGAAGGTCAAGGCTGCGGTGAGCCACGATCGTGTCATTGCACTCTAGCCTGGGTGACAGAGTGAGACTCTGACTCAAAAAAAAAAGAGTTCCAACATAGTAATTTAGAATTGTTTTTTGGATTAAGATATTTTTCTTTATGTATAAATATCATTTTGCTGCCTTTGAAAAATATTCTTTGAACAGCTGGTATGACAGTCTGCTAGTTTCCCCCCAAATCCACTCTTCCCTTCTTCCAAACTATCATAATTTTTGCAGGGCACATGGGCAACCGGTTAGCAACTATATTTTCCAGTCATCTTTCAACTAGGTATGAATAGGTGACTAAGTTCTCGCTCATCGAATATGAATGGAAGTGTTAAAGGTAACCACTTCCAGCCAGACAGAACATTTGTTAATGTCATTGGCGGGGCTATGCTTTTTCAGAGTTCCTGGCAACCAGGTGCACTCAATAAATGTTAAATTTCTTTCTACCCCATTTAATCTCTGTTATGAACTCAACACAATATGTTTAATATGATACTATTTTCTGAGTATGAGAAAATGGAAGGACAAGAAATTGACTATTCAGGCTCACTGTACCATAGTTTAAGGTTCCTATTTGGTGCTTACCTCCCAGGCCCATGCTGTCTGTCTAAGACAAAGAGAAATTATTTCACATATTGTTGTTTCGTTGTTATTATTTTTGTTTTGTCTTGTTTTTTTTTGTAGAAGCAGGGTCTTGCTGTCTTTAACTCCTGGCTCACATATGTTTAAAGCAGCCATAATTTCCCCTCCCTTTCTTAAATTTAAAAATGACATTAATCTTCAAAATTTTTTTAAATAAACAAACATAATTTTACAATTAAAAAAAACAGAGATAAGAAAATACAAAATTCTCATAATTCCATCCATAGTGGTAACTAAATCATTCTAGTCTTTTTTTTAATTAATATAAACCTATATCTGTTTTGCTTATTTTTATAAAAATAAGATTATCATCATTGCACGGAGTCAGGTAAAGTGCTTTTTCTTTCCTTCTTAGCTCCTTTAGTTCATATATGTTATACATATGTATATAAACTTTTATTGAGATACAATTCACATAACATAAAATTCCACATAACAAAAATCATTATATTGTGACCCTTTTAAAGGCATAACCATTATAATGGTTTTTAACTTATTCAGAGTTTGTTCCACTGCAGAAAGTTTGTACCACTCCTAAAAGAAACAATATCTTCTAGTTGCCACTCCCCATTCTCTCCTCTGCCCAACCTCTAGCAATCACTTAACCACTTTCTGTCTTTATGAAGCTGCCTATTCTGAACATTTCATACAAACAGAATACTGTAATATGTGGCCTTTTGTTTCTGTCTTATTTTACTTAATATAATGTATCCAAGAGTCATATGTGTTGTAGCATGTCTCAGTACTTTTTTTTTTCATTTTTAAGGTGACAAATATAGATCGGTAGATAGACAGACAGATAGATAGATAGATAGTAGTAGTAGACAGAGGATAGACTCCATTATGTAGATATACACATTTTTCTTATCCATTCATCAATTGATAGACATTTGGGTTGATAACTTTTTTTTCTTATCAAATTTTTATTAACATGGAAATTATCTTCTTTAAAATCATATCTAACACCCACAGAGTATCCCACTGAATAAGAAGGTTCATTCCAGCGTATGAGATGCACCATATTACTTAATTCAACGCCCTATTTACAAACTCGTGGCACTAAATATCCCCGTAAACAAATCTTAGCAATTCTGTCTTTTAAGTTGGAATCAGACAGCCAGAATGAAATTGACCCATTCGCAAACTGCATCCAGGGACAAGAAGAAGTAAGTGCAAACGTGGGGTGGAATGGTATTGAGGTTAGAGGGGGATGCTGTCTACCATCAAGGAAAGTAAAGTAAATTCAGGAGTATGCCACTGAAAATGTCTATTATCCTTCAAATAAGATGATTTGCCTATCCAAGGGCAGATGTAGGTCACAGACTGCCAAGGTGCCATGCTAGTCTCTTTCAGACCTGAAGCGGCCTGAGGCAGTACTCTCCCAGCCCTAAAAGGCTGAATATAAATCATGCTTGTTGGCAGTTTCTGCTGACGTGCTGCCTGACACATGGCTAAAAGCCTTTCTCAGAGCTGAGAATAAATTCCAAGACAGCAATGACAGCTATAACAATGCTGCCACATGTTAAAGTGTTTAAAAGCCCTCAACAGGAGTAGTCATTCAACACAACATCCTTTACTTAGATAGATCCTGCACATTGCAAGACGATGTGGAGGGATGCTATGCGAAAGAAGAAAGGGATTATATTGTTCTGCAAGAGACTACAGGGGTGAAACTTATAAGCAATGTTTAGACGAAGTAGCCCCTATTCCACCCTCACCTACCCTAGCCCAAAGGGATCAAGTTCTTCTAAGACTTTTCACTCACGAGCAGATGTCTACTGTGAAACAAGAAAAAGAGACAAAGGGGGATAGAGAATCGCTTGAAAGAGCATAATAAACACAAATTATGCTGCCTCCAATAGACCGTACGGCTTTCATTTGCAATCTGGCTTATTCCACGTGATTTGTTTCTAAAGGGCTCTGGTTTGTTCCGGGATGAGGTGGTGGGAGGTGGTTAGGCCAACATTGTGTCCTAGGGGATCAGCTTCTGTGGGGTGTCCACTCAGAAACATGTGCTCCAAGAGCATTTCTGAGGTTCAAGGGATTTGCTTAAAAAGCAGTCACAAAAGGGAGAAGGCTTGCCACCAGCCACTCCGAAGAAATAAAATCTATCTCTTTTTAGTAGCTTTCTGTTGCAAGAATTTGCCAGAGACTAATTTTTTAACAAATAAAAATGTGTGTGTGTGTGTGTGTGTGTGTGTGTGTGTGTGTGTGTGTGTGTGTGTTTTCAGAGAGTTGTTTTGTGAAGCAAACATGCCTTGAGATTTACAGGAAGACTTGGCAACATGGAGCAAACTAAGGGACCTTCTTGAGTCAAAAGAAAAAAAAGAAATTCCCTGGTGATTGCTGGCTCACAGATACTCTGCAAAATGTCCTGGGATGGGGACCATCTGGACAAAGATATCCCCACCCCACCAAACAAACTGTGAGTTAGAAAACAGGAAAAACACACCCCCACACACAAAGCCCAGCCAAGAAGCCAAATGATGGAAGGGCGGTAACTCGCACAATGCCAGGAGGAAGTAGGGTACCACTGGCACCTTGGAATACTCAGGGCTCTCAGAGTCCTGGGGGAATGCTCCCTCAGAATGTCCCAGAAGAGGGAAAGGGTCAGGGTCCTGTTGACTGTGAGACTGTGGAAGACTGGCCAAAGGAGAAGAGGAAGACAGGAGATTGAGAAATTTCTATTTTCATAACCATTTTCCATGCTTTCTCCAAGTCCTCAGAAACTATCCAAAATAAAGGCTCTTTCCTGGTTGGCTTTGGATGTTACAATGGCCATTTCCTTCCTGGGATTCATAAATGTGTTTGAAATCTTATAAGGGCTAAAGGCATAGAAGATTTTATCTGCTAAATCAGATGGACAATCAAGTTATCAAATATGTAAATACACATGAAAGGCAGTCCCAAACAGACAAGATACTTTCACTGACATGAGAGACTAGCTACAATTTAACCAAATTTTTTAGTTTACTACTGCTTACTATAACATTTTAAAACTTCTCCTACTGGACTGATTTCTAAATGTAAAGGTTAGTTTAAAAGCAAACTAGTTTGCTTTTCATAGTTACCAGCAGGCCACAGGAATAATGCAAATATGTGTGCTTTTGTAGGATTGTTGTATTTGTTTTCCAAGTATTGTAAGATGTCAAGGTTTTCAGTCTTTATATAGAAAAATGACTAATGATTTCATCTGGAGTGGAGTCTAAAAACATTGTTCTTCCCATCAGTGGTAAGGGCATGCCTTCTCTTTCATTTCATAGCTAAACATCTCACTCCCCATCAATCACTTCGACATCTATCTCTTTTTTCTGTATCTTTGAACTGTATAATCAGAGGGCCTTCTGCCAGTCAAGAGCCCATCCTTCTCCATTTAAGAACTCCGTTGGTTATGGGCTTCTACTTTGTAGAACAGCCTACCACAACTTGTGGTCCACAGTTCTATGCTAGTCCGAGAAGACTCAGCGAGTGGTCTAACGTGCCCTCCCTAGATAGAAGTGAAGTAAAAGTAGACTGCTGCCTGTCAAAACAAAACAACTACACAAAGACATGCAGGGAATCACTAATCCAGACCACAGCATAGTCTCCAGCTATTATCAGAGTTTTAAAAAAATAAAATCAATCCATGTGGCCAGGCCAGACACACCATGGTCCTGGTTGCTAAGCACCCACTTTCTAGTCATAAGTCTTTGCTTCACCATCCAGCCTTCATTGCTTTGCAATTAAAATTTTTTTAAAAAATTGCTTGTGTGTGTGCATGTATATGTGTGTCACTCTCTTTATCTCTGAAATAGGAGATAAAAAGATATAGGCACTTTAAGATAGACTATTTAGGAAAAAGACAATGGATTGAAGAAATAAGGCAGTATTACAATAGTCTTTCTTTTCTTCCTTCCTTCCTTTCCCTTTTTCTTTTTTGTTAATGTGATACTTTCCTTTGAAGAAAATTAAAATGAACCCAATTATATAAAAAGGTAAAAGTAGAGCTGCTGGGGTCAAAGATGGCATAAAGGACTCTGACTCTTGCTCCATTTCTCATTTCAAGTGCTACTTTTCTTTGTCAGTCTGAGGGCCCACAGAAGGTCTGATAACCACTACTGGTGTGGTAGAAAGATCACTGGCTGTGGTATCAGATTCCCATTTAGAAATGGAGCACAAGTCATGCCTTGCCATCTCAGGAACCAGAATGACCAAAATGGGCCAGTCTCAGTGGGAGAAAGTCAGCCTGGTGTGTGTGTGGAGAAAGAGGTAGGAGGTTGGGAGTTGACTTAGCTCCCTGCTTCACCCAGAATAATTTCTCTTACAGCTAGTTCATATACTGGGCTCCATAGAGAGTGCAGAATTTGTAAAATTATTTGTATTTGCAATCTCTAAAGTATCTTTCAATCATAAAGTTTTATCCTAAGGATCTAACTCAGTTGTAGTGCATCTAACTTTTCTTTAAAGGAAATACCTTCGGAGAAGTCATAGAAAACAACCGATGTTTTCATTTGCCAATCGTTATGTAACCATTAATAGCATTTTTCAGCACTCTTTTCCATGTCATGCTAAAACCATAGTAAAAATGCCTGGCTACTCTTCCTTCAGAAAATAAAAACCACCATGAAAGTTTAGGAAGCAAAATATTAATTAATTCAGTTTTATTCTTTAAAAATGATGTATTACAGTCATGTACATAAGATATAATCACTTCAACCAAGTTAACCTTATGAATTTGGCCTAGTTCAAGTCTTTTAGCCTCGATGCTCTTCTCAAGAGTATACATTTTAGAAACTCATCTTCAGAGTTTCCCAAATTGCACCAAGCATCAACGGGTTGTTTGTAACAAAATTACATACTGAAGAAATGATTGAACTACAGTAAATAACTTTTAGAAAACAACTTAAGCCCCTAATAAACAAACATTTCCTCTATTTTAATTTTTGTATATCACCTTCCAGTTCCTACACATACTTTACACAGCTGTCACTATAGTGTCCATCTTAATTTGCAAATTAATTATTTGTAAATAGTTTGCAAGTTTCTATATAGTCTTCCTAGGTATTATGGAATAATAATAAAAGGCTGCCTAATAGTCTATTGTGTTACCACATTAGAATAATAATAAAAGGCTGCCTAATATTCTATTGTGTTAACCTGACTAACCTGTGAGTGCATCAATGACAGATCAAGCAGCAAGAAAAGCTCAGAATCATAACAGCTCTGCTTTATGGAGGCCTATCTCTGAACCACCAAAGTACCCTGCTTATCTCACATTACCAAGTCAGGTGCTAGCAGATTATAGGACCTCACCTGATGTTTTCAGGTTGGAAAATATATATGGCAAGTTGGGTGTAAAATCATGCAGGACTTTCCATCCTGTCCTGGTCTCCAAATACAGAGAACGTTGGAAGTGTTAACTCACACAGTCCTGTCTGGCTTTGACTGAGGCGCCCAGGTTTTAGCCATTGCCATATCTACATCATTCTTGGTTATGTCCAGTCTTGCTTTCCAGGAATATCTAAGCCAAAAATTTCTATAAAAATGACTTAAATGGAAGTAGCTTATTTTAAAAAGTAACATTGGAAATAAGCTCACAAGCTTTGAAGGTGGAAATTTTTAAGGATGTAGGAAAAAATGTCCTCACCTGAAATACGTAATACACCTCTGTTACTTGGTGTTCTATGAGCTTTTGGATATTTCAAACAAAGCTTTTGTCATCTTTCAAAACATTAGGCAACATCAGGCCTTCAGTGGTACATTTCAGAATTGATAGGCCTCGATTTTTTTCTTCAACCAGACTTTGGTTTTCAGATGCAGTAGGTGGTTATTTTGATTATGTTCCACATATGTTCAGAGGATTTTGTCAACGGGAGCCTAAAAATGTCACTTCTTAGAAACATTCCTTTTTGTTCCCCTTTTACTGTTAGTCCTTGTCATTCTTGCTCTAAAACATGCTAAATAATTCCAACCTTCCTATGCTGTTTGCACCTTTCCAATGCTCGTAGCGGGTGCATGGGTTGCATAAATACTAACGAGGAAATCAGTCTGTGAAAAGTGCTAAATAATCACATTGTTGGAGCCTTAACAGCAATACAAAGCACTTTCGCTTTCACAAGTACATTTTGAATGTAATAAAATAAAGAGTGTTAGTTAAACAGAGACATTTGCACCATAGGAGGTTATAGAACTATTCAAAGGTAACACTGATAGAGGTTAATACATGAAAGGGCTGCTGGGAGCAGATTATTGTTATTATTTTAAGTGGAAATATATTTATAATGTTTAAAAGGAATAGGGCTGCAATCTTGTTAAGATAGGTCCTCAAGTTCTGGTTTTTTTACAAAATACAAATTTGCCTATGATTAGTATATATCATTCAATGAAACTTGAAATTCTAGCATTTCCCCATCTTCACCTTTTTTCCTCTTAAACCTTCCAGAGTTTAGTATGTCAAGTTGATAAAGTCCAACTGGGATAAATGATTGGCTTGAAATGAATGTTGATTCTCACCAGTCACAGTCATGCAAAGAATAATGACCACTCTCCTCGACTGCCATCAAAGCTCACGTGTCATTAAGAAAATGAAATCCTAGCTTTTGTCTCCACCTATGAAACCTGTTATTGGGTCTTTGAAGTTGAAAACTCCATTGTAATCATCTACACCAACCAACAGAAACATTTTGTGCCAAAAATAAGAACACTTTGGATCTTTTTTCTTTTAAAAAAAAGTTCCCAAACTCTACTTTGATGTAATTAATAATGTTTTGAAAAACTTTGACTTGTGCAGTGAAGGCAAAAGACATGAATGTGGGCCAAGCAGTACTTAACTTTCCAGAATTGTCTTAAAGGCATTTGAAAATTCTTTTTACCTTACTTTTTTTTTTTGTCAAGGTTCTCACTGACATCCAGGCTGGAGTGCAGCAGCATGATCACTGCCTCGACACTCTGGACTCAGACAATCCTGCTTCAGACGCCCAAGTAGCTGCGACTACAAGTGCATGCAACCACACCTAACTAATTTTTTTTTTTTAAGACAAGCTCTTGGTATATTGCCCAGGCTGGTCCTCTCATTTTTTATAGGAGAAAAGTTTGAAGATACACTGGATCCCTTCTGTACCTAGGACCATGATGACTGAGCCTCAACAGTATGTTTTCAAAATAATCTACATGCCATTATCATTTTACAACAAAAAGATAGGAAATGCCCCTAGCATTTTCTCTACTTCTCCCCCCCAGCCCTTTACAACTCCCTAATTTGTCAAAAACATCACCGTCTTAAGTGTTCACTAGTCTGTCTAAAATTCTTTTTAAAAATTTAAGATGTTCCTTTAAAAAATAGCCATAGTTCTATACTTTATGGAGCTTACAAACATGCTCATTACTCTAACTTACAGGGCATGGATTGACTGGCAAGAATCCCTTACTCTCCATTTTGTTTGTAGCTCTTCTGCCTCAATTGTAAAAATTTAAAATTTTGATAAGCAAATATCTCCCAAGACCTTAAGAAAACAACAAACCATATTGACCTAAAACCAATATTAAATCAAATTGTACCTCTGCTACTCATGAACTGTTTCATTCATGACAATGACTTAACTTCTCTAAGCCTCAGCATCCACATCTGTAAAATAGGATAATAACTGTGTTTATGGGATTATTGTAAGGATTTAATAAAATGCTTGTAAAGTACCTAACTCAGAACTTAACACTAAATAAACCAAAAATGTATATTAGTTGTTTTTTCATTACCTTTGCTTTTATTTTATGGCTTCTCATTTTGTTCATTGATGGCCATTTACCCAAAACCAAATGCATGTTGCCTCTAGCCATGTTCTATAGGTTAAATCCATCTGTATCATTCACTTATTTCTGATGATCTGGTGCCTTCTCATTTATTATTAAATCATTGCTTGTTTGAACTTTTCACTGGATTATAAATGCTTTTAGGAAAGGAATTCTATCTTATGCTTTTCTGTTAGATTGAATTATTTGAGAAGAAAATCACTTATTGAACATCTATTAGGGGCAAAGGGCTCCACAAGCTGTCAATCATCAGCAAACTTTATTGAATACATGATCTCTACATACACATATTAACATTTCTTTAAGCCTCCAAAGTTTTACCTTGGGTTATCTTTTCACAATTTGGTTCAATTTTGTAGAAGGCTCATGGTTAAAATAATGGAAACACTCCAGTTGGCATAGATTTACACGGCCAGCAATCTTTCTGTTTGGGTAAATGAAACATCTTCTCAATGTGAGCAGGAAGTTCAAGCTCTGTTGAAAATGTTCATGTACAATAAACACAAAGTAATAAAGATATCACAATTTCAGTGCAAGTCTGCAAGGAGCCTGAGAATCCCATGATCATATAACGTTACAATTTCAAAATACTTTTAATGAGCATCTGTAGAAATTGAGTTATAATGCCTTTTTTCAAAAGATTTGTAACATGACATGAATTCCCCATCGAAGTGAACCTCACATTGGCATCCAATTTAAAACGTTACGAAACCGACATTATTGCCCAACATCTGTTTTATCATCTGATGATTCTGTTGTAAGATTATGATGGGGAAGTTATTTCAGCAGAAGTCAAGAGACCCTTATGCTGCCATTATCTTTAGATTACTTTCCTATTACCCACATCAGGCTCCTGGCTGGGAAGGCAAAAAATTGTCTCATCAGAAGAGACCAAAAACTGTCACCTTGGCTCATTCGCAGATTCATGCAGGACCCCATCTTATCTACTCCAAAGAAATGATTGTCTATTTGTCAAGCAATATAGTTATTAATTACCACATACAATTTCTAGAAACTCAGAAAGAATTTTCTAATTTAGTTCTTATTTTAATAAATTATTTATTTGATCCCCAAATGATCTTATCTTGACAGACCCACAACAAATATGATGATCTGCTTACTGGTAAGGTATGAAGTTATTATTTCATGGATAGAGATCACCAACAAAATCCATTATACTGCTCTTCGTAAAAGTTACTGCTATACATATCACTAATAGAAAATTATTTTTGTAAATTTTAGCTGTAAATAATCCTAATAAAACTAAGATTAAATTTATTATCAAAAGTAATCAGTCCCATATACCATGCATAGTAAGTATTCAATTACATAATGAAAAAGTAAAATAAGAAAAGTTACTTATACATGCACAGAATTTTACAATAACCTGGATATTAACCAACCAAACCAAACTTCACTAACTTCCATGATGACGGTAAGTATCACACACACGTTTGCTCATACATATTTTTGAGAAAAAAAAATTTGGCCAAGAGAACAGATTCCATAAATCTCTTAGGAGACACAAGGCTAAAGTATAAATTTGCTTTTGTTTCCCAGATTGAAAAAGAAAACAAAAATGAGAAATTTGTAAGGTAACATCAGTATACTGCAGTCATTATTCCTAGGGATAGTAGAGTCTCTCAAATAGAGGAACTGATTGTTCACAACAAATGTAATTTTTAAAGGTCAAATTGTATTTCAAGCATCTAACACAGTGTCTGATGCACAGTGGACATGCAATAAATGATAACTATCATCTTCCTACACCATTTATAAGTGAAATAAAAATATGAGCAGTGAAATGCGTATACTACCAATGTCCCATATCTTGCCCCCACTTTTTCGGTTAAGAAGAGCAAAAGTCAGCTGCTGGAGGGCACAGACCGCCACTTTGTTTCGGCACTGAATATCTAGGACCTGAAAGAGTACCTGGCATATAACAGGCTCAATAAACATTTTATGGCTAACAGACAGGCTCTTTCCCCTCCTCCCCCAACCAATCCTGTCCTTGTCTCTCCTCCAATCTCACTGGACCCTAAACCAAGAAGGCAGGAGCAGAGCAAGGAACAAAGAGGAATGTTGGTAGAGGCTGGGTGCCCTGATGGATGAAGGAGGCCTCAAAGCCTGGGACCACTCTGGCTTGGATTGCATAGTCTTTTTTTAGTGCTAAGTTGCCTGTAGAAGCATTAAAGATTAATGCACTAATGCACTGTTAGGACTTGACTGTTCATTATGGTAAATGATGCTTTGTTTGAAATTTGTAAATAAAAAATAATTTCTTCAAACTTCACAGAGGTTTCCATCCAAATCAATAAGACCCTTGGAATCATTCAGAGTGGCAGGAGATTCAGATGGGAAAAACATTTTAAAATGCAAATCAATATAGGAATCCCATAAAAAGATTGAAAAACAGTATCAGTTAAAAAGAACAACTAGGCTTTTACTTTATTTTCTGAAACAAAATTGAACTAGGTATAGTGTATTGAATCACTTTGAAGGGACATCAATCTCCAAATTAGAAAAATATCACATTCTGGGATGCCACGATATTGGCAGGTTTATAAATTAGCCTTATTTTGCTCAATCATTTCAGAAAATAGCTATAAGACTTGATCATCTAGTCTTTATAGAGATAGACTGCTCCAGAATGAAAAATAGTATATACACATAGTGTTATTTCTACATTCTTACATAGAGATATACACACATATATTAGGGGAAAATCTACATTTGATCAATATTTTTAAAAGAAACCAGAAAATATAAGAAAAGATAAAAGTTGTATTTTAGACTCTATCTAGTATGGTTTTATTTATTATTCCCCATTTTAGCCCACTGGATAAGGTACTATTTTTCTTACAAATAACACAGCACAAATATGCTACTGGCACTGTGAGAGTAATGCTAAATATAATATGATTTTAGAACTCTTTAAAACTCTCTCTCTCTCTCTCTCAAGCAACAAATAGGCCAAAGATTATTTTATTTATAGCTTGAGTAAACACAAATTTAACTTATTTAATCAAGATAATTATCTGTAGGAACCCTATAGGAGAAACATAGAATTTCTAGCTAAAAGAAGGTTCATATTATAATAGGTATTGGTCGATTTTTAAAAGTCAGTTTAATAAGAAAGACACATTTCTAGAAACATTTAGGTTCTTAACAGCCTGATATTTGGGGAGAAGGGGAGAGAAGAGGGTAAGATGTTAAACCGCTATCATAAATCATAGATATTCTCTCTTGAAATTTCAGTGCTATTAGAAAAATAAGATATAATTCTAAATAATGTTGGAATACTCTGGAACATGAGCCAAATCATAAAAAAGATAGAATAAGTAAAATATAAGATGTACGGTCATTATGTAGAAAGACTTTGCTGACTTCAAGAAGTTTAACCCTCTAAGTTGAAAACCAAAGGTCACTTTCCCCACATATATGAACACAATAAATGTTGGTTTAGAACTAAAGAGTGAATGAATGAATGAATCTCCACTTTACAGACTAACACATTGTGATTCAGAAAATTTTTACATTTTGTTGAGCTCGCATGTTCAGATCTAGCATGAACCCCAGATCTCCGAGTCCCCATTGCTACCAGCACAGCACCATGAAATGCAAACAGCTCAGGTCCATGCCCAATTATGCAAGGAAAAAAGGAAAGAGGGTTGAAGGAAAGATGAGGAAGAAGAAGAGAGAAACTGATAGGATACTGTAGTTGGGGAGCAGAGCAGTCAAAGTTCAGATTTACAAAGCCAAAGGTTAGGAACCAAATTCAAGTCTCATCTCAAGCAGGGATTGATTCCAGGCAGGAGAGAGATGATTTCAAGACTTCCACAAGGTGGTAGTTCTTGACAGTAAACATGGCTATCAAGTAGGGAGTAGAAAGTAGAAACCAAATAAAGAGGAGGCTCTCTAGCTACTACTACAGGTCTCAGAGTAAACCCTAGAACACTGGTGTGCACTCACCTCCCAGATTGAGGGGATGCAGCAGAGAGAACAGTGGCTGGGACTTCTATCAGCACTTTTGATGGGATGGACTGCCACACACAGATGAGAAGGCTTTAGCATGAGTCCACCACTAGACCAAGACTACAATAGCTTCCAGACACTAGGAGGGGCAGGGACAGGCAAATACTGGTGCAACTCATCCAGAACTGTGCCACAAGTCACATGATAGCCAACATCCCTGCATCAAAAAACTGGCATAAAAGCTGGCTGGGTGATTTCAAGGCCACATAATAATGGGCCAAAGGTACACACACTTAAAAGGCAGTAAAAATGTAGTCACATTTTATAAGTCATACTATGCAACTCAAGGAGCAAAATGATGGACATGGTGCCATGGAAGATGGCGTGAGATTGAAAATATTAAAAATATTTAAGCTCAACTATTAATGATATGAATTGTCAATATACCATTTTAATAAAAAAATTGGCAATGAATTTTTAATAACAACATTATATGCAGTGAGTGATACTGGTGTTCTCATATATTAGCAATAAGTGTGTAAATGGAGGACTGCAACTTAGTTATGAGTATAAACAGCTTTAAAAATTGTGCTCATGCCCAGTAATTCTAAGTAACCATGATGAGCAAATAATCTGATATTCAGTTGAAGATTTTTTTTAAACCACAATATTACTTGTAATACTAAAAATAAACAGTTGGAACTACCTAAATTACCAAAAGTTGGTACATTAAGTAATTATTTAGCATGTTGATATAGAATAATTTTTAATACCATACTATTTATTAAAGTAGACAATGAAATCATTATATGTCACATAATTCCAATATGTGTATATATGTATACAGAAAAAAACGCTTCCTTATGTATTTGTTTATATTTCCGTGCTCATATATTATATCTACATAGATGCAAATACAAATATAGGTACAGATAAAAATATATAGATATAAGATGAACATAGTAAAAGACTAAAAGTATCATGGGTAATTTTTATTTTGTCATCTACTCTAAACTATGTAAGTTCCCTACAGTGAAACTATATTGCTTTTTATAATCATAAAAACATGATAAGTTGTTCCTTTGTATTGGTATGTTTTTCATTTTAGATAGAAAGACATAGATTGGACTTTGGGGTCACACATCTTTGTACTAGAATTCTATTTTTGCCTTTTATACTAGCTCTGTGATCTTGGGCAGATTACTTATCTTTTCTGAGATAAATTTTCCTCATATGTAAAACAGAAATAATATCACCTCAAAGCATCGTGAAGATTAGATAAGAAAATAAAAAATAAAACAGCTAGCATGGTAAATGAAAATGGTTTAGAGATTCAATATATGACAGCTGATATAAGGTAGTTCCCAGTAACTTTACCCCAACCCCAATTTTACTCTTCACCTACCCACATATTATACCCCCCTAGATGTACATGTCTAGTCTCCAGAAACTAGGTTTATAATGAAGGTAAATTAGCACCCTCTGCCAGGCAGTACACTACCTCCAGGATTATAAGGTACTAAACCCTGAAATTAGAAAAGAAAACTACTTAGAACCACGTGGTTCAAACAATTAAATCCCAGCAGCTTCCCTGTCAATTCATTCCAGGCCCACAATTGCTTCCTTCCATATGTGGAGAGCTTTAAAGCCACTGCTACTTATAATTCCAACTCTCTAGTTGAATTGCACAATGTCCTACACTCTGTAAGATTAATTTTATATGCCGAACTTGGCCTTCATGCTAAAAACAGTCTCTTTCATCTTTATTTATTTTTTAGAAACTTATTTGTTCTCAACACAATTCTGGGAATATGTTGAGTTAAACAATTTGCTCAACACACAGATATAAGATGTACTCTCCCCAAAGTAGCATGTCCTACCAATAACACTGCAAAAACTGAATGTGCATATAGAGACTAAAGACAATTCAATAGCTGTAAATTCATACTCAGCACAGAAGATTGAAGGAACACACATTGGTTAGCTTGGGAAAGTGAAGACTACAGCCTATTAGTCTAAGAGACTGGCTATAAAGAGATTGTTTAACCTGGTACTAAAAAAAAGAAACACACAGAAAGACAAAAACCTGGGCAATGTGGTTGGGAGAGAATTAATCTACAGTAAGACTAAAAGTTTTCATCAAAAAAGAGAAAAATGAGAAATTTCAGATGATAGGTCTCTTTAAATGTTGACATAAATGCTTGAGAAAGTTATGGACTCTTTTTAATTTGGGATGGGAGGAGGGAATGGGGAGAAGATTTTGCCGGGCTCGGTGGCTCAGCCTGTAATCCCGCACCTTTGGGAGGCTGAGGTGAGTGGATTGCCTGAGCCCGCGGGTTCGAGACCCGCCCGGGCAGCGAGACCTCATCTCCACAATAAATCAAATAATCAGCCGGGCGTGGTAGCGCATGCCTGTAATTCCGGCTACTTGGAAGGCTGAGGCAGAAGGATCGCCGGAGCCCAGCAGGTCGAGGCTGCTGTGGCCGGCAGCGGCCACTGCACTCCAGTCTGGGCGACCGAGTGAGACTCCAACTCAAAAAAAAAAAGAAATAGATTTTTATCTGCCTAAACTCGTGGCTAAAGATGGGGTCCATCTGGTTCCACAGATCATAATTACTTAATTAGTATACTTTAATCCTCCTCTTGGAAGATTGTGTGCTAAAGATAACCTACAAGGTAGACATATTTTCAGATTTCTGAGATGTTTCTATTTGAGATCAATATGGCAGAAAGAGAGAAAACAACGCTATTAAATGCACTAAGTGCCACTTGCAAATCCCTCATTGATTCATTCACTAAATATTTATTGAGAACCTGCTCATGCCATGGTCTGCTCTCGACTGAGAATATAGCGGGAAACAAGACCTTCAAGTCCTTGATCTCATGACAGTATATCTTAAACAGCCTTAAAACTAAAAGGGAGCTGGGCTTGGTGGCTCAGCCTGTAATCCCTCACCTTTGGGAGGCTGAGGTGAGTGGATTGCCTGAGCCCGCGAGTTCGAGACCCGCCTGGGCAGCGAGACCTCATCTCCATAATAAATCAAAAAATCAGCCGGGTGTGATAGCCTATGCCTGTAATTCCAGCTACTCGGAAGGCTGAGGAGGAAGGATCGCCGGAGCCCAGCAGGTCGAGGCTGCGGTGGCCGGGAGCAGCCACTGCACTCCAGTCTGGGCAACAGAGTGAGACTCCAACTCAAAAAAAAAAAAAAAAAGGGTAACGTATGTCACATTTGCAATGTGGATTACTTCAAATAAAGTGATCAGAAATAATCAGTATGCTTCATGCCCTGAAAATAAATAAACATATAAATAGGTGGATGAGGGATGGATGAGTGTGTGGAGGGACGAAGTGGAGAGGGAGGGAAGGACAGAAAGGGAGGATGGGTAGATAAATGAATGCATACAGTCTATTTACATTATTTGTGGATTCTGTATTTCCAAATTTCCTGGCTCACTAACATTTATTTTTAGCCCCAAAATCAATACATGTGGTGCTTTCACAGTTACTTGTGGACATGCTCAGAGCAGGAAGAATTTAAGTCACCCAATGCTCAGGTTTCTAGCTGAGGTCAAACAAGGTGACATTTTACCTTGTTTCAGCTCTGATAATATAATGTGTCCTTTTTGCGGTCCATTTAGTGGCACATTTTTGTGGTTTTTGTTACTGATTTCACTGTTTTAAATGCCCCCAAGGATAGTGCTGAAGTGTTGTCTAATGTTCCTAAGTGCAAGGAGGCTGTACTTTATGAAGAAAATATCTGTATCAGATTTACTTTATTCAGACATGATTTATAGTGTCCTGGCCTTGAGTTCAATGTTAACAAATTAACAATATATATTAACTAAGGTGTATTTAAACAGAAACTCATGTGAAACGAGGCTAGTATTGCTCAGTTGATGAAAATGTTATGACCAGAGGCTCACAGGAACCTCATTCTGTATTTCCCCTAAGAACAATGATTCAGTATTCACTAATTTAGTGTTTACAGCAACTTTATAGACTATAACCACCATTAATGACTCTAGATAGATAGATAGGTAAATGACTTTTAGAAGTATGGGAGATCCCATACACAAGATTTAAATGATTGGTGAAGTTTCTTAAGAATGATCTTTTAAGAAAGAAGTCTTCCAAGTGTTTAAAGTTAAAACCATACTAGAAATGCATGAACATTTGGTTATTTGATATCAGTATGAACATCTATATAAATCTACTGATAAATGTTACCAATCCAGCCTCCATTATCTCCACTCTGAGACTTTTCTTTTTTTTTAAGTTTAATATTTATTATAAAGATGTGGGGTACATTTCAGATTTGGGTATACAATCACTGATCATGCAGATACCTTTGTTGATGAGGTATGCCCCTCCCTCCCCTAGCAGTTTCCCTCCACTCTGAGACTTTCATGGATAATCATTTTTCTGCTCCCAGTGAGGGGAAATGGGAAAAGCAAGGACTTTAGAATTATACGCTGAGTCACGTGACTTAAAACATATCACTCAACTTCTCTGGGTCTCAGATTTCTCCTTTGACAGAAGAAAAAAATAAGAGCAGAAACGATTATGCTTGTTTACTGTATAAGATGTATAAGGATTAAATGAAAGGAGTGACATGCACGGATGTGCAAAAGAAAAAAGACGAAGTATGGGAGAGGTCATGTATAATGGAGTAAAGACACATGATTTTTGTTTGTGGTAAAATGCCTTGCTTCCAAATATAGATATAATTTTACCTTGAATTCTTCTGGAGAGATAAGCTTCAGTGAGAAGGCTATGGTTCCTGGAGGAGCATTCCAAAAAGGAGGCTAACCCTTAGAGATTTCCATGTGTGCCAGCTGTTAGCCTTTCCTGGCCACCCCATCAAAAAGGAATATTTTCCCAGGCCTGTATTTGATTTCAACACTCAATTATTTTCTTCAACCTCACCCACATGCCAGTACATGTCCAATAAAGTGTTGAATTTTTTTCTCTTTAGCTGTAAACACAGTACAAATCCAACACCCACATAAGCAGTATCTGCTGCAAAATCTTGTAGCAGCCACATATTTGTTTAATGAAACAAGGCCCGAATGGAAAAGTTACAATCTCATTTAAAGTTTAGATGCCTGGGGACAATTCTGATAATGTTTAGAGGTAGATAATTGTGGGAAGCAGAAGAAATGAAAGAAAACGAAAAGACTATATTCAGATCTGTGAGCAACACTAATAAATGGCCTGGTGTAAAAGACCAGAGATTTCATGATTATTTGATGTTTAGGTATATATTCTCCTCAAATGCCAGGAGCCTTCTGATTTCCATGAGTACAATTATGTATGAAAAGGAATTAGTATATATTATTACAAGGCATTCAGCAATGGTCTTGCATTATCACACTTCAACTAGAAGTCTTACTGTTTTCAGAGACTAAGGACTTCTAGGTAGATCAAGAATGTGGTAGGAAATCTTGATCTTGGTAGCTGGATGGTGTCATGAGATTAAAAAACAAGGGAAGAAAGAGATACTTTGGAAGCCTTCATTTATTCCCACAGGGATGGGTACCACATTCCACAAACATTAAAGAAAGTCACTGAGAAGATGACATTTTGTAAATGGATGAAGTACAGGGCCTAAACACAAGGATTTTTTTTGTTATTGTTATTGTTGTTACTTTGTTTTGCTTCTCAAGATTAAAAAAAATTAGAAATTATATAATTGAGCCTTGATGTTTGTGTAGCTTAGAGATGACTTATTGCAACATTTTGACTGGTGTTTACAAGAAATCTTTCAAGTTACTTATTTCACTGAAGGATCCAAAGCATTCAAAATGTACTTGAAAGGGGAATAGCTTGTTAGAAACATCTGATGACCAGATTTGACTTTAGCTAAAATTATACATTTTTATTATTCCTGTTTCTGAATCTGGCATGTGTGTATATGACTAACATTAGTGTTTTTATCCCAGAAAAGGCAATCTAGATATATTCTCAGGGCCAGGCACAGTGGCTCACACCTGTAATTCTAGCACTTTGGGAGGCTGAGGATCTCTTGCGCCCAGAGTTTGAGACCAGGCTCATAGCAAGACCTTGTCTCTAGAAAAATAAATAAATAAATAAAATATATTCTCAGGTTCCCATTCTCTGTGGCCAGAAAAAACATCCCAGAAAAGTCAGTCACAGAGGGAATGAGGAATTAGAGGTCCAGAGGCAAGGTTGGAAAGGAACGATGGACAAAACACAGCTCAGCAGAGAACGTGGGTGCCAGGAAGTCAGCCTCAGGATACCGACCATGGGTGCTGATGTCAGTTGGCCGAATTATAGGTTCTGAACAGAGCAACAATGTGTCTCGTTGTGTTCCAGATTATTGCTACAATAACCTGGGCACGCCCAGTTGATTCCATGGTGCTAACAAGACCAATAAACTCGACTCCTGTATAGGCCCATGACTTCCCCTTTATTTTACAGTCAAAGACATTCTTACTCGCTCCAGTACATCACTGTCACCCAGGTACACAATTTATCAAAGTTCTTATCACCCTATAGTTTACTCATAGGATGTATGGTGGGTCAGTATATGAATTCCAGAGTCAGACTTCCTGGGTTAAAATCCTGCCTCAGCTCCTTAATACCACTGGGGAATGGACAAGTTATTTCACACTCACTATGCTCCACTTTCCTCCTCTATAAACGTGGCCTAGTGAACATTTTGTCGTTGTTGCTGTTTTTAACTAATAACCATTATTTGAAGTTCTTCTCATGTTTGGAGAATCTCTTACTTTATGAATCTTGGTATAAGGCAGAGCTTATGGAAACTGGGAATGTGGGACATTCATCAGTTCCCTTGCAGCTTGGGTGCAGTCACATGGTCAACACTAGCTTATCAGACTCATCCACTCAGAACTTTGCCTCAAAGAAGCAGAGATGCGGGAGAACCATTTCAATAGTAGGTAACACAGCTCTAGAAAGAAGGAACACTTTGTCAGGCAGCAGAGGCAGAAGGGGCAGTGAGGACAACAGGGTTGGCAGCATCTGCAGTGCAAGTTCAGACATCTGAAGTGAAGTGGTGTCAATTCTGAGGCATGATTTTGGCTAAGGCAAAAAGTGATTGCATAACAGAGATATATTAAGGCCAGAAGGAAAACAGAAATAGAGCAAGAAAAACTGCCCTGATCAAATCAGTTCTCTAATTTAAAGCTTTTAATAGCTTTCTATCCAATAGAATAATACGCAAATTGTTAGCTTGGCCGATAAACCTCTTCAGAATTTGACCAAGCCAAACTTTCTAAACTAAAAGTATACTGCTAAATTTACACAACTCAGTCTCTAACCATACAGACTTCTCTTCAGGTGGCAAACATTATCAGGCACATTTATGCTTTCACCACCTACTCCTACTCACTCTTAAGGGCCCTTCTCAAAAATTCCTTCCTCGGTGCAAGCTTTTCTAACTGTTTTACCAAAGAAGAATCAACTGTTCCATCTTCAGTGTCCCCTAGTCCTTGGTAAGTAATATTCCCCTACTGTGAGTATTTGTCACATGGAATTGTGATTTGCATGCTTACCCTGGGGCAGTTAGTATTCTCATTTTCTGATTCCTATTATCTAGCACAATGCCAGTCAGTTGATGGACACTCAGTAAGTAATGAAGTGTAAACTTGAAGGTCAAGAACCTAGTTTGAACAGGAACCAACAACAAAACCTTTGTTTGGCCCCAGCCAGGAAATGCATTTGTGTCTACCAGATCTATATAGTAAAAGCATACAAATGTGATTTTTACACAGAGCTTGTTGGTGGGGGAACCACATAAATTTGGACACCAACTAGAGTGGAAATTAAGTGAACAGATCTCTTGACATCTCAGTAAACATTTTTTCTAATAAACACGCATAGTCTCTTCACACTGATTCCGGAATTACTTGCAAAGTCTTCAAAGAGACCAAAGATGTCAAATCTTTGAATGACAAGAGACTCAGAATTTCTTGCTTAGTAAATAACTTTAAATCAGGTTTCTAGACCATAAAGCCAAATATCTACTTGATTAAATCTCACCAAATACTTGGTTAAAAAAAAAGTCATATAAATGATTAATGTCCCTCAGGTCAAAAAGAAACTTATTAAGAAGTGTATTATTATTGTCTAAAAATCATCAGGCAGCAAGCCTAAGTGAAATCTAAGATAGGCTGATTTGTCTTACTCTTTTACTTTGGTTGGTGAGCATGAGGATTTTTGTGGAGGAGTTCTAAACATATCTTGCAATACAAAATGAAAAATGTCTTGCATCTAAATATATCTTGCAATACAAAATGCAAAAACAAAAGGGAGGGATAGGAAAGTTGAAAAACGACTAAGAACCTAAATATGCATGGGTGAAGCCAATGTCCAATGTAGGGATTCTTGTCTAGAATGCACTCACTGCAGTCATCTTTTGTCCTCATGGAGTCTTTGAATACATTGACTTCTCTCTATTAAGCCCTTGCCTTGTCACTTCCTTTCTTACCAAGATCAAGTCTGACCTTTCATTAAAATTACTTTATGGTAAATACCTATAATTCTCTCCACTCCTTCCCACCCTCGTTTGCTTCTATAAACTATACCTCACAAAATCCCAACTCTGTTCACTGTGGCATGTTGGTGTGACTCATGCTTGATGTATGTGCCACCCTCTCCCACCTTCTCAGAGACTGTTCTGCCACTGACTGCTCTCCTGCATCCTCCAACACTTCCTCTCTTCTGCTCATACCCACTGGTATACAAACATGCCATATGAGTATCCCCCATGTCTTAAAAAAAAAAAATCCTCCCTTGACTCACAACTCTCACCAGAAAACAGAAAACACTCCTCTCTGCTTCCTTTGCAGTCAAAGTTTCCCTAAATTCTTGACTACACAGTCTATAACCATTTCCTCAAAGTTTTCCTAAATTCTTGATCTTATATAGTCTATAACCATTTCCTCATTTTCCATTTACTGTTTAGCCTACTATAATCTAAGTTCTGCCTCTGTTCCCAAAACTACTCTTACTAAAGCCACCAATGACCTCTAAGTTATTAAATCTTCATCTTATGAAACTACCAATAACATTCAACAAAGATGGCCACTCTCTTCTTACGGAAACACCCTCCTCTGTCCCTCTTCAACAGGACTTCCTCTATGTGGTGTTTAAATTTTAAGGTGTCTCAGGGCTCATTCCTGGTGCTTCTTTCTTTCTTATTATATGCTATTTCTCAGTAAAATTTTATACACTCATGTGGCTGTAGTGGCATCTGTTGACCAATGAATTCACAACTTATATCTCTAACTAGACACCTGTATATCCAACTAAATCTTTAGCATCTCTACTATAATGTCTCAAAAAAACATTTCAAACTTGGCATACTCAAAATTGAATCTTGATATCCCCCCTCCATTTTTCTCCAATTCTATCCTTTTCTATTTCAGTAAATGGCATATTTTCCATCTACTCAATTGTCCAAGCCAAAAATCCTTCTCCCTCATCTCCTAATCCAAGTAATTTCCAAGGCCTGTCTATTTTACATCAAAATATATTTGAAATATACCAACCCTTACTCATCTTTGGTACTAACCCTAGAGCCCAAGGTACCATTATCTTGGCCTAGACTAAAGCAGTAATACTCCATCATCTGTTCATGTCTTCTCCTCCAGTTGATTTTTCACAGGGCCAGGGTTCTTTGACTACTTAAATTGAATTGTGTTATTCCCTTGCTTAAAAAAGCTCACAGTGGCTTGTTGTATTAGTCAGGGTTCTCGAGAGAAACCTAATGCCATCTGTAAGCTAGGGAATCAGGAAGGCTGGTGATATAATTCAGTCTAAGTCCAAAGACCTGAGAACCGGGAGGTCTGGTATCTGCACACAAGAAAAGATGGATGTTCCAGCATAAGAAGAGAGAGAAAATTAGCCTTTCCTTGCCTTTTTGTTCTATCTAGACCCACAGTAGATTAAATGATGCCCACCCACATTGGTGAGGGCAGAACTTCTATACTTAGCATACTTATTCAAATGTTAATCTCTTCTGGAAACACCCCTCAGACACACCCAGAAATAATGTTTTACCAGCTATCTGGGCATCTCTCAGTCCAGTCAAGTTGACACATAAAATTAACCATCTCACTTGCCATTTTTATTAGGATAGAATCTAAAATCCTTAAAACGGGCCACAGGTCTTATATAATCTGTCCCCTGCTTATAGCTCTAGACTTATCTCACACCGTTCACTCTCACACATCTACTGTGTTCCAGCCACACTGCCACTTTTCTGTTCCTCCAATGCTCCCAAATCTTCTCCTCCCCAGAGCCTTCTTTCTTGTGCTTCTGTATGCCTGGAACAAGTGTCTCTCCAATTCATATTTTGACTCTCATCCTTCAAGTCATTTTAGTATCATTCTCAGAAAGGTCTTTCTTAATTTCTCAAACTAACATAAATCTTAATCTTTGATTGAACCTTATATTTTTTCACCATAGTTCTCACAATTTGAAATTATATAATTTTTTCACTTAAATACTATATGTTTCCTAAGTACAGCATAAATTCTATGAGGACAGGAATTGTGTCTGTTGTGTTCACTGCTGCACTCTTAGCATGTACATCAGCATCCGATTCATTGATAGGTTTTGTTGAATGGATAAGACATTAACAATTTTTGTAAAACTACATTTGACCTGATTTAAGGAGAGTAGGAAATTACTAATTTCTTTTTCTTTTTTTTTCTTTTGAGTTGGAGTCTCACTCTGTCGCTCAGACTGGAGTGCAGTGACTGCTCCTGGACACCGCAGCCTTGACCTGCTGGGCTCCAGCGATCCTTCCGCCTCAGCCTTCCAAGTAGCTGGAACTACAGGCGCGTGCTACCACGCCTGGCTAATTTTTTGATTTATTGTAGAGATGAGGTCTCGCCAAGTTGCCCAGGCGGGTCTCGAACCCACGGGTTCAGGCAATCCACTCACCTCAGTTTCCCAAAGTGTGGGATTACAGGCTGAGCCACCGAGCCCCGCTGAAACTACTAATTTCTAAAGGGGTCAAAAAGAACTATATGCCTTTAAGACACAGAAGGACAACACACAAAACAAGGAATATGGCCAAGATATTATGGAATAACCCCAGCTCAGTTCTCTGGCTAACTGGTATAGAAAGAAGAGGTCAAGAATGTGAGATCAGATCTTTTTAGAGTTGTAACCTCTGTTACATGCAGTTGCAACTATTTCGTTTAATTTTTGCATCCTGTGCCTCTCTTCATATTGTTTATAAACTTGAAGGCTTTGTTAAGTCACCATACCTAAGACTTCAAGTATGGGGTACATACTTTGGCAGCATTTACAAGCATGTACTTTTGTAAATTTTGCATTAAAAAAGAATAAGCCTTACTGTCTCATATCACTGAGATGCACACTGATTCCTCTGTCCACAGATATAAACAAGAACATTTTGCATTTGATTTTATGATTCATCTTGTTACAGACATAAAATAATGAGCCTGGAAGAGATGCTACATGGATGGAAAAAAGAAAATCCAGAGCTGTGAATAATATTCCTGCAGACTTCCAAGTAAAACAAAATAATAAACATTTCTCATACCACTCCTGGTCTAGATCCAGGGATTAAAATGTTATATTGCAGAAATCCTGTCAATGTTCATTGGAATTGCATGCACCAATGGCCAGAAAATAGACTTAGCCCCATTGCTGTCCCCAAAAGAATAAAGAGCAAATACCAAAACCCGTGTGTGGGGGTGGGTGGTGGTGTGTGTGTGTGTGTGTGTGTGTGTGTGTGTGTGTGTGTGTGTGTAGTTTCCCTTTCATAAGTTTTTTCATTCTGAAATGAAAAAACTAAGATAAACTTCCTTCCTTTTGCCAGTTGAATTTTTCCTAAGCATAAATTTCTTCTATCTACAACACATTTAGAATGAGGTGGGTTATGAATTCCTTAGTTACATTGGTGAATAAATTTAAATTTATATTACAGCCTAAAATAATATGTCTAAACCTTAAATATACTGTCTTCCATGCTAAATGAGAGGTCAATACCATTCCATTCAAGCAACCAGCTCAGCAAAACTTGGCTTTCTTTCTAAAGGGGTAGTAAAACTTAAATTAATCAACATGTTCAACATGAGATTTGATAATGAGGGTTAAGTAAGAACAAATTGAATTTCAAACTTTGTTGTTCTTAAATCTTTCTGAATCTTTCATGATTTGAGGTTTTACTTCGCCTTGGGTCATTTCTGAATATTAATCACAGTCATAAATTATAGTTAGCAGGTACAAGAGATTAAAAAGATATTCCACTAATCCGAAAGCACCTCTTGAAAGTTGGTTTCTTGAACAAAGCACCAGAAGGTACTCCACTGGCATTCTTTTTCTCCTAAAAATAGATTATACAAAAATTGCAACCAACAAACCATTTTAAAAAAATTAGTGTCTTTGTACTTTAAGAACTAACAAAATGTCCCTAGGTGAAGTCCCACAGAACTAAAGAACTTCTAATAGAGCAATCTTTTGACTATATCAAAACCAGTTTATGAATCTACACGCAGTTCTCTCTTCAGAATTCAAAATAGAGAAGCAGATGTTGAAAAGTGGGGTGGGCTTCAGGTTCTATAGCACAGAAGCTATTTGCTCAAAGCACTGTGATCTATGCTTACCAAGTCAAGGTGTCTCCATGAAGTATTTTACAGCAGTCCCCACTTATCCACAGTTTTGTTTTCCATGCTTTCAGTTGCCCATAATACAAAACAACAAGATATTTTGAAGGAGAGAGAGAGACAACAGTCACATAATTTTTATTACAGTACATTGTTAATTATTTTCTTATTGCTTTTTGTTGATTTATAAATTAAACTGTGCCTAATTTATAAATTAAACTTTATCATAGATATGTATGTATAGGAAAAACATAGTATATATAGGGTCCAGTACTCTCCAGGGTTTCAGGCATCCACCAGGGGTCTTGAAAAGTATCTCCTAAGGACAAGGAGGGACTACTGTATAAGGCAATTTGTACAAGGCCTTATAAACAAACTAATATGCAGCTTGAGAAATCATGTGTTATCCCTACTAAACCCAATAAACTGGGAGCTTATACTTCAAATGTCATACATTTTTGCTTTGCACCCTGTGTACTTTCCTGACTTAAACAACAAAAATCTTATCTGAAAGGCTTATTTTCATTCTTAGAGCTGAGTGTATGAGAACAAGCAATTTTTAAAATAAGCAGAAGTAATGTGAAAAATAAGTAAAAAAGAAAAGGGGCTATGGAAAGGAAAGTAAGCATTAGAGAAAATAATGGCCATTTGAACCAGCCATATTCTTGGGTCCAAATAACCTACTCCTACACTCTTACAGATACAGACCAGCCATCCAAGAAGATGAGCCATGAAGAGTCAGCTTGCCAAAGGTCTTTGTGTAATGGAATCTGCACTGCCTCACTGGTGACACTGTTCAATTTTTTACCTTGGGAGACCCAAGAAAGTCAGTGCCCAAGAGAGTCTCTCTATGTTCTCTCCTCACATAGCAGACATTGTGGCATTCCAAGTCAGCCTTCGAGAGGCTCCTGAGAAGCCAAATTCTGTTTATTCTCTCCATGTCTTTTTTTCACAGCCCTGAACTATCTGTGGGTCAGAGTCACAGGAGCAAAATTTGAGCCCTGCAGAACTATATCATCTTTACCAGCCCGGAGGACCTAGTCAGGATCATAACTGGCCTTTCATTTGAAAAATGAGGAAACCACATCCCTTTCACCAAGCCAGAGAGCTAGAAGAAAGTCTGGCTCATGCATCCCTTTATTTTGCAAGTTTATTTGTTTAAAATTTTGTTAGGATTATATGACAGTCCAGAAGCAGAATACCCAAGGAGGAAGGGCAGCTGTCTGCAGCATGATACAATTTTATAGAAGTCACTTCTCCTTGTAGAGTGGTCCAGCCACGAATCATTGCTTCTCCATGTTTCCCAACCATTTTGGCGGCATATCATCTCTCCAGCCTTGAGAGTTACATATGGTGTAAGATCTCACTGTGTAAACTGACAGCAAAACCACTCCAAATTCTCCCCCATAGAAAAGGACTGGTAGGATCTCCCTGTGTCAGAAAAACAGAAAGAATGTGTGTTGCAAATAGCAAACTATCCACAAGGAAGGAAAAGGCACCAGGGTCCTTATTCCAAGCAAAGGTTCCTAATCCTTTTTGTGCACAGATCTCTTTGTAATCAGGTGAAGTCTATGATGTCTTCTCACAATTGTGTTGTGTTTTTTGGGTTTTTTTTTTTTTTGAGTTGGAGTCTCACTCTGTTGCCCAGACTGGAGTGCAGTGGCCGCTCCCAGTCACCACAGCCTCGACCTGCTGGGCTCTGGCGATCCTTCTGCCTCAGCCTTCCGAGTAGCCAGAATTACAGGCACGCACTACCACACCCGGCTGATTTTCTGATTTATTGTAGAGATAAGGTCTCGCTGCCCAGGTGGGTCTCGAAACCCGCGGGCTCAGGCAATCCATTCACCTCAGCCTCCCAAAGGCGCAGGATTACAGGCTGAGCCACCAAGCCCGGCTACAATTGTGTTTTTAAAAGCATAAAATAAAACACGTAGTCATACATAGGAAGTGAATTCTATTTAAATACTAATATCAGCGTATTTTAAAAGCAAATTAGTGATATAGTTATATACTTTTTCTTTACTAATGAATTAAATAGCAAGATCTCATTACAGGTCTAATAATTATTATATCTTCCTAGTAGTAAACATAAACAATAACTCATGATATAGGAAGCACCTGGAATGTAATACAAAAATATCTGTGTTTTCTATTAATGACTAAATCACAGGTACTGCAAATACTACTATAATTCCGTCTATAATTATAATGAAAGAAAGTATGAAATTTCATTAGTGAAAATAAAAATGTAGTCTCTTTTTAATCCAATTCCACAGAATGCCTAAGTTCTATTCATGGACCCCAGATGAAGAATCATTGCAATTTTATAATAGCCATTTGTCCCACTGAAGGAGTACATACCATGTACACTTGAGCGTACTCGGTTTAACATCACTTAATGTCATTCCCTTTATTTAAATTTAAGGTTATCCAGGAGCCAGTAAGTATTAGATTACCCTGCCATCACTTTCATTAAACCAGTAGCTAATATATTCTCATTAGCTCAATTAACTCATGAGCATTATTTCCCAGAGTGAGATCATAGCACCAGAAAATATTGATTATTTACATGGATTATAGCAAGTCTTAGATACAGGTCTATCTGTCTCTGAGGTTGTATATGCAAGCCATATTGCAGCTGAGAATGTGGTGGTGAAATGCTGGTTAAATGAGTTTAGGAATCTCCATTTATCATAGGGAAGTAAAGAAAGATCCACTGCACAGCAAGTGAGGACCAGCTGTTGCCTGCCTTCATTTTATGGAGTTAGACAAAATCACAACACTGACAGAAATTCAATTTAGTTCATAAAATTGGCTTTGTCTTCTATTGTGTTTACTAATGTTTCTGTCCCATTCTTTTACTCTTTCCCTAAGCTTCAGTAGGTAGTAAACTCATTCTTGACTAAACCCTATCTCTCATCATACTATATTTATCACTACATGTTTGTTTTTGTAAAGTGATTAAATTATATCATATGCGAGGCAGAATACACCCTTTACTTGGCAAAGCACTGAGCACAGTGCTGGGTACATTATAAGAATTTTTTAAATCATTTGCCCATTGACCAGAAGTAAGAAATGCCTTTAAAAGAGGGAATTAAATATGATGACTATTCTTTGTTTCCATGGGTATTCTGTTTCTGAAAAAAATAAATAAATATATCAGACATGTCAAAGGGAATTGGTACATTGAATTGTTTGGATGGTAGTTACCAAAAATAGATAACGTTTTCTATGGGAGAGGTAATATGAGTAAAAATGTAATTTAGGATGGATGAATGTAATGGTTCCTGGTAACAGCAGCAGTGTTCATTTGCTCATTAATTAATTAATCTATTTATTTGTTAAGCAAACGTGTTAAGGACTTACTAGGTAACAAAAAGAAAGAAAACCTAGTGTAGGACTTAAGGAAATTGAAGTCTGAGAAGAAGATAACTTACAATTTTTCTTTTTCTTTCCTTTACTACTGATGAATTTAGACTTTCAATCCTTGAAATTTCTTCCAGTCTTTGGCTCTCATTTCCAATCATTTGCTATTTGTGCAACATAACCTTCTTCTCCAAATCATATTGCTGCCAAGTGAATCTTAATAAAATAATTATAATGCTGTTGAATAATAGATAAATAGATAACCCAAATGTTCAACAATAGGGAAATGGTTGAGGAAATTATAGTGTTTCCACAAAATTTGTACAGCTAACGAAAACTACATTCATAAAGGGTTTTTAATAAATAGGGCATCAGTGTTGTTGTATTTAAATACAAAAACTGAAAACGAATTGTATATACAATGTGATCTCAACCACATACACACACACACATGAAGAAACAGGACTGGACAGAAACATAACAAAATATTAACCATAATTATGACTATAAGTGATGATAAAAATCTTTAATGCAAAAATTTATAAAGAAAATTATAATGATAATGGATAACTTCTTTTTGCTTTTCAATCCACTATTTTCTGTTATTAACCAGAAAAGAATTTTAAAAATATAAATCTGATCTGTCAATCATAATCCTAGCTCAATAATCCTTCAGTGCCTCACTATAACTTGGTGAACTGACACCAATTCTTTTGGACTGGACTAACATCCAAAGGTCTCTTCAAGTTGATGCCTTCTGCAGCATTTCTCCTGCTTCTCTTGTCACATTTGGGCATGTCACCCTCAAGCTCTCCAGCCTCTGAACCTTCACTCAGGCTGTTGCTTCTTCCCAGAACCAGATTAAGGAGAGGGCCAGATGGCAACTACCCCAGCAATGCTCAAAAATCATAATGAAATGGAACAAACTGTGTTTACTAGGACTCCATTCAGATACAGCACTGTAGGTGTTAGGAAGGAATAATTTAATAAAGCCACTTAGGGATGGGGAGGATTGGCAGGGATAAGTGTGAATAACCACAGATGGTCGCTATTGGTACACTGCCTTCCAAGGAGAGGAGGTCCAGGTAACTGCAGGGTTTTTATCCTGCTAAACAGGGTATACAAGCTTGAGGGCTGAATGACTCCAGGCGATAGAGAAGAGGCTTATGTGGGGATTATCTCTCCACTAAATAAATGCTGAGCAAATATTCAAGGCCATCAACCTGAAGGACCACCACATCCCAACCCTGGTCAGAGTTCTCACACCTCTGCCCTGTTTCTCTTGCAAGGCCCTCAAACACTTCCTCAAGGGCCATTTCCTCACCTCTCCCACCCATTACCATCTGAACATCTTCCTTCTCTGAAATCCTTTTGCTCTTGGTTGATATGGCACTTCTCATTCCATTCTGCCTTAAGACTACTTGAGGATGTGCCCTATCTCCTTAAGTAGATGAAAAACTTCTTGAGGACAAGATTTATTTTTAATTGTGCCTAGCATACTATTCAGTACATAGTAAATAAAAGAATGACTGAATTAATAGTAGAAAAAGTAAACTATCTCAATGCCAAACTGAGATGAAGAACTAGAAATGGTTCTTCAGATACATTACAAAAGGCAACTTATTCGGACAAGTTTAACATAGATTGGAGAGAGAAAAAGGCAGAGACTTACAGAAGAGTCTACCTTGGCCTAGTCATAACCTAGAGAAATAAAACCTTGAAGTAACCAGGGTCTGTCTCCGAGCACATTTCAGTGTCACTATCTGTCTGACAGCTGGCTATAAGAAAACCTATATCTTTCATGAGAAAATGTCATTGAAATGTGAATAATTTGAAGCTCCATTGGAATTTCCTAAGTAATTTCACCTAGACAAGCAGCTCTTCAGCCTGATGTCACATTGAGTTCTTTGGGTAGAGGTGGGAGTTGAACAAACGCTTAGAACAGCACTCTATAAATAGGAGAAAACTGCCTCATACATTCTAATAACAATAACCAACCCTGAACTATTTAGCTATCACCTGCTATATTTCACACTCCTCATATTTCCCAACTCATTTGCAAGAATCAGACTCTGCTTTGAATCACTCTCTGTTGCTAGTTCAATCCATTCTTCCACAATTAACCTCCATTCTCAGCAGAAAATCTCAAATCCCAGAGTAAATCCTCTCTCACGGTAAATTCGATCATTTCCCTTTTCAATCCCCTGGGGGACACATCTCCCCTGGGAAGCCATTTCCAGCCTAGAACCTTGCCAGCTCCTTACACAAACTTCAGTGCTCTCTCAAGTCATCACTGCCAAGGCCCAAGTTTGTAATTTCCTGCAGTTTGTTCGGTGGGAATTTCACTTGCATGGTCTTTTGCTATCAACATAGACCAGGATTTTCTTAAGCCTGATCCAATGGTCCCTTTTCCCCTCTATACCAGAGCTCTGCAAATAATATCTGCTTACAATAATAAAAATTTGTATACTGCATTGTTCATTTTCTATCTTGCAAGTTTCCCTCTGAAAATCCTACTTTGAAAGCAATTCAAAAAAGACAAAAATAAGAATACAACTCAAAGAAGATGCTTGTTATACATTAGGTCACATTCTGCCTTTTAGCCACAATTTACACATTTTAAGCTTATTTTGTCTCTGTCTAATTGACCATTAATAATTTTCATAGTGCCGATGAAAAATATCCAAATGGATCCTTTTCGCCTGGCTAGGTAGAAGTCCTTTTCACTTCAGCTCTGTTGAAGTGAAGATTCTGCGACACAAAAATCTTCCTTCCCTGAGTACCAGAAGTCAGTCGATTAGGGGCTGAATTACGTACTGGGATTTATACGGGCTCTAAAGAATTCTGTGGTCCCTGTGCTTCTTTCCCATCACCACAGGTTGCCATGGAGTATAAGCAGTGGGTTTTCTATTGGATGGCTTAATGTCCTCTCCAACACCCAGATACTGCAAGAAAAGAAAAACATGCTGCCTCCTAGGTCATTTCATCCTCTTTTGGACCATTTCAGTTTAAAAAGTAATTCTTTAATATATAATAGTAAAATAGACATCCAAGTATTCACCATTTAGAATTTACAACTTTGACATTTTGTAATTTCATTTTTATGAAAGAAAATAAATATTATAGATAAAATTGAAGTCCCTTCTCATTTTTTATGCCTATCTTCTTCCCCAGAGGAATTTAGTGTAATCACTTGAAGGCTATTTCTTTAACTTCTCTATATTTACTCTGAATAATATGAATTTGCTCAGATTCAACATGTTTTGACCTAAAGAAAGTCATCTTATGTGGCTTAATCTAACACATATACGAGAAGGGAGTCAAAAGAAAAATGTAATTATCTTTTGGAGGGAGAGCTGTTTGTAGTGTATTTGGAATTTGTTCCTCAAACGGCCAACCAAATGGTCAACCAAAGATTTTATCTGGAAGTTTTGAGAAGGTAGCATCATGATTTGTAGAAAAGAAATGTCCCGAGTTGTGTGTGGCAAACAGGTGATTGATTCTTCCATCATGGCAATGCACCTGCCCACCCCATGCTGAGTGTTCAGCAGTTTTTGACCAAAAATGGCATGACCCCCGTGCCTCACTCCCCTGTTCACCTGATCTCGCCCTGAGTGGCTTTTTTTTGTTTCCCAGATAAAAAATGTTCTCAAAGGGAAACGTCGATGTGAAAGAGGTAAAACAAAAAATGGTAGAAGCACTAAAGGGCATCAAAACTGACAAGTTCAAAAACTGTTTTGAGCAGTGGGAAAAGCAACTTGATATGTGTACGTCATCAGATGGAGAGTACTTTGAAGGTAACTGAAGTTTAATATGTAAGAATAGACAATTTGTTAAAAATAAATTCCTGATTTGGGAAGTATCCTCACATGTTTCATGAGTTGGCTTTTAAATTTATATAAATGATATTGGATCGTATACATCACTGCAATTTTCTGTTTCACTCAGTATAATGTTTTAAGGTCTACATATACATTTTGAGAGCTAGTGCATTCATTTTAGCAGCTATATGGGATCCCATTAGTTTGTTTGCATTGCTATTCTAAGGAAGGCTAACAATGGACATCCTTCCCCATTCATCTTCAAGCACATGAGTCAGAGATTCTCAAGAACATACAATCAGTGAAATTGTGGGGTTATGGAATGCATTTTCAGTTAACAAAAATTGCCAATTTTCTGTTACCAGTGATCATATGACTCAAACTTCCACCAGCGGTAAAAGTAGTTTCTTTCATCCACTCACAAAACCTAACACTATTTGATTTTTTTAATTTTTGCCAAAGTGAAGAGCAAAAAGTTGTTTCTATCTGGTTTTAATTTTTCATTTTTCTGATTACTAGTGTAATTGAGACAGTTCTAGTTCTCAGATAATACTTCCTTACCTTAAGCCAGTCTGTAACTTTTGCCCATTTATCTTCTGTGTCAGCAGTTTTCAACCTTTCATAGTCAGGATCCCTATATAATCTTTAAAACTTATTGGGTATGTGAATTTTATCTATTAATATTTACTGTATTAGAAATTTTACTTAATAATTATGTGAATACGTATTAATTAATGTAAAATGTAGTAAATCAATTATACTAACATAATTAAAATATTTATATTAAAAATGACCATATTTTCCAAAACAGAAAATTTAATGAGAAGAGTGGCATTATTTTGCATCTTCTTAAATTGCTTTAATGTCTCCCTTAAGAGAAGACAGCTGGATTCTCATACCTGTTTCTGCACTCAATCTGTTGTGATACGTTGGGTGAAGTATATGAAGAAAATTCAGCTTCATACAGATACAAAAAGATAGCAAAAGGAAAGAGAAGCTTAATAGTCTTTGCAGATAACTATGGAAATTATTTGATACTATGCAAAACATAAGTGGTAGTGTCTTAAATGTTAGCTGCAATATAGAATCTGAAACCATATCAAAGGATATTGTCTTCTGCCACAATAAAAGTCATTGGTCTATTTTACACTTTAAATGAATATTTGAGCCATGAATGAGTTTTGGAAAGCATACATTGGTCATTTTTTAAGAATATTAATTCACTGGGTTATCAGATTTTCTAAATATTGACACATTTTATACAATATTGAAAAGTTATATTCATAATATCACCAATCTCATTAGAAAAGTTTTTAAAGATTGGGAAGCTGGCAAGCTCATGGTGGCAGATACAAGTTTTCCAAAATTCTAATCTCCACTTGAAAGCTTGAATTTTATCACTGGTAACAAATGCTCAGTTTTTCCTTGGAGTGACAGGCTCATTTTGTTGTTAATTTTAAAGAAAATGTCTACCAAATACCCAAGTCTGCATAACCATAGTCTGTCAGTCATTCATTCAATTTAAAATGCCATCCTATGAAAAAAGCAGCTAGTTCAGCTTGCAATTCAAATAATTGCATACTTGCTTTTCCACAAAACAATTATATTTGGATATGCAGCAGAATTATTTTACGCATTTTTTCCATTTTGTCACACAGAATATTGAAAAGATATGTATTCAAGGTTTGAAATTTCATAAAATTTATAATTTCTACAGCTTCATCAGGAGATTCTTAAGAGGAACTGTTTGTTTGTTTATTGTGCATAGAAGTGAAGAATACAAAGACAACTAGTACAGTTTGGTGCCCGTCCTTGTTTTCTGTTTTATTTGATGCCAGAAGTTTTACCACCACTGCTTTTGCAGCATGAGTGCAAATGTCAACACAAAAAATAGGCACATAAAAAGTTAATATTATTATGAAAATAGTTTTGACCTTGCAGACCCTCTGGAAGGATCCCAGGGTATCCAGGCATCCACAGATCACACTTTGAGAATCACTGTCCCATGTTATATGCCCTTTGGGATCATTTGTCAGTTATCATTTTCTTGCCTCTCAAATCCAAATTCACCCTTCATCGCCTGCTCTGCAAATGGAGTTGAGCCCTGTAAGTATTTTTCCTTGGCTACCTGACATGATGTTAGCCTTAGTCAATAGAGGGTGCTGGGAAGACACTGTGGGAAGAAGGGGCCTTCTTCCCTTGTTCTGGATCTGACATTCAGGACTTCTCCAGTGCCCAACTCCTGAAATACATATGGCTTCTCCAGCATCTGGCTCCTGGAAGGAACAGAGGCCAGCAACAGTCAGTGGCCAGCTTCCTCTGGAAACCTCTTCAGGTAGTTTCACAGTAGAGAGCCTCCATCAAGACACCTTCTTGTGAAGGGCTTTCCCTGGCATTCTAGCAGGTGGACTTGTAACAAGTTCTAGAGGACAGAGTTTCAGCAAGTTCCACAAGCACAGTACTACAGTGAATTATTCACTACCCAGGGAACCATGGCCATGCCCTCCCACAAGATCTGGATCTCTTCCCTGGGGGGTGATGGTGCTCTTCCTTGGGTGCAAGTCCCTGGCAAAAAAACTTAAAATGGGGAGGATACGAACAAGGACTTAGACAGAAAACAGTTTTAGTGAATTCAGACAATTTGATGGCTCCGATTAACCAAAAGGGAAGTTGACTGAGTAATCTATTAGGGTGACCTGTTCTGTGTTCATCTTGTACATTAGTTTCCTATTGCTTTTGTAACATTACCACAAACTTCGTGGCTTAAGACAACACAAATATATGCTCTTACAATTCTGGATGTCAGAAGATCAAAATGTGTCTCAACAGGCTAAAATCAGTATGGCAGCAGCGACACATTTCTTTCGGGAGGTTATAGGGTTGAGTCCATTTACTTGTCTTTTTAGCTTCTAGAGTCCACCTGCCTTTCTTGCATGTGGTCTCTTCCTTCATCTTCAAAGCCAGCAATGCCGGGTTATGTCCTCATGTAGCAGCTCTCGGACCTTCTCTGTTGCTTTTCTTCTGCTTTCAAGGACCCTGTGACTACACTGGGCCCACCCAGATAAAACAAGATAAACTCCCTACTACAAGGTCGGCTGGTTGACAGTCTTAATTCTACGTGTAACCTTAATTTCCCTTTGCCATGTAAGATAATGTAGTTACAGATTCCAGGGTTTAGAATGTGGCTGTTATTGAAGGACTATTTTACCTATTATATTGCCTATCCCACCTGGGTAGAGGTTGCTTTATGGAGCTCACTCAACCAGGTTTAAAGGAAGAAATATTTAAAGGATAAAATTAATGATACAAAAGAAGTTCACCTTTTTTGAAGACTTATATGCTTTTATGACATTGTGTTGTGTGGGTTTTTTGTTTTTGTTTGTTTGTTTGTTTGTTTGAGTTGGAGTCACTTTATTGCCCAGCCAGTGTTGACCTGCTGGACTCCAGTAATCCTACTGCCTCAGTCTTCCAAGTAGCCGGAACTACAGGCGCGTGCTACCGTGCCTGGCTGATTTTTTTATTTTTTGTAGAGATGGAGCCTCACCAAGTTGCCCAGGCTAGTCTCAAACCCCTAGGCTCAGGCAATCCTCTAGCCTTGCCCTCCCAAAGTGCTGGGATTACAGGCTTGAGCCACCACGTCCAGCTGTGTTGTTTTGTTCTTAAGTACATTCATACATATGATGCTAATTTTTTACTCTTAAAGAGGTTAAAAACTAACATAGAGAAATAAAACAAACCAAATATTTCTCCAACAGAAGACAAACTTGTTGTGAAAGAAAGAGAATATTTTATTCTTCTTTGTTTTTCTAAACTCAAAACATAGTGCCTTGCAGATAGGAGCAAGAGTTTGTTTAGTAGTAGAGGAAGTAGAGAAAGGGTTGATATAAAGAATAATATATTATATACACATATGCACACATACATTTTGGAAGGCAAAAAAGAGGCCAAAAATTAAGAAAATATTTAAAAATTAAAAAAAAGCTATGGAAATAGAAAAAAGTTGAGTTCCAAGCCTATATTACATTATCTTACTTCAAAGGTCTCTCAAAAATAGTCAAATGAAGTAGGCTTTTTGTGTTTCTCTTCTAATTTTAACAAGAGGACAAAATGCATCCTTCTCCCTCTTCAAAAAAAGCAAAATATCACTAATAAGTTCCAAGGTGACAACTTTCCATTCAGAAGGTAAATTTTTATATGGTTACATTAAATTACAGCCCCCTGAGGTTACAGTAACAGAAATGCTGACAGACCCTGAAATTCAGGCATAGTAAGCCAGAGACTCCCACCCTTTCTCTCTCATTCTCACCCTCTCCCACCTGCCTCATTTCCACCACCAAGAGGGAACTGGGCTATTTTTTTAACCAGCTTTTGACTCTTTACTAAAAAAAAAAAATTTACACACTTGACAAAAGCCATTGCATCTTTGATTGACATATCTGTCCTGGAACATGTTGTTGTCTAACATCACCTACTTTGTGTGACTTTAGACACTACCAATTAGGGATTCAAAGGGTAAAAGCAGAAGCAATAACATCCAGCTCTTTATATCTGAGTCCCTTGATAGCTGTGTAAGGGGCTCTGAAAAATAGCAGGTATGGCGGGGGACATAGTAGGAAGGTGTCATGGATACACTGCCTCTGACTATTGTCAGGGCTTCCTTCCTTTGGTGAGCTCTGTGGCTGTTATGATCTCCCAGGGTCATCCTCTGGGTCTACAATCTGCTGAAGTCTTTTGGAGGATTTTTAAAGCAATGAATGCTTTTTGGAAATTTCTCCTATGTAGAGCAGTCTGGGAGAGAAAGAACATTCTCCCAGGTTATTGCTCACCTGGCAAGACCACAGCTGTCTTCAGTTCTGCTGAGTGCCATCATCGGGGCTGTGTGCAGAAGCAGGTGAGCACTTAGGGGTCTATGTTGCGCACTGGCTGTTCCAAATGCAGGCCTCAGATTGCATTGCAAAACCTAACAGGCAAGATTTTCTAGTTGCTCAATGTCTTTAAAATCTCCATATCTCATGCTAGGAACCTTATGAAAGATGCAAAGTATACCTCTTTTGATACTATCTTACTGCCTTTCAGAAGCCTCTTGCCCCAGGTGCCCTCAGCTTGGGACTGTCCCCACCAGTGGCATCCCAACTTCACATCCTTCCTTCCAGCCTTCCCCATTCAAAAGGCTTCTACCTGTGTCCCATGCCTGCAAGGCTCTATTCCCAGATGAGACTTTGTTTTAACAGATGCTTTCTGGGGGGAAAAAAGCAACACACACACACACACACACACACACACACACACATACACATTAACCCTAAAACAGTGAAGATTAAATATAAAAATTCCAATTCTGAAAATAAATATTTGAGGACAATGGGTTTAGTATCCCTCAAATCAAACCATGTAGCTTATTAGTAAGGCAAGCCTAGATGATTTTTTTCCCATCTATCTTTCATTCATTAAAGAAATGTTTATTAGCCATTGCTAATAGCAAGGCATAGGTGAAGATGTTGAGATGACAGAGGGCTTACTTTTAAGGAGTCTGCAAGGTGATAGATAAGAAATAGACATCAATAAGTGCAACAGAAACAGAGTATTACAGGACTTCTAACAAATGAAAACTACTTCCTCCTTAAAAACAGGGTGTCTGCATATATTTAGGGCCAATTTCTGACACAATATACATACAATCATGATTACGCATTTTTCAACTATGCACACTAGTCTTATCGAAACCCCAACTGGTGTAACCCCTTTCTCTGTTTATGGTTTAATGGCAGTAATAGGAAGTGGAAGGAAAAAGTAACCTGATGAGGAAAGAAAAGCAATACACAGCTTATAAAAATACCCAGAAAGGCTTTTTTCTTCCTAGTTGTCACTGATTTTAAAAACAAAAAGAAAATCTGCAACCTGAAAAAGAAATCACAGAATTGGGCACTGATTTGATTTCGTAGGAGAGTAAGAACACTGTTAAATGCATCACAATCCTTTACACTTCGTGTACGAAGGGCAGTCTGGACGGGGAAGGGCATCAGAAGATCATTTTCCCGGTGCTGCTTATCTATATGTTGCTAGGATAAAATTTAAAATATTCATCAAAAGTGATTTAGAAATATTTACTGGTAAAGGAATAGCATTCCAGGCTTCTGTATATTTCCTAGTCACCATTTCAGAAATCTCACCTACCTGGCAGATTGCTTTGCTTAAAGTGAAAAAAAATTAGTGGTATCTATTTTAAGCATCATGATCCTTAATTTTTTAATCTTCTGTTCTTGAGTTCTAAAATGAATCCATTCAAAGCTGTACATGTGCATTAAGAAGCACAAAAAGTCATCTTTTCTTTTCTCCGCAAAACATGAAAGTCTTTTTATTCTGTTTTAAAGGACTCTTTTAAAATAATTTTCTAAGCCAACTTTCTAATCCATACATCATCAAACAATAGGACCCAGTTTTTCTGGATGCAATAACTGGTATAACATCAGGTATAGTCACTTCATCCCTCATCATCTCATGGAAAAGTAGTGCCAGTGTCCAAGTGTTTGTCTCCACAAAATTTATAGGTTAAATATCCTGCTGGATGCAGTTGCTCATGCCTGTAATGCTAGCACTTTGGGAGGCCGAGGTGGAAGGATGACCTGAGCCTAGAGTTTGAGACCAGCCTGAGCAACATAATGAGACCTCATCTCTACAAAAAACCCCAAAAAATTAGCCAGGCATTGTGGTACACACCATAGTTCCAGCTACTTGGGAGGCTGGGGTGGAAGGATCACCAGAGCTCAGGTGCTGCAGTGATCTGTGATCATGTAACTGCACGCCAGCCTGGGTGACAGAGTGAGACTCTGACTCCAAACAAAACTAACACCCAAAGTGATGTCAGGAAGTGGGACCTTTGAGAGATTATTAAAACCCTCATGAATGGGATTAATGCTGTCATAGAAAAGACCCAACAGAGACCCCTCACCCTTTCCACCATATGAGGACACAGCTAGAAGACACCATCTATGAACCAGAAAGTGGTCCCTCACCAGATACTGAATCCACTGGTACCTTGATATTGAACTTCCCAGCCTCTAGAACTGAGAGAAATACATTTCTGTTGTCTATAAGCCACCTAGATTATGACATTTTTGTTACATCAGCCTGAATGGACTAAGGCAAACAACTTCTGAGCAGGGCCAGGGCCTGCTCTAGGAAAAGAGAATGGGAATGCAGTATTCAGGAAGTCTCTCTCTCTCCCACCTAAACTGCTCAGTTTTTACCAAATCCCCCAACATAATAGTTAATAGTAGCTACTAAGAATTCATAAGGAAATGCCTTAAGACTAACAAAGATTTCAAGACATATTCCAGGAAGATGTCCCTAACTCATTCACTTCTTCAAATACCCAAACCCAAGGTATGCCAGCAATGCGCCCAGTAGGTTCTGAGTTAGAGGTGTTTGCCCAAAGTTATTGATGAGGACAGAAAACTAACCTACCAGACCACTAAACTTCAAGAAATCTCGCTCTCTCTCTCTCTCTCTCTCTCAAAAATAACAGACAAATAAAAATAAATGAAAACTTGAACTTCTTTTACTCAAGAACCACATGCATCTTCTATAAATTATTCCCTAACCAGTGGTCTCTTCTGCCTCTTAATAATTGACCATTGATCACAACTTGCTTTGTTAGAGGTCGGGTATAATTAGAACATCTTGGATCATACTGCTCTCTATGCCCTCAAGGACATTTCCAGGATTCTCCAGCACTGCTGAAATACTTGATGACCTCAACAATTTACACAATGCTTTCAACATCCTCGTTTCTCACTGATGAACTCCAACCATTTGCCCAGGTCACCTTCAGACCATTCACAAGTCCTGCTGCCAGTACCTCTCAGTTTTCAAACTCACCATTATTATGCTGTTTGTTTTCTGTCTGGCACCATCTCTTGATGTCTTTCATTCCCTTAGTTCTATCATCTTAATTTTCTCCACATCCAACCTCAATGTCAGTCATTTCAACTTTATTCTTGCCACTCTTCAAAATGTTAACCTTTCTGTCTAAGTAACTCATAACTTGTGTCGCCAACCCCTGATCAAGTGGGCCATGGCTCTTTCTCCTTTCCCTGAACTGCCGACATTGGCAAGCAAATCCAGTAGCTGGAGTTAACTGGCTCTTCTACAAATGCACGCCTGAGTCTTCCCAATAAAGTTCATGGATTACCTTCCTGCATGGACAAAGATGAAATGGTCTGAAGTGTACAGCCTTTGTTGGCCCTGGTAAAGTCTCAAGGTATTCCAGCTGTCTTAGCCTTTTCTCCCAGTCTTCATCATGTGCCGGAATTCCCTGAAGGTGACAGCCCTCACTTCCTCTCCCACCAGGATATCAGCCTGGGCTTTTACTTCAGAAGCCTGGAGGGAAGAGAGAGTTTAGTAATATGTGCAGTGCACATTCCTCAATTCGCCTTTCTAAGCTATGGGACAAGTCTGACTGCAAAAGCCCCCATAGCAGACTTCTGATGTTCAGATCCTGGGTCAACTGCTTATTTGCCATGTGACATTGGGCAACTGACTTAATTTCTCTGTGCCTCAATTTTCTCATCTGGAAAATAGAATAGTAATGCCTAACTCCTATATTGCTGTGAGGACAAAAGGAAATTAGCACTTGTAAGTAAATGTTAGTTGTTTTGAGTTAGTGAAGAGAAGCATTCATTTTATTGCATGGACTTTCAAAAAATAAGCTGTGTCCCCCTCTGCTAGGGTCCTCATCTACTTTCAATCACCATTTCCTTTTCCCCAGGATTCTAGGTTGCATATTCAAATGTCCCCATACAAGATGATGTTTCCCACAATCCCTCCTCCTGAGAAAGTAAAATACTAAGGTTTTACTTATTTTATCTTTTTTAAGCTTTATTTTTCATTTGATCCAGTACTTGGGAGAGGGTTCCCAGATGGTTAAAAAGTTGCCTATTGGCTGGAGTAAGAGGCTCAGGCAGAAGCCCTGATACTTTGAGAGGGACTCTCCCAGAGGTCACTGGGGTCCTAGTCGTGCTTGAGGGTGGGTCTTCAAAAGAGATACTCACCCAGCCCAGCCTCGGCCCCGCCAGTTGGCGAAGGTTGGTCAGGTGGTCACACATCTTCTTGATTAGTTTCGCTTCCTCATCTAGGAGGTGGTTCTCCAGGAAGTCACCGAGATGGAGGTTTGTACTGGCAGATTCCAGGGCTTGAAGATCTAAAGGGTCTCGGTTCAGGTTCTTCTCTGGGGCCATAGCAGCTTCCATGGCCCCCAGGGTTTTCCCCCATTCATCCTGAGAAGGCTTCTGGATATCCCAGAAGAGGGCGTGGCAGTGGTGCTGGTTTTGCAACTTCAAGAGACGCTGGGCCCTCAAGGTCCTCCTTGGCCAACTCGCAGAAGTGGTGGACCACGCCTTCCAAAGCCACATCGTTGTGGTCGAAATAGAAGACCAGAGAGAGGCAGGTGTGGGAGGCCCGCAGATGCAAATTGACCAGGCGGTTGACCGCTGGCTGCCTCCAGCTCGGTGGAATAATTCTGGAAAACCTGGGAGCTCAGGGTTGATTTTTTTATTTATTGTAGAAACAAGGTCTCACCATGTTGCCCAGGCTGGTCGCGAACCTGTGGGCTCAGACAATCCTCTCACCTCAGCCTCCCAAAGTGCTGGGATTACAGGGTTGGCCAAGAAGGAGCTAACACAAAAACGGTGTTCGCTCGTCCCAGAGACAGAAGGTGGCAGAGAAGGTGGTCTAAGAAGTTGCAGTTGGAGAGGAGATCGGAGGACGGTGGAGGCTGGAAGAGAGAGAGTCCCTGGTTCTGTTCCATCCAAACACTGCTGAAGTAAGAGACAGATCCACGGCACCACTGAACGCGCTGCGTGGTATTTTATCTTTTAACCTTTGGGTTCTATTAGTGCTATGTCCCCTGCTAAACCGAAGGCAGGAACTTGCCTTAGACTCCTCCTTCATCCTCCAAAGGGCTAAGACCATTGTAGGTGCTCAGTAAATACTTCTGAATTAGATATTTTGACTTGATCTTGGTATTCAAATTAATAAAACTTCCCAGAGTGACCGGAGATATTCATTCCTCACACCTGAAGAAGCCCAGCCAATCACTCTCAAGACCCAGCAGCTCCAAACTCAAGAGTTTGGCCCTCCAGGTATCAGGATCCATCAGGATTTGTTCCCACATCAGGACACACAAGTGTCCCTCTATTTCGTTGTTGTTGTTGCTGTTTGTTTGTTGTTCTGTTTTGTTTTTTCGAGTTGGTGTCTCACTCTGTCACCCAGGCTGGAGTGTAGTAGCATGCTCATGGCCACCCCAGTACTGACCTGCTGGACTCAGGCGATCCTTCTGCCTCAGACTTCCAAGTAGATGGAACTACAGATGAGCGCTGTCATGCCTGGCTGATTTTTTTATTTATTGTGGAGACAAAGTCTCACCATGTTGCCCGGGCTGGTCGCGAACCTGTGGGCTCACACAATCCTCTCACCTCAGCCTCCCAAAATGCTGGGATTACAGGCTTGAGCCAACGCACAGTCCCCCTCCACTTCTAATCAGGTGCCTTCTAATATTCTCTGACTTGCCTTCCCTCAGACTTCAGGGAGATTAACATGGGAGACTTGTTTCCGTAGCAGATCCTAGGGCCTGCATCCCAGAGATGATGATTCGACAGGTTTGGATGGGAGATCAGGTATCCGCATTTTTATCAAGTCTCCGGGTGATGCTGATGAAGATGATGACATTTCTGGAGGACAGGGGAATGGGTCTTATCCTTGGCTGTTTTTCCAGGACCCAGCCCAACATTCATATATGCTTGTTGATCAGACCCCAAAGCAGCCAGTACTATCTAGGAGCAAACCAATATGGAAGTGAATTAAAGTTGGAACATTAGGGATGAGACTGGAGATTTCACTGGTGCTTTTTCTGCCCCATCTTTTTATCTGCTCAGAGACATTTTCAGCCTCAATTTACACCTTGTTGACAATTCTCTGGCTGGTCCTGGGAGCATCTAGCTCTCTTACATCATTACCTTGGCTCCCGCAATTACACGTGGGCATGAGGTTCTGTGTTCTACCATCCATACCAGCCTCAAAAAATAAGCTCAGGTGACTAGAGATTACAAGCAATCTGGAGGAAAGAGAAGAAACTTGGACTAGATTCCAAGATGAAACTGAGCCAAGAGTGCTCAGCCCTCCTCTCTGTTTCCCTTTGGCTTTACAGGAACTGGTGGCTTTGGGAAAATTGAGGCTGTGGCTGCCGGCATTTGTTCCTGTTGTCTGATGGGGAATAAGATGATGATTAGGTGGGCAGGGAGTGAAGCCAATGCAAATGTTGTGGGCTGAAAAAAAATGCTTAAAGAGTTTTGAAATCTTTTGCAAAGCTGTTTCCCATTGCATCCTGACTTCTGCCCACCCACCATCCCTTCCATACCCCAGCTCCATCCAGAAAACAAAGCAGAGGCAGGAAGAACAGCTTCTCCGATAATGAGTGCTTGGGGTGGCTCAGTGTGAGGTAAGAAACAGGCTAGCTAGGTCTCAGTCACAATTTCTTCACCCATCTTTTTTCCTTTAGGCTCAATTAGCTCCTTCGAAAAATGAGGTGGAGAGGCAGTGAACTCAGGCTTTTTACTGTTTGACACCAAAATAAGCCTAAGATTCAAATTCTTTCACTCGCTCCTTCTTCAAAGTATAGCATCATAGGAAGCTCACTTCTGTGAGCTGCAGAATTCCTGAAGCCATTAAATAAGAACAATTTTGATAGCCTCCATTTTATAGATATTGGTGCACAGAAAACTAATAAACAAGAGTAAACACACCTAGAAATGATAAATTATTATAAATTTGTACGGTCATCTCAAGAATGATGGTGCTCTGCTGTCTTCTTCATTATTAATGAACTAGACAACCTTATTTAAAATAGACAATGGTGACTAGCAAGAAGATAAATATTTCACATTTTGCATTCAAGACCTGCTCTCTACAAAGAGAAATTTCATCTTATAAATATCTCGTGTTATTTATTTAATTACTTCATTGTATACTGTTCTTTCCCACCTGAATTTATATGTGGAAAAAAGCCCAGATTGTTTGTTCCTTTGTACTTGAAAGTCAGTCATTCCTGAATTTTGCACTAAAAAATCATCTTAACACATTTCCCTTTGCCTCTCTTGGATTTTAATATTTGAAAATAGGTAACTGCTTATCTTCTACAAAGATAGTAATTTACTACTCATATAGCTCAACTCCAAAACTGTAAGAAAGAGCACAGAATTCATGCAATAACACCTTTTTGCTATGCCAATTTCAGCCAGTCCTAATACTTATTACTCGCCAATTCTCAAAAAATAACACAAGGGTGCTATGTGGAAATCCCATCATCACCCAAACTCTTCATTTAGTCTTAGTAGAATGCATTGCACACAACCAGCACTCACTACATGTACATTGCCCAATCTGATCACTTGTCTTAGTAAGTTCGGGCTGCTGTAACAAAGTATTTTAGACTGTATGGCTTATAAACAACAGAAACGTATTGCTCAAAGTTCTGGAGGGAAATGCAAGATCAAGATGCCAGTATATGTGGTATCTAGTGGGAACTTCCTCTCGGCTTCATGGATGGTGTCTTCTTGCTGGGTCCTCACAGGACAGAACGAGCAAACAAGCTCCCTCAGGCCTCTTTTAGAAGGACATTAATCCTATTCAAGAGAGCAGAGTCCTGATGACCTAATCAACTCCCAGGGCCCCATTTCTTAATATAATACTATCATCTTAGTGGTTAGGGTTGAAAAAGATGAATTCTGGTGGGACAGAAACATTTAGACCACAGTCCCACTCTTGAAGCAGATTCTAAATGATGTGAGAGCATATAGCCTTGTATTTAAATTGTACTTTCCAGTTTAAGACATGCTTTAACATTATCTGGTTTGATTTCCACATTAATTCAGCCATTAGCCCATTTTACAGAGTAAGATGCTAAACAAAGGCAAGAGGCCATTTCATTGCTTACAAAAAAGCATAAAATGATTTCAAATGACAAGTGAGAGATTTTTGTAATCCTCTCACTTTAAGAAATGTTAATAGAGATAAGACAAAGTAAAATACACAGAGTGTTGTAAACCAACAGATCTGAACCCAAGTTATGTTTCTGCCACTTATTAGTTGTGTAACCTTGGGCAAGGTATCTATCCCTTGAAATGCAAGTTTTCACCTATAAAAATCAAGCTAATAATAAGGTACTTCTTCTCCAGGTTGTTATAATGGTTAAATAAAATAAGTCAAGTAACATGCCTTGCTTTGATGCTTGTCTCTCAGTAACCACTCAGAAAAGAATGCTTTATAACAAAAGTACACAGTGCCACCTGTTCTTCCTAATTAACGCCCCTCATAAACACACCCAAATGAAATAACAAACCAAGTAAAATTCTCTCCATGTCCCTAGGAAGATATAAAAAACATGCCACTTTATAATCAAAAACACTGTTTCTGTATCTCTTGTAATAATTAGGTTTTTATTCCAAGGGGCTTACAGAAGCAGATCTTCCTTAGTCTAGATACAGAGAGTTTGGAAAATGAGCCTCTTCTTATGGCATTTTTCCTTTACCATATTTGACCTATACAGAGAGGCTTTCTTATTCCTCTTTACCATTGATTAATGGTACATTTCTCAGGTGATTTACACTCTTTTAACTCATGATGTCCATCATAAGAAGCCTGACAGAGTCATAATCTTTGGTTTATCCACCTGTCACATTTCAGTAACCTAACCTGGGAAACAGATATCACTCTTTGTCAAAGGAACTGCTTCGTGCACTTGGGTAGTCTGTGTTCCAGGATTCCTTCCTCTCTCCCTGTTCCTGCTCAGACACCAAGAAAATGGGATTCCTTTAGGGAGGGCTTGGATGAAATCCAACTCAAAGACATATAATTGGCAGTTTTTTCATCTTTCAAAGGCCTTTTCAATAGTCATGATGCTACAGTCAGACTTGCTTTGATTCACACAAAGCATTGCCTCACCTCCAAGACTGTTGCTAGGATATGGGGGATATCACAACTCCTGAATACATAGGCGGAAGGAAAAGATTTTCCTCCTCCTTACAAATGTCATTCCAATTCTTCCTCTGCTTTTCTTCAAGGCCAAACTGAGGACAAAGAATAGGGTTACCAGAATGAAGTATTCAAAATAAAAGTCAGAAACCAGAGGGACCAGTGCTTGACTGGGAATGGGGGTAGGGAAGGCCCTGTGGGAGAGAAAGTTTCAATTGTGACAGGCGTGAGGTGACTACTGTGTGGACCAGATCCCAAACCAGAGAGGATGGTTGCACACACGTTCATGCATCTGTGTGTGTGTGTGTGTGTGTGTGTGTGTGTATGTGTGTGTGTGTGCGCGTGCGCGCACGCACATTACAAAGAGGGGAGAGAATTAAAAATCGCCAGAGACCGAAACGTCCCCATTCTTCCCTTTCTAAATTTAGTCAGTAAGTCAGAGAAAGGAGCTCTCGAATTTATTAAGCATAGAACAGCTTGAGGCTCTATTAATATGTAAGTGTGGTACCTGGAAAGGCTAGCTTATTAAAGGATTATCCACTGGGGTAGTTTTTAAATACATCCACAGAGTCCTTGATACTCCTTCCTTCAAATGGTGGAGCCCAATTCCCTTTTTTCTGAAGTTTGTATTGTATCTAGTGACTCACTTCCAGCTAAAAGAAGGTGGTACAGTGGCAGCAACACTGTCAGGAGATTAGGACATAAGAGGCCGAGCAGCCTCCATTTTTACATTCTCTTTTGTATCATCCACTCTGGGGAAAGCCATGCCATAAGGACACTCAAGCAGCCCTGTGGAGATGCTTACAAGCAAGGGAACTGAAGTCTCCTGTCAATAGCAGCTTACCAGAAACTGAAGCTTCCAGCAAACAACCACATGAGCGAGCCATCTTAGAAGCCGATCCTTCTGCTGCCAAGCCTTAAGAATGACTGAAGGCCCAGTCAATATCCATCTTGACTGTGATCCCATGAAAGTCCCAAGCCAGAATCATTTGACTAAACTCCTCCCAAATTCCTGACCCACATAAACTATGAGTTAATAGGCATTTGTTGCTTTAAGCCACTCAGTAGTGGGTTAATTTGTTTTGCAGCAATAGGTATTTAATAGTCCCTTTTCCTCTAGTAACATATTAGTTTAGAATAGCTGATCATCTAGCCACTGAGGAAATTAGACCTAGGACTAAATTATTTTAATGAGAAAGGAAAAGTCAGATTTTTTTACATCCTTTTATCATTCATTCATGTGGACAGAGAAGACAGGTCAGGTGAATACACAGCGGGAGCTCTTATGACACCAGAGCCAGTAGAGCCCAAGAGGAGATACAAGAGATTCCAAGAGGAACTATGACCTTTTCCCAATGTTCCCTAGCACTTTCACCTTGGTCATCACAGGTCTGGGCCCTCCTTCTGCTTCCAGATGATGAGATTCAAATACACACAATGGGGCACAGGAAACAAGCACAGAAAACCAGAACAGAAAGAAGACCAATCAAGGCCAAGAAAGGTCTGAATATTCAGCCTGACTACCCTAAGAGTGAAGGACTGATATTTAAAGAACTCCAAAATATTATGAAGACCAGCATGTGCCATCCACTGTATAGGTTTAAACAACTAGACTAGCCAATATGAATATAACAAGGTTCTTATAATGATAGTCCCTAAACCTAGCTATATGTTGAAACATGAGGAGCTTTGGGAAAATGCAGATTACTTGGCATCATCTCAGAACCTATGGAATCAGAATGTCTGGAAGTGGGCCCAAGGCTGCAGTTGAGAAATCATAAACATCTCAGAGTCAGAAATCACTGGAAGATGTTAGACTGTGGTTTGGGTCACATGGTTACCTTGCTGGCCCCAGATTCTCCATCTACAAAGAAGGAATTGGAACAACTTCTCCACTTTCTCACAAGGATAAAAACAATAAGTAGATGATGCCAGAACACCTTGAGCTCATCAGAAAGTTACCACATAGAGGGTTTGCACTTGCTATTATTCTGCTCAAGGATCTTATTTGTTTATAGCCCTCTTTGAGTAGCTGCAGAAACCTACTTCCTTTAGGGGGAAAAAAAACCCTTTGAAACTGGTCAATATCCACCTGCAGTGAACAACATGCAAAGTGGGGCTTTTCCAAGGACATTTACTTTGAAAGTGGCCCTCAAAACAACCAGGTTTTGGGGGGGAGGGGTGTGCATGTGTGTGTGCACGTGTGTGTGTGCACGTGTGCATGTGCACACATGCAATTGGTAAAGAGTCAGAGTCTCATATCCATGGCTTGCTGTATCTTGGCGCTTGTGCCCATCAACCTGGGAACTGGATGATATTCTGGTAGCACAGGCTCTTATCACAGAAGCTCATCTGCAAATTACAGCCCTGAGAAACCACTAATAGCATCTAGTAGATGTTTCCAAAAACATTCCCAGTTTATAACTATTCGTAGAGTAGAATATTCAGAAAAACACAGGAAGGAAATACACGAATATGTTGACTATGGTTATTGCTAGATAGTGGGGTTGCAGGTAATTCAATACTTTTCTTCTTATGCTTTTATGTTGTTTACATTTTTTTTTTACAATGGCCATGTATTACATATAATTAGAAAATAATGTGTTGGGGTTTTGTTACAACAAACAGGAGGAGGGGGGCGGGAGGTATTGGTATCAGACCCCAGAGGCTGAGGCAGTCTGGAGAAAGCAGGATCTTTCGAGGGGAGCCAGCCTTCCAAGGGGAGCTAAGACCACAAAGGTAGGGCTTACTTAGGAGCTAGAGACACTGCTAAAGATGCTACCTGAGGCCAAAAGGGGACAGAATGGCCAATATCTCCCCTCCTCCCTCACTCCAATTTCCTGCCCATGCCTCTCTTTGGCCAACCCTGACTGTGCAGGGCAGAGCCTGAGAACAACAAGAAATCAGTCTGAAAGCAAATAGGAAAATTACCAGCACCATCACTTTTCATAATTATTTTCCGTTTTATCTATCAACATTTGGGAGCACGGGGAGATAAGCCCACACTCTCCTACTGCACTCCTGGTACCGCCACACCAAAAAGAGAATGCATTTTTAAAGCACTGTGAAAACCACCTAGCTAGATTGCATAAGTTCATTTTTTATGGAAAGGCCCTAAGGCATCAAAACCAGAGTGGGAGGAAGAAGTACAATTCACAAAATGAACTGTATTGCTCATTGGGAATGTTTTATATGCAGGTTTAGATATTTAGGCCTATTCATAAAATTTATAAACAGCTCTGGTGGATAAGGTTTCATCACTTATTTGCAAGAGGCAGAGAGTTACACAAGGCTACGTTTTAGAGGTAAGGCATCGCTTTCTTTGTCTTCTTTGTTCTTTGTGTAACCAGGTACAGCTCTGAAGGATGGTGACTCCATTACAACAACAACAATAATAATCTACTTGAAAGAAAGAGACAATCAAATACTCACCAAACCAAGAAAGTGCAGACTTTTTGTGGTTGTACTAGTTCTGAATGAGAAGCAGCACCTATTTCTGCAATAACTAGTCACACACTTCTCCTTCTAAAACAGCATCAGATTCTATCATGGCTTATGAAATACACTCTAAGTGTGAGTTAGCTAAGTTTCCTTTTAATTCTCTTTATACACACCTCCCATTCATTTATTAGAAGGTTTAAAACTACAGCCTTTGCTAAAAGCCAGTCCACAAACACAATAAATTTTTTTATTAAAATATTTAAGCCCCAGAACAGCAGCAATAACATCAAAACTAAATGCTCGCAACTTGCAATGGCAAATCTCAAGTGGCCCTTCCACCACATAGCCCTGTTGAAAAAGGCAGTGTTTCACACCTTGTCCTGAAAGCTATGAAGTCCAGCCTCTCCAAGGCCAGGAAGGGTAAACAGCTAACCAAAAGCTTGAACTGTCTAAAGATAAAGTCATAAGCCTTCCAAATTCCTTTCCTCTATTCTCTTTATAATGGACAGTTAGGTATAGTTGATAGATAGGTAGGTAGATAGATAGATATAGATAGACAAAATTACAGCATGGAATTGAGATTGCTATGAATGTGCTTAGCAAGCTACAACACCCTAACCATGAAGACCTAAAGAGGGTCAGGAACTGTTGCTAACCCTAGGAAGGGCAAAGGGTCAACTTAGCACCAACAGATAGAGGCACTTGTATACATTGCTTTCTAACAAATCCATACAAATAAGAATTAGCCGGGTGCAGTGACTCATGTCTGTAATCTCATCACGTTGGGACCTGGAGCTGAGAAGATTGCCGGAGTACAGGGGTTTGAGACTAGAATGGACAACATGGCGAGACCTCGTCTCTACAATAAATCAAAAAATTAGCTGGGCATGCTAGCACATGCCTGTAGTTTCAGCTACTTGGAAGGCTGAAGTGGAAAGATTGCCTGAGCCCAGCAGGTCAAGGCTGCAGTGACTGTGAGCATGCCACTGCACTCCAGCCTAGGCGACAGAGTAAGACTCTGACTCAAAAACAACAACCAAAAAAAAACAAAAAACCAATTAAGTGCCAACTGTGTGTCAGGCATAAGTATATTTCCCAAACCAAACCCAGGAAACCAAACAAAAAAAAAGAAAGAAAAAAATGTTTGCTACACAGAATATTTTAATGAGGACTGCCCTAGAAATATAGGCCTTTAGGTCTGTGAAGTCAGGTGCAGAGAGACCCTGGGACCAGAGGGTGTGACTTTCTTCCAGAAATCTGCCTAGAAGACCCGCCCACATGGGCCCTTTTCCAGAAAATTCTGGAATTGTCTGAAATCCCTTTAATAGGGGCAGAGTTCCGCAACCGGCAATAAAAAAAACCTCAAATTGCAAACACACCTGGAAAAGGTAACAATGTTAACTTGATTTCACACAAGGTCTAAATAGCTGCTTTCTTGAAAATGGTTTCAATGTGAAAGTGAGGACAGTGATAACAGGCAGGAGATACTAGACAAGGATTGTGTGTACCTGAAAAAAAGTTATCCTCTGGAGGAAGAAAATAAGGGCAAAAAGAGTTGCCTGAAATAAACTTTATTTATGCCACACTTTTGCCCAGGAAACTTACTTCATTTGCTCACTTTCACATTCCTCTACATACAATGGATACATCCTAACACCTAGTCCTGAGGACCCTACTCCAGCTTGGCTTAGGCCTAAGGATAGCCCCACAGGTGGAAGCCAGAGCAGATTCCAGTGTTGTCTTAAGCTCACCGCAGCAGCAGGAGGCTGCCTGTTCTGCAACCAGGGAGAAAGCATCACCAACATGAAATGCAGACAGCTGCCCAGGGAATGGGTCACATGCTGAGGAAAAAAGCAGAGAAGCCCATGTTCCTTCAGAATATAGGTTGGATTTTTCAAAGCCGGTGATCTCGGCTCTGCAATGCACTTGTGAGTTACATTGTAATAGAGTTCCTATTTTCCCATAATAACCAAGTATCATTTAACTCTCCCAGCAATTCTGTAAAGCAGATATCATAATTGCATTTTAGAGATAAGAAGACTGAAGCTTAGCAAAGTTACATGACTTGCCCAAGATCATAAAACGGATGGCAGGTACTAGAATTTGAGCCCAGATCTGCCTCCCTTTTGAAGCCTCCAAGTTCATGAGAGCAAACATTATCAGGATATAAATCTACCTGTATTTCAACCAACTTAAAAATTGCTTCCTTAACATCACATATTCCACAAACAAGCATATTAGCTCACAGGTGAGGTCCCTCTCACCTTGGACAACTTTCTTTCACTCCTTCCCTATATACCCACTCCCTTCTCTTCACCCTCAGCCCTTTTCTTTCTTACCTCTCCCCAGGACATTTCTTCTCTTTCTTTGCATAACTGAATGTTCTCAAAGCAGAAATAATTAAGCTAAATTGGTGTGACTTCACAAAAACAACTTCAAAAACCTTTCTCTGCGGGGGGGGAGGGGGGGGAGGCTCCTCACCTGAAACACACAACACAGAGAGTCAGCTTTCCCAAATCTCCCCAAAAAAGTACATAAATCATATTATTCTAAATGTATAAGTGAAAAATGAATTCATTACAACAGTGGACACTTAACTCTGTTGAAGAATCTCAACTGAACAAAAAATACTTTTGTACCTAGAAAGCTAATGAGAAATTAGAAGAAAATAATGGTTTTTGTCATTCATAATCATATGATAAAGGAGTAATAAGAAATCAAACTTACATGAAACAAGTAGTAGGCAAATCCAATTAAGAATACAAGAAAGCAAAAACAATAATTAAATGAATAAACCCAAATAGGGAATTCTGTCATTCTCATAAACCAATTTTTTGACATTCACATACCATCTGTGCTATTGTTTACTTAATATTCCTATAAATATTTTAAGTTTTTCTGCCTAAATTTACTTCACAAGAAACCTTATCTCATTATCAAAATCGGATAATCAGTATCCTTCACACCAAAAACAAAACAATTAAAGACTTACCATTATCCAGATAAGCCTGTCTCCTTTATATAACAAGAAAAATAGAAAGGAGTATTGGGGAAAAAAAGAGTAACTTCCTATGTGATTCAGTTTTATGAAATATTAGGGTCTCAGCCCCATCTACAATCACTTTGACCATCACCAAAGCTACTCTCCTCACTGTGGGAAACCCTATATTTTAAAACCCAGTCAACAAATGCTTGCTGAGCCCAGGAATGTTCATTGCGTGGTGCTTGAAATTACAAAGTCTCTTTGAATGAAGAACTGATATTCTAATTTTGGAAGAACCACTCCACTACAATATGGCAGATGCTCAAAGTCAACTCCATCTGCCTCCTTAGAGGATACATAAAACCTTGCTACATGTAACACATTTCAAGTCCCTAGGACCCCAGGAAAAGAAAATGGTTGCCTAGACAAAATCCAGCTTCACAATAAACAATCAAATCTCTATCAACCAAGGAGTTCCTAAGCAATGACAGAGACAGCCACAGAGCACAGATTTAAAGATTAAGTTCACACAACTAATCAGTCTCTGATGACATGGATCATTTGCATGATTCTGATTATTAACCAAAATTCTAAAGTCCCATCCCAGGGTACATTTCTTGTTCATGTTTGAAGGCTCTTATTGTAAGAGCTCCTCCATGAAATGATATCCTAATTGCTATGAAAATAATCAAGCTACCACTTAACACTCTTGTCACAAGATATTTATTTTTAGCCTCTTACCCTTTACCATGCTGTAGAAAGCTCTACTTGCCCAGTCCCTTTTATTATTTGAAGATTATACATATTAGAATAAAGAGAAGCAAGAAAATGTCAATAAACAAAACTTAAAGTAAAATTTATTCTCCCTCCTCACAATTATTCCTATAATAACTACAAACACAAACACAGGGATCATTATATTTCAGCAATTGTCATGGTGACAAAGTAATGCCAGACAGCTGCATATGATTTTTTTAAATGTTTCCTTTTGTTAAAATATTTTAAACACTGTTTGGATCCCTATACCAGCTGGTCAGAAATGGATTTTGGTTCGCATTATGTTATAATGTCTCTAAGGCCACAGAGTCTCAGACTGTTTGAAGTCCCCACATTAACTGGGTGCACATGTGTAATAAGGAAAGCCAGCTTACAGCTTGGAGGTTTGTAGTTCTGGATCTCACTCCCACAATGGCTGAAAAGTTCCCAACTTGATTAGCTTTCAGAGCCCATAAAATGCTTTGAGCTCCTCCAAGAAAGACGCTATATAAATACAAAGTATTATTATTAGGTGGCACTGGAATTTATTAACAGTTTAGTTATTCCATTGTTTGTTGCCATGTAGTTTTTGTTCTGGTTTGCACAAATCTACCTGTACAGCTAAAACAAAATTTGACCCCATGATGCAAAAAGCCACCCTCTCTCAGACAGTAATGAAAGCAAAGATACTTTCCTTAGCCAGAAATGGTTAATGAACCTTGCATGCTGTTGCAACCTCATGTCTCAACTACCCATCCGTAAAGTCATGCTAAGCCACCCCCAGGGTCAGCCAAACCATGTTATTCAGGTGGCACCTCTGGTGAGCCATTGCAATTACCTTTCATGATACCTACTGTAAAAGCAAGTGCATCCAAAACACTCTTATATTTTCTTAACTTGTTTTCTCATTCAATAATTTAGCTAAACTTCAATGTTGCCCCTTTTAAAATATATATTTCTAGATACAATTCTGTTCATAAATCTAGTATCTATCAAAACTCACAATTTATTTGCCTATCATATGTGATATTTATTGATTTTCTATAATAGTTTAAAGAAAAACTCACACATACAGTTCTATGAATAAGGCACTGTAGTATGTTTTAGAAAGTAAGGAATATAGAATATAAAACACATCCAAAGAATTTAGGATTCAAGTGATGAAATTAGACATATGTACCCTGAAAGCTGCTTAACAACATAGAGCAGGGAGTTGTTGAATGAATTAAGTCATACATTATATTAATTACAAATGAATATACCAGCAGGTAGAGGAAGAGTAAAATTGAGGAATGCACTACCAAAGTTGAGTTGGAGCTAAATTAGGGTCCAGGTCCATTCGACACATGAAAAGCTTTAAAATAATAGTGATACCCAGATCCTACCCTAGACCAATTAAATTAGAAGCTTTAGAAGTGGAGCCCAGGCATAGTATCTTTAAAAGCTCCCTAGGTAATTCTAATTACCTAGGGAGCCAGGGTGAAAACCACTGGACAAGACTTAGAAGGAGTCAGTTGGACACAAAAGCAGTAGGGACAAACATAAAGGTGAAAGGAGAGACCCTCAGGTGACTAGTAAGGTGCATTTGGAGAAAAGTGAGCCAACCCAGGATGGACAGGTAGAGTATTCTGATAGGGAAGCAGTGAAGAACAGCATGAAGGAGAAGGCTCAGTCAATCTATGGAGGGCTTTGAAGTCTAGAACCATAGCTTGATGGATCACTTCTTCCTGGGCCATAGCCATTCTGTGCCTAATCTTTCCTCCAGATGTTAGACTTTTAAATATTTATTTTAATTTAATATACTTTAAAACAATCATCATATTTCTAGAAACTTCACATTTTCAAGCTAACACCCTCCCAGTTCAACCATACTTCATAAGACATTCAAGTTTTCTCAAAACTCGAAGCCCAGAAAAACTCAGTCCTTGGAATGTAGTCTCTGCAGGCAAGAGGAGCCCTCCTTCAGCCTTGGAGCTAGACACCTGCCATGTGGAAATTGGGGTGTCTGAGCACTTTGCATTCTGGTTGTATCACTGCATGCATGGAGAGCGTTTAGTCAACAAAAGCCTCTAAATTTGGATGGATGCAGTTTTATCTTGCTTTGTGTCAATTTGTTTTGTTTTAATAAACTGCATAGTCTTTCTATGGAAGTACAGTCAAAAAAATTTTCTCTTAACTGCAGGACTTTGCGTTCATCCCTGTTCTATTTCAGCATATTTGTTTTGGCCCACTCTCCCAGCCTCCTTCCTTGAAAGTTAATTATGTTTGATTAACATGATCTGAATGTGTCTATTTCCAAGTGCCAAAGTGAAGTGTTCATTAGCCCTTCAGTGAGATGCACAAATTACTCCACCAAACAGTGAAAAACCAATTTGGACCTTTGGGAACAATTTAACTCAATTCCACGACACTTCCATGTCACTTCCCTGGTACTCCTCCTACCTACAATTTATGTGAAGGATAAGCAGCAAGGAATCAATGAGCTAAACAAAGAAACAAGAAACCATGCGCCAAGAGTTTCCTACCAATGTTCTGTGACCTTGGATCCCTCAAACATCATCTGCACTTTCTCTGTAGAAGTCCAGAACCAGATGGCAATGTAGGCTCTCCACTTTCCTTCTGCCCCCTTGTCTCCCCACCACCACCGCCTGATTTATTTCATTCCAAGATCCCAAGCTTTAAACTATTATTCATTATAAGTCTCTTCAAAATTGAATCTGCAAGGAAAGTAATTTCTGCTTGGAAGATGGGTGGAGGAAGGCACTGCCTCCAATTAGCATTCCTTTCCAAGGAGCACCTCCCACCCTTGCCTGCACTTAGCTCTGGCCAGGGCCCCTTCTCCTCCTGTGTAAATCAGAAATTATATTGGCCTACTTTCTTCAGCATAGCTAATAAAAAGTTGTATGAAGCACCGTCCAGATATAATGTGGCCTATAAATGCTTTATGTTCTGCAAGTGGCATGGGACAGCCATGCATTTCTAAAGCTTAGGAGCCATATGCCTCCAAAGTTTGCATCTTAATTACAACTAAGAGAATTCCATGTGTTTGCATGTAAGAGATTCTACTTTTTACTTGGCAGGTTCATTTTTCTTAAATAAATTAGATATTCCAATTTGGGTTCTTTTTGTTCTTGTTATTTTCTACTGTTTTCTTCTGAGCAAGAAAGATGAAAGAAAATACGAAGAGTGGGAGCCTATGGGATGTCTCAGAGTTTAGAAATAAACATGAGCATGACCTCACACTGAAGGCTGATCTATCTGTGTGTGAACATGTATTTGGTGGGATCGAGTCTCTCACCTTTTTTGAGCTGTGACAGCATATGACAGGGAAGGAGGAAGAGAGCTCTGGACACCAAAACAATGAAGACAAAAGGCTGCTTCACATTCCATCAGGAAGAATCGAGGTGGAACTGATGAGTCACGTGGCACCAAGCACTTCATGTTCAATTTCTACAGTTTCTAAAAGTGTTCAGCATGCTTAATTTTTCCCCTTTGCTGATATTAATAATGATAGCACTTAGCATTTCTAAAACACTTTTCATCTTCAAAGTACTATATGAACATTACCTAATTAACTAACATTAACTAATTATAATTAAACTTGCCCTGGGCTCACAAATCAGGAGAACTTTAAGAAGGGAGGGGAAAGGGAGGAGAAAAGAAAAAAAGCTTTCTTGTCAGACAGGTTTCCCAAGTTTTCTCAGATTCAATTTTGTTTCAGATTATCATAGATTTTTTTAAACAATCTGTGAGATAACCTAATAGGCCTCCCCTGCTTCCCAATGGTTAAATATTGATGAGAACGATGGCAAACGGTCTGCAGAAAAGAAAACTGTAATTCTTATAACAACTTCTATTAATAGAAGAATTTAAGTGCCACTTGTGTTTCTCTGAAGCAACATGCTCTAAAATATTGAGCCAAAGAAATCTCTTTTCCTAGAGCAACCTCCTCATTTACATACATACATGCACACACTCGTATGCATGCACACGCACAGACACATTCTCGTGCAGGCGTGTGTGTGTGTGCAACGCACACGCACACACACACACACACACACACACACACACACACACTGCTGAGTGGTGTCAGAATTCCAGCTTCTAAGCCTTGAAGTGCAGTGAACTTAGTGTTCTAACTCATGAGCCTATTTTAGACATTTTAATGTATCTTTTGAATTTCCTTTTTATTAACCTTAGCAAAAACTTTCAGTAATATTATATCCCAAGATCAAATAAAACATCCTGTTTCCATAACTTCTAGACAGAAAAGCCATATAATCAAATGAGCCTATTTGGATGCTTATGTTCTGTACATTACACTTATCTAAATTTATACTTGAAGGAATGTGTGGGGAGATAGAGTTTAAGGCCTCTTAAAAGTTCCCTCTCGTTTTCATTCTTGAAATGTCTAAATGAAATATGTAGCTATGCTTGACTGGAAGCCGTTGCTAAGACTTTGTTCTAGTCAGTACTTGCTCAGACTCTGTCCTAAAGAATTCGCTTTAGTAACCTGCAAGTTCAGCACTGTATCAAAAACTAATGGTCCTCCATTATATAAACTCCTCTTCAAATGTCAGCATTTAGTAGGGTGGCTATGAAAAACATGGCAATAATGGCATAACTTGGTCTTTGTTTTCATTTTTGTTTTTGTTTTAATTCATGCTACTTGCATTGGTAGCATTATTCTATTTCCATCAATAAACTAGACTTTTGCAATGTTGTAGAAAAATCATTGCAACTCGCCTACAGGTTTGCTTACTTTAAAGGCCTCCAAGCTTGAAAGGCATGTAATCTTCACTTCTCTGTGAGTCTCAGAGAGAGACTGATATGGCTGGCTGACAGTGGTTATGCTCAAAAGCCAGTTATCGATCAACTGAGATGATGATGTGTGTCATTTATCTCTGCTGAATTTGATCTTTTTATTGCATCCCTCCAAACCTCTGTGTAATGAGAACCCACAGGCCAGAGCCATCCACTGAAGTCACTTCCACCTTCTTATTACCCGTGTCCCTCTATGAAGATGCACTTCATCTTTCTCTCCTCTGAAGACTGAATATCAGAAATAATAAAGGGCATGCACATGAACGAAAGCTGGAAGTACCACTAAAACATCATCCAGTAAGAGGTCAAAGCCTCTCACGAACCCTAAATATTTTTAGTTTTTCCAATATGATCCTTAGGCGTCTGCTTTGCAAAGATACACAGGCATATTGGAGTTCTTACTCTCTTAACATAACTGTTTTTTGTTTGGGGGTTTTGTGGATTTTGTTTGTTTGTTTGTTTTTTAGCAGCAAAATTAATTCAAGCCTTGGAAAGTGTCCAATATCAAAGAAAAATTGTGTGGATTATACAGAATTCAACATGTCACATTACAAGAGGGACAATCCCTTGGGTACCCAGGTCACAGGCCTCTTTCAGAAATATGAGACGAATAAAAGAGGCCACAGAATAAATCAAAAGAGGGCATAATTTTGAAGAAAGATATTTAAAATCCTCTCCGGTAAGGCTAATGGCATGTGCCATTTTTATTTGATGGCCTGAGGCAAAGTCACCTAACAACCCATAATGCTCACAGAATCGCGTCTTTATTTTTTAGCTTCTGCCAGGGAAGTTATATGACTTCTTATAACATCTTATAAAAACTCAGTATATAAAATATACACAAATCTGCAAAAGCTTGCTCTGCTACCTTAATCCTTTAGAGAGATTTATTCGCTCCTGATGAAAAACTAATTTCTGAGCTCCACCTATTTACTGAATCTAAAATCTCTGTTACACTCTTGATAATTGCTCTACATAATTCCAGTTTCAAATGACATAAATCTGCCCAAGCAACAAACAGCTTTATACAGCAAGGACTCTCCTCAAACATTGTTCTAAGTGTAAAAAAAAAGGAAATATTGTGTATGCCATGTGTATTGAACTTGACAATACGTAACAAGCCACAAAGATTTGGTGTGCAAACGTAATGCAAACCCAATACAAATATTTGGAGGTCAAAATTTACCATGCATGGGTTCAATACAGAGCCTATTATACAGTACTTTTACATTATTTAAATGTAAATGCTCAACACTGTAATTCCTGCTGAAAACTCACAAGGCTGTGATATACCAACTCCCTACCTTCGTTTCTTTGATCTGTTCTGCTTGAGAGAGAATGAGGACTCTAATTAGAAGTTGAGTTTTGAATAATTTTTTCTGAATATAGGTAAAATAACTTCAAAAATTGAAGCCATCATCTTCCAAAAAAGGAAAGGTCCCCAGATCAAGGCTGTTGGGAATTTGAAGCGAAGAAGTGTTTCCCATGTGAAGAGGTTGGGAATGGAGGAAGGATCAATGTAGAAATTTAATTTTTCAGAAGGAACTATCTAAAATATTCAGAATATCTGCATAACATACCCATGCCATTTGCCAGGATCATCCCTTCTCCCCCTGCAAATGGGACCTCATACTGTGAGTCTCTTTCAACCTGCAATTTGCATCGAAGTAGGGAACAGAAGCCAAGCCAGGAAGTCGGGAGCAGAATAAGAGAAACTGAGGACATGAATTCATGTTTAGTAAATGAACTAAGACAATCTCTGTAATGACTGTTACATTTCATTTGTATACCCCAAGCAAAATCTGTTAAAAATAAATTATATATGTTTAAACTGGAAGTGTTCCTAGCATAATGGTATAAGGTACCCAGGGCTAAATTGAAATGATCATTCTAAAACTACAAAAATCTCAGTAACATAAATTATAATTTCACGGTATGCCTTGAAATGGTGGTTTTGCAATAAAATTAAAATATATATTCTCAGTGTTTGTCTGGCAAATGCAAATACATGAAACAAACATGGTTAGTAAATGAACCAACAATTTGCTACATTTGAAGAAATCTGTTTTTACACTGAACACTTCAATTGGCAAAAAATCTAGAAATTTTGTCTTTCTAAAGGAATTACCATTGGTACAATTTACATGACGATCTCCAAATGATCAACGATGGTTATAACAATGATGGTTAACAAAAAATTAATAAAACCTTAAGCAACAGAGGAAAGACTCTTGCTACATTACATTTTTTTGTTCTATGTGCATAGACTTCTTCAGATAGGGGCAAACACAAACCACTTCAAGTTCCTTTGTTGAAGAATCAAGTAGTGGTAAAACTAGAGGTTAGAATTATAAAACAAACAAAAACCAACCTTAAATTCAGTCATATTGTCCAGATGGTTTTCCTTGCTTCTTACCTATGTTGTTTGCAAGTGTTAGTAGACAGCCCAGGGGCTAAGAAAACTAGACATGAGGCTGCTAGTGTTTCAACAACTCACCCGTTCAACAAACCTGCCACCAAAAAGAGCTTATTGAATACTCATCAATTCTATTTTTTTCAATGTAAACAAACATTCTTGATTTACTAAGTTCCAGAGTAATGACACAAATTTAGCATTCTCCTTCAATGGAAAACTTGCTTAGAAGTTACTTTATTCTTTTTCTCTTTTTCAGAAGTGCATCTTACAGCACCAGCTGCTTTTCTCTGAAGGAAAGCTTATTTTTGACCGGACATACTAGCTATATTGCACCATCATCAATTCTATTTTTTAAAAAAGATATGAGCTTATTTGAAAGATGCCAGTTTGTTTGTTGTCAGTGTTGATATTTACTGAGTTTTGCACCAACCAAGTACAGATGCTGTAAAACAGACGTTCTAGGAATCTATACTGTTTGATCACCTAGCTCTATATATTCAGAGGAAAAAGAGGTCTGCATTACCATATCTGCCTGAACTGTTCTCTGGGACATCTTAAAAACATTGTGTTTAAGACTATATTTAGTTCTACCTATTGCAGCCCTTTTGTGAGAGACAATAACGCAGAGTGAAGAGACCAGGAAGCTGCTAATTTAGAGACCAATGTTCACTCTGGTCCCAGGTCTCCCACTAATCACTAGTGGCCACTAAGCTCCTACCCTTTTCACCTCAGGATCCTCATCTATAAATTGAGGCGGTTTGGCTGGTTATGAATGCTGAATGCAATATCAAAACCTCTGATCATACAGTGAAGTAGGTCAAGCAACTAAATAGGTTCTTGATAGTGTTTAAGCCTTGTTTGAAAAGGTTTGTTGATTTTTTTTAGAGGTCATGAATATTCTAGCCTACTTAGGAATGCCAGTGGGTAATATGTTAAGTGGTGCCCCAACAGTCTAGAAGAATTTGTACCATCAGATGGGGAATGATATACTCCCAGGGAGAGCCATATTATTCCAGGTAGGCTACATTTGTAAATTCAAATTTTGTGGTACTGAAAATATATAACTTTCTGTTTCCATATAACAGATCTTTCCTTGTGTTTCTAGTGCTTGAATTAAATACTAGCCTGTTTAAACATTAACATAATTTGAATTTTGTTGTTTTTTGAAGAGGAGGGAGAAGTATCTGAAGAAATCCTACCTAAGCACCTATATCCCCCCCCCATTCTGTATCCTCTCTCTTTGCCCTATTTTTTTGGCATAGAAATTGTCCCATCTAGAATTATTTTATGTGTTTATTTTTTGTTTGGTAATTGTCTCCTTCTCCCCGTAGAAAGAAAACTCTGTGGGGGTAGGGTTTTTGTTTGTCTTGTTTACCCTTATATGCCAATACGTAGAAAAATTCCTAGCACATTTGTGGTGCTTAATACTTTTTTACTGGATGATATCATTCGATTATTTTAAAGAAATTGTTATACGGAATATCATTAAATACTAATAAGAATTACATTAAATGTGCTATAATGTATATATATAAACTTCGTCGCAGGAAAAGGAGAGAAAGTCAAGAAGAGTCAAGGAAGACGTTTTGGAAGAGTGGAACCGCTTAAACTTGCTACTCAAATGGTGTGGCCTAAGAACCAGCAACATTAGCAGCACATGGGAGGTTGTTGACAATGTAGGATCGCAGTTTCTATCCCACATCTACTCAGTCTGAATCAGTATTTTAACAAGGCACCAGATGATTCAAATGCACATTAAATTTGAGAAGTATTACCCTGGAAACTTATTTAGAACCCCTGTACTTGATAGAAGGTATCAAAACGTGTCTTTCCTACCCCAGTATAGGCTTCCAGCAGCCATGGTGGAGTGGAAAGTGATTCTTGATGATACTATTTTGGATCCTTGAGTGTGATTAATTAGGTTCCCCCCGCCCCCGCCCCAGAACCTTACAAGAGGGTCTAGAATGATATCAGAAGATTGTCTTACCCAGTTCCAGAAAGACTCCCTTCCTGCTTAATGATGCTTGAAATTCCTTTAACTGGGGAGAAAAACCTTTTATGTCTCAGCCAGAAATAAAAGTCTAAAGTGCAAATACCTGGAAAAGGTAAAATATAGATAGAATCTTAATCACACTAAGGTGAAATCCAACAATAAGAATAAAAGATCGAGATCAGATTTCTGCAAGTTGTATTCACTAGGGAGATAATATGACAGAAAGAGGGAATGTAGGAACCAGAAAATAAAATTTAAAGGCAAGACAAATTTTGTGGGGCAAACTTTATCTACTTCGAATTGAAGGGAAACAATGTATTCTTGTCCACATAAACTCATGAAGATTTTTTAAATTCTAACTTTATTTTAAAAATGTTTTGCTCCTGTAGTTTTGATAAGTCAGTGTTATCCAATAATCCAAAATAAATTTACAGCCCAGTGAGCTACAGTGTCACCATTAGCCATCTTACCTGTAGGCAGCACATCCAACCCAAGGAAGAACTGACCTCAGGAGGCCATGTTAAAGAGGAGTACCCTGGCAGGTTTGCCGTTTGGAGAAATCAGGACAATAAAGCACATTTTTTTCTGGGAACTCAACCTGCTACCAGCTGATAGTCATCTTAAGAGGTACTTTTCTATAAATCACTGTAATTTAGAAACCAAATGCTTTGAAACTTCTTTTGCCAGATCAAATCAAACTGACTCTCAGTTGGTGGAAGGCCCAGATGTGAGTTTCGAAACACATCAATTACTATCTAATCCATCACTTGTACTGACTGAATGTGCTCAGTGCCATTCCCAGAACCACTGTCATGGAAACAAATAACAGCATCTAGGTAGGAGTGGAATTTTAAAATGCTCTTATCACTATCTACAAAGCATGAGTTGAACATGTGTAAGCCATATCATGTTTTGAGCTATTTAAAGCCCAAGTTGTAAGCAGCAGGAGATGTTGCTATGTAAAGATGTCAATTTCTCTAATAGCTCCTAGGACACTTCTTTGGTAATAGCCAACACTTTTCAGGTAATGGTATGTCCCCTAACACGCTCGTTAATGATATATCCCCTAACATGCTCTGTGATAGACAGGAGCATTCTTTTCCACACGCAGTGTTGGTCTATTCGTGTCCTTCACATCGTCATAAGTTGCTTTCAATAGAAAATAATATTGCAAGTCTACACAGTGGGAATAAGCTGACAGAAACATGAATAGTACACAGGCCATTAGAACAACCAAACCAATTTCGAGTCTATTACCTTCCCAGTGGGTTTGTGTCAGCTGTAACTTTATTTTCTACTTGAACCATGGTCAGTTACTCTAGTGAGAGATCATCATCCATCACCATCACCATTATTAAACTTTATTTGGTGTTTAGTCTGTGCCAGGTACTGCTCTGCATATGTTATATGTATGCATTCATTTCTTTCTCATAAAAATCATTATGTGACAGATGCTGTTATTATTCCCAATTTACAACTAAGGAAACTGAGGCCAGAGTGGTTAAGGAACTCACTCTGGGTCATATACATAACCTTGGATGTGTTGGATGCGTAACAGAATACAGATTCTATCCTTCCTTGTTGCACTTTCTGTAGCTCCATATTTTAACACACACAAACACACTGCCTCCCAGTCTTTTTGACCAGCTAGAAAGTTATCAAAAAGAAAACTCGATGGATAGAGGAGGTGCTAAGGTACTGCTAAGGAGATTTCCTTGCATCAGTCACTTCAGCTATTTAAAAAGAGCCTTTGCAGGGTCTCCATTGCCCATGCCCAGGTGTGTGGCTTTGGAGATACAACCCATAAGTGGAAGCCAAGGACCTCCTTGGAACACAGCCCAGGTAGCACAATCACATGGAAATCATCCCAACAAGGGCCTCATCCTAGCTCAATGCTACTCCTTTTGTCTGTTCACTGTGGGCACAGGAAGCTTAACTGTGCCACTTACAAGGAATGCACCAGGTTAAAGATTTCTGAGGACTACAGATGGTTAGCTACAATGGAGATTCTCTTCTATGGAATAAGAACTAGAAGCAGCTTTCTATACATGTGACTTAAGCAAAAACCATAAGAAAGAAAATATAAAAGTAATTGAACTTTGGACTACCTAAGCATTCTATGTGACCAGTAGTACTCACTCTACAAATATTTTTCTTTTACCTCAATACCACTCCTTAAAGAACTGATGAAGACTCAGCCAGGTAGTGCTGAGGGAAGTGTCTCTGTTCTAAAGTTCCTGTCTACAACTCTCCTTACACAGTTCATCATATTCTGTGTACTCCACACTATCCTTGTCATGCCTGCGTTCTGTGCTTCGAAGTGTTTTCTCATGTACGTTCCTCCATTACTAAGGCCAGGCAACTTTTAGTCCTTGCCTTTGCTTGTACACAAAACATGATTTAAGTATGGTATTTATACCAGTAAATATAAATTAATAGTATTTCTAAGAATGTTCACTTCCTCCAGTACATTTCACAAATTTTCCTGCTCTAGCCCAGGAAAGATTCCTCCATCCATGTGCGTGGTCCCACAGTGCTACTCTCGTCTATAGGTCCCTGTTTCAGGTCACTCCCAGTCTTGCCCCATGTTTGGCCACCCTGAGATCATTTGGAGAGATGTTTTGTTTTCTTGTGCTCCTTTTGTTCAGAAAAATATTTTTTAGATTGGGGTCCAAACAAGGGATGACTGGCCTGCCCCCAACTCTCTAGGGGAAAATATACCGATCCTCACTCTTTATTTCTGAAACAATTAAGCGTTCTTACTGACTCTTCTAAGAGAGTTAGGACATGATCTAACTTAGCTCAGAGGAAAGAAAATTAATTTCCAAAGTCTGTTTTAGGTGCCTGGAACAGAACACTATAAAGGGCAAGCTAAGAATTCATTTGTGATTCACACTAATGGTTCTACAAAGAACCCTGGCATCAGCTAGTGCTATCAGGAGATTTTGGCAGTTTCTTGGCCACTGGAGCAATAGTTAATGTGCCGGAGTAATAAGTTTCTATATGTTGTTAGCTAAAAAACTAAAAATATTTTTAAAAATCCCATAAAGTGGTTAACTTTGACCAAAGAGGAAAGAAACTCAGATGCCAACATTTGACTTAAAAATGTAAGAAACAGGCCTGGCTCGGTGGCTCAAGCCTGTAATCCCAGCACTTTGGGAGGCCAAGGCAAGTGGATTGCCTGAGTCCGTGAGTTCGAGACCAGTCTGGACAACTTGGCGAGACCTTGTCTCTACAACAAAATAAAAAATTAGCCAGGCATCGTAGCACGCACCTGCAGTTCCAACTACTTGGAAGACTGAGACAGAAGGAGACAGAGCCCAGCAGGATGTCGCTGGGATGGCCATGATTGTGCCATTGCACTCTAGCCTGGGTGGCAGAGTGAGACTCCAACTCAAAAAAAAAAAAAAGTAAGAAACGAATTCAGTGAGAGAGAGAGAGAGAGAGAGAGACTAAGTTTTATATTAATTGAACTGTCAAAGAGAAACTCATATCTCAGTGCCTATATTTCTGTTTTTGTTTGTGTGTGTGCGTGCATGCATGTCTGTGTTTGTTTTAGTCGGGGTCTCACAGCTGTTTCCCAGGCTGGAATTCAGTGGCATGATCATGGTTTACTGCAGCCTCGAACTCCTAGGCTCAAGTGATCCTCCTGCCTCAGCGTACCAAGTAGTATAGACTACAGAGACACGCCTGGCTAATTTTTTTATTTTTTGTGTGAAAATGAGATCTCACTATATTGCCCAAAGTGGTCTCACACTCCTATGCTCAAGCAATCATCCCGCCTTGGCTTTTCAAAGTGCTGTGATTACAGGCATGAGCTACTACTTTTAATTTAAGGTCTGTTTCCTGCTTTTAATTCTAATCAATTAATTCCTGATTAAATCTAATCAATAATTTACATTAGAAATTGCCTTAAAAATTCTGGTTCATTCAGTGAAACAGTTAAGCCACTAAAAAAATTGTACAAATAGAAATGCAATAGAAAAAAATCAAATAATTTAAAATCTAAATTAGTTAGAATTCCTTCAGATGCAAGTAAAAGAAGTTCAACTCAAAATAGGTGGAGTTAATAATGAGAAGGAGAAAATTGATTAACTCATGAAATAGTAAAGTCCAGGGAAACCTGAACCAGTAGTTTAAATTATACCATCTAGACTCAGTCTCCAGTTTTTGGCTATACAAACCTCTGGGTTGACTTTATTCTCAAGAGGACCCCATCATCATGGGGACCTTGTAGTGCAGGCTTACCTCAATTTAGAGCTAGAAGTTTTACAGAAAGGATGGTCTCTTCCCCATAATTCTGACAAATGTCCCAGAATTGAGTGTCATTGTCCTAGATTGTACATGCCCATTTCTGAACCAATCACATGCTAAATGAATATAATGTGCTAGAACTAGGGGTAGAAGGAGTTTCTGTATGCAAACCCCATCTAACCCTCAAAGAACTGATGGAACTGAGGAGAGAGATTTGCCCAGGGTAAAAACAAGATATCATTGCCAGAAAAAAGGGAAATAGATATCATACAAGCTTAAAAAAAACAAAGCAACAACAAAAAACTAATTCCAGTCCTCAAATGAAATTCACTTACCAACCTGAGCTTATAATATATTTATAGGAAATTTTAAAAAGGAAATTAAACCCAGTAATACAAAGTCACGATTCCAGCTTTTGACTAATCAGCAAACACAGACACACATACATAAATGTATTAGAACAGTATCACTTCCATCTCAACAATAAGAAAATGTGTGGGTCACTCATGGAAATTAAAATCTGAATCTAGTCAGAAACCATTATTATGTCAGTTCTAAAGTCATGAGCGTCCAAGTACATGATAATATACTCTCAAGTCAGAGAGGTCCTATTCCTCTTCACTTCAATTTGCATCTTGTCCTGACATTACACCATATGGTGAGGGCCAAGTGCTCTTATATGCAAAATGGGTTCAGAGTAAATGAGCTAAAAATGTCTTATATGCATAATGGCTTTCGTTTCAACTTAGCTATGAATACTAGATTGCTGCAAACACCAAAATAATAGTGCTGCTAATGAGGAGATTTGTTAGTAACTTACAGCACTGTCAACTCTAATGTTCAACCATAATGGTTATTATTTATTGATATGTTGTATGTGTACAAAGCAGTGGCTGAGGCCAAAAGGCAGTCTCTTAGCAGAACCCAAGCCTATTCGATTGTGAATAACCTCCTAAATAAAACTATTTTAATTTTTTTTACCCCAAATCTCTGTTGTTTGCGATACCTTGATTGAAAAGACAAAACCTAGATTTCAAGTCAGAACACCAGGGTTTATCCTGTAAGAGACTAGAATAAATTTACTAGTGATAACCTCCAGTGCTGGTGAGGATACAGACCAACAAGTACTTTCATAGATCATCAGTGGGATGTCTTTGATCGAGCCTTTTGGAAAGAAATCTGACATAATATATTAAAATTTTAAAAGCACAAATTCTTTGACTCAGCAATTTTACTTCTGGGAATCAATCCTGTAAAAATTAAAGTACCAGTACTTAAGGACAGACATAACAAGGATGTTTATTACACTTGTATTTGTAATGGTAAAAACTTGAAACAACCTACTTGTCTACAAAGGGTGGAAAGGTTGAATAGATCCATATGGTATGGTTTATCAAGCACCTATTAAAAGAATGAGTCAGATTTACATATTAACTTGGAGAGACGTACATGATATAGTATTGAAAAAAGCAAGTTGCAGGGAAGATGTGTGTGGTAGAGAGAGATACATACATATATAACTTTGTTTAAAAGAACAAAACAGTAGGGTTTGAATTTGGCCTTTGCAGTTTCAGAGATCTTTGAACATTAATTCTTCATCTGCCAAATAAAAGCAATCTTATTTTGAAGATCAGATGAGATGGTGATGATAATTATTTGTGAACTGTAACCAACAACCAAATGTCATATTATTATAAAATGGTCTCATGTGAGTCTGAAGTTTAGTCTCTGCAAAGTCCTCCAAGGGTACTTGCTAAGTTTTATTTGGGTCTATCTATACCCATATCGGCCACCTCTTCTGGTTTCCAATTGTGTGTAACCAGATGCACAAGAGGAAAAGCAAATGGTAAATTATATAGCTAGTACCACTGCAGATTACCCATATAGTATCAAAAAGAAACAACTGCCAGTGTTTCCCGAAGGAGCTACACAATACATTTGTATTTTCAGTACTAAAAATATCATATTTATTTTGGTGGCTTGTTAAGTAGAGGATCATAGAAGATAACTGCTTTATAGAAATATGGCTATATATAAGAAGTGTTTTCCCTTTTTAAAATCAATGCATTCTCTCTTCACCTCCACTCGATAGACAGTTTTAATCATACAATAGATACAATTTTACATCCTGTCTGTGGGGGCCAGATGGCCTGCATTCCAACTCTGGGCTCTACTTCTTTTTAAAGTAACCTTGGAAAATTACATAACCTCTCTCTGTCTCAGTTCCTTTATTTGCAAAATGGGGGTGATAATACCAACCACTCAAGATTATGATAATTAAATAAGATATAACATTTAAAGGATGAAAAATTAAGATATTAACAAATAGGTGCTAAATGAATGTTAGTTATTATTATCCTAACCTATCCATTTAACATGAATATATATATGCCTTTTCCATGTTTATTTATAGTCTTTATACCAAAACTTTATTGACAATTTATAGCACATAAATAAGCATGGTCTGCCAAATGTGTATGCTGTCATTTATTTGAACATTATTCCAAATAATGAAATAATGCTTGCTTGTTTTTCAATTTTTTTCCAGATGTTTGACAATAATTGGTAATATAATTGTATGATGACATTGTACCATGACTTTTTCCACATTCTGGGTTATTCCCAGAAAGCATATCTTCAGAAAAAGTTCAGAGGAAAAAAGAACATAGTAATTTTTAGGGATTTTGATACATCTTGAAAGTTGGACTTTAAATACTCTGTCTCTACTTATTCCTTTCTGAATCCCCACTAAGAACTTGACATGAGGCTCTTCACCCAGCCATTCAGCACCTGCTGATGTGTGTACTCAATGTTCATTTAAGAAAGGTCATTATAAGAAATTACCATATTAAAATTAATCTACAAAATTATTTGAATTTCAGATCTTTGAAAGATAGTTCTCTAAGTACAATCACTTCATATTAGAGTTTTGTTGCTAAAAAGGCAAATTTGAACTAAAAAAAAAAAACAGGAAAGCCCACTTACTCAATGACATTTTCAGCACATAAAATTCCCCCTATGAATCATATGTTCACAAACCATGCACCCCTAAACTTTTAGCTCCTCTGACTCATTCTGAAACACTTTGACAACTTCTCCATTGAAATTCAAAATTTCCCAACACTGTAAGATTCTCCTTTCTTCTAATTAATTAGTTCCCTTTCCCATCGGCAAAATGTAATAGTGACAATCTCTGTATTTTCAGATTGTAGAATGGAGCACAGTGGGAATCTTCCACTGCCCACTGGTCTAAGTTTTCCCATCTTCCAGGTATGCCTCTTTCTAACCTAATACTGGACTTTAATTGCTCTTTTTTTCCTATCACTGACTAACATTGCTTGCAGGTGAAATTTCATTCTTCAAAATCCTGGATGTGTCCTAAAACTTTGTTTTCATCTGTATTAGGATTCTTCAGAGAAACAGATCAATAGAATATATACACATATATAAAATGCATAAAAATACACATATAAACATAAATAGGGAAAGAAAGAGAAAGCCGGGCTCGGTGGCTCAGCCTGTAATCCCTTGCCTTTGGGAGGCTGAGGTGAGTAGACTGCCCGAGCCCGTGGATTGGAGACCCGCCTGGGCAGCGAGACCTCATCTTTACAATAAATCAAAAATGAGCTGGGCGTGGTAGCGCGTGCCTGTAATTCCAGCTACTCGGAAGGCTGAGGCGGAAGGATCGCCAGAGCCCAGCAGGTTGAGGCTGCGGTGGCCGGGAGCGGCCACTGCACTCCAGTCTGGGGGACAGAGTGAGACTCCAACTCAGGAAAAAAAAAAGAAAGAAAGAAAGACAGAAAAAGAGAGATATTGTAAAGAATTGGCTTACATGATTACAAAGTCTGGGAAGTCCCAAGATTTGCAATTGACAATCGGCACACTGGAGAACCAGGAGAGCCAATGGTATAAGTTCCAGTTCCAAAGTTGGCAAGTTCAAACCCAAGAAGACCCAATGTTTTAATTTGAGTCTGAAAGACCAATTTTCCGGCTTAAACAGTCAGGTCAGAGGTATTCTCCCATACTCAAGTTAGGGTCAGCCCTTTTGTTCTATTCAGATCTTCACCTGATTGGATGAGGCCCACTTCATTAGGGTGAGCAATCTGCTTTCCTCAGTCTGCCAATTCAGATGTTAGTCTCATCCAAAACTACCTTACAGACATACCCAGACATATGTTTGACTAAATATCTGGGTACTCCATGGTCTAGTCAAGTTGATACATAAAATCAGCCACCACACCATCTGCAGACCCTATGGCTTCTATGCTGTCTCTGCACTGTTTGCTTAAGGTATCATACCTTCCTCTCTAATTTCTGTGGATTGATCTAGTCTTTCAAAGCTCAACCAGCTCTCTCATAACAGTCTGCTTACTTTCCTTCTCTACTGATATACCAAGTGCCCCAACTTGTATAGGGGTCACTCCACACAGAAAATTCCCGTTCTGCATGAGAAAAATTGAATCTATAATGTTGGCTCTCATTGACCCTTCTCTGATTGCCAATTATTACAGTACCCCCCCAGAATAAACTTGAAACTCATTCCTCAGGTATTTTTCTATTCTGTTGCTACAAATCACACCAGGCTGCTGGTCTGGCAAGCTTTCAAGTTCCTTTGCCACCAATTATTGAATTAATTAATTTTCCAGAAGCTTGCTCTTTGCAAGTGGCACTCAGGGATGGAAAGTTTATACCAAGAAAGCAAGACAAGTACTAACTTAAGTCACCATGAGAAGCACTTAAACCACCCCCGCCCGACCTCCCAAATAGACCCTTCCTGACCATTATCTACCTCTCAGGCAGGACTGAGTGAGGACTTGAGAGGCCTGAAAATTTCACCTCAGTGGCCTTGCATGAACTCAGACTAAATTTGAAATTAAAGTCATTCTTTGAAACCTCACTGGAAATGCTAGCAATATGGCTGGGGTGACACTTCTTGCTGGCAAAATGGCAAGTCATTTATCCTTTCTGCCCTTGTTTCCTCATATGTGAAATGAGGAACACTGACTCACTTCACAGGAAGGCTGCATGCGTTTAATTAATTAACAAGACACATCAAAAATATAAACTGCAGCATACCTTTGCTCAATCTTGGATCTCAGTAAATCTGCCAGCAGCACTTATTGCTTAGTTGATCTAACCTAGATCTTTCCTTAAGTTGCAGCTCTGGTTTGACCCATAAACATGTTTGTCTACATGTATACATTCTTACAGACACATGTGCGAATTTTAGTTTTCTGTTTTAATGTTTTCTTTCCATTACTGTAATTGTTGAGGTCTTACGTTTTCTTCATCAAATGCTCAAGATCGCTGTTTAAGATAGAAAATTTTAGACGTCCATGCCAAAAAAATCTCATGTCCGAATAGCATATATCTAACCAAATGAGCCCACATCAAATTCAGTTTTACTTTACTTACTCCAAGTACCTTCTGTGACTAGACAAAAGATGATGAAAACTTCATCCTAGAACATCAGACCATGCCAGGCATATTTCCATCTGTCCTATTGAAGATTGCCAAAAGCATTTTTTGAAGCTTTTTTTTTTCCTTGCAAAATTAGTCAATCAAAAATTCTTCCGGATGCAAGTTATCTGAGGACTAGGAAATGTGGCTAGTTCCTGCCCTGACTGACCTCTTGGACTAAAGGAGACATACCTGACTAAAATAGAAGAAGGAAAACAACTGATGCATAGAAACAGTACCTTCAGAATATAATTACTTCCTTCCTTTGGCCACACACACACCCAAAGACATTCGGCCTAAGTGATGAAGAACCAAGTCTTTAAGGAGAGGGAGGAAATCAAATGTCTTGGACCCTGAAGGAAGTGGGAAGCTTCACAACTAGAGCCTGGAGCCCAGAAGATTAGGAGAGAAATCAAATCTAGTCTTACTGGCTCAAAAATCACTCATGAAAATCATTCCCAACTTCCCTAGTTCTGTTCAGAACATCATCATTCTCCCAGGCTCAAAAATATATAATCACATTTACCCTCACCTCCTCTGTGCTCTTTCTCCTAGATATCAATTGTCTCAAATGCTTCCTATTGTGACCTTTTATGTCTCTGCCACAATGCCTCCCTTTTTCTGCAATACCTACTCCCACCCTTATGGGCCTCTGTCCCACAAGACTCCCACTGGGCCTCTACTTCCAGAGCCTCCCTACTCTAATCCTCCTAAATACTTCCTCCTTGTGAAGCTGCTTAAAATACTGTTTTCATCAAATCCCTTCCCACTCTAAAATCCACCCTGATTCTCATGGCCTAATAATACTTTCCCAAAGCTGACTCAGATATTAGGGTCCCTGCAACCTTGCCCTCACTTTTGAACAGAGGCAAGATGGATTCCTATCAGGTCGGTGATAGAATGGATTCCTGCATTGAGTGTATTTCCCTTCCAACTCTCCAACTGTGTCAAGTATCTCCAATTTTTAATTGTTTCTCTAATAAAATCATGGCTCCAATCAATCCATCTACTAATTTTTTCTCACCAAGATTCCATCTTAACTGCTATATATGCATATTTACTAATAATGTCCACTTTCTTTTTTTGTCTTTTACAAGTTCTAAACACCCATCAAGGTCAAAGTAAATGCTTCCTTTTCTACTGGTGTTCAAAACTCCATAGCTCTCAGACACTTTGTACTTACTCTTTCCCTTCTTTTTCCTCCCCTTCTCCTTTTTTTCTACCTCTTCCTCCTCCTTCCTCCCTCCCTTCTTCTCCCTTTTTCCCTCTCTCCCCTTAACTATCACGATGAGACATTCTTTGAAACCTCTTATTCTTAAAAAAAATCTCCATTGACCCACATGAACTACCATCTGCTTACCATCTATGAATTCATTCATTCCTTTGTTTGCTTTTACACCTTTTCTATGCACAACTTCTTTACTTTTTCACTTTGCATTCATTCCATCTTCAACCCTTTGCAATTAAGCATCTAGCTCCACTAATTTGCTCTTTTTAATTCACCAACAACCTCCTCTGTGCCAGTCAGTGAAAACATCTATATTCTCACCTTATTCACCTCTCAGTAATAATCAGCATGTTTAACCATTTCTCTCTTCTTAACGCTTCCTTCTCTTGGCTTCCAGCACTCCACATTCTTCTGGGGTTTTTTTGTTTGTTTGTTTGTTTGTTTGTTTGTTTCTTGTCTCATTGGTCACTTATTCTCAGTTCTCTCCCATAACTTCTTTTCTACTCATTCTCCAAATTTTGGAGAGTCCCAGACTCTTCTCTTATTATCTGCTCACAATCCCTAGATGACCTCAACTACTCTCATGACATTAAATTTCATCTATTTGCTGATGACTCCTGGTTTTACCTCCAGGATTAGCATCTACTTGGAGCCCCAGACCCTGTCTTTATATCTTAATTTTGATGTCTAATATGAACATCAAACTTATCTAAACAGAATTCTTAGTTCACCTCCCACTCTTTCTTCTGATTCTACTCCAATGCTCCTTCTCCCAGTAAATGACACAATCCATTAAACTTGGGCCAAAAATTTAGACATTATCTTAATATTCACCCATATTCAAACCATCAGCAAATCCTGTATGTTATACCAGCAAAATGTATCTCAAATGTTACCACATCTCTTCATCTTATTGCTGCCACCCTAGACCAAGACACCAAAATATCTTTCCTATGATGTTGCAGTAGCCCCTAAGTGGCCTTCCTGTATCCATGCTTCAACTTCTCCTACAACAGATTGATCTTTAAAAAACAGATAACACATCACTTCCCTGCTTAAAATATTGCAATGGCCTCCCATTTTACCTAAAATAAAATTCAAACTTCTTACTATAATCTACAACATCAGGTTCCTGCCTCTCTGATCTCAATGGATATCACATTTGACTCCCTATATACACCTTACTCAGACCACATTGGTGTCCTTTTGTTCCTCACCCAGTCATCATCTTTCTTGACCTCAAAGATTTTATTATTTTCTCTTTCAGGAACACTCTGCTGAGTTTTAACCTGTCTGATTCTGCCTCATCTTTCAGATCTTAGCTACAAACATCACCTTCTTAAAGAAGTCTTTTTGACCACCCTGTCTAAAATACCCTCCATTTAAAAGGGACTCTCTATCTTACCGACTTGGTAAGAGTTATCATAATCTAAAATCTTGCAATTGTTTTATTTGTTTACTTGCTTGCTATTTGTTTCCAGTCTCATCTTCTAACCTCCCACAAATAAAACAGAAGTTCCAAAAGTATAAGAAACGTATTTGTATTTTTCTGACTTATTCCCTATGTCTAAGAATAAGAACTTAGCACTCCATAATAATTATTTGTCAAAAAAAAATTAAATGAATGGGAAATAAACTCATGAGTCAGGATGGGCTATAGAAACACATAATTCCAAAACCTCAGTGGGCTAAAACCACAATGACATGTATCCTGTAGTGCTACAGGGGCTCAGTTCATTGTGGCACCTCGGGAAAAGTGACTGACAGAGGATCCCACAACACTTGTGTCTGTGAGGATCACCACAGTAGTGGAGAGACATGGTGTGGTTAATTGCATGTGACTTTTAAGGTTTCCAGAAAGAAGTAGTGCATATCAATTTGGCATGCATTGACCAAAACAAGTTACATAGCCAGGCTTAACTTCAAAGAAAGCAGGAAAGTATACTCTTATATGAACTTAGGAGGAAAGATGGAAATATTTGGCCAGCAGCATTTAGGACTTCCACATTCACCTAAAACTAGAAGATTTCTTCGAGTCATCAGGAAAAAAGAGCAAGGAAAATATTTGGTCATATGTGCTTCTGACTTCTATGTTTACTATCTACTTAACACTTTCTTCTACCAAGTCAGCCAAATATAAACTCTCTGAATACCTCCAGCACTTATTTCTCTAATTCTCACATATTGTAACTGTTCAATTGTTTGTCCACATGTAAATAAGGAGGGCAGGGACTAGATCTACCTTCTCCTTCAATGTATTCTGAAAACTTAGTTCAGTGTCTTTCCCGAAGAAGATTTTGGGCAAACATTTGTTAAAGGAATGCCTTGTAGCTTTTCATGTGTATGTGTTTTTATCTGCACGATTAGACTGCATATTCCTCTACCCAGAATACATAAAGACAAGAACTTATATTCCATGTATCTTCCAGTGACTCATCATGGAGATATGCATATACTGGCAGGAACACAGTAAATAATTGTTTAACTAAGCCAATTAGTCATATTAGAGCTATTCTTTAATAGCTTCACCTTCTATTCTTTAATAGCATACCCTATTGGATGTATTGTAGCTCCAACACCACCATCTTATGAATGTAAACTCATGGAAGATACACATTGTCATCCCTGGCCTCCTACAATAGTTAACTGCTAATTTTCTTTAGTAGGGGAAAACCAACAGATAGTTGCGTGGGTTTTCTTAGTTCTTTTGGTGGTCAATCTTTGTCTGGAAGTGAAACTACTCTTTCCAGAGGATTTCACCATAGCAGTAACCACAGGACTCGAATTTTGGTCACTGCTAGTGTCTCAGCTCAGCTATACATGCTGAAGTGAAAATAAAACTTGTATTCCATTCCCTTATGCTCTCTTTCCTTATAGTGCCAAATCCTAAAATGATGCTGAGATTGAAATCTATTTCTTCTTGAGCAGGGTCATCATGTGTGATTACGGATCTTTTCCTAAGACCTTACTACATGAGAGAAGATTACAATGCTGTTGAGATTTTTACATTCAGAAGAATATTCTTTGGGTACCAGGTATTTTCTATTCCTACTGACAAGCTCAAAGTTCATATATTCGGACATCATCCCTGCTGCAAAACCATTGAACTCATATCCTTCTTGCTTTGGCAAAATGTGATTTCAGTTGACTATTTCCTTAATCTTCCAAATCACACAAGTAATATGAGTCAGTGTGAGCCGGGTTCGGTGGCTCAGCCTGTAATCCCGCGCCTTTGGGAGACTGAGGTGAGTGGATTGCCTGAGCCCGCGGGTTTGAGACCCGCCTGGGCAGCAAGACCTCATCCCTACAATAAATCAAAAAATTAGCCAGGTATGGTAGCGCGCACCTGTAATTACGGCTACTCGGAAGGCTGAGGTGGAAGGATTGCCAGAGCCCAGCAGGTAGAGGCTGCGGTGGCCGGGAGCGGCCACTGCACTCCAGTCTGAGCGACAGAGTGAGACTCCAACTCAAAAAAAAAAAAAAAAGTCAGTGTGGCACAGTAGCAAGAGTTAGAGAGGCCTTCTCTAATTCCATAGCTTGTTTTGGGCGAGTTACTTAGCCTGATTTTCATTTCCTCATTTAAAAAATGAGGATAATAATATCTACCTCAAAGCCCGGGAAGTGTTTATCTCTGTTCCTGGCACACAGGAGCTATTCAATAAATGATGGTTCTTTTCTTTAACAGCTACTTTAACTGTTAAGCAAGTTACCAATTTAAAGTCCCTTCAAATAAGATCACACAGCAATCGCAGAGTTGTTTTGTGCTAATGAATACAAGAGCCACAACATGGCAACCTCTGTGTATGAATGCTGGTCATCAGTAGCTATACGAGAACTTGCTACTGTGCTACAACCTGATTTCTTGCACCTTCCCTATGTTTTCATTTCAGACATACAGCTCTTCTAAAATGTATTGTGTTCTCTTACACTGAGATTGGAGTATGTATTGGTATGATTTTTTTTTTCTATAGAGAACGATTTAGCAAAATCCATCAAAAATTTAAATGCACAAATGATTTGAGCCAGATTCAACTGCAAATATTTTCTATACATAGGATTTATTCTATAGATATGCCATTACATATGCAATATGATATATGTCGGGAATCACTCATTGTGACACTGTGGTAGCAAAAGATGATAAATAATCTAATGCCCATTAGTTAAACAGATGATGGTATGCTCATATAAAGGAATACTATGAATGAGGCAAATACAAATACTGATGCGGAACAATCTCCAAGATATGTCATTAAGCAAAAAGGTGAACAAGGTACAGAAAAATGTCTATAATATTCTATCATCTGGAGAGACTATATGTACATACATGCTTGAGTAAATATAGAACATTCCTAGAAGGACACAGGAGACTGGTAATAGTGATTGCCTCTATGAAGGAGAAACAGGTGGTCCTGGCACAGGGTATAAGGATAGTTATTTTTCACACAATACCAGCTTATAATACCTTTTGAATTTTTTAAAATATACATATAGTTTGTTTTTAAAAATATATATATTACTAAAAGCTCTCCTTAATCTTATCATAGCCAGGCACAGTGGCTCACGTGTGTAATCCCAACACTTTGGGATGGAGGCAAGAGGATAGCCTGAGCCCAGGGGTTCAAGACCAGCCTGGGAAACTTAGTGATACTTCATCTCTATGTTTTATTAAAATATATATATAACCGGGCATGGTGGCACGTGCCTGGGGTTCTGCCTACTTGGAAGGCTGAAGCAGAAGGATCGTCTGAACCCAGTAGGCTGAGGGTGTGGTGGCCGTGAGCATACCAGTGCACTCCAGCCTAGGTGGCAGAGTGAGACTCCAACTCCAAAAAAAATCCAATCATAAAACAATGATTAAATCTGGTAAGAGAATGATGGACAGAGGGAATGCTTTAATGATTTTTTTCTTTTTTTTTAATCAAAACAAAGTATTCATATTACTTGTACTTATTTTAAAATAGTAGAAAAAAAGAAAAATGACTGGAAGGGTACAAAAGAGAAGTGACTAGAGAGGAAAAGATAGTTGATTAAACCACTGTCACTTCCACATTGCACTGACTGGTCATTCGCCAACAAGCATTTTTATTGAGTACTTATTAAGTCCCTGATGTTCTGTTGGACACAGTGGGAGAGAATGATGCAAAACAGATAGAGGCCCCCAAGGCCTTCCCTCAAGGAGCTTTCAGTCTGGTTGGAAGGATGAGACTAACAGTTGAAATAGTGAACAGCGTCCAGCAGCAAAGTAGTATTATGAAGCACAGAGGCTGACCTGTTAAAGGAAACTTTCTGAGGAGAGATTTGCAGGGCCTCTGCAACTGAGATAATGGTGACTTCAGAGGCCAGTTATGGTTCTTCCTTTCTCCAATTATTGTCTCTAAAATGGAATCTCCTCTCACAGGGCTGCTGTTAGGATTAATGAGGTAAAGTTTGTGCTTATGTAGTATCTTCTTCTGAGACCTCAGAGTGCTTTGCAAAGTACTCTTATTAATATTCACAGGGTGGTTTATATACTTTTCCACCTTTCACTTTGGAAGTTCCATATCTATACCTAAACACTCCAATTAATCTCTCACTCTTCCTCAATATCATTCTCTTTTTTTGCACCAAAATGGTGCAGGTTCAAGCTTTAAAGTCTTGATGACTTTATATAGCTCAGTACTAATGACATCACACAGTTCGTCTGCCAGAGAACCCACCTGTACATTCTAAAATTTCTACATTTTCCATTGTATCCATATGCATGATAAACCTGGGCACATGGCAAGATATCAAACAAATATGTAACAGGGTGGGAGCATCTATAACCAAATCTGTTCTCTAAGAAGGGCAAATTTCAATAGCAAAAAGGGGCTTAAAATTCTAGCAATAGAGGCTGAGCCTCACCTTCCTCTGCTGTCCCCAGGAACTAGCCTCCTCTATATAACAGGGGTGATTGAAGGTTGGTGTTGGAGGCAGGGAATGTAGAAAAAGAAAGGAGGTGCTAGCAAATATGGGAAGAAGGAGAAAGGAACCAGGAGGGAGCAAGAGGCTATGCAGAGTAGGAGGTGACACTTTCCCAGATTCCTCCTCCCCAATTGTGAAAAAGTCTCAAACAGCTTACAAAATGCCAGGAGTGCATGGATTTCTTAAGAAACTTGGCTGAGTTTGCACCCAGAGAGATGAAAGTGGTGAAACAGATAAGCTTCTGAGACTGGGAAATTACAGAAATCATGGGAGAACTCTGGACTTTCCATGTGTTGGCACTGACTGGGATCCAAGTTAATCAGACCAAATCTCTGAGGAAGAAAGGAACTCGGTTGACATTCAGATATACTGTAGATATGGGATGTCTACCGATGCCCCTTATTTATGCAGGTATACAAATACTAAGGTTTTTAAGAAGTAAAATTTTAGGTTTGGAAAAGATGGCCACTGTCTGCTCTTCGCTTGAACCAAGTATAGATTGTAAGGCAGAGAAGTGAACAGTCATTCCCCCAATGCTACAGCCAAGATTGGAAGCCAGTCTCCTATGTTCCATGCAGATGCTGGCTCGGCTTAACTGACCAGTGACACCGCCCAGCATGTCTCCCTTCAGACTTGTGCCTTCCCTGTTTGGATGTGGAAAACAGCACTGGCTAAAACTCTCCACTGGAGAGGTAGCAGGAGGGCTGCCTACTCATATCACGCTACCTGTTTGGCCCTAGGCCAATATCACAAAACAAAGCTTCTGCAGCAACTGAGAAGAAACTATTTGCATAACTTAAAGCTATGTTGGAGTGTTGTGCTTCATGTCTGAGCAGTGTAAGTCTTGAGCTTTAAATAGCCCAACCCTAACATATATTTAAGAGCAATGTTCTTAAAGGCTGTGTTACATAAAGTAGAACAATTAGTGACACCATAGCAAAGTGCAAGATCCCCTTGCTTGCAAATTGACAAAAGCCAGCCTCAGTTAAGCAGCTAGGAGAAAAACTTTCCTGGGATATGAAACTCAAAAGAGGTCAGCCCTACTTAAAATTTGAAGAGTCTTACAATATTCTACCAATCCCAAATATCTCCTACCTGGTCTGCTGTGACCTCACCAGTTCTCTGACAGAGCCATTATGAGGCCAATCCTCTGGACTGGACAATAAAAGAGGAGTCATAATTCCTGGAAGGACACTTAGAAATGCCTAAATGTGCCATAGATACAAAGGGAGAGCTTTAGCTGGTGGATGGAAGTGGAAGACAACGTTTTTTTCCTTTTGGCCTTCTCCCCCTTAACATGTAGATCCAGGTAAGTTTTCATTACTCTCTTTGATTTCCTTTTAGTTGCTTCACAGTTTAGAAAGCATGGCTGACCAAGCTGTGCATCTGATCATCTATGAAACTTTTATAAAATATACACACCTAAGGTCTACCTAAACTTATCAAGTCAGAATCTGGAAAGGGGGGAGGTTTGAACAGGTATTTTTGAAAATGTTCCCAAAGGATTTTCTATGCAGACTCCTGTCTAACTACCACTGGAGGTCTAGATCAAAGTCAGGGTTAGGAAGGAGGTAACCTGAGGAACTGGTGACTGGAGAAATATGGCAGCTGGAAAGGAAGGATAGGTCTTAACCACTGCTCCCCAGGACAAGTCCCTGACATGAAAGGAGCACAGTGCTGAAAGGCATCCCTGTGGAAAGAGGCCAATAATTCCAGACCACATTGAGAACCAGTCCCTCAAAATGGACTGCCTGAAACAAATAAGAACCTTAATCAGTGTATACTGCCTTACATGTTTTCATTTCTTCCTGCATTTAATTTAATATTTATTAAACACTAAATACCAAGCACAAAGGTAGGTAAGGATAGAAAATCGAGTGAAACTAGACATACTCCCTATCTTCATGAAGTTTATATTCTAATATAGAAGGCAAAGGATTCAAGAAGTAACTATTATTAAATGCAATGAGCAGTTTGATGATAGACGGAATAGAATACATAAGTAGGGAACTAACCTAGTCTAGGGTATTCAAGGAGGACTTCTTGAGCAAGTCTTCATAAGTGAATATTGACCCAATAAAGAGAATGAAGGATGAGTTCAGAAGCTTTAGCAGTTTTCAACCTCAGTAGGACATTAGAATCACCTAGAAAAATTTTTAAACTTCCAGCTGCATCCCACACAAGTTTTGATTTCTAGGACAAGACCCAATGTCAATAACTTTAAAAGTTCCCCAGGTGTTTCCAATGTGCTGCCAAAGAGGAGAACTACTTTTCATTCAAGGAACTGAAACTGAAGGAAATTCAGAGCACTGAATGCAGGTGAGAGAGCAAGAGAAGAAGTGGGAGAGACTAGATCCTGTAAGCTATGCTAAAGAGTTTATATTTTATCTTTAAATCATAGGACTCTTTTAAGCAAGAGAATTTAATCCGATTCACATTTACTATGGTCACTCTGGCTGTGGTTGGTGAGAAAGTAATAAAGGGGAAGAGACTGGAGGTAGTGAGGACATTAGAAGGCTGTTGCAATAATCCAACCAAGAGAAGATGGCAGCTTGGACTAGGGTGCTGACAGAGGAAAGGAGAGAGATGGAGAGATGTGGATCCATCTGCAAAAAGGAAAATCAGTAGGAGGCAGTGATTGATTGGATATGAGGGATTAGGGAGAACAGAGAGTCAAGAGTGACTTCCAGATTTTCACTTGAATAGCTGTGTGAATTGGAACTTTTTATTACCAAGGTAAGAATCCATAGTCCCTCAAAGAACATTCTCCTCCAAAGAAACCGTCTGAACTATCCCAAGCAGATGAGTATTCTAATTAGGACCTGCTTGGGATTTCACCAGGCCCTAAGGGAGTCTTCCCTCCACCTACTTCCAAGGCAGTCCTAAACTGAGAAGATTTGAGGGAGAAGAAATCATGAAAAAGTGTTGGAAAGACAAATAAATAGAGAATAAATGCATTTGCATGAAGGGAAATTGATCCTAAAACTTAGTCTTTGGGAACACAAAAACGTGCCCTTTTGTGTCTGATCATAAAGTTGTGGTTCTATTTAGGAGCAAATTAAAGGAGCCTTGGACCATAGCCAGGCATTAGTGGCAATAGGATGCTTTTACCTGGGAGTGCTACTCTGGAGGATGCAATCAGAGAGCTTATCCACATATCACGTCTTCTAACCTGGAGGCCTCAGTCAGATGATCATCCATAACTTCTCAACTCCAGAATACTCCTCTATTTAGATTTTCTGCAGCCCCTCCTCCACCTCCAACAAGGAGCATGAGCCCTCCAAGTGTAGAGAGCAAAGCCACATCCACTAGTTCCATCATCCTTCTACATGAGGGGTGGCATAAGGATAGGGTCTCAGAAAGGAGCATAGAGGCACTGCACACATGGGGAACACTGTGGGCCATGTGCCCTGACCTCGCCACAGAAAACCTAAAAGCACCAGACAAAACTCCTTTTGCAAAACTTCTTTTGTAGGAGTTTCCCATAAATCCAACTTCAACAGAGACTTGAATGATTAAGCTCAGTAAAATAAAATAATTTTGTTTGGGTTGGTAAAGCACCTAAACTATGGTTATTAACTGTTAGAATGAAATGTTAAGCAACTAGATTCATTTCCTAGGGTTACCATAACAAATTGCCACAAACCTGACAGTTTAAAAATAACAGAAGTTTATTTACGCACAGATACAGGGTCAAAAGTCCAAAATCAAGGTGTCAGCAGGGCTGGTTCCCTCTGGAGACTCTGAGAGAGAACCTGAAACATACCTCTCTCCTAGCTTCTGGTGGTTCCACAATCTTTGGTGTTCTTTAGCTTGAAGATGGATTATTCCAATCTCTGCCTCTGTCTTCACATGGCATTCTTCTCTGTCTCTGTGTCCTCTCCTCCTCTGTAAGGGCACCAATTATTGGACTTAGGGGCCACTCTAATCCTGTATGATCTTATCTCTATACTTGACTAATTATATCAGAAAAGATCCAATCCCAAACAGAGAAAGAGTTTGAGGTTCCAGACGGACATGAATTTGGGGGGGACATTATCCAACCTACTAAGACAAGATATCAAATTTGGGTGTTACTAAATGGATGGCTAAAACCAACTATGTATACAAGGTCTAAAGTTTTTCTGAATATATGTAATTCCTTCACATACAAACAGGGAATTCCGGCCCTCCCAAAGCTTGAGAAGAACTATTCTTCCATCAAGGGTATACAAGTAGCTGTGCTCCCCTGCTAGAACCTCCAAACAAGCTCTCAAATGGAATTTCAAAGGGCCTATATTGTTTACCTCTGGGACTGGAAACACCCCCACCTCCACCTGGGCCACTGCTCTTTTCCCAATTAGTCTTTTTTTATGAATTAGAAATGTACTCTTCTCACCCTATTCATCATCACCTTTTTTTTTTTTTTTAAGTCCTGCCCTAAATTCCAACCTCAAAGAATCAAAATACAGCTGAGTTTAGGGCCTGATCATTTCTCAACTAATCAAATGAAATAGATTTGCATCATTTTCTACTTCTCATATTATTTAAAACATCTTAACATCTTACTCTGTTTTACAGCAAAGGGTTTTGAAGACTTACAGGATCACAGGACCTCTAGGGTGAAAAGGGTATTCAGAGTTAAAAAAATAAAAAGTTTGAGAATCTGTTTTAGAAATTGTGACCCTCCTGTGGTAAGATCTTCAGATACAGATAATAACATTATCTGAAACTATTCTGGTTTAAGATGTTTAAATAGCCTAATATATCACAGTCTGTTTTAAATGTAATACATTAAAACACACCTCAACACAAGCCCATAAATGAAACAAAGATGTCTTAGAGGAATAGTTTAGCTGTGCTGCTTGCAGCCTAAATGTAAACTCTCCTTTAGTCTAAAAGCATTAAGATCATAATAATGAAATTTTGCCATTAAGAGTCAGAAAGCACTTTTCTCTTTAAAAAGACAGATGCATTAAAATTTAATTATTATCTCCCTACCTGATTATCTGACAAGAATAAAGCACATTGGAGGAAAAAATACACATATGTTCACCCAGCACAAGAATATTTTTAAAGACTCTTCAAGGAGATGTTCCCCAATACCCACCCACTCCAAGTGAAAAAAACCATCAATTGACTAGATGTATATCAGTTGAAACAGAAAAGCCAGTGGACCAACTGCAGAAGCAAACAGATACAAATTAGGTGCTAGGGATGGAGTCTGCCTGCTTAATCCTGTGCCTATTCTCACTGTCTGGATAGCATACGTGCATTTGACTTGGTGTGGCATCTCATTAGCTGGTTTCTCGATCCACATTTATAACTTCTTCTTCAGGATAGGTAAGTTGAGATTCCTTTCTGGAGTGTGAAAGCTCACAGCAGCAGGAACACAGCATATCTCATCTCTAATTTATGACTGACTAACTGAAACTCCTCACTGTCAGCAAACTCTGCCGTGTTTACTGGTTTGACAGCATACACACATATGGCAGAAGCCAGATGGACCTTCTCCCCCAGCTTCGAGCTAAGGGTGCTTCATTAGGAAAGAGATGCAGCCAGTCTTTGAGATCTTTGAACAAGGCTTTCCCGCACGACAGGAAAGAAGTCAGTCAGTAATCGGGAAAGAAAAGGGCCTCCCCTACCCAAGAGATGAGGTCAAAAGAGAATTTACAGTTGAAGCCCATCAAGTTTTAAAGAACAAGTGGCCTGTCCTCTCATCCACAGAAGTTGAGCAGCTGCTTCCAAATAAATTCGTTGATATGAAGTCTGCATTTCATCTCCCCAGACAAGGGTACATAGGACAATAAATCGACTTCCTAAGCTCTGATCCATAGTTAATAGTGTCCAAAAGTTCTGGTAAACCCCAAGAAAACAGCAGTCTTTTGCACTTACAAATGTTAAAGCAAAGAACTTTTTGTTATAATGAAATATTATTCATAAGTTATAAAATAAAATGCAGCCCACTGAACCCAACCATTTTATTCTAAAATTTCAAAGAAAAAAAAAACATTTTCTTCAGTTTATCAAACAATACTATGTATTTTGTTGTTGTTGTTTTCTTTTTTTCCTAGCATGTGATATTCTCTGCACCTTCTCTGACCTCTTTTTCGCATCATCTCCAGCCTCCAGGTTTGGGGATATTTCTCAAGAGCAGCAAGTCTAGATTCCCATCAGCATCCTTATTATCCATACTTGAACTATCTGGAACAAAGATCTCTGCAAAGTAATCTGAAATCTTCCCTCTCCTCAAACCCAGAAATAAGGGTTCCTTGAGGGGTTAAAGGGTGCCAAGAAGAATTGAAGGAGAATGGACATTTGCCAAGGGAATAAATTGCCCAAAACTGTCAAACTGACCCTCTGATTCAGAGAAATCCATTAATTCCACCTGTCTCAGGACCTAGTTCCAAACTGAGAAAGGTCTAATCCCAGGAAGGAGGGGGAGGGAGGCTCATGGTTTAAAGGAATGGCCCTTTCTCCAAGACTTGGTAGATTTTATAGGAAATCAATTCTTCACTGCCCCCAAGACCCTCCAGATGATTAAACTCTAATGAATGGAAGCAGAGAGGAGGGATCACTGAACTTTGTTGAGAACTACCTCTGTATACCCTACAATTATTTCAAACTGACTTGAAAATTCACCTCTCTCTCAGAAAAGCAAAAAATTACATTTTGCTATAGAATGGGCTATAGAAGCAACTAACAATTTTCTCAACATTTTACAATGTAGTAAAAAAAATTTATTTCTCAAGAATAGCCTTGTAATTGAATGTTGGAATATATAGGGCCACTTCCAGCCTCTGCCATTCTAGGAAGAATGATTATATCTAATGCTTTTTGTAGGCACATCAGGACTCCAGGTTTAGTGGAAGGCATTAACCTTCTATTTAAATGTTATTTCGCAGCACTAAAAAGAAGCCCCTAGCATGAGGTTGTGGGTGGATTTTAGCCTGGTCCTTCTTCCCTTGCTAATGGGAATCTTTGCTAGGATTTGGAACTTAGTCAGTGGCCATTGTAGGTGAGACTCCATGGAACCAAAACTCTACCAACAACCAAGCAGAAGCTGAACAGAACGTCCGAGGCAGTACTTCCTGGGCTCCTCAGGGTGCTGTACTTTACGTTGGTCCAGAATACCATCCTCTTAAAGTGTTCCACACTCATCCTACCATTTGCACCTCAGAAGAACTGTCAAATGCCTTTTTTAAAAAAAAAATTACTATTAATACCCTTTTACAGATAAAGAAACTGCACCCTACTGGTTAAGAGTAGGAACAGAACAAACTCTAAGCTTTCTATATCCAAGAATCTCGTGTCCCCTTACATAGTATTTCCTCTGATAAGTGAATGCAACTGCTATTTAAAGGTCTAATATTCAGCTAATAGGATTAAGTCACCAATGGATTGGAAAACATAGGCTATGTCTCATTACAGTTTAGAGCATCTAAATATAATAAGACAACTCAGAGCAAGAAGAGGGAGGAATAAAAGCCAGCAGAGCTAAGTTTACCACTCAACAAACATACTCCCGAATCTCTCCATGGTTTACACCTCAGACAGCCGCAGTCCATGAGAATGGAAGTGAAAAGAAAATGCAAATTCAGCTGCATGTTACATCCACAGTAAATGCAAAGACAAATTAAGAATTAAAGACAAATGCAAATTACTCTGCTCATAAAAGAAACCTATACAAAAGACAGGGATTGAAAAGGCTCTGACAGTTATGGATGAATCTCTGAAGAGGCGCGCAGCGACCGTATTTCCAAATTCAAGTCTTTTAAACTGGTTAGAAGAATGAGAACAGCTGCTGCAAGGGAGGGAGGGAAACTGCCATTAACAGTAAACCAAGCTACAGAGTAAAACTGAGAATCCTGTCCTCATTGTCAAGGTGAGGATGAAAAGCAACAAAGGGCTGGAGCCAAAAGAATTCTCTCGCCAGAAACTCTATGGCAGACGTTAAAAGCTAAGCCCCTGGCAAGCCTTAGGCTGGGGGAGATGGAGGCGGGAAGAGAACAAAAGAGGCAAGGTAGAGAAAGAGGCGAGGGCTGAAAGAGAGAGGAAAACCACAGGATGTCAGAATGGGAAGGGCTGTAGAGGTCAGGGGTCATTCCTGAACTCAAATGACTGACAGGCCAGTCAGGTAATGGGGACCCTGACTTGGCTCAGAAAGGAAAGTGGTGTGGGAAACTGCCTAAAGGCATTCAAATTAACTCTTTTAAAAAAAAAGATATTAGACATCCCAACAGAATGTATCTCTGTACATCATTACTTTGTATCACTTTATAATTGAGTCCTTGGGTGCATCTTCAAATCTGTGGAACAGACTGGGTGTGTTTTAAATGTTAGTTGAATTAGTCAGTGGATAAATGAACCCTTAATTTTACAGATGAAGAAACTGGGACTCCAAAGGATTAAGTGGCCTTTCTAAATTCATTCAATTACATAAAAGAAGTTATCACTTGAGACTAGTTCCCAACCGTCAATAGAGCTCCTTCTCCAATGCTGCAATGCCTCCACAAGAAAAAAAAGGAAGAACGATGGCTCCATCAGGGAGTGAAAGAGAAAGACTCCCAGGTGTTTCAGGTGGTTCCTGGGGGCCTTCATGGGCAGGCTGCCACCCCTGTGCTGGAGTGAAGCATTCAGGGTTTGGCTTTTGGTCCAAGGCCTACAGGGCCCAAAGAGGCAACATGTATGAGTAAAGTGGGCCTCAGCCGATCTGACAAACTGGAGAGAGTACATGTTCTGTGTAAGGAGCAACTCTACCCAGTCCTAGGAAATCAAGAACAAGTAGGAATGTGGGCCAATCCTTTCTAAAACCTATCAAATTTTCAAGAGAATCCAGAAATCTGTATATTTATTTGAAACACCCTCATTTTAAAATGTGGCAACTAACTTGCTTTTAAACACAGTGAGAGCCAAATAAAACACCACTTCTGGGTCCAAGGTGGTCTGAGCATTACCAGTTGACAACTTCTGACTTTAGTCATGGCAGCCATTTTAAGACAAGGTGCAATGAATTCATTCTAAAACACTCTAACACTTCAGCTATTTAGAAGCTCATGATTCAAAAATGTTATTTTTGTCAAAGGATCAACTATATGAAGCCTGTATTATAGTTGAAACAAGTGCCTTCAGTGAGGCCACAGCATTTATATACTTTATCACATTTCCTAGAAGTTCATGTTCTCTGGATCCCTGGGTGACATTAACTTGTGTTTGCTTTTCTTATCTGCTTCCAGTTAGGAAGGTTGTCAAAATGAGACTTAGTGGCTTTCTCTTTTCTAGAATTTATAAAATACTTACCAGCCTTTACATGGCAACTCATTCAGTCAAGTTCAGGCCTCCAGTGTTACACAAGCAAGACAATAGAACTTTCATGGAGTTCAGTCTTTGTAAAAGCGCAATTTTATGTAATAAGATTGGATTAGAAAATGAAAACTTGTTGCATTTATTATGACCCAGACTAAAAGAATTCCAAAGCTTCCAGCCAACAGATAGCAACTTGTCTTTTATGGCTGCTTATTTATTTAATTTGGGGGGGAGGACTTTTTTTCTCCCCCGAAGCTACTAGAAAACCAGTTTCAAGAATTATCTAAGAAATAGAGTTCAAGTTGTTTATGAGGCAAAATGAGTTCCTGAAGAATGTCCATACAATGAGTTCAGCCCACAGAGAGGAGAGGCTGTAATTTAAACCTGTAGGAATGCAGTTTAGCTTAAGGTGCCTCCCCTTTCTCCTCACAAAATCCTGGGCTGTGGAATATAAAAGTGGTAAATGTTATATAAATAGTGCGTGACATTTGGAAAGGTTAAGAAGAGTCTCTTTACTCCTTTTCTTCCTTTCCCAAGTATTATGTTTGAGCAGTGAACCCCAAGGTTTCAGTATTCAGGTACAAGCCTGCAGGTCAGATTACTAGTGATACAAAGGTAGATCAGGAATTCCCACCCTGTTTGTTCCTTGGAAGAAAGCAAGTAAGATTGTGCACAAACATCACCCAAGCAAGGGTGATGTGGCATTCTGCCAAGGGGTCTCGGCGCTGCTGAATTTGCACAAAGCAAGCTTGGCTTTGCCTTCAGTTTCCATAAGGAATACAGGCACAATTTAGAGGCACTGCTTCACAAAACAAGTTCTGCACCATTTATTTGTGACGAGTCTCTGATTTTTTTTTCCCTTTAATCTTCCTTTTCAAAGAACTAAGCAAAGAACTAGGATATTCCTACTATAAAATCTGTGGAAAATGTTTCGTGTCTAGGATATCTGAGCAGTGAAAGTGTTGGGTTTTCCAATACATAAACACAGAACTAAACTTGATGGAAGACCCATACCAAGATGCCATCTGAGTCCTGCCCTGTCCCCAGGCTGAGCAGAATAGAAGAATGAATGAAAATGTTGAAATCTGCAGAGAATAAGGTTTAGAAATTCTCTTCCAAGTGAACCCACCAAAGGCTCTTCAAAATGTGAAGGAGAAAATTCTCCCTAATATCTAATTTACTTAAATTTTCTCTCTGCATGTTCCATGCAATGGGGCAAATATCCTCTCATCGGTAATATGAACACCAGACATTCTGAACTACATCCATATCCAAGCAGCAGTGTGTACATGGAGTTTCAGCAGATTGCTCTACCAAGGTGTAACAGCTATAAATCTATAAATCATGCACACGTATTTGGTGTGGTTTTCTTGGTCATCTGGGGACCCAGCGTCTGGTTTTTGAACAGCAAGTCAGATTTCTTCTCTGATTTACAAATATTTACATTCATATCCCACACCCCCTTTCACATGACACACACCCTACTAACACTAAGGTTAGTGGGTACTAGATAGTGAATAGTTGCATACTAATTCATTAATGATTGTTGACAGGTTAGTCTTGTGGGAAACCATCTTGACTCTTTCTAAACTTTGTTCAACAGTTCTTTCATTCTTTGTCTTCACCTATCTTTGCTCAACTACACACCCTTTATTGTACTAGCCATTATTCTGGGCAGGTGGTCTGACATTGAACAAAAGTCTGTATACTCCACTGTGGTCAACTTTGGATTCCCAAGTACTTGCTGCCCTGATTACCTGCACAAGGTCCTTTTTCAGTTGTGCCCTAAGCTAGGTATTTTCCCCTATCTTGCTTCCTAAACCCTGTAAACCTATCAAGAATTGAGCCAAAGCCATTTGCTAGATCTAGCAGTAAAGATAATGGTGGTCAGTGTCAATGGTGGACCAAAGACTGCAGGACCATAGAAGCTGAATTGAATAGGCAAGCAAGGTTGTATTTGTCTAAGTAGGAAAGGTGATAGCAACGACTATTTTTGTTTTGGTCATTTAGGTTTGGTCATTTAGGATACAGGCTCTCTACCCTAAGCGTTGCTACCCCAAGTGTAGTGTGAAGATAAGCTTCATCAGCCACACCAGAAAGCCTGTTAAAAATGCAGAATCTACAGTCCCACGTGAAACCTACTGAATTAGAATCGTCTTTTGATGAGATCTCCAGGTAAGTTATATGCACAGTAAAGTTTGAGAAATATTGAGCTAGAGCATTGCTTCTTTTTCTTTTTTTTTATTTTTATTTTAAAGATGTGGGGTACTATTCAGGGTTAGGTATACAAATGTTCATTATGCAGGTACCCTTGTTTTTTTGTTGGTTTTTTTTTTAATTGGAGTCTCACTCTGTCAGACTGGAGTGCAGTGGCCGCTCCCGGCCACGGCAGCCTCGACCTGCTGGGCTCCGGAGATCCTTCCACCTCAGCCTTCCGAGTAGCTGGAATTACAGGCATGCACAACCACGCCCGGCTGATTTTTTTGATTTATTGTAGAGATGAGGTCTCGCCTCCCCGCCCCCGTTCCCCAGGCAGATTCCCACTACTGCCAGTCCTGCTTCCCCGACCCCTTCCCAGCAGTTTCTCATTACTGCCAATCATTCTTTTATAATATTATGATAATTGTTCAAGGTCCACTCATGAGTGAGAACATGTGATACTCAGTTCTTTGTTTCTGTGAGAGATCACTCAGTATTATAGACTCTAAGTCCATGCAGGTTGCTGTGAAGTTCATGATTTTGTTCTTCTTTATGACTGCGTAATATTCCATCGTGTATATGTACCACATTTTTTTTTTATCCAGTCCTCTTTTGATGGGCAACATAGTTGGTTCCATGTTCTTGCTACTGTGAACAATGCTGTGATAAACATACGTGTGCAGGTGTCTTTTTCATAGAGTGGTTTGAGTTCTTCTGGGTATATTCCCAGTAGGGGGATTGTAGGGTCGTATGGAAAGTCGATTTTTAGAACTTTTAGAAATCACCACACTGTTTTTCATAGAGGCTGTACTCGTTTACACTTCTGTCAACACTGTAGAAGGGTTCCCTTTTCGCCGCATCTTCTCCAGCATCTGTCGTTTTTTGAGTTATTGATGATAACCATCCTGACTGGAGTTAGGTGGTATCTCAGTGTAGTTTTAATTTGCACTTCTTTGATGACTAGCGAGGCTGAACATTTTTTCATGTATCTGTTGGCTGTTCATATGTCTTCTTTTGAGAACTGTCTATTCATATCTTTTGCCCACTTTGTAATGGGGCTGTTTGTTTTTTCTTTTTGGCATGTTTGAGTTCCTTGTAGATCCTTGATGTTAGGCCTTTGTCAGACATACAGTTGGCAAATATTTTTTCCCCAGTCTGTGGGCTGTCTCCCCACTCGCTTGATGGTTTCTTTAGCTGACCATTTCTTCTTAATGATGGCTGCAATTAGAATCCCCCAGGGATATTTGAAAATGAATACTGTCCAGGTACCACCCCAAATCAATATCAGAATCCTTAGGTGTGAGAACTACACATAAGGATTTTATAAGGCTTTGTAGGTGATTCTAATATGTAACCAGAGTATGAGAACTACTTTCTTGTACAGAGCTTAATTTGCTTTACAGATGTGAAAACCTGACTTTAATTGGTTAAATAAACTGCTTTAGACCACACAGCTCATTAATACCAGACAAAAGTTTTAGATGACAGATTCTGTAGTTAGAAGAGCACATGCTTTAGTCAGATTCAAATCCTAGTTCTGTCACTTTCTAGAAGCATGTTTTGGGGCAATTTTTTTTTGGAGTGGGGCAAAACATTTTTTTTAACTTCTTTGTGATACACTTCCTGGGATGGGATGAATAATAAAAATTTCAAAGGGCTGTTGAGGGAATTAAAGGAGATACTGTCTGTAAAGCCTCTATTATAGTCTATCCTCTCTTTTTTCCTTTTATTTTAATCCACTGTACCTTCCAATGCACAACACTTGCAGGAATCTCAAATGAGCACCTATGTGCTCGCAAGAACTGAGGACTCAGAAACAATGGAACTGTTCTTGCTCTCAAGGAGATAGCTCTTGCCTCTCCTCCAGGCGAGATAGGCATGTAAACAAATTACTATGCAGCTTTTTAGAAGCAAAGCCAGGGGTCCTTGAAGGTAGAAAGGTACACGTAGAATCAAGTTTCCATTTGAGATTTCAAGGAAATCTGCCCAAAAGATGTGACATCTGAGCAGAAGAAGGAAAGAGAAGGCATTCAAGCAGACAAGGGAGAAGAGCATCAAAAAGGAAGACGCAGCAAGTCCAAACGCAAAGAAGTGTAAAATGCCATGGTGTGTTAAAGCACTGCAAGCAATTCAGTGCTACTATAGCGTGAAGTGAAAGGGAAGAGTAGCAGGGATGAACTGGTGAGTAGATGGAGCCAGGGCACAGAGGGCTTTCTCTGCTTTGCATAGCAGTGTGGACTTGATCCTCATGGTGTGGCCAGGGAAGGGCTCTAAGAAGTAGTTTGTTCAGGTGGTGTTTTGTAGAGAAAAAAGAACCTTCAGTGTTCACTCTGATATCCTCTAGCAGGGAGCAAGTCAGGGAGTATTTGGAACTCCAGGTCTTCACGTTATCACCTGGATATCACTGAGCAGTCAGTCTTATAATACGTGGAATGCTGTAGGACTGATAGTTGTTAGTAGGACAACATAGTTGTTAGTGGCAGATGTAAAGCAAGAAGGAAAAGGAGGGAGAAAATCTAGAGATCTGGGGAGTATTTAATCATTGTTTATAAATTCCGTTTCTGTGATGGTGCTGACAACTATCTGGGAGGGTTTTCTTGGAAACAATTAAATAAATTTAGAAATAAAGAGCCAGCCCCTCTGTGTGTGTCTGAAGTCTCTCCTGCTATCTTCCCCAGTATAATTTAAGGCTTCCCTCCCTCTAGCCTAGATCTGGCACATACCTGCTCCATTCTTGGGTTGAGTCCTAGACCACTTGGATTTACCATATGTATTTCACCTTAACTTTATATTCAATAATTTTTTTCACAATTACAAAAATAGTATATGCTAATGATGGAAAAGTACATATATACTCAAAGAAAAAAATTTAAATCACCCATAATCCCATCACTTAGTGATAGCTCTTAAAAACACTTTAGTGTATTCCCTTCTAGGCTTTTTTTTCCTAAGCATACATTCACATATTAAAATTGTTGATAGAGTAGGATTATACGATATATACTTATTTATAACCTGCTTTTACACATACTTATTCATTGAGTAGGACTAGTTCTAGTGCGTTTCTTTTTAAGAATGAATAAGGAAGTAATGTTAAGACAGAAGAGGGAGCAGCCATGTGCTAGTTTAGTTTCTCTGAAGAAACTAGAAAGCAACTCTGCAGACAGACATAAATGAAGCAGATGAGCAGACTGAGGGAGAGACAAGGAACCACAAGATTTAAGAAATCTGGAGAAAGTAACACCCATTCTTTATGATTTTTCTAGTTAAAGCTCTGGTACCCTGTGAGCCCCAGCTGACTTCTTTCCCTTGGATCCCACGCTATTGACTTGTATCTTCCTAATAAATTTCTCCAGTTTTTCTTTTTTTTGAGTTGGAGTCTCACTTTGTCGCCCAGACTGGAGTGCAGTGGCCACTCCCGACCACTGCAACCTCGGCCTGCTGGGCTCCGGCGATCCTTCCACCTCAGCCTTCTGAGTAGCCGGAATTACAGGCTCGCGCTACCCATGCCCGGCTGATTTTTTTATTTATTGCAGAGATGAGGTCTCGCCAAGTTGCCGAGGCAGGTCTCGAACCCGCGGGCTCAGGCAATCCACTTACCTCAGCCTCCCAAAGCGCGGGATTACAGGCTGAGCCACCAAGCCCGGCTCTCCAGTTTTTCTTAAGAAGGGGTTCTGTTTCTAACAGGCAAATAATTTCTAACCAAGGCAAAATTCTAAAATATACTAAGGAAGATTTGGGCATAAGAAAGCAGATGGTTAATGGCTTGCTTAAGTAAGCAAATGATTTTTGTCTTAAACGTAAAACATCCCCCAAATAGCCTATTCTGTTCTTGCTAAAGTTTCTATGCCATGTTATTTCTCACCCTCAGACGTTAGATGAGAAATTTTATTTAATGCACCATGACAACCTGTCAAAAAGAATGACCACTGTGCATTGTGTGGGCCAAGCGTCTCGATTTGTTTTCCCTGGAGTTGGATAATTGCCCTGCTTGGTCCTGTCTTCACTGGGGGCCAGGTATAATAACAAACTAAATCAGTGTCCAAACTGGGATTGTTCAGTGGTCCTTACCATTATAGATTTATATTACCAGCGAGGTATATTACTCTGCAGAGTTCCAAGCCCAGGGTATGGCAATGAGACCTTGTGAGAGCTCAAGGTCCTTTTCTAAATATCCATTTAAGAGTACAGCCAAAGGCATTATGGACTTTAAAAGAAATTCTGGTGAATTATCTCTTAGTTACCCTGTGACCTAAGTTTATAGTACATTATACTTGCTATTTTTTTCTTCATTGAATTTTGGTACAGACCAATCCTTTGTTCAGGTGGTATGACCTCAGAGAGTCCTTCCCTAATCACTCTGTATAAAACACCACCTCTTCTATCAAATTCTATCTCCCTTATCCTGCTTCTTTTTTTGGATAGTACTTAGCACCCCCACCCCCACCCCCCCCAACATGGTACCATTTTTATATGTTGATTGTCAATCTATCTCACCAGAATGTAATTTCTTGAGGACAGGGACTCTATTTGATTCATCTCCGAATACCCACTGTGAAACACAGAGCCTGGCACATAATAGGCCCTTAATGAATATTTGTTGAATGAATGAACTCCTGGACACAACATCCTAAGACTTGGGCAGGGATTAAATCCTGACAAAAATAGGATGCTATAATATTTTCCTTTCTTGCACCCACAATGCTGATTTCTACTTAGACTTGGTCAAGAAAGTCAAAGGCAACTGGTTACCACTCTTTTCACCTCTCTTTTCCAACCAGTTCACTGGAACACTGAGTTTCCTTTGTTGCCTCAGCTCTTAAACACCATGTCCAGCTGTTCCTTCTAAATTAAAAATGGAAGGAGGTAACACGTGGGCTTCATTTCCATAATGCCATAATTCCCAGCCCTGGGATACTTCCCGCCACAAAGTGCCTCTAATTACCTCAAGGGAACGTCATTAAAACTTCAGAGAAAGAATCATTATAATTCATTTGAAGTTTTAAATAAACATAGACCGCATATGACAAAATCAAGCAAATATCGGTGTAAGTATTAAAATGGTAAAAATGCTAGGAAGCCCTGTTTTAATAGATTTCAGGGGTGAGACCCACAATTCTGAGCGGCAGTTATTGTGATATATGCCTACTATACATTTCCAAAAGGACTCACCTTTGAATTTTCTCTAATTTACACACTTCACCCACTCTTGTTCTAAATTACCAGGTCAAGAAATGCCTCCCGTTTTCCTCCGTTAATCTGCTGCTTTGCCCATTAAGCTTCACATATTAAGTTTTAACTTATTGGCTTCAGTGACACTCAATGATCCCAAAGGGGGGTGGGATAAAATATGTGTTTTTCCAAGGTGCCTGTATGCCTGGATTGCAGTTTCTAATCTCTTCACTATTGCTTGCTCTGTATCTATGTGTCTTATGGAAGAACTATTAATCTGTAATCTCACCAGTGCATTTTTCCCTCCTCATAAAATCCAGGGATGTTCTAATTAAGGATAGACTCTGGCAACAAATTATATAAAAAGAAGCACTCAGGCATCCAGATAGAATTCAGACCTTTGACCGTTCACATCTGGGCAATTGGGAAGCAGGTCTGAAATTTTCTTTAACCAGCCAGCCAGATTCTGCTGCTTCCCAAAGGCAATAATAGCAAATAAATAGTAAACAAACAAATAAATAAATGCAAATTAGACTCGTGTTATTGCAGACGAAGCTATTGATCTGTGGTATACAATTTGTGAATTATGAGAGGCAGCATATAGAAAAACACTGGCTCTCATAGCAAATGTAGGAAAACACAGGCTTTCATATTAAAATGACCTGCATATCTGAAGACCCGTATTTGAATCCTGTATTTGAATCCAGGCCCTCCCCTACAGGCTGTGTGTTAATTTTCTCTCTGAGCCTGGGTTTCCTTATTGGCAAGATAAAAATAGTATACCCAATGCCTCACAAACTTGTTGTGGTGAAAATCTATTGCTGTGTTTAAAGTACACAATGTGAGCTCTGTAGATGATACTCACTGCCTCCATCTCAAATTCCCATATTCTAGACTACAAGTCAGAAGCTGTAAAAGTACTTATATCCCTATTTTTCAAATGAATAGGGCCAAAAATAGAAACTGCATATGCCTGAATCTGACCACAGGAAGGTGCCACTGTAAAGATGAAGGGAGGAATCAGACTTGACCTTAAGAGTGAGGTGATTATCTGAGGGCATGTTTGCTAAAGGGTAGGACTCTCCTTCTCCAGGTCAAGGTTATCTGGACAGGGAGGAAAGCAGTCCAATAAATGAATAACCCATAGTTCTTCAACACACAGCAATGGTGGCGCCGATGGATGTAGCCATCGAAGTCACTGGGGATCCTGACCAAGGAAGAGCTTGGGAGTAAGATTACCTTAGGCTAAAAGAGCAGAGGAGGAAGAAATGAACACAATCAATAAAGACTATTCTTTCAAGTAGCTTCATTGTATAGGGAAAGTCATTCTCTTCTGCCTCATTGTGAGGACTAGAATTTTTTTTTTCACCTTTTATTTATTTATTTATTATTTTAAAGATGTGGGATACAATTCAGGGGTAGGTATACAAATTTTCTTTATGCAGGTACCCTTGTTGATGAGGTATGCCCCCTCCCCATCCCCTGGCAGTTTCCCACTATTGCCAATCCCTTTCTTATAGTATTATGATAATTGTTCAAGGTTTGCTTATGAGTGAGAATATGTGATACTGAGTTCTTTGTTTCTGTGATAGATCACCCAGTATTATAGACTCTAAGTCCATCCAAGTTGTTGCAAAGTTCATAATTTTGTCCTTCTTTATGGCTGCATAATATTCCATTGTGTGTATGTACCACATTTTTTTTAAATCCAGGAGGACCAGAAATTTTAATGCCAGAAATAGTGCAAATGGGAACGCTAGGTTACATCAAAAGTCTCAGTTATTAGAATAATCTTTTCCCTTTCTCCCCTACCCCTGCAGCTCCTCAGCTGTGGTTCTCTGGATGCCACAAGTGTCTTCCCTGCCTCTCTGCAAACTTATGAGCTGCACTTACTTGACATTGTTGCTTTGGATCTTCCCACGGTACAAGTGAGTGTGCCTGGAATTTGGAGTCGGGAGTGAGACAGACAAACATGACTGGTATTTTGGCTCCACCACTCATGGGCTGTGGGGGTTGAGCAAGAAACTAAAATATCTTTGTGTCTCAATTTTTCCATGTTTAAAATGAGAATAAACCGGGCTCGGTGGCTCAGTCTGTAATCCCGCACTTTGGGAGGCTGAGGCTGAGGTGAGTGAGACCGCGGGGTTCGAGACCTGCTTGGGCAACTTGGCGAGACCTCATCTCTACAATGAATCAAAAAATCAGCCAGGCATGGTAGCGCATGCCTGTAATTCCGGCTACTTGGAAGGCTGAGGTGGAAGGATCACCGGAGCCCAGTGGGTAGAGGCTGCAGTGGCCGGGAGCGGTCACTGCACTCCAGTCTGGGTGACAGAGTGAGACTCCAACTCAAAAAAAAAAAAAAAAAAATGAGAATAACAATAAAGCCTAGCTAGGGATGTTATGAGGATTGAGTTAATATTGCATAATACTTAGAATAGCGCTGAGCACATTGTAAGTGCTCAATGAATGTAAACTATTAATGTAGTGGTTAGAATGTTTGTGCTAACTTAGCATGCCTATAGCTAGGAAAAGTCCCTAGTTCACCTGACCCTGAATTCTGTCTTGCTCTAGTCCATCACATAATCCTGTGATTAACCTTTTTTCTCTCTGCCAACTTGAGTTAACTATTCTCTTGCTCAACTCTCTATCTCTGGTCCTGGTAAATCCTGTCTCCAATCCAGGCGCTATGCCACAGAAGAATCCTATAATAATAACTATAACAATTGTCTCTTATTATTGCTTGGCACACACCAGGCACCATGCTAAGAGTTTACATGCATATAATCCTCACAAACCCATGAGATAGTCATTATAAATAAGAAATTCAGCCAGTCAATGACACAGTCAGAATCTGAATCCAGTTCTGTCTAATTACACAGTCACACTTCTTAGCCCTGAGTTAAATTTCCTACAGAGGGTGTCAGATAACTGACTCCTGCTGGAACATAGGTTCCCTCAACATTTCCTCTTTAAATTAGATATTTAGGAGTCTATGCAGTGGACTAAAAAAAACAACTGCAAATTCTCCCAAACACTCTTGAAATTCATCAAAAAAATAATGCTTATTTTTTCACCCCTTCAGCCTGATGACTTGTTTTGCCTAATAGATAGGGGCAGATACAACCTTGTACTAGTTACAAGTCTCAGAAAGTCTTGCACACTTACACTCACTTTTTTAGAATCCCCTGCTACCATCACCGTGTAAACAAGTTCTGGAGAATAAGAGCCTTCACAGAGGAAAACCAAAGCACCACAGTCAGAAGCCAGTCAGCCTCAACTGACCTGGCACCCAGTTAAGGATGCATGAATGAGCTCCAGCAAAAAGCAACCAAGTCAGATTATCAGAGCAGCCCAACTGAGCCCAGTCCAAATTATCAATCTGCAAAAGCAACATTTAAGAAGTGGTTATTGTTCTAAGTCTCTTCACTATCTTAGTGAGTTTGGGCTGCTAAAACAGAAACAAACACACACACACACACACACACACACACACACACACACACACACACATACACACCCCACAAACAAACAAATAAAACATAGACTGGATGGCTTAAACAACAAACATTTATTTTTCACAACTCTGGAAAATGGAAAGTACAAGATCAAGATGTCAGCATATTTGATGTCTGGTAAGGGCCCCCTTCCTGGTTTGCAGATGGCTGCCTTCTCTGTGTGTTCTTATATGGAGAGGAGAGGAGAGAAGAAAGAGAGAATGCTCTAGTTTCTCTTTTGATATCCCATCATAGGGCTCTACCCTTATGACCTCAACTAAACTTTACACCTCATAAAAGCCCCACATTCAAAAACTATCACATTGGGCACTAGGGCTTCAACGAATTTTAGGGGAAATGCAAACAGTCAACTCATAGTAGTCACTAAGTTTTGGGGTGGTTTTTTGTGTAGCAAAAGCTCACTGCCACACTCTATGGTTTTTTTTTTAATAATTTAACTAGAATTCACTTTCTTGTCTTCTGTTGGAGTTCTTATTTACCATTTAATCCCTGGTGCTGATCTTTCTGATCCCTGTTTTAAAGATACTGCTTTTGATTGGGACTTGGGCAAGAGAAAAACAGTATTAAACAAGATCCCACTTGTACTCCAGTAATAAAACTTCCATAGCTGAGATGCAAACCTATTCTCTTTATACCAAATTTCATGCCACGATAAATTGTATTGTAGCAAAGTACCCAGATAATTGCCAAACACAGAGCAACAGAATTAAATTCAACTGCTAATAATAGAGATCCAACTGTGACTTAAGTGCCCATAAATCCCCATCTTCTTTTTAAAAAAAGACATACTTTAGTCAACCCAAGGCAAATATCATACTTCAGTCAACCTAAGGCTAATATCAGTATTCCATGAAATCAACAGTGATCCAGGCTCCTTATGTCTTTCTGTTTTGTCACATGTGACTCTCATAGTCCAAGATGGCAGTTGGTTTTTCAGTCATTATAATCTGGATTCTAATCAATAGGAAGAAAGACTTGAGCTTCTCCCCACCCTTGCCTCCCATCCATTAACAACTCTGCTCACACAGCACTATTTCTCACATCTTCGTGGCAAGCACTTTAGTCACAGGACCACATGTCCCTCCAAAAAAGGCTAGGATGCGTAACCCATGTTCTTTTGCTAAGGAAGATGGACAAATGAGTGTTGGAAGGTCATTTGCAATATCTATAGCAGATACTATTTCATTATCATCATAACTAGGTATCAGGTTGTTGACAGTACAGACCAACTTGATCTAAAATCTGAGGTTTAATATAGACATGTTATTAAAGTCTAACAATCTTTTCAGAGGCATCAAAAATAATATCAATTGGAAGATTTGTTTCATGAAGAGGACTGATAGGATGCTTTTGCCATCTGTCAAAGTCTGAGGTATTGGGTCTAGTACCTGAAGTGTTTACCAAACCATGACTGAGGCAGTTATTGGCAGCATATTGCAGCCCAAATTTTACCTCTGACCTCCTGACTTGTATATCCAGTTGCCTATTCAACATCTCCTCTTGAATGTTTTAAAGGAATTACAGATTCAACAAGTTCAAAACTAAAGTTATTTTGTTCCAAAAACTCAGTTTTTTTCCAGCCTTTCTCATCTCAGTGAACAATACCACCATTTACCCACATGCTTAAGCCAGAATCCTGGGTGCCATCCTTGGCCCTCTCATTTTCTGAGCACCTATTATTCACTCAGGCACCACATTCTGCAAATTTTCACTCCCTGATACCACTAAGTCTACTTATTTCTCTCTATCTCCAAGGCCACCACCCTAATCCATGCTGACTTCATCTCTTGCCTGGACAGCTGAAAGAGTTTCCCAGTTGGTCTCCCCACAACCATTATTGCCACCTTTCTAACCCATTGTCTACATGGCAGCCAAAGGTTTACTCAAAAACATAAATGAGATTATATGACATACCCACATAAAACTTTTCAATGCTTTTCTACTTCCTTCAGCATAAACGCTCAAATTCTTTACATGTCCTGCAAGGATATGTGCTTCTCCAACTCATTCTGTTCCGCAATTCCACTGACTCACTATGATCCAGTCATACAACCATCTTCAGTTCCTCAAATATACCAAGTTATTTTTTTGCCTCAGAGCCTTACACACACACCGCTCCTCTGCATAGAATATTCTATGTTTTTTCCCTCACCAAGTTAATGCTCTCTATGCTCCAGAACTCAGTTGAATGTCACTTCCTCAAGAAGGGAAACTAATCAGGCTAGTCCAGCACCCCTATTATCAGAGACTCTGATAGTACAGCACACTTTTCCTCTGTTGGCCTTTTTACTGTGGTTGAGTATTTAATTCTGTCCATGGCTTCCCTGCTAGAAAGGATGCTCCATGAAGATGGCATTGTTCTCTGTCTTGTTCAGAGCTATATCCTTAGTTCCCATAGTAGTGCCTACCATAGAGCTCTCAATAAATATTAGTTGAAGGAATGAGTGAATAAATAAAGAAATACTGTACTATGCAAGAACATGTCTTCTCATCCCAGGAGGTCAGCAGTGGACTTGACATAGTCAAGAGAAAAGATGCAATCACTGGGGGGTAATATGAAGAGGATATCCATAAATAGGTTTACTATAGAATATTTTTACTCACTGTAAGATTAGAGGTCAGCAATTATGGCCAAGTATCACCAGCGAGCAACTGAAACAGGTCTTTTCATACTCATCCCCCCTAAGCCAACTACGCTTCAGGTCCTTAGACAAAGCTGATGGGTATTTGTTGGGTTCAGATGTAACCATGAGGTTCACTGCTATGGCAACTTTGCCTCATTAAAATATAAACTAGTGGTTCTGGTTTGATATGTTCATTGAGTACCCAAAGTCTCTAGAATGATGTCTGCTAGAGATTCAGTGCTTAGAAAATATTTGCAGAGTGACTCTCAGCATGCACAGCCACAAGTAAAAAAGAAGTGAGTATTAGCAGTCACAATTTCAAAACAAACTCAAGAGGCAGGGGACAGTTCAAAAGTGTACAGACAGCCTGGCACGGTGTAGTAGACAGCCTGGCACGGTGGCTCAAATCTGTAATCCCAGCATTTTGGAAGGCCGAGGAGAGAGGATTGCCTGAGCCCGTGGGTTCAGGACCAGCCTGAGCAACATGGTGAGAACTCATCTCTACAATGATTCAAAAAAACTAGCCAGGCGTGGTAGCGCGCATCTATAGTTCCAGCTACTTGAAAGGCTGAGGCGGAAGGATCGCCTGAGTCCAGCAGGTCAATGCTGGGGTGGCGGTGAGTGTGCCACTGCACTCCAGCTTGGACAATGGAATGAGACTCCAACTCAAAAAAAAAAAAAGATGGTGTACAGGCTGGCATAAAAAATAAAAAACCACTTTGTACAAGGGGACACTATAGTCTTTAGTTCTTAGAGTTTTGTTGTTGTTGTTGTTGTTGTTGTTGTTGTTGTTTTTGACCCAAGCATAGAAGCTATAGAGCACCTCATTTGAATCACATTTTTGTCACCTTTCACTTTTCCCCTTAGAGCTTTGCCAATTTACTTTGCTTTAAAGTAGTTTTTCAACACCAGTTGGTTCCCTTCATTTTATAGAGCACATTCTTATACCATTTGAGCCATACTATAAACCAGTTTAGCTGTTTTCAGTTCCTTTCAGGACATTAAAAAAAAAACAAAAACAAGCATCAGAAATGTTAAGGTGCACACCCAAGATAGCACAGTTCATGAAATACCATAGGAGAAATATAAAGAGGGTGGAAAAAAACTATTTTTCTCTCACTCAATGCAGAACACTTCTGTGACAAGATGTGTAGGGTTTTTTCCCCACACACTAAGCAATTCTCCAACAGACACCAGCTAGATGTCGTCTAATTCAATTCAATCCTGATGCTATCTACCTAGAGATAGCATCAGATCCCAGATTAAGGGTTCAGGTTCCCATGCCAGATGCCAATCACAAGCAGTAGGTCGTCCCCTATACAATACTTCTGACTGACTAGCTATAAATCAGGGTTCCCTCTATTTCATCCTTGGGTTTTATTACTTTGCTAGGCTAACTCGCATAACTCAGGAAAGCCCTTACTTGCATTTACTGACTTATTAAGATGGATATTCTAAAGTATGAACATTCTAAAGATGAACAGTCAGATGAAGTGATGGATAGGACAAAGTATAGGGAAAGAATGTGGAGACATTTCTATCACTCAGGAAATTCCAAAGGTTTTAGTAGCTCTATGATTGGAAATGAGGACAAATATCAAACCTATTCCATATTTTACCACAGGGGACTTGACATAGTCTTTTACTTCTAAATTCTATTCTTCTTCTACCATACTCACTTTCATAATAGATGATGGCCACAGAGAACAGAATAGCACATTCAAAATCAATGACTAGGTCTGGGGGCAGGGAAACTATGAAAAGTTGAAAGAGAGCATTGTGAAGACACTGAACATGACATTTCCCTTTTCTTAGTTTCAAGTGCACAATCTCTGTCTCTCTGACAGCTTCTTCTGTTGTGGTTTAAAAAAAAAAAACAATGCATATGATTTGCACCTGAAGTCCACTGATGTTGAAAGGATAAGGCAATCCAATGTCCTGCATTGGATGATACAAGATATTGTCACGTTGGGACAGATATTTGCCCTCCCACAACATACTTCAATATATTTTAAAGACCCACTGTTCTAGAATTCAGTTTTCAGCTACTCCAAAACATTCAACAGAGAAGCAATTTTCTGCCTCTTCTTCCTGAGCTATCACAACTGTCATACTAATCTCCACTCTCTGTCTTGCATTGGCCACAGAATCTGACCTGCAGTGTGTGCTCAGGCAGGATCAAGAATCAGGCATTGTAAGCTTTTTTATTTGAATGGAGCTGTGAGTTAGGGCCCTCACTGATTCTGTATAATCACAGAAGACTAGAGTTGGGGGAACTGAGCCATAGTAATCAGATTGAAACTAGATGCTATCATAAGATCAATCTTCTGAGATGAGGAGTTTATTAAAATGCAGATTTGGAATCAGTTGTACCTGGGGTGGGATCTGAGATTCTTCATTTCCAGTAAGTCCTTAGGGGATGCCAATGCTGCAAGTGAGGGTACCTCACTTTAAGTAGCAAGATGCTAGACTAGAATCAGCACACACCCCCCCCCCAGTGGCAATGTTTTCATTGTATATATACTCCACAGCATTATACAGTGTGTCATTACAGCTTTATGGGATTATTTGCATACTATCTGTTTCTATTTTAAAAAATTGTAAAGTATTGAGGCTGTATCACTCAAAGTCTAGTCAGGTAAGCAGAGACCATACCAGGTAGTTTCTTTCTTTTTCTTTTTTTTTTTTTTTTTTTTTGAGTCAGAGTTTCACTCTGTCACCCAGGCTGGAGTACAGTGGCATGCTCATGGCCACCACAGCCTTGACCAGCTGGGCTCAAGTGATCCTTCTGCCTCAGACTTCCAAGTAGCTGAAACCACAGGCATGCACCACCACACCTGGCTAATTTTTTGATTTATTATAGAGATGAGGTCTCACCAAGTTGCCCAGGCTGTTCTCAAATCACTGGACTCAGGCAATCCTCTTGCCTCTGCCTCACAAAGTTCTGGAATTATAGGCATGAGCCACTGTGACTGGTCACACCAGGTAGTTTCACAGAAGGAATTTAATTTAGGAAACTAGTTACAAAGCTGTTTATTACTTTGCCAGGCTAACTCACATAACTCCAGAAAACCCTTACTTGCATTTACTGACTTATTAGGATGGATATTCTAAAGTATGAACATTCTAAAGATGAGCAGCCAGATGAAGTGATGGCTAGTACAAAGTATAGGGAAAGGAGCAATTGTGAGTGAAACAACCGAAAGTTTACTGCTACCATCTGTAGGGCAAGAAAACAAAAAAAAAGGACTGTTACATGAGCCCAAGACATGTATTGCCTGTGGGGGCTAGATCCATGGCAGAAGTTATGTGGCAGGAGGTGGCACACAGAGAAGATGTAGACAGTCCCTAAGTGGGAGGTGAGGGACACAGTACGAAGTACCATTGCTTCTCCTCTTCTGCTTTACTGTCCCTTTCTAGAGTTTCCCATGGACAAATCTACCAAGAAACCACTTGACAAGGGACCTGGAAAATAGAGTTTATGGAGCAAAATTGGGAAATAAGTCTGCTTGCAAAAACAGCTCAGCAGTGGGGACGTGTCTACTTTAATTACACTTAAAGTATAGTGCCTAGCATACAGTAGACATTCAGTAAATATAGGTTGAAAGACTAAACAGCTAAAGAAATAAAGGTCAGATACCCTTATTATATGCACACATATAACACTACATGGGCACATTCTTATTAAAACCATGATAGTCATCTATGGCCACTGGCCTTGAAATTCTCAGCCTGTACTCATTCAAAGTTACCATCTTGCCGAGGCCCCTGCCTATTGATGTACATGGTTTTCCCTGAGCAGTGAATATGACAAGCGGCTACTACAGTTGAAAAAATTTATGTTTCAATAGACTATGGCCCACTTTGAGAGAATAGGGGTGAGTAAACATAAAAGACGCTCAGGACAATTTAGTTTCACTGTGCATTTTCTATAGCCAGTGCAAGCATGGTAGTGAAACAAGCAATATACTGTTGAGCAGAAATTTGACTTCCTCTAAACATTCATCTTTTGCCAGTCAGTCATTCCCTTATAGGACAAGCTGGACTATTATTGCTTACTGCCTGGCTTTCAAGGATTAACACAGACTGCAGAAATCACTAATAACAGCAGCCTGATATCACTTACTGAAAACCCATTATGGACCCGGCACTTTGTCAAGAACGTTTCATGTTTTATATCATTTAGTCCTCACCACAACTCAGTGAGGCTGGCACTATTATCGCTTCCATCTTACAAGAGAGAAAACTGAGCTCAGAGACTAAGAATTTCTGCTCAAGATCATGCCCAGATAAATAACAGAGCTAGACTCCAACTCAGGCAATGTGGCTTCAGAGCCACTTTACATCTCTGTTTCACCAAGGGAGACTTCCATCATAAAGACATAGATTTCCTCGTGTGGGCTTAGGCACATAATTTCATTCTTCAGAGCACAGCACTGTGCTCACTCTACAAACTGGGTCAAGATTCCTTATATCTGCTTGTATGTGCCTTTTTCTGTGTCTATACATACCCTGGTATATCGTCTTCAGAAAGGACTTCAGATGTCCAGTGGCTCTTGATAATCTCAGCAAGTTCTTCAAGAGATCTGAATCAGATTAACAGCAGTTCTCAGATTTCTAGTGGCATGCTAAAGTATAGCTACACAAAACAGAGTAAAGATGGATCTTTTGAGCAGTTCTTCCTTACTCCTTTGTTGATGGAAAATAACTATGACATAATGCCATAAACTCTGACCCACCTGACCAAAGTCCATGAAGCACAGCAATTTTCTCCGGCAATCTACTTAGCATTTGTCAGAACCAAGTTTTACTGGGAAGGACAGGCATTCTAAAAAAAACTGTCACGTGAGATTTAGATTCCAGAAGTTGTACTGGGCATTTATCCTATGTCAACTTCTCTTTAAAGAGTGCATGTGTCAGCCAATAAGGTATCCTAAAGCCCTCCAGAACCCAATGGTATGGGGTAGGAGAAGTTTTCTTTTTGGCGCAAGAACACAGAGCAACCCACTCAGCCTCCTCACCTTCCCCCTTTCAGAGGCTGCCTATGGGGCCTTTCAAAAGAGTGAAAAGGGAGGAATAGGTACCTTCTTCCTCCTTTCTGAAAAGTTGTAGAAAAGCTGTCAACATTAGCTCAAGAAAATTCCCATTTTTTTTAATGACTATAATTATAGTACTGGTTGAATACCCTTACATGAAATGCTTGGGATCAAGAGTGTTTTTGATTTTGAATTTCCTCAAATTTTGCAGTGTTTGGATATATATAATGAGTTATCTTGAGGATGCGACCCAAGTCAAACATGAAATTTCTTTGTTTCATATACACTTTACAAACATAGCTTGAAGGTAATATTATACAATATGTTTAATAATTTTATAGATGAAACAGAGCTTGTGCACATGAGGTCAGCTGTAGAATTTTCTACTTGTGGCATCATGTCAATAGTCTAATGTTTTCAGATTTTGGAATATTTTGGATCTTCAATTTTCGGATTAGGAATTCTCATTCTGTATTAAAATATTTGACAATCCAAGCCTATATCTATCAATTACTAGTTATTTAGTGACTGCTGGCAAAATGGTAGCAAAGATGTGGCCCTGCCCTGAAGGAGCACACAATCTATTTGGATAGTGTGTTTGTTATATATTTCCATAATAACACTGAGTAACAACCATGCAAAATGAACACTTAGTGCTTGTCCATCTAGATCTGCTGACCTTGACTGGGTTCTCTCACATGTCTGGGACTTAGCTAGCAATAGGCCGATCCAGTATGTCCTTGGTTAGGTTGACCAGGGTGACTTGGTTCCCCTCACATGTTTTTCATTCTCCTTCTGGGACCAGCAAGTTAACCTGGGCATAGTCCTCTCTTGATAGCCCCAGAATGCAAAAACACAGGCAAAGTGAACAAGAGCTTTTTTGATATAATCTGCTAACATTTTATTAGCCAAAGCAAGTCACATGCCAAAATCCAGTTTAAAGGGAGGAGAATAGACTCTGTCTATTTAATGAGAGGAATTGCAATGTCATGTGACAAAGGACAAGATCACAGAAAGGGGTAAGAATTGGGTCTAAGAGTAGAATCAATCTACATCAGGGAGCTAAAAGAGAAAATACTAAGAGCTAAGAGAGAGTCTGTGACCAAGCTCCTTGGGCATGGCCTTCATTATCTAGTTGGTTCTGACCTACACCTCAAGCTTCCTGTCTCCTTTCCTACCCATATCACTCTCTTCCTCTCACTAAGTGATCTGGGTGTTCTCTCACTTCCTGTCTTAGACTCATTTCTCTCTTCCTGCCCCCCTTCAAATTAATTTAATTCAAGTGACAAAGAATATAGGGTAGAAAAAAGCAGACTCTGGCAGGATTCTGGGCTGGTTTGACTTTAAATTCACAACTAAGGTAGGAACGACTGAGTGAAAATAACTAAAGAGATGATAAGGATTTTTTTTAAAAAACAAGTTTATTCTTAAATGTACAACAGGCTTCAAGACAACACTTTACCTATAGGTGGCAAAAGAAGTTATGGCACGGAATACAGATATTTAAATATGAATGGAATCAACAGTCACCATCACTCTAGGAACAAGAAACAGCTTACTTTTTCCCAGAATTCTTAATGCCACCTGTGGCCAGAGGACCTTTCCCCGTGGTCTTCGCTTTTAGCTCTTCAAGATTCTTCTGCTCCTCTTTTTGTTTCTACTTAAAAGCCCTATCTTCCTCATCCACCTCCTTGGCCTGCTTCTTGGGCCGTTTCAGGGGCTTCTTGCCACCTTTGCAGCTGGACATGGTTCCTGCCACCTCAGACCCTGCCACATTTCTCTCTTACTGGAAGGCCCTTTCATCCCCCATTTCAACTGACATATGCCTAGTAAACTTCCACTCATTCCATGAGCCTCAATTTGGCATTCAAGTCCTCTGGCGAGTCTTTTCTAAACTCTAGATTCTGAATGAGGGGCCCATCTGCATGCCCCCCAACAGCCTATTCCCATCCCAACATGGCACTTGTAATTCCTTATTGTCATTTCCTGTTTTCCTGTCTCTAGCTTCCACTAGATGGTATGCTCTACGAAAGTGGGGACTGTAGTCTCAGGGCCCAGCAGAACCCCTTGCTCAGAGCACTAAAAATAACCATGTTTGATGAATGAAACTGCTCAGTGCCTTGGCATAGCTGGGGCTGGAGAAAAGGACAACAAACAATGTATTCAAGAAGGGAAGGGCCAGCTTTCTCCTAAAACACCTGAGTAGGAATGACACAGGTTAGAGAAGGCCCTGAAAGCTAATAAGAAAATGTAGACCATGGATGGGAGTAGAGCTCCATGGAAGGTTTTCCAAAAAAGGGCAAGTGGGGTCAATTAGTTGACCAGATACTCAGGAGCAGTGCTGTTCAACACAAATGTGGGCCCACTTATGTAATTTGACATTTTCTGGAAGCCACATTTTAAAAAGTAAAAATAAACAGGCAAAATTTATTTTAACAACATATTTTATTTATCCTAATGTGTCCAAAAAGTTATCATTTCAACACGTAATCAATATAAAAAACTAGCAATGAGATCTTTTACGTTCTTTTTCTCATACTATGTCATTGAAATCCAGTGTGTGTTTTATGCTTAAAGCGCATCTCAGTTTGAACCACTCACATTTCCAGGGCTTAATAGCCACAGTAGCTAGTGACTACTGTGTTGAACAGTGTAGCTCCAGGGGCCAAGAAATCATCTGGGACTAATCCAGGATGATAATAGTGATGAAAATGATGACAGTATTGAGAATGGAGAGAAAGGCAAGTGCATGACATTCCACTGGCAGAATTAGCGTGTCAGCTTAACTGAGAGAGAGCCGGAGCCCTGGTAATGTATATGTACACATTTGGCGTTCAGTCTGCATTGGAAAGGAGAATCAGTTCACATACAAGCTGTGATTTTGTTCATATTTCTGTTCTCAAAGATAACTATTTGTTAGTGAAATCTACCACCTTTATCCAAGCCATGAAAATAGCAGAAATACTCTCTGAGGCTGATTCCTAGTGTGGAATACAAGATTTGTAGAATTCGAGCACCACTTCATAGAATCCAAACGCATTTTTATGTGCTGTGGGTCACAATCAATTCAATTCAACAGCCTTTGAATGGGTTCCTACTAATTGGAAGCTTGAGCTACTGAACAATTATCCTTGGGTGAAGAGTAAACAAAAGTATAATTTATTAATATGCTAGTTATTCTCCCAGTTACACAATTATCTTACTGTTACAGATTTATTTGGGTTGTGTCTATGTGATACAAATGTGTTCAGATATATCCTAGTAGACTTCATGTTAAGCCATATATAGAGGTTATCTATTCTAAGTGTATTTTTCTGCTTTAATTTCTTCATTTTACAAGCAAAAAAGTCAAAAAAAAAAAAAAAGAATTTAAAAACGCCTAAATGTAGTTGATGGAAGATTTGATGAGAGAATCCTGGTTTCTTTCTCCTCCCAGGAAAGCACTTCTTCTGGAGTTTATTGTATATAATACACTGAGTTTTATAGAAAAAAATTAAGCAAACATTCACACGCATTAAGTAATTTTTAAAGATATTTCTACAGCCGTGTGTGTAATAAATGAACAAAACACTAATTTATTAAACAATTTCCTGTTTATGGGAATATTTTAAGTGTACATGTTTCTAATAAAATGGATTTCAAGCAAAGACCTCAAGGCACTAAATTTGATTTGTCCCCAAACTGTATCTTCATATTTGTAGATAACGCTTTTACTCTTATGAGCATCTTTAACATATCTTTTTAAATGATCTGGATTGACTGTCTAGACTGTTTCAAGTTCCCTGGATAATTTCACAACTCCCTCTTTACTCTGACAGTGCTCATGTGACCTTGAGTTAAATTAGAGAGCTTTCTTCTAAATGCTTCATATGCACTATATACGTCACTTAATATTGAAGATTTTTGTTTTAAAAGTATGGGGGGAAATTTCCTGTTGAGAAATATTAAATACCACTTATCTGAGGTTATCAGGTTACATGACTGCCCATTTCCAGCCTTTTCTTTCTGAAAATGAATCCATTGTTATTGGAATTTAAAGAAATTAATGCATTTTTAATCAAATCAATATACATTTACTATAACAAGCACACAATCCATTTTGAGTTGAGCACCATGTTTTTGAAACTAATAAAGTCACTGCAGGTCAAGAAACAAATGTATTTTAACTTAAATAAATATATATATTTAGTTATATATATACATATATATGTGCTACTAATAATAATGTGATTTCATCATGAGCACCTAATCAATCTCAGAAATTTGACAAAATCAGAAAGACTTTGGAATAAGAGGCAGATATTCAAGTGAAAAATTCTCTTGTTCTGCTTTTTCACATGACAATGCGGGCAATTAAGACATCATAAATTAGTTTACAGGGCATTCACTTTTCCACGGGACAAACTCATCTCATGAAAAGTGAGGTCCTGAGGGTTTAGACCCTTTGGATTCAACAGGTAGTTTCCAAATTTGTCACTAAGGAATTTATTTTTCTTACAAGATTTCAAACTGTTAAAGGCAGGGATATATCCCGAAGCATCCCATAATTTACACTAATTATATCCAGAGCCACAGAATATCAAAGACGCTTGGAAGTAATCTAATCCAAGACTTTCAATTGCAGATTCAATATGAAACATAAACAAATCTTATGTCCAGCTGTTAGCACTTCTTGAAGTAAACTTCCACAAATTTGTTAATCAGCCTCTTAGAATGCTACAGTATTTTTTTAATCACTATACTAATATTTGTTAAGCTTCAGCTAAGTGCAGTGAGTTAGCACTTTAAGCTTTAAGGCATTGACCAAGACTTTAGCTTTCAGAGATTTGGTGAGCAAGTCTGTATTGACTCTTTTCAGACCCTTCATGACTTTATAGACTTCAATCACACCTCTGCCAGCCTTCATCTTTCATATTATTCCATCCAAACTAAAGACATCTGAGGATCTGAAACATTTGGAAGCATTCCCTTTCATTTTCAGCAAAGACAAAAATAGAAGTTTCCATTGTGCTCTCAAGGAAAAAAAAAAATCTATCTTTTTGGTACTTGGTGTTGTCTCCAACAATGTTGGTTGTCTCCAAAAATGGATTCTACAAAGTGTATCTCTGTAGAAGGCATACCAGTGTAAACCATTTAGACCTATGAGAAAATTCAACATGAATATCTATGTCCACTTTCACCTTGAAAAAACCTAGTCTTACTAGAAGCAAACTTTCAGAAGTAGAGAGGGTGTCATTTCTTTCTTTGGTATGCATTGAGGGAAACATGTTGCCAGAGGAGAAAGGTACACTGTTTCAAAAATGTCTTGCACAAAATATTTCTACTTTATCTTGTACATAGATATTGCTGACTTCTTTGATTTAACAGAGTCTATGGGTTTTTTTTTTAATTAAGAATTTTTCTCCTAGCATGGGTTGTAAAATGCCACTGTCTCTGAGTTAATTTATCAGTTCTATACATTTCACTGTGAACTGCTTTAATCAGTTTGCTTTCCTTACCATTACTGATATAAGATGAATACTACGATAATCATGAGTTTTGACTGGTAAGATAAAAACAGAAATAACAGGCACTGACAGAAGGTCAGGTTTGAGTTGGCACACCAGTGAGAAGCATTAGGTCACCAGTGTGTAATCTGAAGTTTTTGACACGTGGGCAGGAGGAGCAATACAAGAGAGAACAGGGAGAATGACAGAGAAATGTAGGAAAGAAGGAAGAGGCCAATGCACCCAGACAACTGCAGGTATTTTCAAAAGAATATTGATTGAAATTTTACAGTCAAGCTGGGCATGGTGGCTCATGCCTGTAATCCCAGCGCTTTGGAAGGCAGAGGCGAAAGAATTGCCTGAGCTCAGAGGTTCGAGACCAGCCTGAGCAACTTGGCGAGACCTCATCTCTATAATAAATCAAAAAATTAGCCAGGCATGGTGGTGCATGCCTGTGGTTCCAGCTACTTGGGAGGCTGAGGTGGAAGGATCACCTGAGTGCAGCAGGTCAAGGATGCAGTGGCCGGGATTGTACCATTGTACTCCAGCCTGGGCGAAAGGAAAAAAAAATAGAAAATTTACACTTATTTTCTCATTTAATTTGCACAATTGTCTTGCACATTATAGATTATTGCACTGATTTACAAATATAAAAAACTGAGGCTCAAAGCATCTAATGAAGTTTCCAAACACCATACAGCTAATCTGCCAATTATTGAATAGTGTATATTAAATCTTTTATATCAACTCATGTCAATTTTCTCATAGAATCCTCACAATAATTCTATAAAGTAGGTATTATTATCTGAACTTTGAAGTTGAGAATAACAGAGGCTTGGGAGCTCAAGTTATTATCCAGAGCTAGTAAATGAATGAGCTGGGATTCAAACCCAGGTTTTTCTGATTCCATAACCAATGCTCCAAACCATTAAGCAGCACTACCCCTCAAGCTCAAAGTCAGAGCTTTTCTTCTACCCCATAGCAACTCAGGGCCTTGATGGTGAGAACTCTGGTTTCCTGCTTGAGCCTAGAGTCAGCAGTTTTTCTAGAAGGCTTTTTGTGTACCCCACCTCCCTTTCTTTGCTCATTAAGACTACTCAACAAATTTTCACTCTGTCCTCAGTTATGCATGTTTGCACACAAAGCCTTTGTCAGAAAATTAGGTGTCCTGAGTGATGGGTCCAGATCATCCACCCCTAGTTGTATGGCTCTAGATCAACCACAGAGCCTCTCAGCGATTAGAGCCCTCCTAGCAACAAATTCCAAAATCCTACTTCAATCTTCCTTCAACCTGATGTACTGCATATCTTTTCCTAAATATTGAAACTTAGCACATACTATCCATAATAGCAGAAACATGGAACCAAGCTGGGTGCCCACCAACAGTGGATTGGATAAAGAAATGTGTACACATACACCATGAAATACTATGCATTCATTTAAAAAAAAAAAAAAAGCCTGTTCTTTGCAGCAATGTGGATGCAGTTGGAGGCCATTATTCTAAGCAAATTAACAAAAAAGCTAAAAAGCAAATACTCATGTTCTCACTTATAAGCAGGAATTAAACACTGGGTGCACACAGGCATAAGACTAGAAACAACAGATACTGGGGACTCTTAAAGGAAGGAGGAAGGGAGGAAGGCAAGGGTTAAAAAACTACTTATCGGGTACAATGCTCACTATTTGGGTAATGAACTCAGTAGAAGCCCAAACCTCACCATCACACAATATACCCATGTAACAAACCTGCATATATACCCCTTGATTCTGAAATTTTAGAAAAAAAGATTAAAGAGATGGCACGTGGGGGAAAAATAGTGTATGCTCAGCAGTTCCTGGAAGAAGTAGAGACTAGAGGAAGAGGACGTCTTTTTTAACCTCTACTGTTTCCCCTGCCACACACAAAGAAATGTTACTGAGGATAGCATGTAACTATTATGTTCTTGATATGGGTAGTTCATAATATTAGCTCTGATGCTTAGTTTGTTTGCTTAATTTGTTTTATAAACTGGATTCCACATTGTCACTAAGAGTAATGCATTTATTCATTCAACATCTATTAAGTACCGAATTTGTACCAGGATCTGGAGGAATAGACATGAATGCTTATATAGGAAGTGGGTACTGTGGGATTTCACGGTGTAAAGGAGGAGCTAGACAATCAATTATTATGCCTAGATAACTTTTCATGAGCATCCAGTATATGCTAGGCAGTGTTCCAAGCGCCTTACCTGTATTATCTCCTTGAATACTCATATCAGCCCTACGAGGTCAGTACTAGTGATGCCCTGGTTTGACAGATGAAGAAACTGAGTCTAAAGGAGTTAATTAACATGTCTGAAGTTGCACAGATGGTAAGTGGTGGAGTTGGGACTGGACATCAGCCTTTAGGTTTCAGCTTACACATGTGTGCTATGTTCTCATAGTACTTGTACTAAGAGTTGTCATAAAGATATCTGTTGGAAGCTATGGAAGCAGAGAGAGAGAACACAAGACCCAGTTAGAGCTCCGTGAATTTCTGGAACTGAATTTGAGGTCTCTGATTTTTATTGGAGATAAAAGGGGGGGGTGAAGAGGTTCTTTTCTTCAGTATTAATTTATCAAATTCATTGTAATTAACTATTACTTTTTCCATAACATTAATATTAGAATTGAGAAAATTTTCATCTCACTTCATTAAATTAAAAAAAAAATCTGTAGAAACTCATTCACTTTGGAATTACTTATTCAGGTTATTTGTTTTACTTCAACACAAACTATAAAACTATTAGGACAAGTTATCACAAGGATAAATTCTGAATAAGTGCAGAGCTTTGGAGCAAAGTATAAACTTAATGACTTCACACATAGTGTTTAACAAACCAGCAAAAAGGTGTTTCTTTTTAGGGCTCTCTTAATTGTGCTTCAATAAAAAAAAATTTTTTTAAGGAATGTGATTTTGCTTCATTAACAACAACAACAAAAAGGAACATGGGAGGTGGTAAATGTCTTCTGAAAACACTAGCCTGAGACTCTGTCAACACTGAAGCTTACTTTTGACATTCTGAGTCAGCCTTGTGTGAGCTTTTTTAAATTTTCCCTAAGCAGAGCTCCCAATTCCAACTTTATCTTCTTTCATTGCTATTTTGTTTAACTCAAAATCAAAGATGAATTTGAGACCAGACAGTAAAACTGACTTGCTCCTGGGATATATTTGGTGGGGTCAGAAGGGCAGATGAGTGAAAACCAGCACTTCATTGTTCTTTATCATTTCCTATGATGTTACAAATGCTAGTCATCTGTGTAACCTCTAGGAGATGCTGAAATTCTACAGAGCATTCTCACTGCAAGAAGGGTGGCAAGGAAACCAGAAGAAACAACCTAATTTTTAGGGTTATGCCCATGCGTGCTTATGACAAGAAGTATTGACAAGCTATTTTCTCTATCATCATCTCTCGCCCACCCCCACTGAACACTATGGTAGAGCTGTGAGCCATGCCTGAACTTGAAGGCCATCCTTAGGTCCTTAGGCATAATCTGGAGGCTAAAGGACTACACACTGGCTAGCCGGAGCCCTTAAGCAAGCATCAGTGGGTAAGAGCTTTTAGACTTATTCCCCTCACTTTCCTTCTCTACTTAATTTTCTAGCCCTGTCTACACCTTAAAAAATTTCCAAGAGCAAATTTCACTGACCTACCTTACCTCCCGGATAGTTGTTTATCTTTAAAGATAATTCCCTAAGGATTATTGACTAGAAAAATACTGTGTCTTGAAACATCTCTAATAGCTTCCTCGTTTTTATCTAGTTTTTTTGCTTGCTCCAAAATGCCTTTGGGATCTGTTACCATATTTTTTATGTTAGCCTTCAAATCATTTTACTATTTTTTAAAATCTATTTAATTCTAGTCCAGTCAGAAAGTAGAGGACTGAATAGTACCGTCCCTTGACATCACTTTTGACTTCAAGATTTAATTATCCCATAAGAATTTTTAATAGAAGTATCAGGACCAACAAAGAAAAGCAACCATAAAAGGGAAGCAGGATTGGCTTAGGTTTAATACAGAAAAGGAATTCCTAAATATCTGAGTACAGTAGAACTAAAACTTTGTGGAATCCCTTTTTATTGTAGACTTTGAGGGTAAACTCATTTTGCCCTCTTCTATTCAAAGACAATTTTTTAATACCTTAAATCAGTGTTTCTCAAAATGAACTCAGAGATCATCACTTCAGAATTACATAGGGTGTTCCTAAATATTAGATTCCTGGGCCCTGCCCCAGAATGTAAATTGTTAACAAGCATCCTAGTTAATATTTATGCACCACAAAGTTTAAGGACAACCACTGAATTAAGAAGACAGTTCCAAACAGTATTGCCAGGTATTGCCAAACCTTGCTAACCAGTTTCAAATCCAGGTGGAAACCTTAGTTCCCAATGATTGGACCCTTCTATTAACACCAGATTACAATGCTAAAGAACTCTGGGAAAGGAAAGTGATCCCTTGATCCTTCAGTCTGCTGAAGTACTAGCTAAGTTGATTTTTAAAATCTCATCATAGAATGTTTAAACTCTAAAGAGCCTCAGAGATTGTTCTGATCCAACCTTCTCACTGACCAACTTCCTCACAGAAGAGGAAAGTGAGGATAGAAGGTTGCAGCTTATTCAAAGGCAGTTAGCTATGAGGGTCAACAGACAGCTTAGAATGAACCTTTTGGATCCTGTTCCAGGGCTCATTCTACTTCACAGGATCAAGTTCTATGTATACAGACCACTTTTTAAAAGTAGGTTTTTTACAGCTGCTCTTTGATGTATTCATTTTAATGACTGCTGAGCATTTATTTAAAACCCACGGATGAGTAAGTTACAAAATGGACCACTCATTATTACAGCTCACATTTTACAAAAATTTACTAAAGTCATCCTTTAGCATCCAGCTTGGTTGGTAGTTGCAACTATATTTTAGAGAGAGAGATGATAGGTAGCTAGAGAGAGATAGATGATTGATAGATACATGATAGATAGATAGATAATACACATATACACATGGTGGTTGGAGCAATGCTCAGAAACATTTCTAGCAGAGCTATTGAATGTGCTAAAAACAGGATCGCTTGTCATTCTGCTCTAATGTTTATATATTTATTCATTTAACAAATATTTGTTAAGTGCCAACCACATGCTAGGTAGTATGCCATTCCAGTGGAGTTGCATTGAGTTCTAGGGTCTGCATGTGAAGCAAAGATCATTAAATCAAAATTATCCTTGGAAAAAAACCCACTAGGGAGACGTGTAGCCCCTAATTTCTCCTGGTTCTTTATTGAGTACCAGATGAAGTTGTTTGCTTGCTTTTAGTGGGAATATTGTATGAAAATTGTCTCATTAAATATGTGAGTCACCCATGGTACAAAGAAATACTCAGAGAACTGAGACCAACTCAGGGAACATCTTGGGTTCACATCTCCCGTGTCTAGCTCATTTGTTAGGTGGAAGGGCAAGCAGAATCACTTTCCCCTTTTAAATTATGTTTCTCTCTTTTTCCCCCAAGTATTAATTTATATAGTTGAATCTCAGTCATTTAAATCTAAGTATGTTGGTACCTCTTGCCATTTGTCATAATCTGTCCTTATTTTGCATTATCCTGCTTAATCTACATGCTATTTTCTTTAATTGGCTGCCTTAGTTCATTTTTTGTTGCTATAACAGCATATCTGAGATTGGTTAATTTATAAAGAGAAGTTTGCTTAACCCACAGATCTGCAGGCTGGGAAATTCAAGATTGGGCTACCACATCTGGCCAAATCTGATGAGGGACTTGTGCTGCATCAAAACATGGTAGAGAAATGAAAGGGAAACTAGGTACATGCAAAAAAGGAAAAACATGATAGGCAACCTCCCCTTATAACAACTAACTCTGGAGGAAATGAATTCATTCCTAAGGGAATTAACCCTAAAGACACAGTCTCACAATAAAGGCATTAATCCATCTTTTTTGCCTAATTACCTCTTAAAGACTCCACTTCCCAATACCAATATATTGGCAGCTAAATTTCAACATAAATTTTGGTGGGACAAACCATGTCCAAACCAAACCATTGACTTCTCTTCACCATCTGAAGAGAAAAATGCAAAAGACTTTTTTTCAAGAGGGGAAGCCTCAGTTTCAAACTATTACTAGTGTCTTAAGTCTCTTAATCAATTATTGTCCAGTGTTTTTCCATCTTCCATTCATTGTCCCTGCCCCCCATGCCTTACTTTTGGCAACTCAAACTGGGGTTGACCTCTGGAATGAGTAGAGTGTTCTCTGGCTTGAAGACTACTGACCCCTTTCCATAGTTCTCTTGATGCTTTCGGGCCAAAAGTGGAGCCCAGTTTCCTTTGATTTGCATAGTTCTTGCTTCCTAACATGGCCCCATTCTCCTTGTAAGCCCAAAATCTTGGAACAGTTCCAAATAACATATTTGGATCCATAATAAAGTGTGGTTACACTTCTTTCTATCAAATTACCTAAGCTCTTAGGAGGGAGGGAGAAATTGTGTATAAATTGTTTCCAGAAAGCATTTAATTCACTATCCATTTATCAATCCTATGGAACAAAGGATACCATGTGGTACTGAATTACGGAGACTCTTGTTCATCAAAAGTAGGATTGACAGCAACAGCTTATTTCACAGGATCCTCTAACAGGAGGTCATTAAACCCAATGACTTCTTGATTGGCTCCGAATTGGGAGCCAAAAGATGAAAGACTCTACATTTCCCATCTCTAATCTCATGAGCCACTCAACCTAAATCCAGAGCTTTATTGTCAGGCATCATACTACATGGAGCAGCATAATAAACCCCCAGCCAGATCAAGCTCACCCAAGCTATAGCATAACAGCATCAGGATCAGTAACCTCCAGGCTAGTGACCACAAGCCATGAAGAGCTAACGTTTCCCCAGCTTTGGAAAATCTGAAAACATCATTGCCACCAAGAGAAATAGTAATGGAACAGCTGGCAAGCACTGAAACTTGTATTTTATTTTGCTTTTATTTCTCAGTTCTCATTATGTTTCCTGCCTGCCACCTTTTCAATAAACGTATCTTAATGAAAAACTTTCAGGAAAAAAAAGTTACTAGAAACATGTAAAGAAATATTCTTCAATACATAAGTGGTAATTAAAATGGGAGCATGTCCGGAGGGCAGAAAATGGATACCTCTGTTAGAAATTTCAAAGCTAATTAAATACAGCAATATAAATACACCATTAAATTGCATTGTAACCAACAAACAGATATGTGAATTATTGAGCCATATATAAACTTTGGGCCTTGACTGCAGAAAAGGCCAAAAAGCAAACAACAAAAAAAGGTTCAAATTAATTGTATAAGTAATAGGATCCAGGAGGGCAAAAGGCTTAAAAATGAAACAGCTAAAGTATTGAAGCATAGAATCTAAAAAGAAGAATCCTGAGTTAGAGAGAGGGAGCAGAAGAGAATCAACAAAGACGAGTTCAGAGGTTATTCTGGTAAGTGTATACCTTGTGGTTTAGATCGCAGCACTGATGCCAATTTGATTCCGAAGGCAGAATATGTTTTTAGAAGCACAGCTGTGGAAATAAAACATGGTTCTGTTTTGAATATAATATACAGTACTATATATCTTTCTTAAAAGTCTGCTGAGGGCCTCCATTTCTGGTCATGATGGAGTAATAGGTATAAAGTCTACCCTCTCATTTAAATAACAACAAAAAACACAGACTAAACATTTGAAACAGCAGTTTTCAGACATTGGACAAGAGGGTCTGAGTGAAGGGAAAGTAGGTGAGTTCTACCTTGACCTTTCCCTTTTATTGCCTGAAGAGATTCTAGGCTGCATCAAGTGGAAGAAACCCAAACCACACCTGGCCTTCTCCCTGAGCTGTGGTGGAAAGAATTGAATGTTCAGAGAGGAAGACCCCAGTGGCTAGAATTCATAGCACACAGGACCAGAGAGGAGAGAGCTGCACAGACATTATTCTGGAGATCTCAGTGGGTTGCTTCATGTCTTCAACTAAGTGCTGAACAGCACATGCATTTAGGAAACTACCTTAGGCCGGGTAAAGACCACTGAAAAGGAGCAATCCACAGAGCTCCCACAGGTCTGGAAAAAGTTCATGTTTCCCTCCACCAGAGTGAAAATCTCATAATACTCAGGGCATAAGATAGAGTACTTATCAGTCCATTGCCTCAGTACTGAGTGAAGGAAAGTCTTCCCTACACCAAAAGTGACTCTTATCCCACCTAACAAAGTTTAAAAACATGCCTACAGGATCACATTGTCTCAAAGTAACTTAAATGTGTCAGGAAAAAAACCTCAAGAATATTTAAAAGAAAACAAAAACATTCAGCACCCAACAAGATAAAATTCACAGTAACTGGCATCCAAGAAAATATTACCAAGTATGCAAAGAAGCAGAATGAGAAGAAAAACCAATAATTCGAAACCAGCTCAGACACGATACAGATGATAAGATAAATGGACAAAGACATTACAATTACTATAAATATATTCCATATGTTTGCAAAGGAAATTCAGGGTTTCTCAACCTTGGCACTACTGACATTTTGGACCAGATAATTATTTGTTGTGGAGGCTGTCTTCTGCCTTATGGAATGCCTAGTAGAATTCCTAACCTCCACCCACGAGATTCCAGTAGCATCCTCCCACCCCTGTATGACAACCAAAAATATCTCCTGACATTGCCAAGTGTTTTCCGTGGGACAAAAGTCACCTCTGGTGGAGAACTACTAAGGTAGAGGAAAGCATGAGCAAGTTAAGAAGAGCCACAACCAATACAAAATAGACCCAATTCAAATTTCTATAGGTGAAAAAATGCAAGGAACTGAAATGGACACTGCATGCAGTGAACAGACTAGACACTGCAGAAGAAAAAAATCAGTGAAATCTTTATATATACCAATAGAAACTCTCCAAAATAAGACAGAGTCTACTATGCAGTATAGATATCTATTGCAGTAGATGCTCAGAGAATAGAGTTAGACATTGTCATTCACAGAGCTCTTCTAGTGACCCAGGCTAATGAATGAGGATAGTGGAGTGAGAGTAACAGTAGTGAGAGTAGTGAATTCATACAACAACCACTACTAATAATAATGTAACCTCAGAACTAGTTAATATGTAGTTGTTTTTTTGTATCAGACACTATCCTAAGCATTTTATAAGTATTTTTTAATCAAATATTCACAACAATCCTGAAATGCAGATGTTCCATCCCCTTTTACAGACAAGAAAACTGGATTTCAAACCAAAAAATTTATTTATTTATTTCAAAAAAATAAAAGACAAAGATTACACAGCTACTAATGGCAAAGTAAGAATTTGAACCCAAATCTGTTCTACTCTCGAGCCTGTGCTCTTCACCATGGGGTTTCCCAAAACAAAATGATGGTTGAAAGAATGAAATTTGAGAGATATTGCTAAGAAGAATTAAAGTGGAATTTGATAACTGACTTGAATATAGAAAAAAGGAAATACTGTAAATGGAAGGTATATTGTTCAAAAAATAGCAAAAAGGTCAAAAATATAAAGTTGTATATGTATACAGCCCACAGAACGTTAGTGGTGGAAGGAATATAAAAGATAATCTCTTCCAGACATGTGTGCATGTGTGCACATACATACACTTTTAAAGAGTAAAACAAACACAGGGGTCTAGAGAATTTGCTTTCCTTCCTCTCATTTGTTGAGTGCTTTGAATGACTTGCTTGGTTCCCCACACTAGTTAGAGATCATGCCAAGACTGAAGCTCTAATCGTCATGCCCTTGCTACTTCAACACCCTGCTTCTCCTGAATAAATATGCAAACGTTCCTACCCCATGCCCAGCACATGGCAGATTCTTAATAAATATTAGATGTTTCTATTGACAACCAATTAAGCCATTCAAAATGACTTATGCATATAGACGCAGCATCATTGCATAGGCCAAATCCGCTCTAAAATTGGCTCAGCCTTTTCTTCACGGAATAATCTTATTTACTATCAAATGACGTAGCCAAGTCACAGTGATGGGGGAAAAGAACAGATGTTCTTAGGATTATTTCCCCTCCCATAGTATGTTCTTGAAACCCTCTCATGCTAAAGTGCCTAACGCCCGAGCAGAGTGGGAATAGAATAAACAGTTTCACATAAACATTGCCCGTGTTTACAATTATTTTCACAGGAGGGATGAGCTGATGAAGGCAGTCAGTCTGAATGTACAATTACATAAGCATGACAGAAGCCAGGTGAGCCATTCTCCACAGGGCTCTGTAATGTTTAGATTCCATGTCAGCTTCACACCAAAATGCTGTCCTTAATCGCTTTATCCCCACATTCTGCTCACACAATTGGTATGCCCAGTTAGGGATGGCTCTCTCTGCATGAGATTGCTGTCCTGAGCAACTTGTAGAACAGTCTGCCTTTAAAGAGCCTCTACATTGCCCTTGGCACCAACATTTCCTAATGTTTATGTTTTTACAGGAGAGCACTGGTGATAAAGCTCTCGGTCACATGGAGGTGCCTTTTTGCTCTGGCAGTTCACAAGATCTTCAGTTTTATTTAATGGCTTAACTGCTTCATAATTGCTCACATTCAGCTGCTCCTAAGCCTGAATGATCTCAGCTTTTAATATGCCTTGTCTAATTTTTAGCCACATCAATCTATACAAGTAGCTCATCACTACTCTGAAATGCTAATGCTTGTCACATATTTCAATCGCCTCTATGAGACCTTGTTCCTGCATTCATAAATCTATTTAACTTTTCAGGACCTTTATTTTCTTGTCCCATGATTCAAATACACACACACACACACGCACACACACACACACACACACACACACACACACACACACACACACACACATATATATATATAAGGCTTAATCTTCTCCAAGGATGCAATTCTTTAAAAATATGAAACAAAAGGCCGGTCTCAGTGGCTCAGCCTATAATCTCAGGCTGTAATCTCAGCCTGTAAACTTTGAGAGGCTAAGGTGAGTGGATTGCCTGACCCCACGAGTTGGAGACAGCCAGGGCAACTTGGCAAGAACTTGTCTCTACAATAAAAACTCAAAAAAAAAACCAATTAGCTTGGCATGGAAGCATGTGCCTGAGGTTCTGGCTACTTGGAAGGCTGAGGTGGAAGGACCACTGGAGCCCAGCAGCTCGACGCTGGGGTGGCCATGAGTGTGCCACTGCACTCCAGCCTGGGTGACAGAGTGAGACTCCAACTCAAAAATATATATATATGTGAAAAAAATATATATAAGTAACCTCTTTTTTCACACATGCTGTGTAACACTGTTAGTAATTATTTGTAGCATTTCACACCCTTCTTTTTATGATTATTTGTATCCTTTTCTTACTCTCCTTCTTGTTTGGGAATGTCTTGGGATAAGCTAAGGAGGATAACTGGGGGTAAGGGACGGTTACCCAGAGACTGGGTGGTCAGAGGCTACACTGAGAGGTGGCATCTGAATGGAGACCTGAAAAACTGGAGTGATCAGTCACAGTGAAAACTAGTTCAATATTCTCACATTCTATAGCCGAACTATGGAGCTATTCAGTCAGTTACCACATGACAGTGGCCTGTTTCATCAAAATACTAATTTCTACAATGAAGTAGGTGATGCTGTCATCAGAAAAGGGTGGAAAATAACAAGAAAAAGTTTCTAGAGACATCTGAGCTAAGAGGAAGTCTAAAGACTCCATTGTACAGACAAAGTAGGGACCACAGGTAGGCCCAAACTTTACCTGTACGATATCCACTTGTATACCTAATCCTGAATTGTGTCCCACATCTTTCAAATAAAATATAAAAATAAAAATGAATAAATAAGTGTGTTGCTTTTGCCACAAAAAAAAAGAGAAAGAGAGAGAAAGACTCCATTGTAAAATACCCCATATAGGACAAACTGAACATCAATCCACAAAGAGCCTCTAAGTTTGTGGTACTATATTTCTATATTGATATGTGCCAATATATTAGTTTCTCCAACTACACTGAACACTATTCCAAGGTAGAAACCATTTCTGAAATGTTACCTCTATATCTTTGTTATTGCTGATTGTGTGTCACCACCACCCCCAAAAAAATATAAACTCTGAGAGTGCAGAGACCCTATTGTCCTGGTTCATAACTGGATACCCCACCCTACAGAGTAGCCATTCAATGTGCTAAAGAAATGAATGGTACCAATCTGGTATCAATGCAAACTTAAATTGGTTGCCAATAGGACGAACCAGTCTTGGGTCTATAGGGCAGCCTTTATAAGGAACTTAAAGAGTATCTATTTTTAAAAGCAACGAAGTGACCCTAAATTACTATTACAATGTTCCTATATTCTTTAGGCTACAAACATTGGACGTGGCAGACCTGACCAGAACATTGTATCTGCCCCTTCTCCAACACCATGCGCCTCAGAGGCCCAGACCCAAGGAGAAAGCAAAGAATGGTGGCCACTGGAACTTTCTATTAGGAGCTGGTGCTTGTTCAGGACACTTATGGAACACCACTATCGGTTGTAGGATGAGTGACCATCTGGCTCCCAGCTTCCACCTCGCCTCTTCCTTACACCCTATTCTAAACAGAAAATATGCATGTTTTCTCTCTCTTTTCTGGAATCTAATAGCATATAGCATCATAAATTAAACATTCAGTGTTTGTTTTAATTTCTATGTGTGAATATCCATTTTTCTTAAACCCAGTGTCATTACCTTCAAGGGCATAAACATCCACAGGACTAAGCGTTTTAGCTGTATCTACCAGAATTCATCATTACCCAAGTACTATAAGATCACTTACAGATCATGATCTTCTCCAAGAACTGAAAAATAAGGTACTTAACATAATTCTCAACTACATTTCCTGGACCTTCCATGAATGTTCTAATAAAGGAATTGTTCTCTCTTGCTCCTCAAGTACTTATTACCCTTAATGACACCTGTTATGACGAAAGCCTTTAGCAAAAAGAATGCTAGCTTAAAATTGTATGTTGTTAGTTATAATTTGCCTGCTGGGGAAAATGTTGCCTAAGTAATAAATACATTTTATTAACAGAAAACTAGGTCAGAATTTAAAGATGTCCCTTCTCCAAGTACTTTCCTCCTCTTTCTCTAATGTGTGCTACTTTCCAAAAGCTTCAGGTGTTCTCAGGAATAATTATACTAGCTAGGGCAGAGTTCTTCTATGAGGCCATCCCCAGGAAAAATACTTAAATCAGTCAAATTGATTCCCTGTGTTCTGGCCTCCCTTTCTGCAACAATTTGCCTTCAGCGTCTCTCTCTTTTCATGAAGGTCACATGGTATCATGATCTGATAAACTTACACTAAAACATCACAAATATTAGAGACTCAGTGAGTCACCATACTCAAAGGTATTTGTGTTTCAACAGAAGGTGTGGGAAGGAAAGGGCAATGTTTGAAATGCATAAACGAATCCCTAATAGTGGAATTTCAAGTAACAGTATAGGATCTACAACCATCTTTTCTATCAAGCAATAAAAGGCAAGTATAGGCAGATCTTAGAAGGCATTCATTTTGTCATTCCTTTACTTAATAAGTCAGCAAATACTTATTGAGAGCTTTTTTTTTTTGAGTTGGAGTCTCACTCTGTAGCCCAGACTGGAGTGCAGTGGCCGCTCCCGGCCACCGCAGCCTTGACCTGCTGGGCTCCAGCGATCCTCCTGCCTCAGCTTTCCAAGTAGCCGGAATTACAGGCATGCGCTACCACACCCGGCTGATTTTTTTTTTTTTGATTTATTGTAGAGATGAGGTCTTGCTGCCCAGGCGGGTCTCGAACCCGCGGGCTCAGGCAATCCGCTCACCTCAGCCTCCCAAAGGCGCGGGATTACAGGCTGAGCCACCGAGCCCGGCTTGAGAGTTTATTATATGCCAGTCTCATAACTAGGTGCTGAGGATGTATTACATGGCCTGCCAACTCCCTGACCTCAGAGAATATGCAATTCTCTTTATCTTGGGTTCACAAAAAACACTGAACACTGATTTAACATTTCGACTAACACATTTCTTTTTCTTTTTCTTTTTTTTTTTTGAGTTGGAGTCTCACTCTGTCGCACAGACTGGAGTGCAGTGGCCGCTCCCGGCCACCACAGCCTCGACCTGCTGGGCTCCGGCGATCCTTTCACCTCAGCCTTCCAAGTAGCTGGAACTACAGGCGCGTGCTACCACGCCTGGCTGATTTTTTTTTTTATTTATTGTAGAGATGAGGTCTCGCTGCCCAGGTGGGTCTCGAACCCGCGGGCTCAGGCAATCCACTCACCTCAGCCTCCCAAAGGTGCGGGATTACAGGCTGAGCCACCAAGCCCGGCGTCACTGGTTTCTTTAATAAATTTTCTTATATCTTGATGACAAATTTCGGGTTTCAGTGGCAAAATTGTCTTTTGTTCCAATATTCCGCAGGATGGATCAAGATACACTATCCATGTTTAAGCTGACAAAGCTGAACAAAATAGAAAAATCTGAGTAAAAAATAGAAAGAACCTATATAAAAGTTAAAGAAAAATGATTAAAAGAGGGTATATTCAGGGGTAAGATATGAGCACCAACAATCAGAATGGAGGCTGGATGTAAACATGTGGTACATTTTCCTGGTGCTTATTGATACTGGTCATCTCTTCTAGACTCTTCCTATTACCTGAATTTTCTCAAACTGTGGATCAGCTGATTTGCTACTCATTTCTGTGGTAGGCTTCTGGAAAGAAAGAGGTCTCACTTTTTAAAGAGCTGAGCAATCTCCCATTTGAAGAAAGTTGCTACTTCTACCTGGAGGATAATTTTACATAGAAACTGTTCAAGGAATCTTCTCAGTTTGCAAGTTTGAAATTGACCCAGTAGACTTTCAGAGAAAAGCTTATGGCAGGTCATCTTTTCTTCCCGCCTGGGCAACTTGGCAAGACCTCATCTCTACAATAAATCAAAAATTAGCCGGGCATGGTAGCGCGTGCCTGTAGTTCCAGCTACTTGGAAGGCTGAGGTGGAAGGATTGCCGAAGCCCAGCAAGTCGAGGCTGCAGTGGCCGGGAGCGACCACTGCACTCCAGTCTGGGTGACAGAGTGAGACTCCAACTCAAAAAAAAAAAAAAAAAAAAAGAAACCAGTGACAGCCAGGAGACTCATTCCTACATAATCAGAAGAATGCAGGTGAAATTTTCAGTGGCTACACAGGAGCACTATGGATGGCAACAGCGGCCAAAAGTGCATTGAACAAAAGCTGTAGTCATAGTGAAGTAAAGGGATGTCATGCTAGAGCAAATCTGGGGATAGCTAACTTAAATTAGTAGGCTGAATAGAAACTTAACTATTCTTGGAGATAATATTCTAGAGCTGCTCTAGCAGACTTTGAAGACCAGAAATTAGAGATTTTTTAAAAACTGTTTGATCTATATTTGGGGAAAAGAAGCTACATAAAGGAAAAGGAAGTACAGGGCTGGTCCTATATGAAGCAAACCAATGTCTTTTCCAGCCTTTTTTTGCATGTGGTGCTATGCTGCAGTTCCTTTCAAGTGATTGAGGATAATAACGGAAGCATCCGAACACTACTACAGGTCTTTAGAAGACTAGAAATTGGTACTTGTTAAGACATTTGATGGATAAGTTTAAACAGGCATACAAATCTTGATGATGGTCGTCAGAAAATGTCAATGCTAGCAAACATACAAACAAAATACCTGCAGACAATAATGATCAAGATTTCAAATTTCTCTTGGATTTAAGAAAAAAAAAATCTACATCTAAATCTGACCTACAAATTTAGGTCTTCTCATATCTAATTTTAGTGTACATCATCCATCTTCTGTCTTAAACTTTTATGATTAGAGCATAAAACCTTTTCTTGCTATTATCCCCAACTTTTTTTCTTACAAGGAGGCAGATAAGCCATATTCAATGTATAAAAGAAATTGCTTGGAGCCCCAGCCTCCACAAACACATGCATGTCCTTCTTTCTCCATAGCTACCCTTCCCAGCCACCCTTGGAAACAGTCCCCTCACCTGTCCTGACTGCACATGTCCTCAGGAATCACAGTCTGAGTAAGGGGTCGAGAAATTCATTTTATTTATTTATTTATTTATTTATTTATTTATTTATTTATTTATTTATTTATTTTTTGAGTTGGAGTCTCACTCCGTCGCCCAGACTGGAGTGCAGTGGCCGCTCCCGGCCACCACAGCCTCAACCTGCTGGGCTCCTGCGATCCTTCCACCTCAGCCTTCCAAGTAGCTGGAACTACAGGCGCATGCTACCATGCCCGGCTGATTTTTTTGATTTATTGTAGAGATGAGGTCTCACCTGCCCAGGCAGGTCTCGAACCTGCGGGTTCAGGCAATCCACTCACCTCAGCCTCCCAAAGGCGCGGGATTACAGGCTGAGCCACTGAGCCCAGCCATTTCTTTCAAAATAGTTCTTGCTCATAGTTCTTGCTCATGAATTTTTCCCATCTCCATGATTCAGAACATTCTATTCTGTTCCCTCTACCAGGCCGAATTCTACCCAAACTTCAAGGTTCCATTCAAGCTCCACCTCATCCACACACATTCATTCCCTGATCCTTCCAGACAACTGAAATACTTTCTCCTCCCTGACTCACGTGACTGCCACAGTAAGTACAACACCATAAAATGCCATCTCACTCAGGATGAATGCTCCTCAACCACAGATTATGCTGGGTTGAACAGTGTCCACCCAAAAATTCACATCCACCTGAAACTCAGAATGTGACATTATTTGGAAATAGGGTTTTGCAGATACAATTAGTTAAGATGAGATTATACTGGATTCGGTTGGGCCTTATTCCAGTGTCTGATATCCTCATAAGAAGAAACACAGATACACAGAATGAAGACATCCATGAGAAGACACAGGCAGTTATGCTATCAAAAGCTAAGAAACACCAAGGATTGCCAGCACCCATCAGAAGCCAGAAAAGGCAAAAATGTATTCTTCTCTAGAGCCTTTGGAGAGAGCATGGCTCTGCTCACACCTTGATTTCGGATTTCTAGCCTTCAGAACTCTGAAAAATTTCTGTTGTTTTAAGCCATCAAGTTTGTGGTGATTTGATACAGCAATTCTAGGAAAGTATTATATAGTTCATGTCTTTTACTTGTGTTTCTTCAGATTTCACAGCGTTTTGAGCTCATAGCTAGTGGCCAATAATCAATATTACTAACTAACAGGAAGATACTTTATGATGATCATGAAGGCGCATGCAAACATAAATGAAAGGTAATAAGTGAAGACAATGGCCAGTCACAGTGGCTCATACCTGTAATCTCAGCACTTACAGAGGTGGAGGCGAGAGGACTGCCTGAGCCCAGGAGTTCGAGATCAGCCTGGGCAACTTAGAGAGACCTTGTCTCTACAATAAATCAAAAAACTAGCCAGGCTGATGGTATGTACCTGTAGTTCCAGCTACTTGGAAGACTGAGGTGGAAGGATGCCCTGAGCCTAAGAGTTGGAGGCTGTGGTGGCCATGATCGTGCCACTACACTCCAGCCTAGGCAGCAAAGTAAGACTCCAATTCAAAAAAAAAATAATAATAATCCTTTAAGTGAAGGACAATGGATCATTCTCAAAATATCTGTGAAACACAAGAGGCCTGCTAGTTGTTTTCTAATGCCAAGGATAGTTTCAAGTCCAAGAGGTTGACAAGAACAGGAGATTTGTTATCTGGGGGTATATTACATCAAACATATTTTCTATTCTAAAGCATCTTCTCTCACCTACATGTTAATTATTTTCTCTTCCCTTGAATGGGAATTGCTTGTATGAGATTAGAAACAGAGGCAAAATTTCTCCTTAAGAATCATTATGCTCTGAGCTTGTCATGTGCTAATTTAATCACAAATTTCCATGACGATATATAGGTTTTAATTTTCCCACATTTATTTGATCATGGATTACTTTGGATCAAGGAGCATATCCAAGAAGTAATGTTTTGGGATACTAATCTAATTAATTACCTTTGCCTCTCTTTTTAAAAAATCATTTAACACACAATAATTGCACATGTTTATGGAATACATAGTGATGTTTCAATACGCATAATATATAGTGATCAGATCAGGGTAATTAGCATATCCATCATCTCAGACACTTATTGTTTCTTTGTGTTGGAAACATTCAACAGCTTCCTTCTAGCTATTTGAAATTATTTAATCTATTATTGTTAACTATAGTTATACTACAGTGCTATAGAACTGTAGAACTTATTCCTCTTATCTTGCCATGAGATTCTTGGACTGACAGCCATAGAAAAAATGATTCAGAATGGCTTTGAGAATAATTGCTTTCTCATATAATAAGAAGTTTCTCATTAGGAGTCTTCAGGGTGATTAATTCAGCCAATCAGTGATGTCGTCAAGATTTGTGGCCTTCGTCTCTTCCCTTTGCCTTTGCGGTGTGCTGGATGTCTCTCCTCATAACTGCAATAGCATCCACCATCACAGCCCTATACACCAATGTCTACCAGACAAGTATTATTTTCCCCCATATATTTCTTTAGTCAGAGAGGCAAACCTTTCCCAAAGCCTCCTGTACAATTCCCTTTACACCTCATTGGCCAAAATTACATCATATTTCTATGTTTAATCCAACCACTGGCAAGGGGAATTGAACCACCATTATTGGCTATGAAAACCTACAATCAGGATTTATTTTCTAGGATTAGGAAGATAGCCTCCCAGCATGAATGAATCATACCCCTATGACAGTGTGGAGAAGAAAATAAAACTATGGTTAGTGTATCAGACACTGTTAAGAGTCATTCATTCCTTCCACATCAATAGAACCATGATTTTGTGCAGAATAGCAATGTATTCAGCCCCCATGTGTTTGAATCATAAGCCATTTCTAGCAATTTCATTCATGTTTCCAAATATTAGCTTTCCTAGAATTTTGTTTTGTGGGTGGCCACAAGACACAGTTCTGGTCAATAAGATATGAGTGAAAACCTTCTGGAGTTTTCTAATACATCTATAAAACTATATCTATCTCTATATCTGTCTATCAATTTCACATACAAAAAGACAGGCAGACAGAAATAGAGAAAGAAAGAGTGAGAGAGACTTCCTCTTCCACCTAACTTTGTCCCGTCCCCTCCTTTCTGCTTTGCAAGTATGACCATGTTGCCAGGAGCTGTGGCAGCTACCTTGCAGTCTTGAGGTAGCAGCACAAGAGTCAATTACCAACACACTGGCTCATCAATATCATCACTGAGCCACAGAATCCACCTTAGATGTTCATACTCTGATTTGTTTTTATACGATCTCTATTATGTCAGGTAGAACATCTACAGAACACAAAAAGTAAGACTTTGGAACACCCAAACAGTAAACACACTGTTGCAGTTGAATAGTCCCTTGTCCCCTCATCTCATCAAGAAAAAAAAAAAGAAATGCTGGTTTGGGGAACAGCATGTCAAAGACTATCAGAAAATCATCCACAAGGGCAGGTTTGGAGACACATCAGGAAGGTGCTCAGAGGTGCCCCCGTACTCTTCTTCTTGTGAGAAGGGGTGCCCACAGGACTTCTTAGACATGAAGTAAGAAGTTAGCATCTCAGGGGAATCAGGGATGGGGGAAGGAGGCAAGCATTTCCCTGCAGGGATTCCCACAATACTCATTTTAACCAGATTTTGTCTGCACAAAACTGTGAGGTGGAAAGAAATGGCCTATCCGGGATCATTGATACTGGTTCCGGACCCCAGGATGATACTGACAATAAACCACTCTCTTGGGTTTATCTCTTTCCTTGCCTCCCACCCCACCAAAGGCCCTCCCAATCTCCTACTCATTTGTGACCATAGTTTTGTAAAATGCAGGCAAAGCACTGATCCTTGAAAGTATGCTTAGAGAGGGGAAGTGAAAACATCAGTAATGAAATAAGGGAACTGGCAGAACGGGCATACACTTGGGACTGTACTTCTGGCAAAGAGGAGCTTACCAAGGGTGTGGAAACAGCCTGTTCACTTTCCTCAAATTATTATCATACTTTCATTCTTACCAATTGTACCAGAACAATATCATATGTCTTCATCATGCACCTCCATTATGTATCATGGAAGTTTAAAACACTCTTTCGTTTATTGTGAATTACATCAGTCTAAGAAATATACACATGAGTGATGGCTTCTGAAATTTTTAAATCTGAGTTCAGGTGAAATGAAGGAGAAGGAAGAAGAAAAATCAAGAATGAGGGATTAGAAGAAAAATGAGAAATAAATGTTCTAACTAGACTTCTCCTTACAAGTTTCCTCAATTCACATTCTTCATATTCAGGCAAAGAACAGAGAAATTTGGGTTTTGCCAGGAAAAAAACATATATTTCTATAATTTTTCCTCAGTGCTTTTTTCTAAGGTTTCATCTTTTAATTTAAACACAAATTTGTCAGACTGAAGAGTAGGAGAATTTTAATCATAAATTATTTGCATGGTAGCACATTAAGAACATACCGCAAAAAATACACATGCCTTGAAATATATAAAAGTACTACTCTTCATACCTTCTAGCTCTTTGATTAGTATCATCAGTGATATTGATTAGGCTCATAATATATGCATGGACCTAAAAAGGCTTCTCAAGCATGACTACGTCATCCATCATTGGGCTTTCCAACCAGCAGACTATCAAGATTGACAAATATTCAGCCAAAAATATCATCCAGAATCACTGAAGGTCTTGTAGGTCCAGATCAATCCCTCCATATCCACGAGGAGTGGTGGCAGCAGAGGGAAGTGGGAAGGAAGGTCCCAAGGATGAGCTAAGGCTTCAGGCACTTTATCTGGTTCTGCCTTCCAGAACTCTCTTTCCAGTCTCCTAGTTCTCACTGGCTTCCATCTTGTATTCTCTCGTGGTCATAGCACTGATTTCCACCTCTACAATTCCCAAAGATGGAAATTTAAATACTGGCATCAAGGTATTTAAACCAAAAACTGGCACCTGCTGGACTTTTATATTTATTTGAGTTAAAACCAACAAAAAAATCATTCAAATAATCATGAGCAAAAATGGGACTTTGCTGGCTCATGGTATTTAAGAAAGAAAAGAATAAGAACACTTCATCAACAAGGGTACCTGCATAATGAACCTCTGTATGCCTAACCCTGAATTGTACCCCCACATCTTTAAAATAAAAAATTAAAAGCTAAAGAAAAGAAAACAAGATGTAGGAAGAGCAGTGGCATTGCTGAATCAGAACTCAAACATGCACAAACACACTGAACATCAGACTGTCATCTGGACAGACTTCTGGAGCTCCCATGTCTCTACTTTTCAGTATCAGTGAGCAAATCCCACCACTCAATGTCCCCTAATTCCCCAGGTCAGTTAGCCCAGGTCAAGTCCTTTGAACCAAGAGGGGATCAAACATTAGCAAAAACAGGTTCTGTCAGTTCTACTTTGAAAGGCAGGCAAAAGGGAAATAAACAGAGAATGAGCATGGATTTGACTTTGATATATGGTAAAAAAAAAAAAAAAAAAAACCAAAAACTAATTTGGAAAATTATTTGTCTGGAAATATCACTGTACAAGAAATTAGAAGACTTCTAAATAGCTGTATGACTATAATCAAGGTATTTTCTAAAGTCCATGGTCAAAGATTAAACCACTCAATCCCTAAAGTCCCTTCCAAATCTAAGATTCCATGGTCTGATGAAGTCAGTGGATCAGAAAGGATGGTTATACAAACTTTCTAGCCACAAATTTTCCTTAACAAACATAAGAAGACAGGGGAGCCCAGGAGAAGACACCAAGAAAGCAAAAGTCAGATAGCTAAATAGTATTTTCCCATCACTCTCCAAGAAAAAGAAACTGAGATGTGATTCCAGACAGGCTAACTTGCAACCCAGGAAAAATCAAAGGTATTTATTTATAGCATTTCAAAAATCTAACCATTTCTCCCAAAATGTTAAATCACAGGAGGGTAGATTTGCAGTATTATAATCCGATTATTTTAAAGTTCCAGAGGCTTTGGTTCAGAAAGAACATATGATAGTTAATTTTATGAGTCATCTTGACTAGCCTAAGGGATACCCAGGTAGTTGGTAAAACATTATTTCTGAACACTTCTGTTAGGGTATTTCCAGAAGAAATTAGCATTTGAACCAGTAGAGTGAGTAAAGAAAATCAGCCTCACTAATGTGAATGGGCATTATCCAATTTGTTGAGGGCTCAAATAGAGCAAAAAGGTGGAGAAAGGGTGAATTCTCTCAGTTTCAGCTAAGACATTCATCTTCTCCTGCACTTGAACATTGGCACTCCTACTTCTTGGGCCTTCAAATTCAGAATCACACCACCAGCTTTCCTGATTCTCCAGCCTGCAGATGAGAGACCATGCTTGAGTCAATTCCTATAATAAATCTCCATATTTAAATCTCCGTGTGTGTGTGTGTGTGTGTGTGTGTGTGTGTGTGTGTGTGTGTGTGTGTTGACCCTTGAATAACATGACTTTGAACTGTGCAGGTCCACTTATATGCAGATTTTCTTCCACCACTGCCACCCCTAAGATATCAAAGCCAACCCCTCCTCTTCCTCTTTGTCCTTAACCTACTCAACAAGAAGACAATGAGGATGAAGACCTCTAAGAAGACCATAAGGGCTTCAGCCTCACTCATTACTTCCACATAAATAATATAAATATATTTTCTTATGATTTTTAACATTGTACTATCTCTAGCTTACTTTATTGTAAGACTACAATATATAACACATATAACATTTAAAATATTTGCTAATCAGCTCATTATGTTATTGGTAAGACTTCTGATCAATAGTAGTTTATTAGTAGTTAAATTTGGGCAGATCAAAAGTTAGACACATGAATTGCCTGAGCCCGCGGGTTCGAGATCCACCCGGGCAACTTGGCGAGACCTCATCTCTACAATAAATCAAAAATGAGCCGGGCGTGGTAGCACACGCCTGTAGTCCCAGCTACTTGGAAGGCTGAGGCGGAAGGATCACCAGAGCCCAGCAGGTCGAGGCTGCGGTGGCCGGGAGCAGCCACTGCACTCCAGTCTGGGTGACAGAGTGAGACTCCAACTCAAAAAAAAAAAAAATTATACATGCATTTTTGACTGTGACAGGGACTGGTGCCCCAAACCCCAGCATTGCTCAAGGGCCAACCGTGTGCGTGTGTGTGTGTGTGTGTGTGTGTGTGTTGTGTGTGTGTGTATCTTATTGGTTCTATTTTTCTGAAGAATCCTGCCTAATACCAATAACAGAATATATTATAGAAAAATTTTCATCCTATTTTTAATGTCTGAATATTAAGTTTTAAAAGACCCAAACTTAAAGTACATGCAACTAAATAACCCCTTGAGTTATATTGAAGTACGCTATAAGATATATATTTTATCTCAATTCCATGTTTTCAATAAGATAAAGTACAACAAACATACAAACATCCAGATTTAGCTTACTAAATAAAGAAGACATTCAGAAAGTAAGACTTACTCTTGTCAAATCCTGCCCTCTATTTCCCTGACTTACACATTTAATTTCTACTGTTCTTCAACCAGTTTTTATTTTTCAAAAGTCTTATTTTTATCTGATCATTAACTCTACAGATAATGCCTTTTATTTGAAGTGATTTAAGATATTTCTTTTTCCAGGTGTTTTTACATACATAAATGAACGCTTCAAACCATCAGTCTCAGGTTTAAGGGATTCATTATGATGGGGGGGTGAAGATTGAAAACTAGGCAAGTTTTGGTGGAAAATTCTCATTTGGGTAGTTCTCTTTGTCAAAGCCCAAGAGAGGGAGTTGCAAACCGGTATAAGGTATTTAAACCCAAAACTGGCACCTGCTGCACTTTTGTATTTCTTTTCGTTGAAAAAAACAAAAACATAATTCAAATCAGCATGAGCAAATATGGGACTTTGCTGGCTCATGATATTCAAGAAAGAAAAGAACAATAAGATGTGGGAAGAGCAGGGGCATTGCTGAATCTCTGAAATGGCTAGAATCAGGACTCACACACAAATACACTCTGTTCTTTATTCCTGCTTCTTGGCCTGTCAGCGACATCCTCTCTCCCTGCAGATCGGCATTCTTTAAGTGAGAAGACACATGGCCCTTGAACCCCTAGAAAGAGATTGCCCTTAGTCTCACTCTGGCCCCCAGACACCCAAGGAAAGGCCTCACTAATCAAGTTTAAATCAGCTTTTGGACAAACCAACTGGGGCAATAAGAGGGAGCGTTGCCAGGATTGGCATTTCCAGGGTCAACAGGTCTGGTGGGGCCTAGAAATGGAAACGTGAAAGGTACTCAAGAAGTGTTCATTCCTGTGTTAATTATGAGAAGAGGGGAAGGGGAAAGGGAAGGATCCTGGCAGTCAATCCCAGGTACCAGGTATCCCCTTCATCTGGGCACAGCACAGTGTTGCTTCAGCCTCAACATCTCATATTAGCAGAAAATCCTCACTCATTCAACATGGAACACCACGTGGCTTCAGCTCGTTGGAGACCCTAAACAACACAGCCTTCTTGGTTAGATCTATTATAATATAGAGGTAGCAGTAAGACAATATTGAGGGAACACCCAAATGGGGTAAAGGGTAATAGAGAAATGTAGATATTACAGCATATTATCAATCACCACTGGTCTATACCCTGGAACTCCCAGAAATAGTTTGGGGTGAAGAAAGAAGGAGTTGCTGGAGACTAGAGTTTCTGCAGTAGTAGTTGCCGCAGCCAGATAACTAAAAATTACTGCTGTTAGTGTAGGATGCAAGGGCATAGAGTCAGAAACTGGGGCTCTGGAACTAGACTGCCTAGGTTCAAATTCTTGCTCTGCTACTTCCTAGCTGTGGGACCCTGGGCAAGTAACTAGTGCCTCTGTACCTCAGTTGTGTCTTCTGTAAAATGGAATTAATAGCAGTACTTACCTCACAGTGCTGTCTTGAATAAGTTAATATATATAAAAGCACTTCTAAAATTTTATTTCCCAGATAGAAAAGGCCTTCTGAAACTAAAAAAATGTCCAGATCGAAAGGAATGAATCTCCAGTGGTAAAACTGCAGGGTATTTCTTTAGTTGTGCCTAATTCCCCTCAATATACCTACCATATAGATATTTACCACCCCTGATTCTGGATTTGCTGAGTCAGGCAAAAAGGGCTATTTTCAACCCTTATTCTCCTCCTACCACATCTCTAAGAGTCTGGTCTCAAGTCGATTTTTTATTTTTATTTATTTTTTTTTTTTTTGAGTCAAAGTCTCACTTCATTGCCCAGACTGGAGTACAATGGCACAATCACAGCTCACTGTAGCCTCAAACTCCTAAGCTCAGGTGATCCTTCTGCCTCAGCCTCCCAAGTAGCTGAGACTATAGGTTGCCACCATACACGGCTAATTTTTGGATTTTTTGTAGAGGCAAGGTCTCACTGTGCTGCCCAGGCTGGTCTTGAACTACTAGGCTGAAACAATCCACCAGCCTTAGCCCCAAAAGTGCTGAGATTACAGGTGTGAGCCACTGCACCTGGCCTCAAGTAGCTTTATCGTGGCTTAGGAATTCTTAGGCCCAAGTCTTGAATCAGACCCAGTTTGTGACCTACTCCCACTGATTCTAGTTTTTAAATCCTGGAACTTTAGAGGCTCTAAGAATTACTGGGGAGGGATGGGGGAAGAAAGGGAGATAAAACCTGAGAGAACTGAAGAATATCTCACAATGGCCCATTGAAGAAGATAGGAAATAAACAAGAAACATGTACATCTGCGCAGCCTGGTGTAATGGTCTAGGCTGTCTCAGAAACAAATGATAACACCCAGCTGCCCTCCAGGACAAGGTCAAGGCAAACACATTCATCCTTGGCCACCTACCATAACTCTGAAACAACAGGGAGGCAGAAGACAACCGGGTTAATCTAGGACAGCTAAGATCCAAGGGTGTCAGCCCGCTGCACTGCTCTACCTGAAGTCACAGAAATGTCAACTCAGATACAAAGTGGAAGAGTGGACTCCTTTGAATGGTTGCCTGAAGACAAACATTGGTTGTGAGTACAGTAAAGGGTTTTGGCTTTTTTTTTCTTTTTCTTTTTCTCTTTAAAGGAAGCTGCTAAACTTGTTACTGGAAAGAGTCTGATTCCTTAGATTGTCCCATATGCCCAAATCTGACAGTTACACTGGCACACTTTGATTCCCCATTTCAAAAACGTGTGTGGAGACGCGACTGAGCGACTTCCATGTCACATCCTGTTCTCTCAACCCAGCTTTGACATTTGCAGAGGACTCTTCCAAGGGAATAAACTAAGCGCAGAGAGAACTCAGTCTTTTCCCTTTAAGTCATCTCTTGCTTTAACATATTCTTCATCAAACATGCACTAGAAAACACTGTCTAGTGCGTAGAGAAGGTGTAATTTTTCAGTTTCTCACTGAGACGCAGGTTGGCAAATAGGTTAATTTTAACTTCACAGATTGCAAGGTGTGTGAATAGAACAGCTATATCAAGTACAAAATAGAGCTGAGAAGAAAGAGCTGCTCTGAACCACCAAGCTGTTTTAGCCCTAAGGTCATAGAGGGCATCAGGGGCCACCACGTTAACTACTGAAACAGCACTGGGTTAAGGAACCACAACATTATATGTCCCTTTAATTCTTATAAAAATAATAGAGGAGTGTGTGGAACACAAAAGGAAAAAAAGATATCTAAATTTTTCGTAGATAATAATGATAAGTAACATTTATTGAGTGTTTACTACATGCCAGGATATGACATGCATGAGCTTATTTAACCCATACTATTCCACGAAAAAGGGACAAGTTCAATCTCCTGTAATAATTGGGGGAGATAAGGCTCAGAGAAATTAAATAATTGCTCAAAATCACATAGCTGGTAGATGGTGGGGGGAAGACTCGTCTAGGTCTGCCTGACTTCAGAACTCATACTCTATTTCTCAAGATTGGCTTGTAACACAAACTCAAGAAAAAATCATTCTCAGCCAACCCTTAGTTGCCAGTGCCCCTTACATAGTTGATGGATTATACAACCTGTCATCATTTTCTTCCCAGCACCCACTTGTTTGATGCGCCATCAGAAGAGTCCGTAAGCAGGGAGTAAGGACCAGAGAAAAAAGGGAAACAGAGCAATTGATTTTACCCACAGTGGTACCAATCCCATGGAGGACATAATGGAAACCAATGGGTCGAGTGAGATTTAGGGGTTATCTGTATGTTTCGGTTATCAAAGAATTTACTGTTCTTCATCAACCTACATAATCAAGTTGGCTCCAAAGCAGTTTGGCTTGCTTTGCCCTTTCACCCACCTCGTTAGCCTAGACAAAGACTTCACTTCTGATTTTAGATGAACAAAGTCATTCTGTATGAAACAGAACCGGTTCTACAAGTCATTCGGCAGCAGGGTCCCACCCTCAGATTAAATACAATTTAAGACAAGGGATGAACAAGATCATTAAGTCATATTAAGGTCTCCCACTCCTACTACCTACCCATACAGGGTGTGTTTATTTATTTTCAAATGCCAGAAAAGTCTCAGGAAGCCTATCATGCTCACCTTAATAATAAGTGAGTCTTAAAGGGTTTAGCTTACAAGTGACTTAGATTCATGGTTATGTCATTCCCTGGGTATAGCTCCTAGTCCCAATGTTAGAAGATACATGTACACACACAAATATTTACTCAAACAAATGTTTTCAATGGCAATATATTGAATTCAGTAAAACTTTGTTAAACACTTTGTTTAAAAAACCAAGTTAAACACTTTGTTTAAAAACTGAGTCGTGGCCTTGGGATACTAAATAACTGCCTGAGGGAGTGAAGACAGAACACTATTTCTGTTTGATTTGGAGTCAAAGCAGCAAGAGCTAGAGTAGTATGAAATGCCAAAGTCTTATAACATTGTACATTAAAATAAATATTTCTCAGGCTGGACACAATGGTTCAAGCCTGTAATCACAGTTGGGAGGCCGAGGCAGGAGGATTTCTTGGACAAAGTCTGAGTGAGGCTTCATCTCTAAACTGGGCATAATGGCACATGACTACAGTCCCGGCTATTCTCTTCAGCCCAGGTGACAGAGTAAGACCCCCAACTCAAAAAAATAAAATAAATATTTATCTTTGAATGAAGTCACGTATTCGAATGCCTTGGAAAATAGGACTCCCTTTAAATACTTTTGAGAATATCCATTTCTTGAATAAAGTATATCTATTCCTATGGGTCACAACAGCAACAGAAATTATCTATGAAAATTCCTGTTCTAGCCTGGTGTTGGTACAAGAACAGGCATATAGACCATTGGAAGAGGATAGAGATTCCAGAAGCAAAGCCTTAAAATTTCTCAACCAACTCATCAACAAGGCCTCCACCACCAACCACTGGGGAGAGGAGAACCTATTCAGTAAATGGTGCTGGGAAAACTGACTGACCACATGTAGAAAATTAGAACAACACCCCTACCTATCACCATACACAAAAATCAACTCTAAATGGATCAAAGACCTAAACGTAAAACCTCATTATAAGAACCTTACAAAATGTAGGAGACATCGTTATAGAAATTGGAACTGGCAACCAATTCCTGATCGAAGCCCCAAGTGCCTATGCCATAAGAAATAAGATAAACAAGTGGGACCTCAACAAACTGACAAGCTTCTGCAAAGTCAAAGAAACCATCAGGAGAGTAGGGAGACAGCCCACAGACTGGGAAAAGATATTTGCCAACTGTATGTCTGACAAAGGCCTAACATCTAGGATCTACAAGGAACTCATATGTGCGGATAAAATTAAAAAAAACAGCCCCATTACAAAGTGGGCAAAGATATGAATAGACACTTCTCAAAAGAAGACATATGAGCAACCAAGAGATACATGAAAAAATGTTCAGCCTCACTAGTCATCAAAGGAATGCAAATTAAAACCACACTGAGATGCCATCTAACTCCAGTGAGGATGGCCATCATCAATAACTCAAAAAACAACAGACGCTGGAGAGGATGTGGCAAAAAGGGAACACTTCTACACTGTTGGTGGGAGTGTAAACTAGTATAACCCCTATGGAAAACAATTTGGCAATTCCTAAAAGATCTAAAAATCAACCTTCCATACCACCCAGCAATCTCTCTACTGGGAATATATACCCAGAGGAATTCAAATCACTCTTTGAAAAAGATATCTGTACATGCATGTTTACTGCAGCATTATGTACAATAGCAAAACCATGGAACCAACCATGCTGCCCATCAAAAGAGGACTGGATTAAAAACATGTGGTATATATACATGATGGAATTTTATGCAGTCATAAAGAAGGACAAAATTATGAACTTCGCAGCAACTTGGATCGACTTAGAGTCTATAATACTGAGTGATCTATTGCAGAAACAAAGAACTGAGTGCCACATGTTCTCACTCATAAGCAGACCTTGAACAATTATTGTAATACTTTAAGAGAGGGATTGGCAGTAGTGGGAAACTGTCAGGGGATGGAGAGAATGCACACCTCATCAACAAGGGTAACTGCATAACGAACATTTGTATACCTACCCCTGAATTGTACCCATGTTTAAAATTTTAAAATTTAAAAAAAAAAATCCCTGTTCTTCACCTCTTCCTGGGAGCATGGGTAGAATGCATTTCCCACCCTCTTTTGAGTTAGATATGGCTATGTAGCCAGTGGAATGTGAATGGAAGTGATGGGTGCCACTCCCAGGTCTGGCCCATATGTATGCACCTCTAGACCCTTTTCCCCATTGGCTGTGCAACCCAGGAAGCCACAGGTTGAAGATGGCACAGCCTCCATCAGCCTGAGCTTCTCAATGACTTCATGAACGAGCACCCCCCAAATGACCTGTTCACTTGCCCAATATCATCGTGTGAGCAAGAAATAAATTTCTGTTGTTTTTTAGCCACAATATATTTTGAGGTTTACTCTTATGGTAGTTATCCTTCCCTAACTAATACAAACTAATTTTTCCATCAAAAATCAGCTCCAAATTTACAAAATCATTTCAGTCTTCATTGACCTCCTGGGTATTAATTACTCAGGAGAAGCACTAACCATCCATAAATACATCTCCATTGTTATTTACCTAGAAGCACAGCCACATAGAGTTGCCCATGTCAGAAGTAACTTGACTGCAAATCAGCACCTATAAATTAGAACACTTACTCCTGAAACTGTTCACTTAAGACTAATTTTGAAACAACGGATGACTTTCTCTGTCTAGGGAACCCAGATGCATGCAAAGTGTCTTTCCCAATTCACAGGTTGAGAGTTTCTAATGATGCCTTCATTTGGGCCTCTCTGGAGAATGATTGCCTAGCTCTTTGAAGTGGCCCTCAGGAACCTCACAAGTGAATTTCTAATATGCCATACAGTAATTATTTAAGTAAGATTATTGAACTTCATATACACAAGTTGTGCATCAATTCCTGTCTCAGTTGCAGGTATAGAAGGAATTTTAAGGGTTATGAAAACAATGTGCATGAAACTAGTGCAAGGTTAAGTGTTGTTTTCTTTACCATTCCTTACAATTACTCCAAAGTATTTTTTAAAGTGGTTTCAAAAATGTTCTAAAGTGTTTTTTTTAAAAAATCCACATAAACAACATATATAATTTATCTGTTGAAGCATGTGGATTATTTTTCCACATACAAGAACACCAACCAATCTTGAGCCAGCAGGCACAGTGCCTTATGCCTGTAATCCCAGCATTTTGAGAGGTCAAGGCGAGAGGATCACTTCAGACCAGGAGTTTGAGACCAGCCTGGGCAACACAATGAGACTTCATCTCTAGAGGAAGAAAAAATAATGCTAACCCTCCCTCCTTCCCCATTACTGAAGATCCAGCATTTTAAGGAAGTTATTTGGTTCCTTAGTTTCTGACTTCACAGATTGCTGGAACAGGAAATCAGAATAGAGACCACAGAGCAAAGACCAGTTCTAGAAACTGGGGAGGGATTTCAGGAGGAAGATACAAGATGTGAGGGAAAGAAAGAAGATCTGCACTTAGAAACAAGGAAAAGAAAGCACCATGCTCAGAAAACCAGGAAACATGGGATTGAGTAGGATAACTGGAGAGTGTCAAGTAGTCTATGATGCAGTGACTGAAGGGGAGGGTAAGTCAGTGTACAATCCTCTCCTAGGCTGCTTGAGCCAGCTCAGTGATGTGATCATTGTATTAAGATTGTATTTGCATGTAAATTCAGAGTACATCTTATTTTAATGCTCAGTTCACAATGGCACTCCCTACAAATCAAACTCTCAGCCTCCCTGCTCAACCCCTGCAAAATGCCATATTATTTGTAGAAGCCACCATCGGTGTGAATCTTCTGTTTAAAAACAACCATCCACTGGTCACCAGTTGGTGCCTCCCATGGTTGATGGCCACTCCTCTACTAGAAGAAGCCTCTTGGTTGCTACAGTTAGCACACTCCTCATGGTATTTAGCACTACTAGCTAGCTCACAAGTGGAAGCTGGGATAGTGATGGCCATAGTAAAATTTTAAAAGCCCAGTGAATGACCTAGGTGTGGACATCTACCTCTCCTTTCATCCAACTTCTGTTCATGTTAAACACTGTCCCATTTCATGAATAGACACTTCTCTAACTCTAGCCTGGGCTACAGAGTGAGACTCCAACTCAAAAATAAAAATAAAAAAAGAAGAAGAAGACGAAAAAGATATATGGGCAGCCAACAGACACATGAAAAAGTGCTCAGCCTCACTAATCATCAGAGACATGCAAATCAAAACCACATTGAGATACCACCTAACCCCAATTAGCATGGCCATCATTAGCAAAACAAACAGCAACAGATGCTGGTGAGGATGCAGAGAAAAAGGAACACTTCTATACTGCTGGTGGGAATACAAACTAGTTCAACCTCTATGGAAAACTGTGATGAGTTTTAAAAGAACTAGAAATTGATCTTCCAAATGACTCAGGAATATACCTGGATGAACTCAAAGCATTCTATAAAAAAGATATGTGCACACGCATGTTTATTGCAGCACTATTCATAATAGCGAAAGCATGGAACCAACCGTGCTGCCTATCGAAACTGGACTGGGCCTGGCTCAGCCTGTAATCCCAGCACTTTGGGAGGTCGAGGTGAGTGGATTGCCTGAGCCTGCAGGTTCGAGACCAGCCCGGGCAAATTGGCGAGACCTCATCTGTACAATAAATTAAAAATTACCTGGGGGTGATAGCTCCGGCTGCTTGGAAGGCTGAAGCGGATCGCCAGAACCCAGCAGATCGACGCTGGGGTGGCAGTGAGTGGAGTGAGACTCCAACTCAAAAAAAAAATGGGACTGGATAAAAAAGAAATGTGGTACGTATACACGACAGAATATTATACAACCATAAAGAAGGACAAACATAACGGACTTCGCAGCAACTTGGATAGATTTAGAGTCTATCATACTCAGTGATCTATCACAGAAACAAAGAACTGAGTACCACATGTTCTCACTTCTAAGCGGACCCTGAACATTTACCATAATACTATAAGAAAGGGATTGGCAGTAGTGGGATACTGCCGGGTGGGGTGGGTGGCACATAACATCAACAAGGGTACCTGATCTCAAACCAGGCAAAGTGGGGACCAAAGGGAGGCCCAAACTTTACCTGTATGATGTCCATTTATATACCTAATCCTGAATTGTACCCCACATCTATAAAATAAAATGTTTTTAAAAAACACTATCCAAATTAAGTAACTCTTTGGTGATATCTTCTGTCCATATTTCAGTACTTTTTATCTTGATGTCTTAGTAAATATGTCTTGAAAGCAAAAGAAATCTCATCTGAAAGTGGATTCCTGTTCCGGTTTTTGAGGTCTGCCAATAATTTGTACCATCTAAGGGCATCAGAAGCAGCTATTTTGACCATAACCAGATGGCTGCAGCTTCCCCATTTATCTGTATCTTCAGTACAACTTTTTAAAATTTGTTTTATGGAACTTTTTGTGAGTCTATCTTTCTGTCGGTTGGTATATTTTATTTTAGCAACAAAAATTCCCCCAAGGAACATCTTTTCAGCCTCCCCCTCAGCTTTTTCCTAATAGTTGAAGTTGTGAGATTAAAATATAAATTGGATAGTCTGTTCAACCTTATAATGCCACAAAGAAATATCAGTAATGCCTAATTGGCCATGCTAATTTGTACAGACAAATTAGTCCCAGCCAAAATTCCCCCATAAAAAGAAAGAAAAAAATTTTAAACAACATATACATAGTGTGTGTATATCTATCTATCTATCTATACATACATATATATTTTTTTAATATAACTTTTATGTATGCTAGAGACAGAGATAGATAGATGTAGATGCAGTAATAAGGTAATGCTAAAGTCTAAATTTCAACCAAGATTGAGTATAAGAGGAGAAGACCCTCAACTCTTTGAGGTTATTGCAATAATTAATTAACAATTGGGCTTATTTATAAGAATTGGTGTGATTAGGATTTAAATGAAAGCAATGGAAAAGTCATAAAGTCATAATTTGTCATTGAACTGAAACTCACTATAAGATTATGTAGCCCATATCTCCATATCTCTCTCTCTCTCTCTTTCTCTATCTTGCCCCCCCCACCCCATCTTCCTTACAAAGGACAGGGGTAGGAAGTGGTGACTAAGAAACTTACTCAAGACCAGGAGAACCATCTTTTGCATCTATTCCAGTTCTTCAACTGGATCTTTGTGCAAGCTGGTGTTATTCTATCAACACAACAATAAATAATGCCTCTTCTAATAGACCATGCCCTGAGAAACCAGCAGTTAAGAAGGAAGAAACTACTGGTTGGGCTCGGTGGCTCAGCCTGTAATCCCAGCACTTTGGGAGGTCGAGGTAAGTGGATTGCCTGAGCCCTTAGATTCGAGACCAGCCCAGGCTACTTGGCGAGACCTCATCTCTACAATGAATCAAAAATTAGCCGGGCATGATAGCGTGCACCTGTAGTTCCAGAAGGATTGCTGGAGCCCAGCAGGTTGACACTGGGGTGACCATGAGTATGCCACTGCACTCCAGCCTGGGTGACAGAGTGAGACTCCACCTCAAAATAAAAAAGAAGAAAAGAAGGAAGAAACTAGACAGAAAAGGGAAGAAGTTTGGCTATGAGGTGGAGTGGAGAGCTGAGGGTAGAGGTCGTTATTGTAGAAGCAAAACAAGCTGGAGTATTAGTCTGCATTTTTCTGCACTTGATTTTATTTTTTAATACAAGTCCTTAAGTATGTGGGGAAAATCATCCAATTTGAGTTAAGAGATTCATTTTGGAGGTGGCTCAAGGTAATTTCCCGAACATTTTTGGGCCCTTGCCTCCTCCAACAATCAAGAAGAAAAATTCCTTACTATTTTTCTCAGGCAACTCTGAGAGTTTGGGATGCTAATGTTTCGGCCATTAAATATTTCAATGTTGTATTGTCAGGATAGGCTGGATTATGTCAAGGTTAACAACAAAAAAACTAAACTAAAATCTCTGTGACATAAGATGACACAAGTTGATTATCTCACACAAATACCATGGAAGATTGGGCGATGCTCTCAGGGCAGCTGTGCTCCAGACCCTGGGATAGAAATTCCTGCCACTTGGATCCTGGAACTCCACTATCTCAATGAGGACTCCTTCATGACTACGGTGGTACAGGAGAAAATAACTTGGAGGGATCAGTGGTACTGCCACTCACAACCTTGGCCAGAAGTTGTCACATGACATCTCCCAAACATAAAAATGGCAAAGAAAGTGAAATGTTTAAGTGAACCCAGAGGAACTGAGAACTAACAGTCTCTTGCACAGAGTTATGTCAGGAAGTATATTTGAAATTATATACATTTTGAAAAAAAATAGGTAGTAGCTTAGGAAATGATCAATATGCTCATAAGTACCTAAGAAACAGAGTAATTAATTGTGTCCAAGACTCAGCTACATGCTACAGGAGCTGAAGACAAGTCGAAGTAATAGTCCATTTTCTCAAGGAGCCTTCACTCTTTTTATGAGACAAGATGTGTTTCAAAGAATCAAGGTAGCTAGAAATAGTGAAAAGAGCATTCTATTAGGAACCAGAGTTCTTAGATTCTGGTACCAGCTCTGTCACTTATTAGTTGTATCAACATGGGCAAGCACCTTAGCCATTCTCAGGATCCTTATCTGAAAACCATAGATATGAGTATCTACTTTACTCATCTTCCAGGGCTGAGGCAAGGGTCAAATGGGATGACATACATACTTGCCTGAGCACTGCGGAGGAAAAAGTCTTCATCTCACATGAGCTATAACTGGAGAACAACACAAAATATAACAGCAATAGTACTTGGCCCATTTATTGAACACCTACTTTTCCATAAACATTATGCCTTTCATAGGATTTCTCTTTTTGCAGTTCAGCTATGGACTTAAACAAGGAAGGGACAGTGAGAGAGAAATTTGATTTCATGTGTGGAGAACAGTTTGAAACAGATGGAGGGACTGTATTCTTAAGAGTTAAAGACAAAAAAGAATGCAGGTTTGAGTAGCACAAATGGTTTCTGAGAAACAGTGTGAGAGGAACTTGAGTAGTTGCAGGGAAGAACCCACTTACAGAGAAATTCTGAAGGCAGGTTGACGAGAATGGTCTACATTCTGGTGTGCATAGGAAGACATAATGGATTCTTGAATAGGAAAGTGACATGACAAAAATACAGTTTAACAAGATATTAATTGGATGCAATATTTAAGATGGCTTAAGAGTAGAAAGAGGTTGTGAAGGAGCAAGGATCACAAAAAATTATGTGTCAAACTAAACTAGGGAGTGGAGCAGAGAAAAATTTTGTGAAGACAAAAATCAACAGGTAATTGATTGCCAATAATCTGAGAAGGATAACAGAAAGAGGAGAATCAGAGATGCCCCTAAATTTGAGGTAACAAAACTACTTTGCACCTTTTATCATAGGAAGATTACTGTCTTAAAAATTTTGACTCATAGAGAACTAATGATAAAATTGTAATTTTAACCTTTTTGAAGTGGCCACATGGGTTCTCATTAGAAAAGTGGCATCTAAGTAAGGTTTGAGAAGTGTGAGAGGAACCTGGGTAGTTGTAGGGAAGGACCCACTAGATATATCTCTTCTAGATATATCATATCTTTGCTTCACTCCCCTTAATAGCCATCTCCCCATTACCTCAAAACAAATATGCAGTCTTGAGCATAACATTCAAGGCCTTGGGTAGTCTGGCCATACCTTTTGAATATTTAACTCACACATTCTCTCATACACCTTCATGATTCTCACACCAAACTCCTTCAGGCTTTCACAAGCAGGCCAGGCATTTTCTCACCTCCATACCTTTGTTTCTGCAGGTCCCTCTGCATGGAATGTTCTTCCTCCTTCTCTGTGCAGGAACTTACCATGCCTTGCCCTATGCTTCAATAATATTTTGTGCCTCTAGCATGCAACTTGATTCATTCAGTTTGGGATTATGACTAATTGAATGCATGCTCCTCTTTCTCTAGGATGACCAACTTATCTAGATCTGACTGGCATCATTCTCATTCAAAAGTGAAAAAACCATGTCCCAAGGAACTCATTAATCCTAGGCAAACTGGGATAGTTGGTCATCCTATACTTCCCTTGCTGTACCACAAGCTAGAGGACAAGGAGAGCATCCAAGTCTTATTGAAACTTACATACTGCTGAGCATAGTAATCTACACGCAACAGTATGCACTCATACTATATGTAAGGATATTTTTCTAGGCACTTTATTTGTATTGTTTCAATCATCACGACCACTTGACAAGAAAGGTGTTACTATTATTCCATTTTACCGATGAGGAAATGGAGGCTCAGAGAAGGTAAGTAACATGTTTAGGGAGTGGCAAGTCTGGAATTTGAACCCAAATGTGGCAGGAGAGTAGTATGGTAAGTAGCATGTTTGAGAAATGGCGGGGCTTGTTTCTGAGTCCATTCAATGGTAGCCCAGACATCAAAGGAGTTGGAGCAAGAAACTGACAGATGTTTCTCCATGTTTGTCCTATTTCCCTTAATAAAGAAATATTTATTCTACATTCCAACTGTGGCAATGACTAGTTCATAAGTGCTCAGTAAATGTTTATTGAATTGAGGTTAATTGATTGATAGGAACCTAATGTGAAGAATAGGAGATATGGATCGAGGGTAAGGGAGTCATGAAAGAGAACTATTAACTAATTTCCAACATTAGACGGAGAAAGAATGGCAATGGTGCTTCTAGCTAGAGCTTAAGATAAACTTCCATCTAGTTTGATTGCTCTCCCAAGTCTCACTTCTTTTCAATCAGATGGAAACCAAATCCTTTTTCAACATTTTCTCAGAACATTTCCAAGTATTACTTCTCATTATTCTTATATTATTCCATTTGCATTTTAAGCATACAGTGTAAAAGCTGGAAAACAATGAAACATGCAAATAAGGAAGCTGAAGTGTTCTTTGAAAAGTTAAGTGATGAAAAGTAATGGCATTGAAGTTCTTTAAATGCAATACATTATCTTTTAAATCTACTTTCTGTGCCTTTCCTACCTTCCCCCTGCCTTTGTTATACTCTATCTTCAAATAAAAAACTTCACAATAGGATTTTTGTAGCAAGAAGTAACTTTGAGAGTTTGAATTATTTGTTTCTAATCTCATAAACATAACACCCTTTGGGGGAAAAAATGTTTAACCTGGGTGGATAATTCAAGATAATTCTCCATCATTGCTATTTGAGATAGGTTATATAGTTAATAGAGATGCATATGAAACTGATTATTCTTAAATTTAGGGTTATCATGGGGGCCAAAGTCTTTCTCTCTTTTCAGGCCAGGGCTAGTGATGTTTTTAACCAATTGAATCATCACATGGCCTCTTTGGGTTTCACTGTGAGGATTTACGTTCTATAATTCCTGTTAACATAAAGTAAGTTTTAACTGTTATCAAAAAATCTGCAAGCTCTTAAAAAAGAAGGAACAATTTCTATTTTATTTACTTGCTTTTTAAAGTGTCCAAGATAGCCCTCTACACAGATCAGTTCAGTAAAAAATGTATCTTCATGATGATAAGGGACCTGTCATCACATTCTTCTGCTATATCAATCACAGAAACATTCTTCAAAATTGTTAAAATGGTCAGTAAAGGATTGCATATCTATTTTTAAATAAATTCAAAAGATCTCTGCACCCACAGACTGTCTTATGTGAGCCATGCCTTAGTCTCCTCACGATAAGCCCTGGACTCCCTTCCTTGACTCTCATTTCTGAGCCCTGGTCAGACTCTTTCTAGATTTTGTTTCTGTCTCTGTTTTACCCCTTTAGTAGATAATCTTCAGTGGTATCAGCCCCCAAGCAACATGTCATTTGTGTAAGAAAATTATTTACCTTAGTTAGAAAATGTGTAAATACAGGTCTTGGATGAGTCATGAAATAGATAAAGCTTTTCTTTGGCTCTATCTTTAGAGTCTTAGAATCCCCACAATCTGCAGTTTTTCCCACTCGGGGCTTATTCTCTCTGAGAGAAAGGGTGCCCTGGAGGGTTTCTCCTACTTCTCCTATATTTGCAAGCTCCTATTCCAGACTTTTACAATCTTTTCTTTCCAGGAGTATTTGCGTTTTAATGCAAAAAGGGTCCCTTCTATAAATAATCTTTCTTATTTTTAATTACGAAATCAATATATTTGTCTTAGTCCCTTTTGTGTTGCTATAAAAGAATACCTAAATCTGGGTAGTTTATAAAGAAAGAGGTCTATTTGTCTCACCGTCCTGCAGACGATACAAGAAGCCTGGTGCTGGCATCTGCTTCTGATGAGGGCCTCAGGTTGCTTCCACTCATGGCCGAAGGAGAAGAGGAACGAGTATGTGCAGAGATCACATGGTGAGAGAGAGAGCAAGGTAGGGGACCTCTTTTTAACAATCAGCAACTAATAAAGCAAGAACTCAGGAACTAATAAAGTTAAAATTCACTCATCCCCTAGGAAGGGCAGTAATCTATTCATGAGAGATCTGCCTTCCATTAGGCCCCACTTCCCAACCCCACCATACTGGGAATTAAATTTCAACGTGAGATTTGGTGGGCCAAACATCCAAACCATGGCAATACTTTTTTTCTTTTTCTTTTTTTTTTGAGTTGGAGTCTCACTCTGTCGCACAGACTGGAGTGCAGTGGCACACTCGCGGCCACCCCAGTGTCCACCTGTTGGGCTCCAGCGACCCTTCTGCCTCAGTCATCCAAGTAGCCAGAACTACAGACACACTACCATGCCCAGCTGCTTTTTGATTTACTGTAGAGATGAGGGCTTGCCAAAATTGCCCGGTCTGGTCTCAAACCCAAGGACTCAGGAAATCCACTCGCCTCGGCCTCCCAAAATGCTAGGATTACACGCTGAGCCACCGAGCCCAGCCGGCAATACTTAAAAAAAAAAATAGAAAATTAGAAGGAAGAAAATAAAAACCACTATCATTCCACTACCCAGAGATGGGATATGTTTTTCTAAATTATTTTCTAAACTTACATGCATATTCAAGTGAATGAGACCATACATGCTATATTATAATCTGTTTTTCCACTGTACTACTGAATAACCAGAGCACTCAAAGCTCTTTTTTTTTTTTAATGCCTTAGCGAATGCTGGCAGAATGTGACTCTAACATTTTGTCTGTTCCTGATAGAAAAAGACCTGCAGCACATTCTCTTCCTGCACCCATCACCAACAACAGCATTTGGTCAGAATGATGTAGAGAAAATCCTTTATTCGTTAAGCAAATCACAATTAACTCTACACATCAAATTCAGAACACCTTACCAAACATGGCAAGTCTAACTCTCCCCAACTCTGGGCTCCCCAAGGTCAGCTTCCAGGTTTCCTTGCTTTTCTTAGTGCTCCTTGGGTGCTCCGAGCACAGCTTTTATGGACGTACTGATTGGGCTCTTGCAAGGTGAACATTGGTATGTTTCAACTCTAAGGAAACTGTTTTCTCTTCTTTGATTATTCTTCTCCTTCATTTTCTCTGTTTGTTTTTGTTTTTTGTTTTTGTTTTTTGTTTTTGTTTTTTCAAAAGATGCCGAACCTCCTGGATTAGCCCTCTTAATCACAAGTATTTTCATATTTTTCTATTTCTTTTTATTATGACTTTACATTCTAGGAAAGTTCCTCTACTTCATTTTCTAGCTCTTGCACTAAATGTTTTTATAGGCAATAAAAATTTTTATTCTTTAAGAGTTCTTTTCTGATTGCTCTTATTTTATGTAATATTTTCTTGAATTTCTCTGAGTATTTTTTTTAGTCTTATTCTGTTTCCTAAATGATGTTGGTTTCCTTCTAATGTAGTTATTTTCTGTTTATCTTTCTCTTTGGTGGTGTTAGTTTTCTTCATGTTCTTTGACTATCCTATCACACTTAAGAGAAGGGGATTTAGAGATTGCTAAAGGCTCTGTAGCTGCAGCATAGATCAATCTATTTCTTGGAAGAACTCTCCCACAAGTAGGAAACCTAAAAGAGAACTACACATTCATGGTTAAACACAACTTAACAGTCTTCATTTAGGGATTGAGGGTAGGAAGCCATCTCAGAGGCAGAAGACCCTACTCCTAATCCAGACCCCAAGCAGAAAACAAAAGAACTTCCTTCCCAGGAGCCAGCCCCAACACCAAAAGCCTTAACTTTCCTCCAAGGGAAAGAGATGAGAACCCAGAATATTTTTCAGGGAATAAATGACTCTTTAGGTTTACAGTGATAGAAACCCATCCACAGTGCACAACCTCTTATTTCAATTTTGAAATCCAAAGAGCTCTAAAAACAAAATGTTGTTTCTTAAGTTTGTGGCTGACTCTTTAGGTGCAAATCTGATCTGAACTGACACAATCTTGATTTTTCCTCTTAGTATTAATAGACATAGGCGTCACTATAGAAATATGAAAGGGTTTGATTGAGGTGCTATTCCAGATCTTTCTGGGTTGTTATTATAAGGTATGAAATATATATTCTTCCAAATATCTTTCTTTCAAAGAGTTTTCACAAAACAAAAAATTGTCTTCTCAAAAGGTAACTGAAGAAAAAACTGATTTCCATTATTAAGTAGCTATACTTTAATAGTAATGTTTTTGTTGGAAGTTTTATTGGCTGTTTGTTTGTTTTCAATTTGTACCTAAAAAAGTTTTTTTAAAGTTTTAAGACTGAGTTTTAGCCAGGGTACTCCATTTATACACAAAAAGAAAAGTTATTGATAAGCCATTAATTTATTTTTTTATCACTTGGGGTTGATTCCACATTGAGCTTTCTTGCCCTCTTACTGGTTTCTTTTATGCCTAGAACAGTTTTATAAAGAACTGAATCTATGTCTTCTGACACATGTAAGAATGAGGCAAGTTAACTTAAAATCTATAGATACAATGGTGAAAAAATGTGAACATAAAACTTTCATTTAGGAATGGTTTCTCACCCAGAGCCATTCATACCAGCCACATGAAATTCACCAGTTATCTCAGCTGGTCAGAAACATTTTGTCAGTTGCATGTGGAGTCATAAGGTGGAAGTCCGATTAGCTTCTCTCTTAATAGAGTCAAAAGCTATTAATAATAAATCCAAGAGACATAGTTTAATTTTTTAAAAAAACCTGGAAACTATTGTCAGACAGAAATCACCTAATAAAAAAGTAATTTATAATGCACACCCTAATTAATAATTTATCTCCTAGGGTAAAAAAAATTATCAAAAGTAATTACAATTAGAACACACTATTTCTTTTGTAAGAATAATAGGATAATACTCACAAGCTAGAGTAATCTTGAGTAACAAATTCAACTGCTGCTATCATTTCTTTCTGTCAAAAATTATGTTTAATTTCTAATGCTTTTTCAAAAATACAGAGGCTCCTTCGACTTAGCTCACAGATCATTAAACTGGTAATCATGACTTTATAAATGGTAAAAACTTCTAAACATAGGCTAGCATAATTCCATCTAGGAAAGATAGCCACTAATTTAAAGGAATTTGGGGAATAACAGCCAAATGCTTAAGGCTTGGATCAGAAATTAAAATTGGCTTAAATTAGGCCACATTGAGTTACTGACCTAGAACCAATTTCTCGTTAAACAAGAGATTTCAAGGAAGATTAAAAACAAACAACCTCCCCCAGGCAATAGACATTATAAAAACAGGAAATTGATACATATTTTTCATTGTTGTATCCTAAGCCTCTCTCACACAGAGCCTGGCAAACATTTTGTCCTTAAAAATTATATGTTGATTCAGTAAATTAAAGAATAAAGAATTGTAGGAAAAAAATCTGGATATAAGCAGTTGTGGCAGGGCCTCCAGTTAGCTGCCCAGATCCCCCTCAAGGAACAAGGACTACTCTCCCCAACTGGAGGCAGATGCTCTGGCTGATAGCTCTCAGTGAGCAGCTCTCTTCATTGGCTCTTTTGCATCAACTAAAGATGTCACCTCACCTAAGGTCACACCCTTTCCCCAGGATGGTCCACATCCAGGGATAAATCTATGTGGCAGTAAAAGGCCCAGCTTCCTCCTCCTCAACCCTGAAAAGGTTATCTCTGCTTCCAAATTCCCTAAAGGATTGTCTGATGACATGGTTGAAATTGCATCATAGCTCAGATTTTTCCATCTTCCCAATTCCGCCTCCTTCCATTTCTTTGAAGGTGTTAATCTCAAGAGCACTTCCTAATAAATCTCCTGTTTGTTCCTCTCCATTTCAGAGTCTGCTTCCCAAGAGACCCAATCTGTGACCAGATGTACTCTTCGGTTGAGAAAATTAGAGATTTGGAAAAATAAAATATTTTAAAAGCATAATTCCCTAAATCCCCTCCTCCATTATCCAATTTACAACTAAATTTATCGAGCCAGTGAAAAGGATGGAGAGGGTCAATTTCAGTTGCAAAGGACAAGAATCATCATGGACAGATTATCAAGCAATACTATATTGTTGGAAGCCATTCTTGCAAAACAAGTGTGAACCTAATTTGTCTGCTTAATGTCTGGGAGCTGTTGTACCCCAAAGGAGTCTCACATGGTCATAAGCAATATAGAATTAGGGATCTAACAGATCTGATTTGGTATCCTTATTCTATAGCTTATTGGTTGGATGACCTTGGACAAACTTCTTTAACTTCTCTAAGCCTCAGTGATACAGATAATGCATAAGGCTACGTGAAATACTTAACAAAGTAGGTGGCACGTAGTAAGCACTCATTAAATGGTAGGCATCATTTTAAAAATATTTATTACCAAAAAAGCAGAAAGATGATGCCCTTCCATTGTCAATCTCCCAACCTGAAGACTAAATCTTTACTATTGTTGCCAAGAAGAAAAAATAATTCTCTGCACCGTGCTTATCAACACCAGAAATGAAAACACTGAGTATTCACAAGGAAATAGAAGAAGAGATATAGGGAGAGGTTCAAATATGTTTGCTACTTGAAGGGTGAATAATGGATGGAGTATTTCCATTTGGGGACATACTGTCCAATATGGTACATGACCTTTGGAAATGGACTTAGCTTTTATACCAACATTCAAAGAGTATACACAGTTTATTTTCACTGAAAATCTTATCGTTAACACCAACTTCCACCATGACAAAATAAGAAGATCAAAAAATTATCTGTCACAAAAGTAACTATAAAACTGAACAAAACAGTCAAATACAACCATCTCAGCACTCTGGAATTTGGCTAGACATACAACAAACTGAGAAGCATTTTTTCATGTAAACTACTTCACGTTAGTTAAGAACAGCACAAGTCTGTGGCATTTTGACTGGGGTAGCTACCATCCCTCCTTCAGCACTCAGCCCAGAATTACAACCAGAGTGGGGCAGGCTGTGGCAATAACAGATTTTGCAACTGCTGCTAGTACTGCTGCAGGGGATTCATGTGGACACTATTAGTTAAAAAGGAGATCTTAGTGGCAAAGGAAGTACAGGGTTCTGTTAGCTTGAGATTGCTGGCTTGTTTGGGACAAGCAATGGACTAGCAGACTAGTTGGAGTTTTAACAGGGATTTACAGAAATTGAGACATCCATAGAGGACATGATCAACTCTTCAGATATCCAGGATTGACCAGAGGCTATGCACATGCATAGGCACTCACACATTTCTAGTTGACAGAGTTGAATTTGGGCATTGAAGAGGAGACTCAAAAAAATCCAGAAGAAAGTAAAAACTGATGCAGGCTTGAAAATAACCTGAAGTTTTAATAGGTTCCCTGACCTACTCATAGATCCATCAATAGAGAATTGAAGCCACACTGGCTCAAGGTAATCGAATACAGTCTCTGAACAACAATTGACTGAACACTAAGCCATGCAGACACAGAGATGACTCCTAGGAAGCCAGGCTTAATATTTAAGAAAAAAAATAAGTAGAGTCATCGGGACCATACACTGGAGAGAAGACAGATAAAGTCCAGGCAAGTTACTAAACAAACAAGCAATAACAATTCCCTCAGGAGAAAAATTCAAAATCCAGAGCTATTATAAGAGATTATCTAAAATGTATTTTATCTAAAACAATACTCAAAACAATAAGAAATATGAGACAAGGAAAGGAACAAGAAATTATGACTCATACTCAGGGGAAAAGCGGATTCAATAGAAAACTATCTCTGGGGGAACATAGATGTTGTCTTCAGTGAAGACCTGAAAGGAGTTATTATAAATACATTTAAAGAACTAAATAAAATTATGCTTAAGGAATTAAAGAAAAATATGATAACAATGCTTCAGCAAAAGGTGAATAAAGAGATAAAAATTATAAAAGAACCAAATGGAAGTTATAGAGTTAAAAGTACAATAACTGGAACAAAAAATTCATTAGAGGGTTTCAATGGAAGATGTGACATGGCAGAAAAACATGGAGGCTTGGTCAGATGTAGTGACTCATGCCTGTAAGCTTTGGTAGGCTGAAGCAAGAGGATTGTTTGAGTCCAAGAGTTCAAGACCAACCAGGGTAACATAGTGAGACCTGACCTCTATATAAGAAAAAAGAAAAAAAAAGGAATCTTAAAAATAGATGAATAGAAGTAATGCATTTTGAAGAATAGAGAGAAAAAATATTTTCTAAAAAACTTAACAGAGCCTCAGAGACCTATGGAGCAATATCAAGCATACCAACATATACGAAAGAGAGTTTCAGAAGGATAGAAGAAAGACAAAGGCACAGACACAATTTGAAGAAATAATGACTAAAGATTTCCCAAAGTTGATTAAAATGTTAATATGCCAATCCAGTAAATTCAGTGAACTCCAAGTAGGATCAACACAAAAAAGATCTACACCTAGAAACATCAGAATCAAACTGTTGGATGATGAACACAAATAAAAGCTTGAAAGCATTAAGAGATAAATGACTCATCTTGTACAGCTAAACAACAGTGCAACAACTTCTTATAAGAAACAATGGATGCCAAATGGAAGTGGAATAACAAACTCAAAATGTTAAAATTATTGAATTGTACACTTGCAGTAAGTGAATTTTATGGTAGATAAATTATAACTCAATAAAACTTCTTAAATAAAAACAACCCAAGAGTGAGAGACCACAGCACAAACATATTTAGGACCACTTCTGAAAGTATCCTGTTGCTCCCATTCTCTCCTTTTTTTTCTTCCTCCTCTGCCTTTTTTTTTTTAACCCTCTTTTTTTTAACCTCTATCTTTACCATCTTTTCCTTCTTCCAGGTCAAAACTTCTGTAACACTTACAGCCAATGAAGATTACTCAGACCCAGAAATATTACTTAAAGATAGAGAGGCTCCAACTCATGTCTTTGAGTCATAGATATTCTGAGATGGACCTTCTCTGTGTTCAGATCCTTTCCTTTTCTTTCTTAAAGAAGAATTTATATTCTCACTGAGTAGTTTGACCTTATAAGTCTTTACAAAACAAAACAAAAAAGAGACAAGTTGGATATCCAAGACTACAATTACAAGATGCCTAGCATCCAAAGACAGCTTATGAAACCCAAAGGATATGTGTCATATACATACTTAACTTTGGCTCCACAATCTGGCACAATAGGAATTTTTATGTAAACCTAGATATTTCAACAGTATACTCTTGTTATTTACACTGATATTTTCTATGGGAAAAAAAACAAGCTCCATTTGCTTCTGTGCTTTGATTCGAAGCAGGTTTGGGAGAAGAATTCCTTGAAAATCACCATACACTAAAGACACTATCTTTCCGTAAGATTAGTCAGATTCAGGGGAAATTGGGCAGCCTTTCAAAGTTAAAGCTGAACATGACAGATAGGGGCTAGCATCAGGTGGGAAAAGTTACACAGTGTTCTTGGAGCCTGGTGATGATACTGTACTGGCTAAGCTGGTACACTTAGTTGGTGCAGTATGCCACAAGGACATTCAAATTAAGCTCCTTTTTACAGTGCTGAAAGGACATAATGTGATGCAGTCTTTCCAAAACAAACTTTTATCAAAAATGAAATTCAGTTATTAGAATTAGACCCAAGCCAGCAGCTTGATCTCGTGGGAAAATCTAAGGCAGCAGGCCCTGATAGCAAAGACTTGGGCTGGAAATTAAGAATTCATTCTGGTTCTACTGCTAAGAAGTTATGTAACTTAAAACCTGGCATTTACATTCTCTGGGTCTCAGTTTTCTCATCTGTAGAATGAAGGCATTAGTCTATCTGATCCTGGATCCCGTTTCAAACTTAAATATAAATGAAGCTTATTAAATAGTCACCAACCTAACCTCAATTTTGTTGAGCTAATTCAGAAATCATTTTTGAAATGTTTGCCCAGTACTGATTGTTACCCTTCCTGAACAATCTGGCAGATGATGATCCTACAGCAGATCACGAGGGCGCCAGAGACACCAGGGAACAACTTGCTATTAAAATTTACCAAATTATTTGTATTATTAAGGAACTTTCAGAGCCAAATCGTGACTGGATATGAAAGAGCTTAAGATTAGCGTCCATAAAAATGCCTTATTTCAAACATCTTTGTGTATGTGTGTCTGTGTGTGTGTGTGTGTGTGTGTGTGTGTGTGTAATAGTATCTGAGATTTCATCACAATGTATTCAAAATATTCCACCTACTTTCTATGGAATTGTTATTAATCAGATATAAAGCAGAAATAAATTCATTAGTTTTTTCTACCCAAGTTATCTGCTGCCTGTGTGCCTCACAAAATGTGCCTCCTTGTCCTTCCAACATTCTTTTGGAACAAATTTTTCTATCCCAGAAGGACAAGCACAGTGCAAATACAAAGAAGTAGAGGGTCTACACAAGAGTGTTCTGTTTCACTTTCAACAAAGAGAAATCAGATTCAAAATGAGGAGAAAAAGAATAAATGTACAAATTGAGAATCTGGTCAATATATACTGGGTAATAATCTTACAGTAATGAACCCTGTTGCTTCCTATGCTCCCATAGTCAAGGCTCCTATTTTTGTATTTTTCTGCAGGACTTTACTACTGAGAGGTTTATGCTTCAGTCTAGCTATTGCCCTGAATCAATGGTTGCAAATTCTTTCATTTGCATTAGCTCTAGTCTAGTCCTGGGATCTTATCCAGTAAAACAAGAACAGGAAAATTTGCATATGAGTGTACCAATTTCTCAAAATTTAATTAGCAGGTGAAAGAATCATCTTGCAAAATACATAGTATCTTTAGATGATTCTTAGCTGTCGATAACCAAGCTCTTCAAGGGTCACGATTGACAATAAGCATTGTTTTCTTCCCTTTACAGCGCCTTAGAGTAGTCAAGTTGCAACAACTTAGTAAGAAACCAAAGCTTTATTTCAACAAATAGGTAGTCTTCCTCTAAACCATCTCTCTAATATCTGCACTATTTTTTCTATACAAATTTAATTCTTAATACATCCATGAGAGATCGTTTCCTTTTATTGATTATCCCTCCCCCATCCCTCTCAGTCTCCCCCCACCCCAGTCTCAAGGTTATTTTACTACCCTGGCTTTTTATTAACTATAGATATTGATTCTTTCCAAGAATCAGGAATGGGAGTTCAACTGAAGAAGCATAACAATTGGACATGATTCAGGGATGTTGTGCTTGAAGAAATTTTTCATGGTAACACATTCCCTTTTTGCCTGACCAAATCTTACTTATATCAGTTCTTATTATGGGAAGAATAGTCTACCATCTGTGATTTATAATGAAAGATGATCCTAGCCATAAGAAGCAGCTAACCCTCACCACAGCAGCTGGGCTCTGTCTTCAAGAGAGTTATAGAAGAATCGTTGCATACATAGCATTGCTTTGCAAGAATCTGATTAGATACGGTGAGGTAACCAAAAATGTGAACAAGCACAGTACAACTTTGGAAAGTGAGATTTACTATTCTATGCTCATTCCACTCCACATGTTTTCCAGATTTCATGAGAAGAAAGTCATTATTTTTCTCACTTTTGCAGAAGCAAAATGTTTTACATTGTCTATCTAGAAGTAAAATTATAGAAGGAGAAAAATTAAATGGAGGTGTGAAAATTAAAGCCAAGATTATTCCCCCACCATTGCCCTAAAGAGAGGGCAGAGAAAGATGGGCCCTACACAGGTAGAATGTGTATTCTTTGTGAGAATGTAAGGTCAGAAAGGAACCAGAGGAAAACTAAGTTCTTGTGAGGCAGAAAAAGAAAATAACTTGTCTAATGAATTTAAGAGTAACTAGATTTTTCCCACAATGTTCCTTGAAACAAAGAGTCGTACCATTTTAGAATATCACAGGAACAAAAGCCCAACAAATGCAAGAATCGCAAACTAAGGGACCTATAGAGCCCAGAAAATTGTTGCTATTTGAGAATACGGACCTCATGGTGCCAGATCTTTTCATTTGCTAAGAAATGCTAAAAATTTTACATAAAATTTTCTAACTTTTAAAAGGCTACAAGCCCAAACAAAATATCTGTGCACATTAGATATAAGCCATGAGCCACCAATTTGCAACCCTCTCATTTCACAAAATGAGAACACTAAGGTTCAGGGAGTTTAAATGCAAAGTCAAGTAGTTACTTGTGGGCAAACCATGATGTCAATTCTGTGTTCTGTCCATGTCCTTTGGTAACTGTCTGACCCTAAATATGTCAACAATGTAAATACTATAGAAAGAAAAATGTAACTACTAATAAGGACCCTTTCGTTTTTTGGATATTAACTACCCACTTTGTAATTATCCAGCTGAAGAAAAGAACTTAAGCCTTCTCAACAGTCATGGTATGCTATGAGAGCAAGATGCTTATAATATGCAGCCACAGATCTTTTGAGAGCTATACAGGGATACACAGGATACTCCTTAGATTAGAATCTGACTCAAGGAGTATAAACCATCTTCTTCTAGGATTATAACACTTTCTCAAAATGACAAGCATGTTGACATAAAGCAATAAACACAACTGACCAGTATTTTCTAAGAAGATTTTACTCATTAATGCCTTTAAATAGCAAACACTATTTAAAAACATTTAAAAATAACTCATACTGCAGTATTTACTTGTTCCTGTTGAGAACTGCAAACAAAAATAGCCACTCATGGAGATTTGCATGTGTGCTTCATTTTTCAGTAAAATCAGGACCAGTTCTCTAAGGTCATAAGCAAAATTCACAAAACTCTCACAAAGCAAGATAATGCAAAGGAGGATAGTTCACTTCTGTAAAGAAAAAAATGTAGTATTCTATGTAAGACTGTTATTGGGGTTCAGTGACTTGCATCTTGTAAGAGTGTGGAATGCATTATGTATGCATAATAGATATGCAATAAAGTTGAGGACTGATATTTAACAAGTTTGCCTTAAAGGAAGCTTCAGCCATGGGCTCTAAGATGAGAATTTAAGTCTATAATACAGGCCAAAAATTTTCATTTTACATAAATATATATACATATATATTCCCTTTGCAAATAAGAGTTGATACGTGTAATACATAGACAGTTAACATATTTTTATAATAAAATTGACAATTAAAGTATGACTTGGCACATTCTCTGACTGAAGTTTTTTCATCTAGTTGGAAGAAATTCCTTTACAGAAGGATTGATTAGTTTCTCACCAAATGTTACTATTTATTGGTCTGCTTTTTGCCACTCCACAGTCTAGGTAGATTCTGGAAGTAGGAAATAAATTATACTAATCACAGAACATACAACTAAATAGTCTCTTATGCTATCAAAAGAAATCAAATTAGAACAGAAGCACATTGTCAACAGTTAGTCACATGATCAGACATTAAGCTCGGAGGTCATTTTGTTAGGACGTAGAAGCTTTAAAAAGATCCAAGAAGACAGGAAACTGAACCAATAACTAAATACTACCATGATCTCATGCTTCATTTTGGGAAACAGTGTAGAGGCAATAAAGAGAATTTTAGAACTATTTTAGATACAAGTATGCAAGGATGGTGAGCTTGCTGTCTGCAAAGGAGCTAACCGCTCCCGTATAAATGTCAGATCTGACTTCAGAAGGATCTAGGCCAATATAACATCATATCAAAAAATAACAGTTATTATTATAGATCACACTGCAAATGGTGTTTTGGATCATGCCATCCACACCAAATTAAGTTTCCAAAAGGTAAATCACATAATTCCATAACATTTCAATGGCATATCTCTAAATTAAGTTCTTAAGACCCGCCATTCATATAGGCAGCAAATGTTGGGCAACTATTTTTTAAATTATATTCCTCATAGTGAAAATTAATTGTGTTCTCCCAAGTGTGCCATACTTCTTTAATGAGCATGAAAATTCCAACCTTGTATTACGACATTTGTCATGTCTTATGCATACATTCCTTAAAAGCAGGGACCAAGATTTATTCATCTTCATATTTCTTACAAGTATCTAATGGCACTTTTTACAGAGAAGATGTTTAATACATGTTTATAGGTTGATATTTATCAAATCCTTCCTTCACTAATTCTATCTGCTATTTATTCAGACAATTCGATTTTTAAAATGATTGAAATATGAAATTTGTAGTAAGTGCTTCATATGATTTCTTTGGTAAATTTTAACCAATTAAGCCTTTTTTTAAATCGAATCCTCTGCATTCCATGAAGCTTGTTTTCTTACTTCACAATCTTAGCTTTAGTATTACAATCAACAGAAAATAAAATACTGGATTTAAATACTGTTTTTAACAGCAATATGATCCTTAACCCTCTTCTCTATATGTAATGACGTATCAGAGTTTCAGATTCTCATGGAGAACTTACAAGGGTTGCAGTACCAACCCATGTGTCATGAGACTTAATCCCCCAGTGTCTGGCCAAATTTAAACTGGAGCACATCCACTGTGTTTTCAAAAGCCAGCAAATTCAAGCAGGAATGCTGGGACCATTTATCTCATTCTCCTTGGTTAATGGGGTTCTTTTCCCTCCTTTCCCTGAAAAATATCCTCTGTCCTGGCCCTTAAGCACTGCTGCTTTTGGATTTTCAGTTAGCAGTTTGAGTTGATGGTGTCAAATTCCGGCTGTGTTAGGGCAGAGACTGCGGCCACTTTCTAAAACTCACAACTCTGCTGACTGCCTACCTTGTACATCTCCAGACCAGTTTACTAAGCAGCATATGGCAATACAGAGAGATTAGAGCTGGAAGGTAGAAAACTCTATTTCAGTCAAATAGAGTAGCGCTTTAAATGTATTTCTTCATGTGTAAAATGAAGAGTTTGAATTAAAATGTTTTCTGGCAGATGCAGTGACTCATGCCTGTAATTCCAGCACTTTGGGAGGCCAAGGCAGAAGGATTGCTTGAGGCCAGCAGTTCAACACCAGCCTAGGCAACAAAAAACCCATCTCTACAAAAAACAGAAAAATTAGCCATGTGTGTTGGTGTCTTATAATACCAACTATTCAGGAGGCTGAGGCAGGAGTATAGCTTGAATCCAGTAGTTTGAGGCTGTGGTGAGCTGTGATCATGCCACTGCACTCTGCATGACAGAATGAAACCCTCTCTTTAAAAAAAAAGTTTTCTAATATACCTTCCAGAGTTGAAAAGTCTACAGTTTCAATCTCTCACAATCATAGTTTTCTCATCTATTAAGAGGGGACATTTTATAGATTAAACTAGACAATAGAACTATTAGATCTGGGAATTAAACATTTTTGTCATCATTATAGGCTAAGTGACCAGAAAAATGCCTGACACTTTGTAGGCACCCAATAAATATTTGTGGAGTGAATCAGTGGATGCTCTGACCAGGAGTGGCATGAATGTGATATCTTCTTAATGGTTGGTTACATGGATGCTAACCAAGGAAATAATACAACATTCTGCCTGTCTACTGACCAGTACCAGTTATGACAGCTGTCCCACACTCTACATCTTGCCTACTTATCTCTGGTGCAATTTAACACCATGCTTACCTTGAAAATATCCCAAATCTCCTAACTCCCTAGGAAGCAGTGTTAGAATTGGAGGATTGGTCTGGATCATCCCATTTTCAGTACTGTGTATCCACTTTTTCTATGATGCTGCCAACACCCATGGAATGAGGGACCCCTTTTTGAGAAATGCTCATAGTCTATTTTAATTGGAGGCAAAGAAGGAAATATAACAACATTTTTTGAAAAAAAATGCCAATCTTAAGACATTTTAACCTCAAAATTTACTTGTGAATAAACCTCATGGTGAGGCGGTAGCTCTAGCTTTGATAAGCATTGCCATTAAGTTACCAAAAGGATAGGTCCCATTGAGGAATGCTTTCTTTGCAAGGGAATCATCTGTAACCTCAGCCATTACAGCCAAGTTTGAGGGTAGGGAGAGGATGAGTTTGATAGAGTATAATGTAAACTTTCACAGAGAAAATAACTTATGACCAACAAGAGAAAAATCTTCCAGGAGACCTGCAAACAGAAGGCTATCTTCTTTGTACCCAGGAAACTCCTCGCAGATTTATTTTAAATATGACATAAGTTTTGTTTTGCTTTAAGGCTGTTTTAAAGCACAAACACACACACATACACACACACACACACACACACACACACACACACACACACACACATTAGAAGAAAAACACATCCCAAATTTATCCCACTGCCAAATTTGCAAAGAGGAACAAAAAAGTTTGCATCAAAGATGAATGCAAATTGACAGGGGTTGTTTGCAAAGTCAGAAAGTACCTGTACTAGAGAATGATGTCTTAACAGGACTGATAACATTATGGGCACACCATCCCTAAGATGTAGATGGAGCCATATAACTACAGGGGGACATTCTTAGGCCTCTTGATTGCTTAATACAACTGCAGGTAGCTTCTTCTAATTTGACAAGGACACCAAGAGGTGTTCTATGGAGATTAAATAAACTGATTATGTAAGCTACGCTCTGCTCGAGCCTCAGACACCTGGATACCCACACTTTATTAACAGTTCTCCCACTGATCCTGAGGCAACCAGAATTGAGAACCACCACTCTGTTCTCATCCAGAAAGTGCTTAATCCTTCTGGCAGTACAGGTTAAGAAAGAAGGAAACAAAGAGAGGCCAGAAACATTCAAAACCAGAATCAAGATTCTCACTCCTGTGGCAAACTCTTCATCTGCCATGTAAGAACTCCCTGTGCAACTTGGTCACTGGTTGTAGGTGAGGAGTGATCAGAGCTAGAGACTGAAGCTGACTTTAAGTGAGAGCAGTTTACAGAAGTGTTGATCATATTGATAGTAAACAGAGGGAAAACAAGAAAACTTTTACAAACCCCAAGAATGCATTTGTATTATAAGATTATTCCTTGTAGCATATTCATTGTAACCAAATCCCTAAAGGCCAATTTCTTTTTTTTTAATTTATTTTAAAGATGTAGGGTACAATTCAGGATTAGGTATACAAGTGGTCATCGTACAAGTAAAGTTTGGGCCTCTCTTTGGTCCCCACTTTGGTTGATTTGAAAGCTTGTGTCAAGCTTCCTGGATGGAAATTCCCTGCTACACTACCCTTAGAGTATGCATCAATATTCTGGGCAAAAACCAGGCAAACCTCTGTGTCTTACTTGCTATGAAAGGATGCTGGAGCTAGAGATTCTTCTTATCCCACTGCTTCCTCTAGGCAGGATAACATTCATTCTGCAGGTGAAACATTTTCAACACTTACACATTCCCAGATGATCCAGCCTTTGTGTTTTGGATTTGTAAGCAGAACCCTTACATCAGGTCACATGAAGGATATGTCTGAGAAAAACTAGCTCAATTCTTCATTCATGGTGGATCCAGATGTTGTCTGCCTACCCTGCACAAGCTCTGTATTTGGTAGTGTCCTTAATTACATTCATGGTCAGCCTCTGTTTGGAATAGTGTGCCCTTTAACCTTCACATCTTGCATTTATCTGACTGAAGCAGGAGCCCATTGTCTACAGACATAGATCACAAACCTCAGTTGTAGAATATAAGGAATAGTATATGACTCTCCTCAATTTCTTTTGGCCAAATAATTGCAACAGTTTTCAAGAACAGATTGTGAGTTTTATTCCAAACAGGTAAACTATCATTTAATCAGTTCTGCTTAGGACAGCAATTTCCGGTCTCCAAGGATAGGCCATAGTAACAGTGATTTGCTGATCTGGTTTCTACCAAAAAAAAAAAAAATCTATTAAAAGAAAATCCTTTAGAACAGATGTGTTGACAAATCCCTGTCCACAATGCAGTCAAGCTATTTAACAAAAATGTTGGTTCAGTATTTGTTCTATCTGTTATAACTGTATGTGTTTGCTGAGTCTCAGTGGGGGGGTGGATGGAGGAGGTGGGGTGGGGAGAACAGGGAAAGAAACATTACCAGAACCAGGTGAGTATGAAAGAAAAAAGCAGTGTGGTGCAAAGAGAGGAAGTCAGGGAGAGAGAGAAAGGGAAGATAGGGTAGGACAATCGAAACCAGTTTCACAGACAGTTGACAAAAAGCAGAAAAAATGATACCATGACCTTTACCATTCCAGGCAATGCTAATCCCAACAGTTCTTCCCCCCATGCAGTGATCTTAAACCATCTCCATTTTACACCATCTCCTCCCCGAACCTACCCTCTCTTGGAAAAAGAAACTACTAGATTCTCAAGCCTGAAATCTGTGAGTCTTCTTTAACTCCTCTCTCTCTCACACACATCAGTGTTGAGTCAATCACCAAGTTCTGACAACTCTTCCAATTTATTGCTGCTTAAACTTGTCCCCTTCTCGCCATTCCTGCCATCACCTCTCCTGCAGGCTTTTTCAACCACCTCTTACTGCCCTCATTCACACCCTCCTCCAATCCAGTCCTTACCCAGCAGCCCAGAGGGTATTATCCAACATGCAAAATACCACCTAATTGCATTGACTCACAGTCTTTCTACTCCCACCCATTTTCCTTCTTCCCGCACCCAATGCCAACATGATGCTTAAATTCCTTAAATGCTCCCCTGTGGCATACCAAATAAACTTCAAATACTAAAAATGACAGACAAGACTTTTTAAGATTAGACTCTGTGTACATTTCCAGTTTCACCTTTTCTCCCATCTCTCTTACCATTCCCAGTCTATACACCAGCTAACATCCCAACCTCTGAGTATTTCCCATCTTCATAACTTCGCACATGCAGAGGCAGAGCCCTCCACATAAATTGGTAGAGCACCCTCACCAAATCCTCCTCCTGTCCTTTCTTCAATTCTTCATCTCTGGAAGTGAAATTGAGAGGAAGGCAATTTTAGTTCATTTTAATGCAGTAATTCAGCTGAATAATTCCCCAAATGTAAAAATAAAGATAAACTGAATAGATAGAGACCATCTATAGAGTTAGGGCATGGATCAAGCCGACTTCTCCCTATTGCCCCACCCCTGAGTTCCCACAGTCCTTTGGGTTTCCCTCTCTTTTGTCACTGAAAAGCCACAGTCTTTTAGTCACTAGAAGGTTTTAATTTCTTTAGGATCAAGAACTCTGTCAGGATAGTCTCAACATCAGTTTAATGTTCCCTGCTCAATAGATATTGCTTCTTGAATGAAAAAAGTCCATGCCCACACTAAAGCACTCAATGTTGAGAAATTATTATTTGCAAAGAGTGTACACCAAAGCAAGGGTAGTGGGGGAGGACTTTCCATACCCTCCAGCAATAGATTTTTACTTAAACATAATTTGAATTGAACAAAAATATCTGATTCCAAGCAAACAAAAACTGAATGAATTTGTCCCTACTAGACTAGCCTTACAAGAAATGGTCAAGGGTTTGCTGCATCTGGAAGTGAAAAATGATAATCAACATGAAAACAGTTAATATATACAGAACAAAGAAAGAGAAAAGAACCAAACTTTATCACTTCAATAACCCACCAAACTACAGTGGTAATAAAAGAGAAAGAGAGGAGCAAAGGATACACAAAACATCCAGAAGACAATTAACACAATTACAGGAATAAGTTCTCATCTGTCAATAACCTTGACGGTAAATAGATAAAACTCCTCACTTAAAAAATATAGACTAGATGAATGAATTAAACACATGACCCAAATATATGCTGCCTACAAGAAGCTCATTTCACCTGTAAAGACACATACAGTACAACTCACCCTTAAACAACATGAGGGTTAAGGCTACCAACCCCCAAGCAGTCAAAATTTTTCATATAACTTTTGACTCCCCCAGAACTTAACTACCCCCAACAGCTAATATTCACTAGAAGCCTTACCAAAACCATAAACAGTTAAAACATACACATTATAAAGTAAACAGTTAAAACATATGTATTATAAAGTAAGTCAGAGAACAGAAAAAGTTATTAAGGAAATCATAAGAAAGAGAAGATATGTTTATTATTCATTAAGTGAAAATGGATTGTCATAGAGTTCTTCATCCTCATTGCCTTCATATTGACTAGTCCGAACAAAAGGAGGAAAAGGAGGAGTATTTGTTGTTGTCTCTGGGTAGCAGAGGTAGATGTGGTAGAGGAGGTAGAAGGAGAGACAGGAGAGTTATATTTACAGTAAATGTTATTGAAAAAATCTGCATATAAGTGGACCCACACAGCTCTAACTTGTGTTGTTCAAAGGTCAATGGTAGACTAAAGGGAAGGAATGAAAAAATATATTCCACATAAATGGAAACCGGAAGCCAGAAGGAATAGCTATACTTATAGCAGATATAACAGACTTTAAGTCAAAAACTGTCAAAAGAAACAAAGAAGATTATTACATTATGCTAAAAGGGATAAATTCAACAAGAGGATATAGCAATTGCAAATATAGATGCACCCAACACCAGAGCACTCAGATATATAAGGCAAATATTATTAGATCTAAAGAGAGATATACAATGTAATACAATAATAGTTGAGGACTTTAACATCTTGCTCTCAGCATTAGACAGATTATCTAGACAGAAAATCAACAAAGAAACGTGGAATTTAAACTTCACTTTAGACCAAATGGACCTAATAGACATTTATAGAACATTTTATCCAATAGCTGCAGAATACACATTTTCTTTTCATCAGCACATGAAACATTCTCCAGGTTAGACCACATGTTAGGCCACAAGCCAAGCCTCAACAAATTTAAATAAATTGAAATTATACCAAATATATTTTCTGACCATAAATGCAATAAACTAGAAATGAATAGCCAAAGGAACTTTGAAAGTGTGCAAATATATGAAAATTAAGCAACATGCTACTGAGTGATCATTGGGTCAATGAATAAATTAATGAGATAATTAAATAATCTCTTGAAACAAGGAAATACAACTCGACATACCAAAACCCATGGGATACAGCAAAAGCAGGAAGTTTATAGCAATAAATCTCTATCTCAAAAAAGTTGCAAGATTTCAAATAAACAACCTAAGAATGTATCTCAAGATACATTAGAAAAGCAAGAACAAACCAAACCGAAAATTCGTGAAAGAAATGAAAGATTAGTGTAGAAGTAAACAAATTAGAGACAAAAAAATGCAAAAATCAAGGTTGTTAAAAGTTAGTTTTTAAAAAAAATAAACAAAATCAATAACCCAAATAAATAAAATAAGAAATAAAAAAGAAGGCATTACAACTGATACCATAGAAACAATCGTTAGAGACTACTGCAAATAACTGTACGTCAAAAAATTGGAACCCTAATAAAATGAATAAATTCCTGGATATGTACAACCTATTAATATTGAACCAAAAAGATACAGAAACCTGAATAAACCAATTACAAGTAATGAGATTGAATTTGTAATAAAAAAATCTCCCATCAAAGAAAAGTCCAGGACCTGATGGTTTCACTGCTGAATTCTACCAAACATTTAAAGAACTCTTAATTATTCTCAAACTCTTCCAGAAAATTGAAGAGAAGAGAATTCTTCCAAACTCATTCTATGATGCCAGCATAACCCTGATACCAAAACCAGAAAAGAACATAGTAAAAAAGGAAAGCCATAGGCCCATATCCCTGATGAACATAAATGAAAAAATTCTCAGCAAAATACCAGCAAAGTGAATCCAGCAGCACATTAAAAAGATTATTATGAACAAGTGAAATTTATCCTAGGGATGCAAGAATGGCTCAACAAATGCGAATAAACATGATACATTACATCAACAGAATCAAGAACAAAATCCATATGATCATCTCAATGAATACAGAAAAATCATTTGATAAAATTCAGCATCCCTTCATGATAGAAACTCTCAACAAACTAGGTATAGAAGGAGCATATCTTAACACAAACAAAAATATATCTACCATAAGATCCAGCAATCCTACTGCTGGGTATACATCCAAAAGAAAAGAAACCAATATATCAAAGAAATATCTGCACTCTTTATGTTTACTGTAGCACTATTCACAATAGCCAAGATATGGAATTAACCTTAGTAACCATCAGTGCATGAATGGATAAAGAAAACATGGTATATATATATATATATGTGTGTGTGTGTGTATATATATATATATATATATATATATACACACAGTGGAATACTATTCAGTGATTAAAAAAGAATGAAATCCTGTCATTTGTAGCAACATGGATGGAACTGGAGGTCATTATCTTACATGAAATAAGCCAGGCACAAAAACACAAATATTGCATGTTCGTATGAGTGGGAGCCATTGATCTTATGGAGGCAGATAGTAGCTTGATGAGTACTAGAGGCTGGGAAGAGTCGGGAGATGATGAAGAGAGATTGGCTAATGGGTACAGAAATACAATTACGTGGAATAAGTTTAGTACTCAATAGCTCAGTAGGGTGACTACAGTTAATATAATTTATTATACATTTCAAAATAGTAGAAGAGAAGATTTGAAATGTTCCTAACACAAAGAAATGACATATGTTTCAGGTGCTGAAAATTCTAATTACCCTGATTATGTATTGTATGCATGTATCAAATTATTACATGTACCCTATAAATATGTACAGTTATTATGTAGCAATTAAAAAGTCATCTGAATAATCCATCTGATTGATTTAAATTGATTTTTACCTGTAAATATAAATTGTGATTTTAAAAAAACTTTGTATAGTATCTGAATAGTTATCCTATCTGCAACCTATCTGCAGTTTAATCACAATGTCTATTGATGTTTCCATAAATGTATCTGTACTGAAGCAGTTTATTTTCTGGACACAGCTCTAATTTCAGCCACCCTAGAGAAGACCCATCATTTTCATCCTATTCTTTGACATCACAGGAGTTCTTCCTTTCTCCACAATAAGACAAATGAACCATTTTCCATCATTTAAGCTCACAGTAACTGTTATAGTAAAAGTCCTTTGCACAAGGGAGAACAATTAATTAGGCACTCAACAATACTACTCTAAGTACCACAAGGAGAAATTAAGTACCTGGGTAAAGACGCTGCCACTGAGGAGTATCCGTTTTTAGATGCAAATAGTCAGCAACTTTGAAGACGCTGCTGTTAGTGCTTCTAGACTGTAAAATGTTTTCCCCTGTTTGCTTTTTCTTTCTGCTTTCCTGGCCTCTCTGTACACTGGCCCTAGGCCAGTTAATACAGTCCCAAGTCAACTCAAAGCTCCAGGGTAATACCAAACTTTTCTCTTGCTTCTTCCCTCAACTTCCCAGCACTCCCTCCCCACTAGTGAGGAATTTTTCTGCAGATTATTTAACTTTGCACTACAACTTCTATTGATGGAAATGATACCTGACTTTTACAGAAAATCAGATCTGTAAAAATCTTATAGAAGTTTGCTATATCAGATCAGATCATGAATATAAAAATTTGCTACCACCATATAGTGCTACCCAAATCTTATCATGATGACATTTATGATACTTTTTTAAATAAGAAGGTAAGAAGTAAGCCTATGATGCCACCTGGATCAAAATAGCTCATTTGATCTTGATTTATAACTGTCCAAATATAAAGCTAATCTCAATCTTTCTTTAAGAATATATATGAGGGGAGACCAAAAAAAAAAATGGAATTATTTTTTGGAGGCCTGGCCCTTTGGAGCATAGGCTTCCTCTACTAGGTAAGTGTTCTAGGAATCCATCTGCATCAGTGTACCAGCTAGCATTGCTGTGAGAGACAATTTGCAGAGAAACATGCAGAGTTGTGGCAGATAGATGACTAGTTCTTCCAGCATGACAGCATACCTGCCCACACCACACTGAGTGTTCAGCAGTTTTTGACCAAAAACAGCATGACCTCCATGCCCCACCCTCCCTATTCACCTGATCTTGCCTGAGCAACTTTTTTGTTTCCCTGGATGAAAAAAGTCCTCAAAGGAAAATGTTTTGTTGATGTGAAAGAAGTAAAACAAAAAGCCTCAGAGGCACTAAAAGGCACCAAAATTGACGAGTTCAAAAACTATTTTGAGCAATGGAAAAGGCTTCTGGATAGGTGTACGGCACCAAACAGAGAGTACTTTGAAGGTGACTGAAGTTTAAACATGTAAGAATAAATACACAATTTTTTTCACTTTTAAATTTTTTATTTTAAAATTGTGGGATACAATTCAGGGTTAGGTATACAAATATTCATTGTGCAGGTACCCTTGTAGATGAGATGTGTCCCCCCTCATCCCCAGGCAATTTCCCACTACTGCCAATCCCACCTCCCCACCCCCACAAGCCCCTGAAGTTTCCCACTACTGCCAATCCTTTTCTTATAGTATTATAATTGTTCAAGTTCCACTTATGAGTGAGAACATGTGATACTCAGTTCTTTGTTTCTGTGAAAGATCACTCAGTATTATAGATTCTAAGTTCATCCAGGTTGCTGCAAAGTTCATGATTTTTCTCTTCTTTATGGCTGCATAATATTCCATTTGTGTATATGTACCACATTTTTTTTATCCAGTCGTCTTTTGATGGGCAGCACAGTTGGTTTTGTGTTCTTGCTATTGTGAACAATGCTGCAATAAACATACGTGTACAAGTATCTTTTTTTAAGAGTGATTTGAGTTCTTCCAGGTATATTTCCAGTAGGGGGATTTCGGGGTCATATGGAAGGTTGACTTTTAAAACTTTTAGGAATTGCCACACTGTTTTCCATAGAGACTGTGCTAGTTTACACTCCCACCAACAGTGTAGAAGTGTTCCGTTTTTGCCACATCCTCTCCAGCATCTGTTATCTTTTGAGTTATTGATGATGGCCATTCTGACAGAGTTGGGTGGTTTTTCAGAATACACAATTTTGTATAAATAAATTCTAGTTTTGGGAGAGTCCCATCTCACATGGTAAATGGGTAGGAGTAGACATGGTGAGTTGGTGGGAGTGGTGCAAAGGAGAATAAAGCTGGAGGGAGAAGTAAATTAAGTGACAGACAGATTTTTACACAATTCCTTTGAGAAGCATTGCTTACATTGGCTGTAGGAACTATGGTAATAATGATGTCAATAATATGTAGGTAATATTTATTAAGCAATTTATTATGCACCAGGCAGTCTTAAGTATTTTACGTGTATTAACTCTCTGTTCTCCCAACCACACTAAGAAACAGAAAGTGTTATTACTCTCATTTTACAAAGAGAGAAATTGAGGCACACAAGTTATATGCCTCAGCAATCTGAATCTGAAGCCCATAATCTTGACCAGTGTGCTCTATGGCCTTTTAGGATAGCACTGTGCACTTATAGCCCCAAACTGCCTAAGGTTGCAATTACCCTCAGATTAATGAGATGATAAATACTGGACACATGATAAGCACACAACAGATACTAGCAAGCAATACACTGGCTCGGTTTGCTTTTCTTTGCTCTTCAAATAATAAACTGGCTCTGTTGATTGTCCTAAAGTAAAGCAGTTTTTGAAGGCAATATATTTAAAATAAGATGCCAAGTGGAAATGCATGCATGCAGGCACACAGTGATCCAGCTAAACTGGGATCATTAAATTTGTTAGTTCAGACCCTCCCAGGCTATACAGTGGAGTGGGACATGAAGAAACCAGAAGCATTCATTTTGCCATTTTCTCAGTGCTAAAATGGTCCTCTGTGAATAGAATTAATTGAATTTTTGGTCCCCAAATCAATCCATAAGGGGTAAAGCAGACACAGCCTAAGGTCTGTCTCTCTAAACAGATAAGGTGAAAGAAGGAGCAAGGCAATCTGAGATCATTTTAATGTAACTAGTCCAGTTGAATAATTTAAGCTAAAAATCCTCATTTGGCCTTAATGAAGGTTTTTTAAAATGACATAATTTGGATAATTGTCCCAGATTTCCATTTCACTTTGTGTGTATCGACAAAGCTTAAACTTGCAATTGAGAAACTCAGAATTCAAAAGGACCTGGAACTTGGTTATCTGTTCAGGTAGAGGGGAGAATTTTCCGCAATCTATATACACCTGATCAGAACCATTGTTAGCTAGTTTTCTTTCATGAGTCCTCTGTCAATTCTTCTCCTCTAGTTTCTCCTATAATAGAAAAGATATGATCTGGTGGGCGCTGTAGCTCATGCCTATAATCCCAGCACTTTGGAAGGCCAAGACTGGAAAATTGCTTGAGTCCAGTAGTTTGAGACCAACATAGAAAGGCCTTGTTTCTACAAAAAATCAGAAAATTAGTTGGGCATGATGGAATATGCTTGTAGTCCCAGCTACTCAGGAGGTTGGGCCAGAAGGTTCACCTGGGTCCAGAAGATTGAGACTGTGGTGAACCGTGATCATGCACTCCAGCCTGGGCCACAGATTAAGACTCCAACTCAAACAAACAAACGAAAAAACCAGAAAGATCAATTATTTCATAATTGGGTATGAGTTACTCAGTAAACTATATTGCACCTCCCTGGAGTATGTGCAATTCATAAAAGAACCACTATATGAGGAAAAACTAAAAGCAATGTAACATTATCAGTGGCATTTCAAATATCCACAGTAGGGCTATATCTTTGAGCAGGTAAACTTCCTAGTTTCCTGTCAAATTCCTAGGCATCTATTTACACTATATCCATTGAAATCACTTCAAATTTCTGGTATTTTAAGAATCAGCAGTAATGCATCATGATATTATAAAACCAAATTTCATTAATGAAAAATAACACGATGTAATTATCTAGTCAGTATACCAAAAAGCTATGAAATAACAAAAGGCATTTTCCCACTACAACTATAGATGTTTCTATGCACTGATGTAATATGAAAACTAGAGAGGATAAACTTTCCAATAGGAATGACACATATGCTTTAGAAAAGTACTGCAGGTAATTCTGACCGTATATTTGGCACCAGACATGTAATTGTTTTAGATACCGGAAAGGGAATTGTAGACAAACCACTTGTCCCACAGTGAAGGCACTGACTCATTAAATAATACATGCTTTCAGAGGAAGTTAAACAGTCAGAATATATGTGATATAGCTGTGTGTCTGCATGGACATAATGTATATGTGTGTATATTCTCCCCAGAAAACACCTCCAAATAAGCTTTTCAAAAATTTTATTTACTTATTTTTTTGGAAATATCATATTCCTTTATTCTTCTTGATATAAAGCTGGCTTGGATTTCCACATTCCCCCACCCACCCACCCACCCACCCCCAAAATGCATCTCTCTCATTCTTTAGCCCAGGAGGTCGGGAGCGGCCACTGCACCCCAGTCTGGGCGACAGAGTGAGACTCCAACTCAAAAAAAAAAGAGTTACTCCTTCTCCCCATGGTTGTGCAACTAACTGTCTTAGGGTCTGCTGAGCAGTCTGTGTTTGCTACCTTTGGTCATCCCAAGATATCTGACCTACTTTCTCACCATTCATGCCAAGCATGCATGTAAGAATCTTCCGGAGACCGATACACTGTAGGCCCAGCCACCCAAGTCATGAGTGCAAACAGGCTACAAATCTCAGTCTCTTGCAAAACACCTGGCCACTCTTCTAATCTTGGGGACAATCTTTCTCCCCTTTTTCTTCAACTGCACTAGGCCATGGATACTTAATTCCTTGATGACATTGACCTCTAAACTTCTACCAGAGGGTTTCATGTTGATTGACTCCAGCAGTTAGAAGACCTTTTTTTCTCTCTTCAGAGCTTGGTTGTCAGGATCATTGCAGACTTTAACATTTATTTGGAAACATAAGGCTAAACATCAATTCTTATCTTTTCATTCTTGTTATTAAAATATTTATCCTTCCCATTGTGGGAGTTTTTCTGTCCTCTCAATAAATCCTGCTTTCTCACTTTAAAAAAAAAAAAAATATATATATATGTATATATATATCTTAAGTTTGACCTCTTTCACTGCATCATACATATAGAAGGTTGAACAACCTTAAACAAGGGAAAGCGTCATGATGATGTGGTTTGGCTGAGAAACCCCAAGGGTTCAGGAGCTTCTTCATCTACATCACACCAAGAAAATAGCTCACCAGAGGTAGCTGTTGACATGGCTCCAGGTCATCTTTATGAACTCATGTCTTAATCTGTCCATCTCTGCTCTATCTTAAGAACTCAGTTAAGCTACCCTACCCAGGTTTCTAGGGTTTGCTACATGCCCAGTTACTTTCCCGTATTTTGTGACAATTCTATCTAAAATCTTCAATGACGTATCTTACGACCCCAACAAGGGTGTTTCAATGGTATAGGGGCATTCTTAAGTTCTAAAACATTTTTAGGAAGAATAACAGTAGCTCTGTGCTGGAGGCTGCATGCTAATTACCACTTAACTTATCCCTTCCATTCTCATAATACCCACAGTTTAGGCATTTTTAATTCCCTTTTCACAGATAAGAAAATGGAGGCTCTAAACATTTAAATTTTTTGCCCAAAGTCACATGGCTATGAAAAAGCAAAACCATGCTTTGAATTCCAAAGTCAGTGGCATTAATTACTAAGTATTTCTTTACTTGATGATTGTCTGTCTCTGCCTGTCAACCACCGAGCTCACTGCTCATGTGACAATATGTCCTAAATGAATATTTGTAGAATGAATGAACATTATATCGCCTCAAGATTTGAGGACTGGAGGTATACTGATGGAATGGCAGGTCACTGTTTTGTTTTGTAGTTTATGGATCTACTAAGGCCAGGGGCCTTGTGGTCCCTAAGGAGTTCAGTCAACTTTTTGGAGTCTCTGGTAAAGAAGGTAGCAGTGTAGAAACCTTCATGTCAATACTGTTGTAATGCTTTCCTTCTTTCTCTTTTCCTTCCTTCCTTCCTTTCTTTCTTCCTCTTAAAATCTTGCATGCTAGATCTAGCAGCTCAATTTGCCACAAAGCAGAGGCAGCATGTTGGCATGGCACCAAGTCGTACTTTATGGCTTCATGTCATGTTTTATGTCCTTGTGTCCTCATCTGTCCATCTCTGTTCTGTCCTAAGACCTCAAGTGACATTTGCAGACTGAAACATTTATTTGGGAATATAAGATTGAACATCAATTCTTATCTTTTCATTCCTGTTATTAAGAATAACTAGTTGATATTACACTTAACTATCTTATTCTCATAATCAGTTTAGGCATTCTTTTCAGTATCTAACATTAATTGCCATCACATCTAGAAAACCATGCTTTAATTCAAGGCATTAATCTTTATTTGAGTTTGACCTCTTTCACTGCATCATACATATAGAAGGATGAACAACCTTAAACAAGGGAAAGCACCAAGATGAGAAACCACAAGGGCCTAGGAGACTTGCTATTCTCCAGAACTATGAACTGAATACATTTCTGTTCATTATAAATTACCCATTTTGTGGTACTCTGGTATAGCCACAGAAATAGACTAAGACAAAAAATTGGTACCAGAGTGGGGTTTTTGTTATAATAAATATCTGAAGATGTAGAAATGGATTTGGAATTAGGTAATGGAGAGAGACAAAAAGAATACAGAGGATCAAGCTAGAAAAAGTCTAGGATGTTGTGAATAGAGCACTATAGGCAATTCTGATGAGAGTTCGGAAGAAGATAAGAACTGTAGGGAAAGTCTGAAACTTCTTAGAGATTACTTAAGTGGCCATGATCAGAATGTTGACAGAAATATAAAAAGTAAAATTCATTCTGATAAGGTCTTCGGAAATGAGGAACATTGGACTAGAGTAAGGGCCATCCTTTGTATACAATTGCAAATAACTTGAAGGAATTATGTCCATGTCCTAGGGCTTTATGGAATGCAGAACTTAAGAGTATGAACTAGGATACCTGATGGAAGAAATATCTAAGCAGCCTGCTGCATGGATACTTTTAACTACATACAGTAAGATACGAGAACAAAGAGATGACTTTAAAGACAGAATTAGTAACTAAAAGAGAAGCAGAATGGAAAGATTTGGAAAATTTGCAGCCTGGCCACATAAAGAATGAAAAAGTATGTTTGGGAGAAAATACCAAAGGTGTGGTCAAATGATTGTTTGCTAAAGAGGTTACCATGTTCATTAAAACAATGGGAACAGCCGGGCTCGGGGGCTCAGCCTGTAATCCCGCGCCTTTGGGAGACTGAAGTGAGTGGATTGCCTGAGCCCGCGGGTTCAAGACCCGCCTGGCCAACTTGGCGAGACCTTATCTCTATCATAAATCAAAAACTCAGCCGAGCCTGGTAGCGTATGCCTGTAATTCCGGCTACTCGGAAGCTGAGGTGGAAGGATCACCAGAGCCCAGCAGGTTGTGGCTGTGGTGGCCAGGAGTGGCCACTGCACTCCAGTCTGGGCGACAGAGTGAGACTCCAACTCAAAAAAAAAAACAATGGGAGTAAGACTGAAGGCATTTCAGAGATCTTCCAGGCTGCTCCTCCCATAATAGGCCCAAAGCTCTAGGAAGGCAAAATGGTCTCAAGAGTCATACTTGAGACATATTAAATTTGAGATGCCTATTAGACATCTAGGTGGAGATACTGAGCAGGAAGTTAGACAAAAGTCTGGGGAAGAGGCTGGAATTGAAGGTGTAAATTTGGAAAGCACCAGCTCTTAGATAAAACATGAGGAATTTGCTAGATAATGAGTAGAAAACAAAGAAAAGAATGCTGGAAATGGAACACTGGGGAATTCTAGCATTTAGAGGTCTATAAAAGAGGAAGACCGACTGGGCGCGGTGGCTCAGTCTGTAATCCTGGCACTTTGGGAGGCTGAGGTGAGAGGATTGCCTGAACCCAGGGGTTCAAGACCAGCCTGGGCAACTTGGCGAGACCTCGTTTCTACAACAAATGAAAAAAATATGCCAGGCATGGTAACATGCACCTGTAGTTCCAGCTACTTGGAAGACTGAGGTAGAAGGATTGCCTGAACCCAGAAGGTCCAGGCTGCTGTGGTCAAAGAGGAAGACCCCGTCAAAAATCTAAGAAGGATTAACCAGCAGGAAAATCAGGAGAGTAAGAAATCAAAGATATAAAGTATTCAGAAAAATACAAATGAGCAAAGGATATGAGAATACAGCTCATAAAAAATTAAATTTAAATAGCTCTTGGAAAAGAAAAAATATACAACTCTCTCATAATAAGGGGGAAAAAATTAAACTTCATTGAGATACTATTGCTCACCCACCAGATTGACAAGGATCAAAAGTATAATATACTATATTTGAGAGGATATAGGGAAACAGTCTCAGATATTGTAGCAGGAGGGTGTATAAATTGGCACATTCCCTTGGGAGCACAATTTAGGAATATTAAAATTTCAAGTGCAAATACACTCTTTGACCAAACAATTCTATTTCTAGAAATTGATCTCATCATATATTTAGACATAAGCCAATAACAAGTGAACTAGAATATATGTTGTAGGCTCATATTCAATAGCAAAAGGTCAAAAAAACTTGAAGCAAGAGGTTGAAAAAACATCATAAGACTAGTTAAATAAATTGTGACTCATCTTGAAAATGGAATGCTCTTCAGCTATTTAAAAGAATGAGGTGGCTCTAACAGTGTCATATGGAAAGCTCCTGAAGATTTACGATTGAGTGGAACATGTCAAAGTTTAAAATAGTGTATCTAGTGTGGTATCTGCCTTTTGTATAAGAAAATAAAGGAATATGGAAACATATATCCTAGTATATGCCTAGACTATCTCAGAAGGGATACACAATTATCTGGTTACAAGGTGGCCTCTGGGCATGAGAACTGTGTGGGATGGAAGAGAGACTTACTCTCAGGTTATACTCTTTTGCATCTTTTGAATTTTATAGGATGTACATGAATTACCTATCCAAGTATTTTAGAAAATTTAAGGAAGGAGTGCTGCCAAGAGGGCAAGTAAAATAAGGACTGAAAATTCATCATTGCTCAGACAAGATGGAGGTCCTTAACTACCTTGCTAAGAGCGAGTTCACTGACGTGGTAGGAATGAAAACTTGGTTGGACTTAAGAAAGAATGGAGGTTAGTGGCTATGGTGAATACAGAGTTCTTTACTGGAGAGAACACTGGACTTTATTTCTACTCCTGATTCAGCCATTTCTTATTCTTTCACTTAATTTCTGTGAATTGATAATTCACTTAATTTCTGTGAATTGCTTCATGGAGTTACTTCATGAGTCAGATGGAGAAAAGCCATATTTGCCCTCCCTACTAGAAAGCATTCTTGTTGGACTCAAATGAGAGAGTTTCTTTTATTTGGTAGACTATAAAATCCTATTACATAGGACATATCACTATTATTATTACAATACAAGCACACTTGCACTGCAGAAAAAAATCCTAAAATACATATTTTAGAGAGTTCGAGATTTAGTTTTTACTATACTCATCCAGCGCAGCCTATATTATCTCCTAGACTGCTTTCTTAAATGCCTCTTTTTTCCCACATGGAAACGTAGTTTATTTCTGATTTAAAACTCATTGATTTTTAAAGCCATAGCTTTAGCAAAAAACTTTATTGTTTTTAAAAAAACCTACTGGTTATCTTTGCTTTAATAATATTGTGATAATATAGCTTTACCTATAGTACAACATATATCACAACAGTCTCATTTCCCAGAGAAAGCCACTATTAATTAGTATACCTTAAAATATTTCCAGACATTTTTCTTTTATAATCAACAATGCAATCAATATCCTTGCATGTATTTACTCTAGATTTACATAAAAACAAGTTAACCTCTCCTGACACACTTAGTCCAAATCTGAAATTTTAGCCACAGTGTTCCCACCAAACATACATTACCCACCCAGATTTGACTTAGAATGGGAAAATCAAGACTTTTTTTATACCTGGTATGGAAAAAAGTCCACATATGTGTGAACAGAAACAATCAGTTTTGATATTATTTCCTTCCTAAATGTTAAATTTCTGGGTTGAATAGAAGTTGTGCAGCTAATTTTACTGTGTCAAATAGTTCCTATCTTATTGAAAGCAGGAGCAATAGTGTGGATGGATGCCCTGAAGAATAAAAAATGCAAAACTCCCTCTGCTACTAACTTCTTTGACCAAGATAATTAGGAATCACCTAATTTAGCCCTGATCACTCAATAGTGAATAACATATTCCCACTTGAAAGAAAGAGTTTAAGATGTAATAAATATTCTTTTTAATCAAATTAATCTTTGTTTGCATAAGCAGACCCATCTCTAGGACAGGCCCAAGAACAGAATTTGCACATAAATCATACAATACACCTCTATCTGCAATTGTGAATTTGCAAGTTGCAAAAACTTACCATGCACCACAGAGATGTAGATGCTTATATTTTCCATCTTACTTTCTAACTGTAATATGAAAACTTGCAACAACACCAAACCATTGGACAAATAGCCAAATCAAGTCATATGAAAAAAAAATTTGTCATTTTGATTGTCAGCTGCCCAGCTGTCCTAACAAAATGCCACAGACTGGATGACTTACACAACAGCCCTCACAGCTCTGAAAACTAGAAGTCTAAAATCAGGGCACCAGTGTGGTCAGTTTTTGGTGAGGGGTCTCTTCCTACCTTTCAAATGGCTGCCTTCTATGTCCTCTCATGGTGAAGAGAGGTCCAGTGAGTTTTCTCTTTTTTTTAATGACAACCCTATTCTCATTAACTCATCTAATCCTACTTACTTTTGTAAGGGTTTTATCTCCAAATACCATCATAGTAAGGGTTATAGCTTCAACACAGGAATTTTGGGGAGATACATTCAGCCAATACCATTAGTTCTTTCTAATGCAATTTTATGATTAAGAGGATTATAGAAAGAAAAAAAATTAAAGAAAGAAAAGTAGTGAAAAATGTCCTGGATTAGAAGTTAAGAGATTTGAATTTTGTTATAATTTCCTGTGTCCTTGAGACATTAAATATCTCTCAAATTCTTCCATTTCTTAAAAGAAAACAGGTGCACTAAAGACTTACCACCAGAGCTAATATTCCATTTATTCAAAGCAAAAATAAATGTAATAGAACTTTATTTTCTAACACTGGCTAAAATTAATTTCTATCCAGCTGTGAAAAGACGATTGCATTATAACCTACCTTTCTCTTTCAACAATTCTTTTCCAAACAAAAATCTAACTTTGTTTCTAGAAATAAGTTCCAGTATCTATAAGAGAGATCATTTTAATGTTGCAAAACCATGTTTGATGTGTATCACATGACTGATGAAGAATTAACAGAGACATTGGGAACAAGATTTTTGGAGAAAAAGTTTAAGTGATTTCAAATTTGTTATTAATTTCCTTTCATCATCTCACTTTCATCTCTAAATTAACTCCTTCATACTATGATAATGTTATTACAACCAGATTTAATACAATTAGTTAGTAATCTTTCCACTTTCATGTGATACATAATTACCTAAGCTTCATTTTATGAGGATGATATGTAGGTTACATGACTGTCACAAGATACTTTTAGATACTGTGAAATTTAGATAGTATTTAGGAATTTTGTTATTCACTGGATTCAGGCATTTTATAAACTCTAAGAATGAAAACATAAACTCCAAAGTTAGTCAATAGGTATTCATTGAGAGTTTAGTAGCACATAACACAATCAATGTTTAAATTATTTAAATTAAGGGTGGGCATAGAATACAATTCCATGGTGATATCAGGAAGCCATAGAAATTATCTCTACATAACAGGGAATTATTTTTCGGTGGAATCCAACCAGTAGTTGCTTTCTTATTTCAAAAAGTCATGGAAATACATACAATTATTTCCAGCCCCTCAATATAGGACAGACCAAAAACTTTCAGAGAAACCAAGTTGCGGCAATGCTTGCAAAGAACAATCTCACCCCAGTACCAAAATAAGGGCAAGGATATTGCAGGTTATAGGTGAGGCACAAGAAAGCTTACACTTGATGCAGTTATGGATTTGACACAAATTACATTTGATGCAATTATCTAAAGAAATGGTGATATAGTTCAGATAGTTGTCCCCTCCAAGCCTCATATTGAAATGTGATCTTCAGTGTTGAAGGTGGGACCTAATGGGAGGTGATTTGGTCTTGGGGGTGGGTCCCTCATGAACGGTTGGTTCTGTTATGGAGATGAGTGAGTCTTTGTTATATTAGTTTATGTGAAAACTGATTGTAAAAAAGAGCCTGGCACCACATCCTCTCTCTTTTGCTCCTGCTCTAACCATGTGGCTGGCCTTCCCTCCCTCTCCACCTTTCACCATGATTGTAAGCTTCCAGAGGCCTCATCAGAACCCCTGCAAATGTCAATGCCGTGTAGAACCATGAGCCAGAACTAAATCTTTTTTCTTTATAAATTACTCAGTCTCAGGTGTTTATTCTTTTTAGCAATGTAAATCAGACTAAAACAAATGGTTTATACAAATTCTAATTAGAGACTGTCCTATGTAATTATAAATGTAGCAACCAAATATCCTCTTCCAATAATAATGCAGACTGTGAGGCAATGCAAGTTCATTATGAAGCAGACAGATGTAAAGCATGCAGAGTTTAGCGCCCAGAAGAGGAGTCATGCAAACGGACAAACACTAATTAGTAATATTTTCCTGATACACACTCACCTAAGGTTTTACCAATTCCCTCAGATGAAGGGATGAATGTCACTGTCAGACACTGTCACTGTCAGAATAATATTCAACAGTTACTGCGGTTTGTTACATTCATGTGCAGCTTAATTTGAAGTATAATAGTACTCATTTTATAGCATGGGTTCAGTTATTCTCAATTGCACACAATTCCTTCAGACCCTGTTAAAGAATGCTGGCTAGAGTGAGTGGTCCCCAAGACCCCAACTAACAAACTCAGTCAAGATTTAGTTGCCCAAAGTGAATGAGTTAAGTAAGTGTTACCCTTAGAAGAGGGTGTCTGAACTCATCTTATTCCTACTACGTGGGTGTATAGACATTATACCAGCCTTTAAGTGGGCACTCAAGGTATGACTTCTAAGGTATACATGGCATTTTTCTCCTTTCTGTTGTATCACATTTCCACATATAGACAAATCACTGTGATATGACAAATATCACAAAAACAAACCAAGAACTACACGTCTTTAATGGCACTCATTTCCAACAAGAGGGAAATGGAAACATTTGGTGGGGGAGATGGCCATTGATCTGGCTCTTGAGCCATGGCAAGGATTCTAATAGGAGATGAATAACTGTAGGAAATGGAAAGATTTCAGGAGGCAGAAGGCATGTGGGCAAAACCACAGAGGTAGAAGAGCCTAAGTTTTATAAAGGAGGAATGATTAATATTCTATTTTGGTAGTAGACTAGAAAAAATATTGCAGAGTAGTGGGAAAAGTGAACTGGAATTCCATGGAAATCAAATGGTGTAACAAGATCTAGAGTGCTATGTTAAGGAGTTTAGACTATTTGGTGGTTGTTATTGACCTATTGAAGGTGTTTGAGAAAGGAGGGCTTAATCAAAACTGTGCTCTGGTATGATTAAGGAAGAAAACAATAATTAGGTGATGATATCTATTATCTAAATATTATCTAAATGTGAGGAACTACTCTCGTTGTAGCATAAGGAGAAAATGAGTAGACTGTTTCAGAAGTGGCCAGCTAAATGACTGATTGCATCTTGACCACAATCATTACAGTCTAGACTAGATCAAGAAGGTTTACAGACTCAGATTCACCAGTGTCACCCCCAGTAGTCTGATCACCTGGGAGAAATAATACAGTAGCAAGAAAAATAAAATTAAAATGTATAATAATAGCTAAACTTTGTGAAGCTCACATCATGTGCCAGGCTCTGTCCTCGAGTTTGCTCTCTCTGAGTCCAGGTTTGTTGCAGAAGAGGCTGGTGTAGTCCTATGAACTATTTCAACTAAACTGTCTTGAGATCTCAGAGAATTAGTCACTTTTCAAGGGATCAAGTTACCAGTGACATCAAATATAATCTCTTCCTCCTGTGGGGTGGGCATGAATAAACACTGAAAAATACTCTCACCAACTTTCCCTTTCCAAGCCCCATAAGGACCATTTGTCACTAACACGCTTCCGTTTCCAAGATTACAGTTTCTTTTACTTTAGTTACATTTTATGATGCTTGTTTGCCGGCACTTCTGTCCCTTCAGTAAACTCTCTCTTCTCTAAATCAGACTGTAGGATGGGTTATTTCTAGGAAAAGCTCCTCCAAATAAACTGATTCCACCCACTATGTATTCATTCTGGTGTCTTGTTCTTGCATTTTGAAGCACTTTTGGAACCTGAATCTCACAATTTATAATTGCTTAAACTTTCTCAATGTAAGAAGGGGTAGTAAGTACAAAACAAAAAGCAAGAGAAAGATTTTGTGACCATTATCATCTAGCAAAGGAGACTGAGTCGCCATGTTCTCACTCACAAAACATCGTCTGTAAATAAGCTGTGTGCTTACCAAGCTACATGAGAATGGAATGTGGAAGAATAAATGCAAGTTTGAGCCAAATTATTATATATAGGCTCTCTAATGATAGAAATTACTTCTTAATTATTTTTGTGTCTCTGAATTGCCTAGCATAGTAAACTGCACACCCTAGACACTGAATAAGTGTCTGTTGAATAAATGAATAAATAAATGCTTTCTTTGCAAAATATAGATTGGTAAAAAGGGAGAGGAAACAAAATTCAGGTGTGAACAATTCATTTATTTTAACAGTTTAAATTAAAGTATCTCATGAAGATGATGGCAACATTTGGGCAGAATGTTGGATTTTTATAGTTTCAATTATCTATTCTTTTACATAACCAATATAATGAATACCTTTAATAATAATACCTGATTATTTAATTCAACAACTCAGGCTGTTAGCAGGTGTCCTCTCAACTAAAAGAAAAATTATATGCATTCTTCCCCTTCACCTTACCTGCTCTACCCTCAATATTCCTCACTTCAGTGAATGGTGTGGGTTGAATGATGGCCCCAAAAAAGATATATGAGGTCAAATCCCTGGGGCCTGTGAATATTGCCTTATTTACAGAAGGGGACTTTGCAAACTTAATTAAGTTAAGGTTCTCAAAATCATCCGGTATTACCTGAGTGGGCCCTAAATTCAATGACAAGTGTCCTAATTCAATGACAGAAGAGCAGGAGGCAACATGATCAGGGAGGCAAAGATTGGAGAGATGCCACCAAGGAATGTGCTAACAGCCAACAGAAGCTGGAAGACTGGATTCCCCCTTAGGACTTCCAGAGGGAGTAGAGTCTTGCCAACACTGAATCTGGACTCCTGGCCTCCAGAACTATGAGAGAAAACATTTCTGTCATTTTAAGCCACCCAGTTGGTGGTAATTTGATACAGCATGCCTAAAAATCTAATACCAATGGCAACCCCTTCTTCCACTGGAATCATCCTTAACTTAACATCTTTCATTCTTCAACAATTCATCGAACATCACTGCTTTTAAAATATATCCAGAATCTGACCACATCTCATCACTTCCTCCGATCCAAGCCACATTAAAGTCTCCCCAGTGTCACTCTTGCCCCCTACAATCTATTCTCAACACCCAGGCAGACCGAACCTTTTAAAACTTAAGTCACATCATGACAAAAAACTGCAAGGCCTCCCCATTTCACACAGAGTAAACGCTAAAATCCCCACATTGGTCTACTCGAACCCCAGTCACCTTTTGACCCCATCTCCTGCTACTGCCCCCATGCGCAACCTAACTCCTGCCTCAGTCTCTCTGCCACTCTTTGCTCCTCTGCCTAGACTTTCAGGCCTGGTCCCACCTCAAGGCCTTTGCATTGGCAGTTCCCTTGGCTTGGAAAGTTTCTTCCTGGGGTACCTACAAGGTCCACTCTTATTCAAATGTCACCTTCTCAGAGGTGAGTAAAAATCTATTGCATAAATAACTAAGAGAATGGATCTCAATATATTTTATAATTGTTGGGCAATTTTACTTTATATTCTATTTTCTCTACTACTGTTCTTTTTTAATCATATGATCTGGTGTTAGTGCTCTATGCATATTTTATCGGCCTGTACAGAATTAGATTCCTTTACAATGTCTCATCTGTTAAATCTATGATTCATTAATGATCTTAGATACTCTGGAAACATACAATAATGTCTGTTAGTTTCTGAAGCAGTAGGTCATGCCTTGCCCAGGTAATTAATTAGTTCTGATTTGTAACATAGGTAGTCTTTGCTTTACAATCAGGGAAACAATTGCGTATACCCTCATTTTTCCAAAGTTATAAACTACTGTCAGGAGCACAAAGTGTGATTAGTTAACGAATAATGTAAGAAAGTGGTTAGAATAACATAGAAACTTACCTTCTATGAGCAAACCTATCAAAGAAAAAGCTATTTCTCCAATATGATCAGGATGGTAGCAGGTATATTATCACTACAGGAAGCAAATTTGACTGTCAAGTTGATGAGGAATAATTACAATTGTTAGGGAGAGACATGATGAGATTGTGGGAAAGTGAGCATTCCAAAATTCTCACGAAAGTGTTGACTTCATGTTATAGTCCCCAAACTCATTATAATGCTTTAAGATCCAACTCACTTTTCCAGAAGTTATATTTGCCAGTTTTCTTCCTGCCAATTGTGAGATGTTCCAATGTGATTTTTCTATTTGTTTGTTTTATTTGTTTGAGAATTCATTATCACATTGTCAGATTTCTAGGTCATTGCTTGGAGAGGCAATTTTAGTCATGTTTTAAATCACCCATGTGATAAACCTTTTCTTTGGAAAGACCTCTGTCCCAATCATCCAAAATAATTTCATAATCTCTCTTGGTTTGAAAGTTTATAGATTTGAGGCCCACACAATTGTTTCCTTGGCTAAGATAATAATTTGTCCCAAGCTAAAAAGAACTTTCCCAAACCAAGTTGCAAACAAAACTGTGACATTCTACTAAGTATCAATTTCAACAGCTCAAATATTTCCACAAGTTAGGCATCGTAGGTCCTTATCTTGTTTTGTAAGGTACATGGCTTATGGTGTTCATAATAATGCAGTTCTTCCTTTGAAGTTAATATTCTTGAAGTCTGTAGAGGCAGTGAGCTCAGAAAAGTTCCTCAAGGCTATACAGGAGACAGACCTGGTATAATTTGTACAACAGCCCTTGGCGTTACCAGTTCACACTATAATTTTGCCAGATCTTATAAACTAAGCAGACTTGGTCCTACTCATTAGAGAGATGGGAAGCCTCTGTGGTAAACCCAATTGCTGTAGAAACTATCATTAAAACTATTATTGAACATCTATCTGGTGCCAAAAATACATCCAACTCATTGTAGTCATTCGGACCCACAGCAAGACAATTCTTCGGCACTTCACAGGGGACACATGAATGTCTTGGCAATTTTAACCCAGGGAAATGCTGAAATGGAAAAGCACTTGTCCCAGAAGGCATTCAGACAACATCATCCTGCCGCCTCCACCCCCAAAGCTGGATCATATCCAGTTCCAGCATCCTTTATCATCCCCTCCAGTAGCCAAGACTCTGAAGGGAGGCCCAGATGTAATTTGATCATGTTTGGACAATTTTATCACTAAAACACTTCAAATCTACTCCTCTTTCTTCATGCCAAATATCACTGCCTTGGTTCAGTTCTTTATACTACTGACCTGAACTAACACAAGAGCTTCCTAACTGGTCTCCCTAAATGCTATCTACCCGCTTCCCCACCGCAAATCTATCCCCTTACATACATCTTCTCATTTTAGACACAACGATCTGCCTGAAACACACATCTGATCATTTCAGTTTCAAGTCTTAAATGGTTGTGAATTTACTCACTGATTTGTTCATTTCATTCAGCAGATAAATCCTCAGTGTTCAGCACTGGGAATACAACAATAAACAAAACACATACATCTTCACCTTCTGGATGCTTACATTCCTGTGGGTCAGACAGGCAATAAACAAACAAATATACCATATTTGTGCATATATATGTATACATATATATGAGGAGGAACCAAAATATACATAAAACATATATATGAAGGAATGCAAAAAAACCAAATTTATTAAAAATTGTATATTTATTCTAACGTTTAAACTTCAGTCATCTTCTGTTTGATGCAATACACCTATCAAGATGCTTTTTTCACTCCTCAAAACGGTTTTGAACTCATCAATTTTGATGCTTTTTAGTATTTTTGCTGTTTTTTGTTTCATCTCTTGCACATCAGCAAACATTTCCCTTTGAGGACTTTTTTCATCAGGTGAATAGGGAGGGTAGGGCATGAGGGTCATGTTTTTGTCAAAAACTGCTGAACACTCAACGAGGTATGGGTAGGTGTGCTCATAAATCACCCACCACGAAATGGACAAACGCACTGAAAGAATCTTAAAAAAAAAAAAAAATCACTGAAACTGAATGCAGCCCCTCACAACAACACTAGTTGGTACACCAATACCAATGGGTTCCTAGAACAGTTACCTAGTGGAGGAAGCCTGTACTACAAGGGGCCCACCCTTCAAAAAGACGGGGAGTGATGGGATGGGGTTTAGAAAGAATAGTAAGGATAGTCCTTTCTCATCACAAAAATAATGAAGGGTAAGAGTGAGCTGTAAGAAAAAGGGCACCAGGGCTAATTCAAGTAACACCTTGCCTTTCAGAACAGGGTAAGAACGTGAAGCTTATTCTGGATGTGAAGAAGCTATTGGAGGTTTGAACACTGGGAAATATCATTATCTAATTTGCACTATTTTATTTTTTATGTTTTAAGTTGAGGTCTCACTCTGTCATTCAGGCTGGAGTACAATGGCACAATCATGGCTCATGGCAGCTTCGACCTCCTAGGTTCAGGCGGTCCTGCAGCCTTAGCCTCCTGAGTAGCTGGGACTACAGGCACATGCCACCACACCCATTGGTTAGATTACAGGAGTGAGTCACTGTGCTCAGTCTTAATTTGTATTTTTTTCAAAACACCCTTGCTCTGGGCATAGGATAGACTTTAGAAGGGCAGGAGTGGAAGCAAGAATACCTGGTTCCCACAATAATCGTCAAGCCATTGATGTGATCCAGGTGTAGGTGATGGTAGCTTGGACTGATTTGGTGGTAATGGTCAGATTTGGGATACCTGGCCAAAAGAATATGCTGGAGGTCAATGTGGGTATGAAAGAGAGCAGGTAATGAAGGGCTCAACATTGCTTGCAGAATAAAGCCTACACCTGGCACCCAAGTCCTTCCCAATCTGACTCCTACTTCTTTCTTCAGTCTCATCCCCACCACGCCATGCCTCCAACATTTCCCTCCAGTAATTCTGAATTCTGGGAGTTTCTCTGCCCGGGTTCCCATGCTGTTTCACATCTCTGTGATATTTCTCAGGTTATTATTTTTGTATAAATGTATCTTCCTACCTAAACATTTCTTTCTCAAATTTCAAGCCTCAGCTCAGGAGTCATTTCTTTAGAAAATCTTTCCTGAATCCCAGGTTAGACTAAGTGTCCTTCCTTTATGCTCTGCCAGCAGTCGGAAGCATATCTTAGCAGTAATTATGCTATATTGAAACTCTGGTTTTTGTCTGTCTCTCCCACTAGGCCGTCACCTCCACAGAAGTAGAGATCTTGGAGCTCTTGCATTGTTAGTCTTGGTATTCCTAGCCCTTCACTCAGGGTGTGCACACAGCAAAGGCTCACTAAATGCTTTGTGGGTCTGAACTGGACCTCCCAGGAACTCTCCACACCATCAGGTCAACCAGATCACAGACCAGAGGGAATGATCTCATCAAAGAGAAATGGAGAGCAAAGCTTTCCTGGAAAAATCTCGTTGCACAGGAGGGTATGCTGACCACATGAGCCAGGTGCTCTTCTTATGGAGTCAGAGCCGGTGGTCAAAGTTAACCAGCCCCAAAGCATTTCTGAATGTGATAAAGACAGAGATCAAAGATGAATGGCTTTGGGGGAAAGAGAGAAAGAACACATTTGCCCACTCCATTTTGCAATGAGAGTAACAGGAATCTAGGAAAATAAAAACTAGGCACTAGCTGCCTGTGACCTCCACGTGTGTCCTCAGTGCCAGCCCCTGCTGCTTTTCACAGCCATGTCAGGTAGACAACGTCGAGAGAATCAGTCTGCAAACTGCAGGTACAGAGCAGTGTTCAGGGGATCTATAATCATGTTACATAAAGTGGGGTTTATATAAAGTTGACAGAATGTGCTGATGTGAGCCATTTACAGTTCAATTGTAACAGAGCAGTCTGGCAAGCAGCGAGCTTTATCTGGGATATGATGTACTTTGGATTCTGCTATCAAGTCAGATTTAGAATAACAAACTGAAGGGAACACAATCCCCCTTTAAAAAATCCTGTCTTTTCTTCCTTGGATCCAGGAAAGAAAAAGAAGCTAGAAGAGTCGACTTAATCCCAGCAAACTTTTCATTACTTTTTAAAGAAATGCAAATCAGCTAACATTTTTTTCAAGGGAAGTAGTCAATACATAAAACTTGATTTAGTACAGTAGACAACAAATTCTTTCTTAAAAGAAATATGCTTTCTTGAATTTAAAAAATTTGCCAGATGAATTAATCAAATTTTAATATTATCTAGCATAGATTTATTATGTGCCATAAAACACACAACCAGTGAAAATTCCACAGGACTAAATTATGGAAGAGATACAGGCTATTTGTCCATATATGTTTCATGGGTATGAAAAGACAGAACAATTCTCCTTAAAAGCCCAGGGCTATATTATCACCTAACATTACTTTTAGATGCTTTCTTAAATATTTGTTTCAAATATGTTTCCTAATTTGATTTGGGTTCTTCTGTTTTTAAGTTTTTTTACTATGCTGAAAGTTTTCATTTTTATAATTAAATATTTCAGTATTGTTCTTTAAGTTGTGCATCAAAGATAGTGGTGTGTGTGTGTGTGTGTGTGTGTGTGTGTGTTTACATATGTGTATGTGTGATGGGAAAATTCTTTCTCTACCAGAATGTATCATACTTCTTACCCTTGCAGTGTTTTTTAATATTATTTTATTTATATTATTTACTTATTATTTATTTTTTTATTTATAAATTATTTTAGTATAATTTTTTAATATTATACAATTTAGTTTTTCACTAAATAATTTTATCCATTTGAGAGTTATGTTAACATAGTGATTAAGGTCACTTTTTATCTGAATCACCAACCCAATTGCTTTTTTTTTAAAGGAAAAGTTTATTTAAAAGTAAATTTGAGAGAGAAAGAGAAGGGAGAGAGAAGATTCACCTCCCCAAGGTGGGGAGGGAGCCAAAGCCAGGAAGTGTGGTGACAACCATAGCTCAGCCATAGCTCAAAGAGCACATGACCACACCAGAGTCTAGCAAGACAATAGCCCCATTTTCTTAACACTATTCACTACACCATCTTTTTCACACGGCCACCTTTAGCATATATTTTACTCCCCTATTGACATGAGTGTCCTTCTGAACTCACTACTGTATTTCAACCTTCTGTCTTTTCCTGCACTAGAAGAACAGTGTATATGTTCATACATTTTCATATCCCTCCTCACTTTTCTTTTTCAGAATTTTATTGACTGTGACATTCATTGGCTATTATATTGTTTTGAGAATATTGTTGAAAATATTTGTGATCCAAGATTATCTTTAGAATAATTTAGAATTCCCTCCAAAAAACCCACTTGGAGTTTTGATTAGGATTACCACTGAGTTTCAGATCCCTGATTGAGTTTGAGATCCCTGTCATTTTTACATACAGTGTTTCTAGCCAAAAAAAAAAAAAGTGATTTTACAATTTTTTGTCTTCTTTTGATTCCCCTCAGTAGATTTTATTCCTATCTTCATAGGTCACACATTTCATATTAAATTTAGCCCTCAGCATTTTGGAGATTTGGGATTTAGAAATTATAATTTGGTCATGTTCTAGCATTAGCATTCAAAGAAGACTTTCAGTCAGCACACTCTATTAATGTGTCATTAATTTTAATTTCAATTAATTTTAATTTCTATTTTATTTTCTATTTAATTTTAATTTCTAGGAAATTATCCCCAAACCTCACTGAAGTTCTTTAGTCATAGCCTTTAGAACTTTATCTCTTGTAACTGCCTGGTATCTTTTAAACACTCTCAATATTTTAGTAGATTCTCACATTGTGAATCCATCCTTACCAACATAGAGTTAAAGAAAGCAAGACAAAAACAAAAAAACACTAATTTTCCCAGAATCACTTGCAGCTACAGTGCAAGCACCAGAGCTAGTTTTCACCAAACAAATAAACCAGTAGAAAAGTCAAGAAGTAAAACATGTGAAAGGAGATCACATGAACAAGTGGCCACGTATGGGGAGGTTGATCTGGTAAATGTGATAACGGAGGCATGTGCTTCTTCAGACGTCTACAGTCAACTTCTGTCATGCAGTACCAAGCACAATCAGTGGCAGGGGTGGTGGCTTGGTGATAACAATCCTGCAACCAGGTGGAGTGAAGCTGTGGACTGTATTGTTGGTGAATGTGTTTCATTCAAACCTGGTTCAATGACTCTTGTAGAGACTCTTGAGCTACCTGAGATACTTTAATATATCTCTTTCTCTTTAAACTCTCCAGAGTGGGTTCTGTGGTTTACAGCTAAAAACTGTGACCAATTCATAATTGAAAGATGGAAACCCATGCAACAGGCACTAGGAAAAAACTATAAGCAAAAGTGGATGGATTTTTGTCTTCACTTATCTTTCAGTCCCCGAGGCATTTATTTAATTGGGGCCTTTATCATGCCTCTAGTTAGTAAACAAAGTTTGTCTGAATTCCTAAAGTACTGGTAAACTTGGTTCCCTGGTGTGTAAAGCAAACATACTTTCTTTTTTTTTTGAGTTGGAGTCTCACTCTGTCGCCCAGACTGGAGTGCAGTGGCCGCTCCCAGCCACCGCAGTCTCTACCTGCTGGGCTCCAGCGATCCTTCCGCCTCAGTCTTCCAAGTAGCTGGAACTACAGGCGTGCGCTACCACGCCCAATTCATTTTTTATTTATTGTAGAAATGAGGCCTCGCCAAGTTGCCCAGGCGGGTCTCGAACCCGCGGGCTCAGGCAATCCACTCACCTTAAGCCTCCCAAATGTGTAGGATTACAGGCTGAGCCACCAAGCCCGGCTAGCAAACATACTTTCATAGCACAAGACTTTGATACCTCAGTTGTTTAATTAACCATGCATTATGGAGAAAATGTGTGAATTTGCTAATTTTTTTATCCTTGTTCATATTGGCCATCAGTATGTCTAGAAGAGATTTAAGTGTAGGTGGGCTTGAGCACACAAATTAAGTATTCATAACATAACTATTAACCCACAAATAAGGCAATAAACATTGTTAAACTACATACTGGTCTCAGTTACACCACTCACCACCAATAACTGCATATTTTACTGGGTTTCCAAGCCACATTAATAAGGTAAAAGAAAACAGGTATTCAGAATTGAATAGGACCGGGATTTATTGTTTTCATTATAGGCTTCCCATTTCTGAACAACTGAAGGTAAAAAAGCTCTCTTAAGATTGCTAGGTATCAGCCGGGCTCGGTGGCTCAGCCTGTAATCCCGCGCCTTTGAAGGCTGAGGTGAGTGGATTGCCTGAGCCCGCGAGTTCGAGACCCGCCTGGGCAGCGAGACCTCATCTCTACAATAAATCAAAAATTCAGCTGGGCGTGGTAGCACATGCCTGTAATTCCGGCTACTCGGAAGGCTGAGGTGGAAGGATCGCCGGAGCCCAGCGGGTCGAGGCTGCGGTGGCCGGGAGCGGCCACTGCACTCCAGTCTGGGCGACCAAGTGAGACTCCAACTCAAAAAAAAAAAAAAAAAGATTGCTAGGTGTCAAATATGGAAACGTAAAACTGAATATATATTTCATTTTCTCCTTTTGCTAATTTAATTCCCCTCTCTTACTTCACAGACATGGTTGATTTCCTTCCCTTTTTGGGTCTTCTTTCCATTTTCTCACCTATATGGGGAAATAACTGTTCGGTTCTTTCTTGGTTAATGTTCAAAGACCCCTAGGACTTCTTTTCCATTTGCTTTAGCCAAGACTAAGATCATCCCTATTTATTCCCAAAAGTACGCCTCATACTCTGTTCAAGTCATCTGTTTGTCATTAGAAGACCAGCTGTTAACAGAGAATTAATTCCCAGAACACTCAGACCACCTCAGTTGCCATTTTATTTATCAAGCTACAGAATCTATCACCTCCATAAGGAACATTGGGTCTCCCAAGCTTAACACAGTCACGGATAGGTACAGGGTCCACTGGCAATATTTATCAGATAATGTTTTGGTGTTGGATTATCACTGATTAGTTTCTTAAATGTATGTGAAGATGCATTATAACTAAATTTTAAATTTCCAATGAGTTTGAGGTGGTCTGTGGTTCAAATAGCAATAATATTCTTAATCAGTATATTTTTTTCTTCTGAAGTTTATTCTGATAACTTATTTTAGAACAAAGAGGTAGAAAGGAAATTCATATTCATTCCAAAATTGCCTTAACTAAATATGTTTTTTTAAAAAAACTTCATGACTCTCCTTATATAATCAACTACAATTACTAGAAATAGCTTATTCAAGTGAAATAATCAACAGAGACCATCTAACAAAGAGTTGAACTGAAGCATTTAGCTTGAGAATCAGTCTGTTTCCAATGTTAGAATCAGTACTTCTAGACTCCATATTACAAAATACTTATGTGGGAAAGTGTCTATCAAACTGAAAAGTCTGACTTTTTTTTTCCTGACCTAATAGGCCATACTGTCTAAAAGAGTCTTTTCCTACGAGGATGTGGCTAAAATGGATTTTTAAGTACTGGTTTCTTTGGCTCTAGATTCATCCAATTGCCCTTTTGAAAGATAAGATACATCTCAGGTAGCTTCTGAGAATTTTCTCTTTTGTGCAGTGATTCATTTTTCTCCTACTGACCTTCCTTTTTCAGTAATAATTGCAGTAAAAATTAATAGCAGTTGGGAAATCAAGAAGGATTTTACCCAAGAAAGTAGAGGATGTAAGAAAAATTGAACACTCGGAGGATAGTGGCCTTTATAAGTACTTTCTTGAAATCATTTATTTATTCCCTCAGACTAATAATGTTGCTTGAAATTATTGGCTTGCATATAAATACAATTAGAAGCATTTTCTTTTAATCTAAAAAAAACAGATGGGTATTTGTTTTTTAATGAAGCAAAAATGATGACAGAATGAAAAGGGAAAAGAAGATAAGCTCTCCAAAACCTACACAATTGTAATTGCTCCTTCTTCTTAAAGAATATATGAGTCTTTTCTTGGTCCTTCAGACACTGGGAATTTATCTCCTCGGCTTCGAGCATATTTATGTCAATTTGAAAAGAGAGAGCAAAAATGTAAATAAGCATTTTTAAATGATGAGTTTGCTGTTAGAGGTGTTTCAAAGCCACTCTGAAGAAAATCAAGTCCACAATAGTTAGAAACAAAAAAACAAGTGAGAGTTACTAATAGTAAGTGACCACTTACAAAGAAGAGGCTTTTTTTTTTTTTTTTTACCCATAAAGTCTCCACATTGTTGACTTCAGTCTGGGTGACCCATTTCTTTGCATTTCAAATCTGTGTCAACTCTAGTGATCTCTTTTCCTTATGTACCTCACTGCAGATTAAGGTCACTGATTTCTTCACAGAGTAACATGATGGACAAAGAAAAACAAAACAGGACAAGAACCAATTTCAATCAATCACTAGGAGGAAAAAAAGGCCAGTCTTTTAACAATTATCTATTAAACTACTATGTGTAGAGTACGAGAATAGATTCTGAATGAGGAAACAGGAAACAGAAGATAGTAACCATATCTCTTGAAAAACTCAAAATGTAACAGGAACAGAACAAATCTAACAAAGACAGACCAAATATAAAAATAATGACATACAAAAATATAGGGAAGGCTGGGCGTGGTTCATACCTTTAATTCCAGTACTTTGGGAGGCCAAGGTGGAAGGATAGTTCAAGTCCAGAAGTTTGAGACCAGCCTGGACTACATAAGTAGACCTTGACTCTACAAAAAAAATTTAAAAACTAACTGTTCATACTGGCATGTGCCTTTAGTCCCAGCTACTCAGGAGGCTGGGGTGGGAGGATTGTGTGAACCCAGGAGGACAAGACTATGAAGAGTCATGATCATGCCACTGCACTCCAGCCTGGGCAACAGAGTGAGACCCTGACTTAAATAATAATAATAATGACAATCAAATATATATAATATATGGAAAATAAATATGAACAGCCCAAGTAGTCCATGCAGGACCAAAATCAAAGATGAGTGTGATTTACCATTTTGACTCTTGTGGTGCAGTTCTCCTTAGACATCTTCTGGGTCTTCACTGTTTTGCTGAACTTATAGAATAGACCATAGGACAAGAAAGCAGGGTCAAACAGATGCAACCCACATATGTCAATCTTTCATCATGCAGTTGCCTGAACAACTCAAAGTTCATACCATATTTGTGAGCTCAGAGGCTTCAAAAAACTTAAATCCACAAACTACTCATATATTCTAGCGAACCACTAACTTAAATCTTCATTGAAAAGTGGATGTTTCTCACACCCCTCCAGTTTAATAAAAAAAAATTAAAACAATTTTTTAATTGAATTCCTTCATGAAAAAGAATTTGAAATAGAAAAGTTCCTCCATTTGTGAATTTGGGCCAAGCAAACAGAAGATGATATGAAAAATGAAAGATGGCTCTGGCTATCCCATGGAGCATCATGGTGTGACTTCTCTTGCTTCTCCACATAGGGGGCTGTCCAAACAGAAGGAAGTTTTGAAAAACAGTAGAAGATGAGCACAGAACAGCAACCTGGGAAAACTCACTAAGTATGCCAGACAGCTTATGCTCTTAGCTTTTCCATTCTTTTTTTCTTACATGTGTTGGCAATGAGAACCACCAAAACAGGATCACATGCATTAAACCTTTTAAAGACAAGTTCCTATCTCAAAAATAGTAACTTCCTAGTGGGAGCAGAATAAAAGGTATGTTGATTCTTTTGCAGATAGATGGTTACTACTGTGGATGCCGGTGTTTTTGTTGTTTTTTTTTTTTTAGGTGCTAAAAAAAAAAAAAAAGCCATCCATCTGTCTTTAATCTGGAAATGACTCAGTTTAAAAGCTTTTGTTTAAAGCTCACAGGATTTCTATACATTGACTTGACTGCATAAATGTGAAACTCAGGACTTCAATTAGACACCCAAGTGAGAAAATTATGAGAGTAACAGAATTATGTTTTTTAATAACCATTTATTGTCATCCCAGTATATTTAACTTAATATCTTATGTCTTTCTTGACATCTAGTTAAAATGTTAGTCTCATCTTACTGAAATTGATGAAATCTAAAATGTATAATTAATGACCTCCTCTGCAGAAGAGTAGAAAATTAACTTTATTTCTTTTAGAAAAGGTGTTATTCTCATGAATAACCAAATTTCTCTAAGTTGTTGGAAGTAGTTTAGCTTAATAGTCTTATAAAAAAAGATCACAGAATTTTTATTCTTCCTTTTGCAAAAGAAATAAAAGCTGCATGTACCATAACATGAATGCTCAAAATTAGAAATTTTATGCTGGCTACTTTCATTCTCAGCATCCCTTCCCCACCACCCGCTCCCAACACACACACACACCCTTTACTGCTTGCCATAACCCTTTTTTTTTTTTTAACCTTTTCTATTATTTCTCTGTCACCCCCCCCCCAAAAGACAGTAAGCTCTTTGGAAAGCAAGAAAGAGGTCTTACTCATTATACACTTCAGAACTTCCATCTCCTAGTCCCAAAATATGTATCTAATAGGTGCTTAATAAATATTTGCTTGCGAATATTTTAAAACCTAAATTGTTTCTGTTTACAAAAATGGAAACTATTGCCATCACAGCCTTGATTAAAACAAGACTCTCCCAGCCCAGGCAACTTGGCAAGACCTTGTCTCTACAATAAATAAAAAATCAGCCGGGCATGGTAGTGAGCACCTGTAGTTCCGGCTACTTGGAAGGCTGAGGCACAAGCATCGCCAGAGCCCAGTGGGTGGACGCTAGGTGGCCATGAGCGTGCCATTGCACTCCAGCCTGGGCAACAGAGACTCCAACTCAAAAAAAAAAGAAAGAAAAGAAAGCAAGACTCCCAAGGAGACAGATGCTATGTGAGAAATTCCTCACCCATCTTCACCTTCCCCAACCTGATCTGCAGCTGCTGTTGGAGTGAATAATGGAATATTCCTTCTTACTCCCAATGCTACTCTTGGTACCAAAATCTGTCATGTGCTCCAAGGTTAAGAGCCTACGTGGGGAGAGCTTAGCTGTGTGTAGCATCTTATTCCAAAGAAGTATATGATATGCCCTGGAGAAACCCCTCTAAACTTCCCCTAGTTGCCTAATCTGTAGGGGGAGTCTAATGCTGCCCTGAGCAGGGAAATGAAGAGTTCCTTAGACAATGTACATATGCTTTAGGAAGATGGGCCTAGAGCCTGAGTATCGTTGGAGAAGGGGTGATATGCCAACTGCTGAAAGTTGGTCAAGGGTATTACAAGCATGGAGAGGATGAATGTCAAGAGTGTACAGAGTATTTGTCCAAATCTTCTCGGTATCAACTACGTTTCTGCAATCAGCGGGTCTCAAGCTCCAGCACCCATGGGTTAAGGTGTTTGCTCATTGCCAATCCCCACTCCACCCTGGTTGATATACCAGGAATCCTCAGTAGGGAATGAAAAGGCTGAAGCAGGAACCTTTTGGGTTCAACCTTTCCAGCTCTAGGAGGAAAATGAGCAGAGCTATCTAGGGGCTGTGGCCAAAAAGGGATCAAAGTCTTACTCCTATACTAGACAGCATAAAACATCAAACCCAAGGATCAAGCATGGAACAGAAATCTAAGCACAAGGTTTGCAAGGGAAAGCAAAGAGCCAGTGGGTTTAGAGACAGACCTGCATTGACGTGGTGAGAGAAGAAGACTTTGATGGAGTTCTACATGAACCCACCAGCAAGCAAGGAACTGTTAGTGGCCTTGGTCAATTTGGTCTTATTATTTTCTCAGTTTCCAAGGATATCAGAATGGGAGGGGGAATTTATAGGATCCATATGCATGCCCTTCTAAGAACAGTTTTTAATTTTGAGTTATTTGTTTGTTTGTGTCCCAAAATCAGAATCAGAGAGCATTCATTGGCCCTGGTAAGGACTGAGAGCATAGATGTGGAAGATGACAAAAATAATGATGAAGGCAACACTGGTGAAGACACCAGAAAAAACCCCAGGGAAGTCAGCAGAAACAGAAACTGATCTATGTTTCCAGGAAGCAGCTCCCTGACTGACACTGATGAAGGGGAAGCCTGAGTAACTCAAACAGTTGTACTAATGCCTTACCTTCAACAAGTAACACAAGTATCAGAACAGATGAAAGACCCGAGAGACCAAGGGAGCCAAGGCAACACACCATGCTGAGTTTGCTAAAGGAATCAATCACGGGTGCTACACTTTCCTGTGATGTACAAAAACTGGGCCTGTGAAAAACACACTGTCACAACTGGATTAGATGGCTACAAACTAGCCTTCGAGAAGGATGTATTTATGTGAGGATGGACTCACCTGGATGCTTTGTGTAGAGGTGGAAGGGAAGGATCTTCTTCAAATAGTCATTGAATGACCACTAGGCACAAGATATTGTTTTAGCCACTGGTGGCATACGGTAGTGAGCAAAAAAGAAAATCTCTACATTCATGGAGCTAACTTTCTATTTGAAGAAACAGGTCAATAAGTAAAATATAATATTATTGAGCTGCTAGAAAGCACTATAGAGAAAATATATCAGGGAAGTTGGATAAGGAATGTTGGTGGGGGAGAGTTTTCAATTATAAGTAAGGTATCCACAGAAGGTCACACCAAGAAGGTGATGTTTGGCAAGTGACATCTTCAAAACTTGATTTTTTTTAACCATGAAAATATATGTTATTTTAAAATAAATGTGGAGGACAATCTAGAAAGATTAAAAAAGAGGAAGAGATGTCACATAGGTATTTTCTGAGACGTGTATGTGGAAATGGGGAGGACCTGCAGAGAGTCCAGCATGAAGCATTTATAGGGAACCCAGGAGCTCTCTGGAGTCTCCACCTCCTCGTCAGGCAAGAGGTGCTCTCTATCTTCAGAGTGCAGTCAGAGCCTGTTCTTACCGCCCAGCCATCTCCAGAAGCTGCTCCATTACTGCAGGCTTCTATATGGAATGCCCTTCAGTCGACCTCAGAGTGTCACTGACCACAGGAGACTTTTAACTTCTGTAAGGATTACTCACTAGACTTCACAGGGGTAGGCAAATTTGTTTTCTGGAGGACTGGTGGAATTTCAGAAGGGAATAAAACAGAGGCAAAATGTTAAAATTCCAGCAACTTGGACTTCCTCGAGTGTCAAGTGTACCTCATAGAAACATATTGATAATTAAACCTTCACAAAGGAAGATCCTGACTTTACCCGGCTCCAACCCTGTTTTTCTTACACACATACACACACACTCCCACACACTCATGCAACCAACCTTCTCTCCGCCACCACCTCCTCACAGATGGCTATTGATGCTAAGGGAAAAAAAGACAAAACAATATAAACCATCTCTAGTTTTTACTGGTTCCTAAATGTCACTTGACTGTACATATATAAATTCTGCTTTAATGGATCTCCTAGATCCTTTCTTACTTCTCAGTATCTGCGGGTACTATCTGATAGAACCATCTCTCTATTTATCTGGTATCCAACCTATAACCAGCAATTTAATTCCAAAATCCTAGAGGATCATCCTCCCATCCTGCCCCAAATTGACTATTTGTATTTGAGAAATAGCTCCAAGCACAAAAGCAGCATATAAATTCAGCCACATGACAAAAATAGTTTGAAACAGGAAAATTAACTCAAATTTTTCTCAGCAGCTAGAAAATAAAGTTTAAAATTTGTCTCTGAAATTTCTTCTTTGAATGGACAGCCAACTGAATAGAGAAATTAGTTACCAGCACATCATGTGTTGAATAGCTATTGAACACTCAGAAGAAGAGTGAAGGTGGAATGATTTGGTTTGGTTTTGTTTTTGTTTTTTTTACCTAATAAGCTATTATAGAGAAAAAAGGCCAGTTTAAATATAACCCACACCAGACCATGCCTTACCAAGAGAAAACTGATCTGTGTGGCCACTCAGATTTGTCAAGAATCATTTTAACGTTTAATAGAGAAAAATTTAAATATCCTTCTAATATTTAATTGGAGGAATACATCTTTGAGAGCTCAGGGCACTCATGTTTTCAGCTCCATCTGATTTAATGAGCAATGTCCCTTTTTCTCTCTACAGATTATTTTCCTGTAAGTTTTTCTTGATAAGATTGCATTTTCATCTAACTAATATTCTCTTTATGCAAATAGATGTTATTTACATACATAAAACCGGTTAAGAAATCAAAATGACATCCAATTGATATTTACAGGCAATTTCATCTGCTTATTTTTCAGTTTCATGGAATTTAAATTTAGCATTTTCTGACTTGGATATCATTAGATTGGTACACTTAAGAGTTAAGCTGATTTCTTTCATTAAAGTTTAGTTCTGTGGTTTAATCAGTGAACATATAATTGCTTAAAGTATTCATTTTATAAGATTTTTCAATAAATTATCAAGGATGTTTGAATCTAAAAAACTGGTGCTATTTCTGTACTTGTGGTCATAGATACACAGCACAATTTTTGCAGCTAGTCAGCTTGCTCTACTTTAATCTAATAAACCAGCTGGAAAAAAATGGTTCTGTTTTATCTCTGATGCATTTATCTTTTTCCTATATGAGTATGGTCCTTTCATACCTTATCATTCTGTCTCAAAGGCCACTTGCTTTTATTTTGAATCATTTCTTGATTCATCAGTAATAGTTAACATTGATTGAGAGCTTACTACATGCTAAGCACATTTATACCTCATTTGCTCTTCAAAGAAACCCTAAGAGACATCTACTGTTACTATCTTCATAAAGATAAGAAAACTAATGGACAAAGAGATCAACCTTGGGAATAATACCCATCTTCCAGGTCTGCCATATTCTCACTATGTGCAAGAATATATATGTAAAGCAAGAACATACAAGTAGCTACACAAGGTCTGCCATGTTCTTATTACATGCAATGATATATGTGAAGCGTAAAGCATGATGCCTAGATAGTTTTTGCACTATAAGCATTCTATATTTTCTACTATATTTTCTACTATATTTTCTACTATAAGCAACTAGAGTCAGCTCCTGTTTGTACCTCCTGTGTATGTTCTATATAGAAAGTGGCTCACCATGTTCCAGTTATGTATTTAGCTAAATGATCTTAAACAAAATCCTTAACAGCTAGTAAATAGCTTGGCAGGATTCTTACCCAGGCAGTTCTTGTCTAGAGCCCTAGCTCTTAATCAGTACAACATACTGCTAGGTAAACAATACAGCATTAACAATTTCATCAAATCAACACATGTTCTACCTTATTACACTATGTATTATGGTACACAAGGGATAACTATTATCACACTTATTTGAGAATATCATCCATAGGCAAATCTAGATGACTGTATCATAGGGTAAATACAGAGGACATGCAAACATAGAATAAATACACACAGTAAGAGATGTAGCCTGTAGTAGGCTATCTCATAAAACCTAGACTCAAAATTGGGTAAGATAAGAGAATGAGTTACCTAACTGGAGAAAAGGGAAAATGCGGAATCCAAGTCCCAAAATGAAAGGAATAATGAAGTGTTTTGTTCATGACTTTCATCTTGGTATTATTTTACTAATTGAACTACACAATAAAGTTAAGCTATTATCCAAATACTTTATTTTATTTAATTTTATTTAGTTAAGTTCTCACTCTGTTGTCCAGACTGGAGTGAAATGGCATGATCACGGCTCCCTTCAGCCTTAACCTCCTGAGTTCAGATGATTCTTCTGCCTCAGCCTTCCGAGTAGCTGGGACTACAGGTGCACACCACCGCGTCTGGCAAATCTTTTTATTTTTTGATAAAGAGGGAGTCTAGCTATGTTGCCTAGGCTGGTCTTCAACTCCTAGGCAAAGCAATCCTCCGGCTTCGGCCTCCAGAAGTGCTGGGAATACAGGCATGAACCACCACAACCAGCTATCCAACTGTTTAAGACAAAAATCATTTTATTAGAGAAAGAGAGCTGGAATACAACTTCAGGTAGCCGAGCTCAGAGCCTATGCTCTAAATCAGTTCCTCTACTGTCTCTGTAATAAAGCATAGATTGAAGAAAAATAGCTAATTTTGGTTTTCAACTACTGTCTTGGTCTTTACAAAGTGGAAAAAACTGTGTAGAAATCACCTGGGCAAATTGTCTTTAGAAACAATATAGGCACAATTGTCTTTTATTTTTCTAACTTTAGAAAAGCTAAAGCTATAGCACAATCTAAATTAACAGCACTTGAGTTATGAATTAACTTGGGAGCTGCTTTTTTTGATGCCAAAAAGGCACTTGATTTGATGTGGCAAAATAATACAATCCAGTTTTAAGGGTAACGTTTGAGCTGAACTAAAGATTTGCTTTTTAAAAAATAGTCTGTAATCTTCAGCTACCAATGGCTGATTTCCAGGTTCTATTTTGAAAGTGATAATTAGGCCTGGAAATTTTTTGCTAACTTTGTTATGTAAATCACACCTTTGGAGAAAAAATTGGACAAAATAACACAATAGCGATAGAAAACCATTTTACCCTAAATGATTTTTTAAATCTGTTCAATCAGATGAGATATATGCCAGGCTTTTTGCCACACGCAATGATTTCTAGTGCATTTTAAAATTCTATCCTCAATTTAAAAATGAATGGTCCCTGTTTTTGTTTATTCCATCCTTTAATATAACCTGGAGTTCCTTGGATCTTGGGTTCATACTTTGACTGTTCAGAGTCTCATTATAGAATCTTCAACTACCAAAATCTTAAACATGCTTTTCTTTTATATCACACTGCCCTCCCACCCTCCCCCAATTCCAATTGTAACAACTCTTCTCTGGAAAGAATATAACAAATCTACTCTTCATAATTTTTTATTTCTATTTCTACACTTTTTAAAACTTTGAGACTAAATTACACCATTCCTGAAGACTTTTCTTTGTCAATGCAAAACCCAGATAAAAATCTTACAACCTGCACTGCACAACCAATAAGAAATGGCTTGCTGGGGACAGACAATTTTTTAAAAAAAGACTAACTATATCAGTTCTTTTGCTGTAATGCTGCATCACCAAGACAAAATGAAAATGGTCCTACCAAATAGCATTGACCATCCAATTCTGAATTCTCAAAAAGCAGTGTCTGGTCTTGATGGGAAAGTCCAATTCCAATGACAGACTCAAGACATCTGCAGAACTAAATATATCTCTAAATACAGCACAGCTTGAAAAACAGACCAGATCTGGTTTCAAAACACTATGTTGTTAACCCTTTTCAAGATGTGGAATTCCTTGAAACAACTAACCCCATAATTGAAGAGAAAAAAGAATCACAAAAAATCATATGGATCAAAATATTTACTTATGTCTCAAAATACGGCCTTCCCAAGATGGCGCATCCTACCTTAAATTGCTAACTGTGTGGCATCCAATGGCTTACCCATTACTGAAGCCAAGAACAAAAGCAAAATGGATATAACTCTCCTATTCATATGTTGAGGTCAGGATAGAGAGGCTGACTCATCATAGAGTTGTTCGCAAGTCATCGTTGTCTCTACTGTCAGCTTGTTCATTTGTCACTACGAGTTATTCAATTTGCTGTTTTTCTTTCCTCGTTCAGGACAAAAACATAAGGTCTAGGCCAGAGAGAGTAGATTCCTTAATGGCTCTTTTCTCTTTCATATCCTCACTTGACAGAATGACCAGTTAGCTTATGAAACCAGTTGAATACAAATGCCTTTGTCAATTTGCCTTGTCATGTCTTCCTGCGTTAATCACTTGCTAGTGTGCTTTTGTCTCTTGTCTGTTAAGAGGATAGTTTTCCTGAGCATATATGCTCTTTGTTGCTAGATATGACACTTACCACAGTGCAGCTAAAATTTAATGCATATTTTAACAATTTGCCTATTTTAAGGAAGTCACTTTCCCTTTTTTCACAATCTTCCCAATGATGAAGATCCTATGTGAATAAAGGAACTTTTCTTTTTCAAACTCTAGATCCTAGTATATCTAGGTCCTTGTATATATGCTGTCTCAAATGAAATCTTCCCTAATTTCATAATAATATGTCCCTTTTCCTTCCCTTGGCAGTATTATTTGGAGTATATATTTAATACTGTATTCTATTATTTCTTAGTCTCAATTTGCCTATCAGTGGTTCCTAAACTTGTTGCATATGAGAAATGCTTGAGAAGCCAGGCTCAGTGGCTCAACCTGTAATCCCGCACCTTTGGGAGGCTGAGGTGAGTGGATTGCCTGAGCCCGTGGGTTCGAGACCCGCTTGGCCAATTTGGCGAGACCTCATCTCTACAATAAATCAAAAAATTAGCCGGGTGTGGTAGTGCGCGCCTGTAGTTCCAGCTACTTGGAAGGCTGAAGAAGAAGGATCGCTGGAGCCCAGCAGGTCGAGGCTGCGGTGGCCGGGAATGGCCACTGCACTCCAGTCTGGGAGATGGAGTGAGACTCCAACTCAAAAAAAAAAGAAAAGAAATGCTTGAGAAAACGCTACCCCTGAAGATTCTGATTCTGTAGTCACTAAAACACCCAGAATCTGTATTGTTTTTAAAGAGCCTACAATTTTTTAATTCTTATTTTAATTTCCCCCACAAAGAAGAGATTGTTTGATTACAAAATGTGAACTAGATCAAGAAAAGCAAAACATCTATAAAAGTATGACCTGGGAATATATGTATATATATATATTCATATTTATTTCAATCCTCTTAGTGATTCTGAGGCAGACAGTCCATTGGCCAGTAATTGAGAAGCTTTATCAACAACCTATAATAGTAATGGAGGAATGTTAAAGTGGAGGTGGTGACATAGACAAGACTAATGTGGCCAGAGCATACAGGTAGGGACTGAAATGACAGGCTGGACTCAATGGATAAGGACTGCTAAATGCTAACTTAAGGAATATGGATTTATTTTGCAGATAATGAAATGCTACTAGAGCTTCATAGAAAAGGAGTGTTGTGATCCAGTCATAATTTTAAAAACATAATTCTGAATGCATTAGAAGGATGGAGGAGAGATCATTGAGGAGGAGAATGCATTGAGGAGGAGAGACTAGAGCCAAGTAAAACCATTAACGGACCACAGATGAGATGAAGAAGTTCTAATGAAGGAGAGGAAAGAAGAAATAAACAGGAGATCACAAAGGAAAACTATCAGGTGTTAGTATTAGAGTGGAGGTGGAGAGTAAGGGGGTGGGAGGGCTTGAAAATTCCTCTCATATGTCAAGCTGAATTACAGAAAGCTTTGTGATTCCATTACCAAAAAAGAAGGAGGCATAGATTTTGAGGGAAAGATGATGACTATAGCAATGTATTTCTTACTTATAAATCAGACTCATCTTAATTTTGAAAAAATACTCAGTGGTCAATTGGAAATTCGAGTTTGAAATTCAGGAAAGACGTCAAACCTAGAGAGGTATGTTTAGAGTCATCTACATAGAGGTACTAATTAAAATAGTACACAAGACCACTTCTCAGTGAGTAAGGAGATTAGGATCAGCTGGGGCTTTAACTTGGAGCATAAGCTGGTAGCATCTTTTGTCTCTCCATTGAATCTACAAGTTCAGTGAAGAAGCCACTGTGGGGAATGTGAGAAGGAATAAACGGGGGAGGAGTATTGTCTAGCAGCAACAATAGGCTGTATCAGTCAGACTTTGCAAATGCTGTCACAAAACGGCCTCCAAATCTCAGTGACTTAACACAATGACAGTTATTTCTTGCTTATGTAATAGTTCAATGAGGGTTGGTGATGGCATGGAGGAGCAAAGGATTAGGGTCTTGATGAGAGTCTTGACTCTGCTCCACGTACTCATTCAGGGACCCCAGTCTCTTCACTCTTCAGCAGTGGTGTCAAAGATTCCTGATCAAAACCCCAAGTGTCCATGTCATAAGAGATAAGATAGACAAGTAGGACTTCATCAAACTGTAAAGCTTCTGCAAAGTAAAAGAAACCATCAAGGGAGCAGGAGACAGCACACAGAATGGGAAAAAAATTTGCCAACTGTATATCTGACAAAGGCCTAACATCCAAGATCTACAAGGAATTCACACTTCCCAAAAGGAAAAAAACAAACAACCCCATTAAAAAGTGGGCAAAAGACATGAATAGGCACTTCTCAAAAGAAGATATACAGGTAGGCAACAGACACATGAAAAAGTGTGCTCAGCCTCACTAGTTGTCATCAGAGAAATGCAAATCAAAACCACATTGAGGTACCACCTAACCCCAGTAAGAATGGCCATCATTAATAAAACAACAACAGATGCTGGCAAGGATGCAGAGGAAAAGGAACACTTCTACATTGCTGGTGGGAATGCAAACTAAGTGCAACCTCTTTGGAAAACAGTGTGGCATTTTCTGAAAGAACTAGAAATTGACCTTCTGTATGACCTAGTCATCTCCCTATTGGGAATATACCCGGAGGAAATCAAATCATTCTCCCAAAAAGATACCTGCACGTGCATGTTTATTGCAGCACTATTAACAATAACAAAAACAGGGAACCAACCGTGCTGCCCATCGAAAGTGGACTGGATACAAAAAATGTGGTACATATACACAATGGAATATTATGCAATCATAAAGAAGGACAAACATATGGACTTCACAATAACTTGGATGGATTTAGAGTCTATCATACTCAGTAATCTATCACAGAAACAAAGAATAGAGTATCATATATTCTCATGCATAAGCAGACCCTGAACAATTACCATAATACTTTAACAATTACCATAATACTGGCAGTAGCAGGATACTACCAGGGTGGAGATGGTGGGGGGACACAACATCAATAAAGGTACCTGATCTCAAACCAGGCAAAGTGGGGGACCAAAGGGAGGCCAAAACTTTACCTGTATGATGACTACTTGTATACCTAATCCTGAATTGTACCCCCTTCTTTAAAATAAAAAAAGTAGAGGCATGTATTGCTGCTACCCACATTTCCCTGGTCAGATCTCACATATGGATTCACATGACTGCAAGAGATGCTGGTAAATATAATTCTGCTACATGTCCAGTTGGAAAATAAAACAGACATGATCAGCACATAGAAGTAAGCACATAGAAGTATCTCCACCCTTCTGGGCTCTACCGTTTGCTACCCGCTACTCCTATACACACAGAACAAAATCACCACTTCCCCATAAGAGACAACCCCTGTTTCTATTAAATTGCTGCATCTAGTCTGAAGATCAGGATCTCTGAGTGATGATCAGATCCTTCATCAAGTCCAGGAGGCATTTCTCAAGTTCTTGCAAATTATGAACTGAAAAAGACACAAGTTACTTGCCTCTCAACACACACACACTCCCAACATTCAGTGGTGGAATGAACACAGAATAACCATCAAAAAACTCTTTCATTTGGCAAGAGGAAGCAGACATGAGTTAAAGCGGTTCTCAATCCTGCTGGGCAAGTCCTGGGGCCTCCTATCTACTCTGGAATGGGGAGTAGAGAGTTTATTACAAGGTTCTGATTCTACTCTTTGGGAGACTCCTCTGCCCATTTTGTGCATGGCAACTGTTTCTACCCTTGAAGCTTCTTTCTGGTCCAAAATCTTCTTTGGCCATGTCTCAATTGAACCCTGAAGAGTAGTTCCATTTTGCAGACTGCACAGCTTTAACAGGAGCTTCCGGTTAGAGCAACTTGGTTGTTGAAGAGTTGTCTTACTGTTTGAACAATCAAGATTTTTTTTTTTAAGTTTGTAGTTTTTAGTTTCTTTGCTAATTCAGTTCCCTCAAAAGCATAGAACGTTTCTGGTCTACTTTACTTGTGCTAATTCCATTAGCTAAATAACCATCCCAAAGTGTTTGTTTTATTTTTGTTTTTGTTTTTGCTTTTGTTTTGAGTCAGGATTTCACTCTGTTGCCCAGGCTGGAGTTCAGTGGCACAATCATGACTCACCATGGCCTTCAACTCCTGAGGTCAAGTGATTCTCCTGCATCAGCCTCCCAGGTATAGTTGGGACTACTGGTAAGCACAACCACACTAAATTTTTTTTTTTAATTTGTTTTAAATATGACATCTCACCATGTTGCCCAGGTTGTCTCAATCTCCCGAGCTCAGGCAATCCTCCAGCCTCCACCTCCCAAAGTGCTGTGATTACGAGCGTGAGCCACCACACCCAGACCCAAAATTATTTTCTAGACATAATTCTCAAATGTGCTTTGTTCCTTTTCTTTCTCACCCTGAGATTTGTTGTTTCAATTTAACAACAGTTACCTCAAGGCCATCAGGCTTTGTTGGAAAGCTACAACCTTCATCTGATCTTTGCCAAATACTTAAAACTTAATGGGCTTCTTGGATTTTTTTTTTTCCAATCTTATTTCCTACTGATTGAGACAGAAATGGTCACCTTTCGATGCTTCAAGGCCCCAAATTTCTAGTCTATTATTTTCATTTCTGCTAGCTAAGTGACCAATTCTTTTCTGATCTTATCTATTTTAAAAAATATTTTTTAAAATGCAGCCAACAGTAGCCAATATACATTGACACTTTGATTCTTTCCATTCATTTCCTCTAAAGTTGTTTGCTCAGTAAGGATGTCATCTGCCTCTTGAAATATAAGAAATGATAGTTTAATCAAACCATTTACTACTGTATAACATCAATTGCTATTTCTTTAGCCTCCAATATCCCTTTCTTTGCCACCTGCCCCTTCTCCATATAACTGCTAAACCAATGCCACATATTTTGGGTTTTTATTATATAGCATTCCAGTCTTGGTACCGATTTCCGTACTAGTCAAGATACAATAGCTGCTATAGTAACATCAAAACCTCAGCGAATTAAATAATAAAGTCTTCTTGTATCCAGTCAATGCTTGTTAGGGGGAAAGGGTATCTAGGTTCCCTCTAACTTTAACACATGGCTTATGTTATAGACTTAATTGTCCCCCCAAAATTTATTTTTGGAATTAGTAACCTCTAGTACCTCAGAATGTGACAGTATTTGGCAATAAGTTATCTAAAAGGTAATTAAGTTAAAATGTGGTCATTAGGGTGAGCCTTCACACAATATAACTAATGTTCTTATAGGAAGAAGAAATTTAGATACAGAAACACAGAGAGGGAAAAAGATATGAAGACACAGGAAGAAAGATACAGATGCACTAGCTTTAGGAGAAACGAACTGAATTGACTGGATTGCCTGCATCAAAAGTATCGCAGATTGATGATAATCAGATCCACTTAGAGTGGAAAACATAAGTTGGCCCTTTATAAAATAGTCACTGGAAAGTCTAGGCACCTAATAATCGAACCTCGTGTATCTTCCAATTCTAAATTCTGATATGACTAAATGTTGCAAAATCCTTTAATGAATTATGCCAAAGTGTGTTTTCACCAGGTAAAGGAAACTTTTCATTGTCCACTGACTGAGGACAGTCAATGTCATCACAATCTAGAACCAGAGATTGGGTCTTCTGAGAACATCAGGGAAAGACTGCCCTTGCCACCCACACTGAAGCAAAACTTCAGGACTTGACCCTTGTGTTCATAATCTCACAACTCATTAGAGCCCTTCCAGACTTTTGGAACTGTATGCCCATTGGACAACTTAAGGCAAAGCTAACCAGGGACGTTTCTCTCTAGAAAAGGATAGCATCCTAGACATGGACAGCTTTTTCCCAAAACTCACAGATGAAGATTTCTATAACAACATTCTTATCTCTCCATCTTTTCCTTGTTTATGTCTCTATGAACAACAGAACTGAAAAAGAGATCTCTTGTGTGCCCCCATGGGGTATACTTTTATTTGTGGAGTATTTTACAGCCAATTTTATACATGGACTTCCCTATGCCTTGATAGATGAAAGATGAAGGACCAATGTAGGTGAGACATTTTAATGGTATCTCTGTTACTTCATAGTCAGTCAGAAACAGAACGATGGTCCACTTCTTTTAACCTACCATAGGTTAAAGAGAATATTACAGGATAGGTTTTCAAAAAATGACCAGGAGACCTTCAGTCTATATGGGCATGATTTGTTAGGCCTCTCTTTCCATGACTTAGAATAAATGAGGCAGTGGTTAGAAATGTATTCCTTCTAATAGGCTCTATAGAAGATTCTACAACAAAAACTAGGGTTATACAACAAACTAAATATCTTGCGAAAGTTGTGCTAGAAAATGGAATTGCTTTAGATTACTTACTGGCTAAGCAGAGACATATCTGTGCAAACACTGACACATCTAGTTGCACAGGGAGAAATATATTGGGCATTTCAGTTGTAGAGATTAATAAACAGGCTACTCTGTTGAAATGAGTAGACTATCTAGTTCATTCTCTGATCTATATGATTTTAGTTGGTTTGGTTCATGGGGACCCTGGCTAAGGAGCATACTCCAAACTCTTGTTATTAACCTCCTGATACTCATAGTAGTAGTCTCCTGTGCACTGTTTTCTCTTAAAAGTTTTAAATGTTTGCATGCAACTGTCTGTCAAATGTCAAATGGTCTCTCTTTGACTAAAATGACAAACACTCAAAGAAATGTGTGACCTTGAGAATACCATAATCTATGAATGACATGCTGAGACTTGGAAACCTGAAATGATGGTCACTGAGAATGGCATGAAGGCTCTAAGTTTTTGTCACATACTTGCAACTAAATGAGAACCTGGTCAAAAGGGGGGAAATTTTAAACAAAATTATGAAAGACCATTATTTTAGACTGAGCTTGTACTCTAGGCCCCAAAGACCAGAACAGACCAAAATGAAGTCATTCATACTAAATTTTTGCAACAAAATCAAACTAAAACTTTGAGGAAGCAGACAGGTCCTAAAACAGACCAGGTTTTGTTTTTCTCCTGTAAACAGATACAGTCCAAGAAGGTCTCCTCTACTCTAACCCTTACAAAAAATTATCTGATGCCTTTGTTCCCACTGTACAAAATCCACTGTTCTATTATTTCTCAGTGGGATTTAAGTCCAAATAAGTACATTTTCAATGGTGACAGAGTGACATCAATGCCTAAAATATTGATCAACCTCTTCTTGAGAGGCTGCTCCATTCACAAATAATTCTTTGTTTAATTAAACCTCTTCTTGAGAGGTTGAGCAAAAAAGGAGGAATTGTTAAATTAAGTTTGGCCTAAAGCTGACGCCTTACATATTTTAAGTTCAGTCTATAGGTTTCTCTGTACACAGTGAACTATAACCTAACTGGATGTGTAAACAGACTATAACTTACTTGTGTCAATCACCAAGTTTTGGTCAATCAAAGGCAGCCAACTGTTCAAGCCATGTTTAAATAAGGCAAATGGTGCACTGTAACCAACCGGCTATTTCTGTACCACACTTGTGTTTTCTACCCACTTTGCTTTTCTATCCATAAATCTTTTTTGACCAAAGGCAGCACTGGAGACTTTCTGAACCTATCTGAACCTACTTGGGTTCTGGAGGCTGTCCAATTCACAAATCATTCGTTGCTTAATTAAACACTTTTAAATTAAATAAATAAAATGAAATTTCCCAGTTTATTAGATGTATGGGTGGATAGGTAGGTACATAGTTGTAAATAAAGTGTTATCCTCATTTTATATATAAGTAAATAGAGTTACAGAGAGATTGACTTGCATAAGTCATAACGTTAGTAACTAAGAGTCAGTGACTTAAAAAATGTATCTGTACAATACCTGGCAGGCATATGATAAATACTAGCCATCTCACTCCACCCTGAGCTTGTACATCTTGTGCTGTTTCCACAGATTACACAGGGTAATCAAGTATATTAAAATTGTAAGTGGGCCGGGTGCAATGACTCCAGCCCATAATCCTAGCACTTTGGGAGGCCGAGATGAGGGGATTGCCTGAGCCTATGGGTTTAAGAACAGTCTGGAGAACTTGGTGAGACTTCATCTCTACAATAAGTCGAAAAATTAGGGGGTCAATGTAGCGCACCTGCAGTTCTGGCTACTTGGAAGGCTGAGGTGGAAGGATGGCTAGAGCCCAGCAGGTCGACTCTGGGGTGGCCGTGAGTGTGCAACTGCACCCCAGCCTGGGTGACAGAGTGAGACTCCAACTCAAAAAAAATTTTTTTTAAACTGTAAGTGAAAGGAGCATTATCAGACATTGTTATTTTAAATACCTCTAATAATACATGTATCATTTGTTCCTTGGGACCACCACAGAGAGCACAAACACCTCAACCAAGCATTCATGCACTTTCTGCCACACCCCAGTCCTTCCTGCCTAAACCACTCAACTGAAAGACTCTGCTGAACTCACCATTCATCCCACAAAACATGCAATGAAAAACCCATTTTCTTGTCTCTGCTCATGTTTGTCTTGTCTTTTGGAACATCAGCCCCATTTTTCTCTCCTTATCTATCCAGTCCCTCAAGTTTCTTACATGTCCTTCCCCATGACGTTTTCCTGAGTATTTGTGGCCTATTTCAATCACCTGAACTATTTATAATATTATTTTAACATACCATCCTTAGACACCTTATATAACTCTTTCCTATACCCAGTAGACTTAGAATCAAATGTGTTTTTATATTTTTAAGCTTCTGGGGCTTTCAAAATTCATTTGGTGGCTAGAATATGTTTGCATGAATTACCTGTCTACTTCTTTCAAAGCTATAAGCAGGCAGATCTTTTGTCAACGTGGTTTCTAGATATGGCCTTCCTTGGTCAAAAGTGTGAAAAAGATTATGTTGTATAATCTTTCAAATCTTGATTCTTCATGTTTTGCCTTTATTTATTTATTTTTTCATGAATCTTGTTAAAGTGTTCCTCAAAGGGCCGCCTTGCTCTTGTAGGTCAACCTAGGATAACTCCTGTGGTTATAGACATTCTTGATTTTTCTCATCTGTTTCCTAAAATAATGTACAGCTTCTGTCTCCCACTTCCAGGTGACCAAGCCTAATCTGGGAAACAAATCTATAGTAAAGTATAAATGCTGAAGACAACAACAGTTTCATGTTTATAGTTTCATGACATCCAGGATTATCTGTGCAAATTGTAGACAATGAGGTACACAGGAAGTGAGAGGGCAATGTATGAAGAATTTCTGATGTACCTCAAATGATGAACCATAAGTAGACGCATAATTCTATGGCCAAAGGGTATCCAGCAAAATATAATCAATGAAAGGGGGAAAATTGATTTAAGTAGTATAACATAAAATGAATAATTTTAGTGTCGAGGTCTTTTATTCCTCTTGTAGCTATTGTGGCTGTCTATATTTTAGTATATGTTTATAAAATAATTACATAGCAGCCGAACAGCTAATTAATATATAAGTTCATTCTTGGCCAGGCAGTGTCTCATGCCTTTAATCCTAGCATTTTGGAAGGCCAAGATGTGGGGAGGATTGCTTGATCCCAGGAATTTGAGACCAGCCTAGGCAGCATAGTGAGACATTGTCTCTACAAAATTAAAATTTTTTAAATTAGATGGACATGGTGGTACGTGCCTGTAGTCCCAGCTACTTGGGACGCTGAGGCAGGAAGATCATTTGGGCCCAGGAAACTGTGGTAAACCATGATCATGCCACTGCACCTCAGCTTAGGCGACAGAGCGAGATCTCAGTGTTAAAAAAAAAAGTTTATTCTTAAGAAAAAGAATTATCCCCTGACTTACAAACATTTAATAAGACAAATAATTACAAACAATGCTTTAGAGGACAGCTTTCTGTTGAACAGTAAATTGGTCTAGTAGAAAAATAATGACTAGAATTAAGCATTAAAATCATCTGCCTTCTCAGCAAGTCAGCTGGATGGCAGGGCCACAAATTTAGTGATATAAACCCTGCAGAAGTAGTTCTGTTAGATTCTGACCACTTCAGAGAGAGCCAAGAACAGTCAGTCCTTATTTCTAGATTATGAACTTCATGTACCTGGAGATCATGTCTTGTTGATTTTCTTGGAATAGTCTTGCAAAGGACAATGTGCATTTTTAATACCAAATTCCCTTCAATACTGATATCAGAAATCCTTTTATTTTTGCACAGAAGAGAAAGCTTCACTTATACTCAGATGTTCTCATACGATTAAGGCTCAGTAGCTGAGAAGTCTTCCCCCACTCCATCATAAAATATTTTATTATGTCATTTATGGGAAACCCAATCACTCAAATAATTCATAGTGAGATGAAGCAAAGTACCTGGAGAACCATGGGGAATAGTCATAAAACTGGCCATGGATGTGAGTACAATGGTATAAACGTCTTTCTAATTTCAATGATTCCTGATTCCTGAAAATAGAGGAAATTAATCATCTATTTCTCCCTTTTAACTACAAACCTAGATATAAATGGATTTAAACACAGGAGTTAGGTTGAGCATCATAATCACCAACTTTCATTATGGATGAGGTCAATTCAAAGAAGGAAGGAAAAGACAAAAACTAGCAGCATTCTCCTTCTGTCTCTTTCTATATATATATATGGAGAGAAAAGAGAACTGTATATATGCAGTCTTCTGTATATCTCTATAGAGAGGGAAATATATATACATATACACAATTATCCCTGGTATCCATGGGGGATTTGTTCCATGGTTATACAATCCTCTATGTATCTGTATAGAGCAAAATATATATATAAATACACACACACACACACACACACACACACACACACACACAGAGTTATCCCTGGTATCCATGGAGGACTGGCTCCAGAAACCCCACATATACCTAAATTCTCAGATGCTCAATTCCTTTATGTAAAACGGGATAGTATTTGCATGTAACTTGCACATATCCTCCCTATACTTTAGATGACTTATAATACCTAATACAATGTAAATGCTTCATGAATAGTTGTTCTACTGTATTTTTATCATTTCATAGTTATTTTTATTGTTTTTTAAAAAATATTTTTGGCCCACAGTTGATTGAGTCTGTGAATTCAGAAACTGCCCATACTGAGGGCCAACTGTATAAATGTGTGTGTTCATTAGCAAATCAAGTTTTACAAATTTTTGTTTAATTTTTGAATAAAAGTAATTTAAGGATCTTCATTATATAACATCAAGATAAAAGAAGTAGAATTCACTTATTTCTTTCCTTCATTATTTTTCTACCTTTCTTTCCTTTCTGAAGCACGCCTACATACTTATAAGTATTTCAACACACATCAAAGAGTAAATTGTTAATTACAAAACTAAGATGGCATACTGATTACCTGCAAAGTTTCTTCGCTCTATTTTTCCCTCACACAAAAACGGAGAAAACTATTCTTTTTGTTTTATTTTTCTTTTTGTTTTCTATTTCAACAACTTTACCACCAACTTAATTAATATTAACATGTTTGTGAATCTCACAGACAGACAAACAAAACCCTGTAGAGTTAAAAGTCTGCTTAATAGGCTTTTTGTTGTCAGAAATTCCTCTTTTCAATATCTTTTCTGTGTTACAAAAAAAAATCTCAAATCTTATTACAAATTACAAACAAATATTTTTAAAAGAAAAAAATGGTTTCAGCAATCCTTTTTCAATTCATTGCAGCATGACTTCTCCAATACACTAGTGACAATGCTTGTGCACAATTTCTCATTAGCACTTTTATCTGTTCTATATCTAACCTTTCTAGCTTCAAATACGCTAAAGGCAGATGCAAAATCACAAAGAAGCACCGCTTTATGCCTTTCTAGAGACAAAGAATGAAGTTCTGTGGCTACATGGCTGCATCTCTGAATAGGTGATTAGTCAGTTTTCCCTTCCTTGTATTCTTCCATCTGCCCTGGAACGTGCACCCACGAATGGAGGTGGTGGAAACAGGTAGGGCAGCTGTCACAGGTCCAACCACCCCGCTCATGGCTGAATCAACAGAATTTGTTTGTGGCCTCAAACATGTGTGTGATAGCAAAATAAAGAAAAAAAATACAAAGAAAGGACTTCTCCACGCCTGGCTATTTGAACATTTAAAGATGCCGTGCACCCACCTCCAACAAGTTACTGTACGTTCCTGCAGATCTCTGTTCAAATGAGAGCATTCAGCCCCAAAGAGCAGCTTTTCTAATGCTTCAAATAGACAACCTACATCCTCACAAGGAAAACAAATTCTCGTTTATTTTTAAAATGTCTTATGTGCTTGGAACCAAAACACTCCTCTAAACAATATCATGTGGTAGAAAGTAAAAGGAACAAAGGATGTTTTAGTAACTGGATTTTGTTGTGTTAAATAAATGCAGCATGAAGTTTACATATTTATGTGGGCGTAATGATGTAATCCAATCTCAGAAAACTCATACATTAACAAACTGATGTTGGGATATATGCATTCTTGAACACTGAGATTAACAATACATTTATATAAAACTCCAAAGTTGTTGACAAAAAAAAATTGCCACCTTCATAAAAAAAAAAAAACGAAGACAAAGACCAGCCATTCATACAAATTTAATTCTCTATTAGCTTAAAATTGAATTCTCCCAGTTTTCTCCCTCCAGTTTAAGAAGGCCCAGCAAGTCCCCCAAAGCACTTCTAAACCAGACTGAATCTTCTTTCCCTACTCTTAATTCTTTATTTTCTTTTCTCTCTTTCTTTCTTTTTTTTTTTTTTTTTTTTTCAGACACAGGGTCTAGCTCTGCTGCCCAGGCTGGAGAGCAGTGGCACAATCATAGCTCACTGCAACCTTGAACTCTCGGGTCCGAGTGATCTTCCTACTTCAGGTTCCCAAGAAGCTGGGACTACAGGAGTGTGTGGTTGTGCCTGGCTTATTTCTTTACCCTAAATTTTCCTCTATTTTTATCATGTTGTATTGTATGTAAGCTACCATAAATCCTTTCTCAACACTGTGAAAAATATGTTCATTCACATATCTTTTACCTACTCTGCCTTCTTCAGAGGGTTTGTGTCCCAAGCCTGCTTCACCTCATAGCTGCCTCGGGAAAATTACTCAACCCCCATGACAGCTGCACTCTTAGCTAGAAAAGAGTTTTGGGGAGGATGTGTGTGTGTGTGAACATTAAGAATCATCATGCAGAAAACCAGACTTGAAGTAAATACAGAACCAGATACTGCATGTTAGAGTTGCTGCAGTCAGACCTATCTCAATTCTGCCTCTTCTTCCAGATAACTTCAGCAAAATGATGACTTTGTGACTCTTCCTCAACACTGCTAAGTCCGTAAGTGGTGGGATTATGACCCTAGCATTTTTGGGATCCCTCTTTTCATTTCCAGTGACCTCATCCAATGCTATACACACTACAGCTATTATTTATTAAGCACTTACTATATACCAGGCACTGTTCTACTCATTTAAATGCTAGAATTTAGTTGAGTCACTTCAGCAACACTATGAAGCAGGTATTCATTGCATCCTCATTTTATGAGTGATAGAACTAAGGCACAGAGATGTAAAGGAACTTGCCAAGCACAAATCCACATTTGTCAGATGCAGATCTAGAATTCGAAGTCAGAGTCTGCAATCTTGACCACGAAGTGGTCTTCCCCCTACTAAGCACAAGACAGATGCCTAATCAATTTTGGTTTGTTTGCTTGCTTAATCAATTTTTGACGTGAAAATGGATGATTCAGCAAGCAAGATCATGAAAATGTGAGAAAGCGACTGAAAGGTCAATTGTTCAAGTAAGAAAGAGAGTATCCTTCATAACTCAGAAGCTGCCTTATATCACAGATTCAACCACCAAGCAATGGCATCTCTTGTGCCAGACTGTGCTGTGGACGCTGTTGCAGCCTAAATGGCAGTAGTATCTTCCTACATGGCTTTCCTGTCTCTAATCCCTCCCACTTCCAAACCGTGTTCCATGTTTTATAAGTCAATGATGTTAAGGCTTCTAATGTAGACTGGACCAAAATAATTTAACAAACTCTTTATCTCTCTTATTTGTTTCAAAATCAAAGTTCACTCAAACAAAGATTGTATTTTTATCATTTTTATGTCTTCCAGATTGCCTTTCAAGTAGTAGATTCTCAATAAATGTTGAAATCAGTTAAACAAGAGCCTTGTCAGGACACAGAGAGTAGAGTAATCTTAATTGCCAAAATATTCTGGAAAGAAGGCAAGTGTAGACATATGCAAAATGATGCATACATAAGTAGTTTTTCCCTCTGATTTCGTATTGTTAGAAACATGTTCAGCTACAAGTAATACGAGGACTCACTACCTGTCTCAAACGAATAAAGAGTTTCTTTACTCACATAATAAGATTAAGGTTAGCAGTTGCCAGGATTAGCTCAGCTGCTCAAGTATGTACTGAGGGAGGATGCAGGTGCTTTCTATTCTTCCCCTTCACCATACTGGATATATTGGCCTTTCCTCTGCATGATTTTTGTCATATGTTTGAATGATGGCTCTAGACATCACATCCATATTCAGGGAAGGAAGAAGGGGAAGGTGCCTGTCTCTAATATCAAAATTAGTTCTAAGGAAAGAAGCTGGAACTTAGTGTAAGTTCTGAGTGACCATGACAACTCTAGTATTTATATTTTAAAGGAAGTCAGTGTCTTAAGCCAGATTCTATCAGTATCTCTCAGCACATGTATTATTGGCACTTGAAGTAGGGTAATTATTGGTTCTGTATAACTGACTGCTTATGCAGATATTAATCATCATCCCTGTACCCCACTTCAATTGATTGCTGTGACCCAAATTGTTTCTTCTCATTCCCAAATGCCCTCTAAAGAACCCCCAGTTGAGAACCACTGAGCTCAAAGAATGGACCTCCAGGGTGAGATGTCAGAAACCAACAGCTAGAGACTGAGTAAGAAATCAAGTTGAGAGAAAGTAGAAAAGAATAGTTTGCTAATGGGTCAATAAGACCTTCTCAGAACCCCTGAAAAGTTAATACCATATGAAAAAGAAAAAAGCCCAAATAACTTTTCTCCACTGTCTGCCATTAGCTCTTAAGAAAGAAGAGATCGTCTGAGGTCCTGGTCTGACCAATATCACTGCATTCTGCAATCCATCAAAGACCACAAATGAGATGAGAACAAGATCGGTGAAGTAGGTTTTTCACTCAGCTTTGGGAATGGTCAAAGCCACACAACATACACACATGCACCCACACACAAGCTCATGCAAGATTTTTTTTGAGAAACAGTTGTATACACTTAAAGAATACAATTATAGTTTACTTTTCAAAGTTGATTTTCTTGTGTCTGGGGACTAAAGGGGTTGAACTGGATGATCTCTAAGGGATTCTCCAGCTTGCTGTGCTCTTCCACCTTTTCTATTCCTGGGGGAGGTGGGGTTGATGGAGAAAGGATTGCCCAGTCCTGCAGTCAGTGCTTTGGGCAGGCAGAGACCCCTACCTGCTTCACCACGTTTGAGACACGAGGAGTGTGGTGCCACTGAGCAATGACCGTAAAAGTTAGAAGTATGTAGCACCAATCTGCAAAGGGCTCGAAGCCAGCATTAACTTACAGGAGTGTTTATTTTCATGTCTGCATTAAGTAAGCAGGGGTTAAGTATGATTACATTTACTACCCTGATAATGACAATGAAAGGCATTGGTTTTAGGTGGCTTAGTCAAAGTCCCACTGCTTATCACTGGGTTAACTAAGCTGAGATTTCCAGTGAGAGTACTCTGCTTTTATCTCTTAGGAGAATAAACTTTAATGCCAGTTTTCTGCAAAGCTGAAGAGCAAAAATTACAATAAAATGCAATTTCTTGGTACAGGATATTTGATGTGCTCTTTCAAACTTGTTCTTTTGTTGTTAACAATGAAGATTTAGCACTTATGTAGTGCTTTTAATCCACAAAGCACTTTTCAAATGTTAAGTAATTAAACATCACAAGCACCCTGGGAATGAAAAAGAAAGTTATTATATTAGTTATTATATGCGTTCTGTAACATGTATATTAAATACTTTATTTTGAGTTCATCAGAATATTAGTGGCACGGATGAAGAAAATCTCATTTTCACTAATTAATTGTCTTCTTTACATAATGCAGTAGAAAGCATTATTGAAAATATTGATTAGATTTTCTGAAATTTTCATTTAAATGGAACAATATAGGGCTTTGAGATGCTTAATGTATATTTGGTGAGACATATTGTGATTTGAAAGCATAATAAAGTAATATAATTAGTTGGAATTATTTTAAATCAACCATCGAGAGGGTAAAAAAATCATTAACAGTAATAAAAATTGCTAATATTTATCAGGCGTCCTCTATGTCAGACACAATTCTAAATGCTTTACAGTTATCATCTTTCTTAATCCTAGCAACAGCCCTATGCTGAAGCATACAATTATCTCCATTTCACAGATGAGGAAACTGAGGGAAGAGAGGCTAAGTACTTTGAACAAGGTTAGGGTTAGTGTTCCAGAATCCATGTTCTATAGTATACTATTAAATTTATAACTGAGAGTGTTTTTTTAAAAAGAAGATTTCATGTTAAAAGCTGATGAGCAGTTATTAGGATAAAAATCTGTCTTGGCACCTTAGAAATCTTAAACATATTTAATTGTGAATGTGGAAAATGAGCTAATGTTCTGGCACTATTTCAGATTTGTGGAAAATAATCATAGACTTTATATTTTTCAAAATGATTTTAATGCTTGATAATTACTTTAAATGCACATACATTTAAAGTATTATCTGACACTAACCACAGTTAAATTTTTGAGTTTTTAATTTGTCAATTTGTCTGTTAATAACTTCTAAAACAACTGTTAAACCTAACACTAAATGGAAAAAAAATGCCATATGTAAAAATTTTTGTAGATATGTAAAGTACCTAAAGATGTGTGTAGTTGTGTGTGTGTGTGTGTGTGTGTGTGTGTGTGTGTGTGTGAGATAATCTCAGAGTAAGCAGAATAAAACCTTTATGTCACGAAGCAATAAAATCTAACTAACTTTGGTCAACATATATTGTTTCAAATATCATAGAAAATCCAGTGGGCAGTCAATAAGCATTCTTCATGTATACAGTATCTATTAAGCTTCTGCTAGAATCTTCAGCAAGGAAGAATACAATTTTTAAAAAAATTTACTATAAAGACGTGGGGTACACTTCAGGGTTAGGTATACAAACATTGATCAGGCAGGTACCCTTGTTGATGAGGTATGCCCTTCCCTCCCCCAGCAGTTTCCCTCTTTCCTTCTTTCCTCTGACAGTTTCCCACTACTGTCAATCACTGTCTTATAGCATTATAATTGTTCAAGGTCCATTTATGAGTGAGAACATATGGAACTCTGTTCTTTGTTTCTGTGATAAATCATTGAGTATGATCAACTCCAAATCCATACAAGTTGCTGCAAAATCCATACATTTGTTCTTCTTTATGGCTGCATAATATTCCATTGTGTATATGTACCACATTTTTTTTTATCCATTCCAGCTTTGATGGGCAACACGGTTGGTTCCATGTTTTTGCTATTGTGAATAGAGCTGCAACAAACATATGTATGCAGGTATCTTTTTTGTAGAATGATTTTAGTTCCTCCAGGTATATTCCCAATAGGGGAATTGCTGGGTCAGTTTCTAGTTCTTTCGGAAATCACCACTCTGTCTTCCAAAGAGGTTGTGCAGGTTTGCGTTCCCACTAGCAGTGTATATGCATTCCTTTTTCTCCACATCCTCACCAGCATTTGTTGTTGTTTGTTTTATTAATGATGGCCATTCTTACAGGGTTTAGGTAACATCTCAATGTGGTTTTGATTTTCATTTCTCTGATGATGAGTGAGGTTGAACACTTTTTCATGTGACTGTTGGCTGCCCATATATCTTCTTTTGAGAAGTGTCTATTCGTTGTCTTTTGCCCTCCTTTTAAAGGGGTTGTTTGTTTTTTTCCTTTCAGTGCGTTTGAGTTCCTTGTAGATCCTAGATGTTAGGCTTTTGTCAGATAAACAGTTGGCAAATATTTTTTCCCATTCTGTGAACTGTCTCCCTGCTCTCTGATGGTTTCTTTGGCTTTGCAGAAGCTTGTCAGTTTGCTGAGGTCCCACTTGTCTATCTTATTTCTTATGGCATGGGCACTTGAGGCTTCGATCAGGAATTGGTTCCCAGTTCCAATTTCCATAAGGGTGTTTCCTGCATTTTCTAAGATTCTTATAGTTTGAGGTTTTGCATTTAGGTCTTTGATCCATTTAGAGTTAATTTTTGTGTATGGTGATAGGTAGGGGTCCTGTTTCAATCTTCTGCATGTGGTCAGCCAGTTTTCCCAGCACCATTTACTGAATAGGTTCTCCTCTCCCCAGTGGTTGTTGTTGGAGGCTTTGTCAGAGATGAGTTGGTTGAGGAATTGAGGCTTTGCTTCTGGAATCTCTATCCTGTTCCATTGGTCTATATGCCTGTTCTTGTACCAATACCAGGCTGTTTTGATTACTGTAGCGTTACAGTAAAGTTTGAAGTCCAAAAGTGTGATGTCTCCTGCTTTGTTTCTTTTGATAAGGATTGTTTTGACTATTCGTGGTCATTTATGTTTCCATATGAATTTCTGTATTGTCATTTCCAGGTCTGAGAAGAATGATGTTGGTAACTTAATGGGTATTGCATTGAAACTGTAGATTTCCTTTGGTAGGATGGACATCTTAACAATGTTGATTCTTCCTATCCGTGAGCATGGAATAATTTTCCATTTGTTTGTGTCTTCTTGGATTTCTTTAAGCAGTGTTTTGTAATCCTCATTATAAAGGTCTTTCACTTTTCTGGTTAAAAAGATGCCAAGGTATTTTTTTTTCTTGGTGGCTATTGTGAATGGGATTGTGCTATTTGTTTGGGTCTCTGCCCGCTTGTTGTTGGTGGAATACAATTTTTTTAAAAATTGTCTGACATCTCATCTATAATCTAGTATATTACTAAAAATATCTTTACAGAAAAAGAAATACTCATTGGCTATGAGTTAATGTGGCAAGATACATGACAACATCCAGGCTGAATCAAAGTATAGTATCATTTTTCAATAAGCTGTTTCATTTTGCTTTGGATTAGATTTATACTTTAGTTCAAATTAGTTTATTTTATCTCTTTCCCAAAAATACAGGAAAAAAACTAAATGATGAATGTAAATTTTATGTCTGCCAACAATGTTACAACAGTGGCTGCATTGTATCATCAATGTTTAAAAGTCATCTTTGGGAAAGCTGCAGAATTCTCATCTCCTTGTTGAACCAATCCAGAGCAAATTCTCAGGGCATTCTTGTTATCACTCACTAGGAAGATGTATGCATTAGGAGGGGGACCCCACAAAAAACCCAGAATTATTTTTGGGGCCAGACCCCTTGTAGTATAGGCCTCTCCTGCTAGGTAAGAGTTTTAGGAACCTATTGGCATCTATGTACCAGCTAGCATTGTTGCGAGAGGCTGCGTTCGGTTTCAGTGAATTTTTGGTGGGGGAGGGATTCTTTTAACGCATTTGCCCAGTTCATGATGAGTGATTTGCAAGCATACCTGCCAGCAGGGCTCGGTGGCTCAGCCTGTAATCCCGCGCCTTGGGAGGCTGAGGTGAGTGGATTGCCTGAGCCCGTGGGTTGGAGATCCGCCTGGGCAACTTGGTGAGACCTCATCTCTACAATAAATCAAAAAAAGTTAGCCGGGCGGTAGCGCGCGCTTGTAATTCCGGCTGCTTGGAAGGCTGAGGCGGAAGGATCACCAGAGCCCAGCAGGTCGAGGCTGCGGTGGCCAGGAGCGGCCACTGCACTCCAGTCTGGGCGACTGAGTGAGACTCCAACTCAACAAACAAACAAACAAACAAACAAGCATACCTGCCCATATCGCACTAAGTGCTCATCAGTTTTTGACTAAAAATGCTATGACTCCCAAGTCCCATCAACTGAACTTGCCCCAAGCAACATTTTTTTTGTTTCCCTGGACGAAAAAGTCTTCAAAGGAGAATGTTATAACAATGTAGAAGAGGTGAAACAAAAATTGGCAGAAGCACTAAAAGGCATCAAGATTGGCAAGTTCAAAAATTGTATTGCATCAAATAGAGAGTACTTTGAAAGTGACTGAAGTTTAAACATGTAGAATAAATACACACTTTTTATAAATAAATTCTGGGTTTTGGGGGTCCCCCCCCACATATTATTTTGTTACCTTTTCTCCCCTTACCAATTCCATCACTTCTTTTTTTGAGTTGGAGTCTCACTCTGTCGCCCAGACTGGAGTGCAGTGGCCGCTCCCGGCCACGCAGCCTCGACCTGCTGGGCTCCGGCGATCCTTCCGCCTCAGCCTTCCGAGTAGCTGGAACTACAGGCGCGCGCTACCACGCCCGGCTCATTTTTGATTTATTGTAGAGATGAGGTCTCACCAAGTTGCCTAGCGGGTCTCGAAACTGGGGGCTCAGGCAATCCACTCACCTCAGCCTCCCGAAGCGCTGGGATTCTAGGCCGAGCCACCGAGCCCGGCCTTCATCACTTCTTCTATATTCCTAGAGGTGTAAACATATTCTCAGGACGTTTTAAAAACAACAAAATGAGGCATGGAGTTTACAAATCAACCATGTCAATGATATTTTAAAATTCTTGTTAACGTCAGCATTATTAGCTCTCCACTTGGAGGAACTCACTTCCTTTGCCTTGTCAGAAAGACAACTATTTTAAAGGCATATGTCAAGATAAAATTTAATAATGATTAGATAGTGCATAGAAAATCAATAAGATATTTACACATACCTTCAAGAGTGAAAAGTTTTTCTTTCACTTTCCCTTTGTTTCTCAACTACAACTTCAGGAATGAGAAATTTTGTAACTAATACATGTGCTATATAAGGCCAGTAGATAACACCCCTCACAGGCACTTATAAATCTTAAGTAAAACTCTCTAGCTCAAGATATGAAGCCTAACCATCAAACAAATCTTCCCATTTAGGAGTCAATCATTTTGATAAAAGCACTGCATTTGGTGATGTCAAAAAAAAGTTACAATAAAATAGGAAAATGTGACAAAACAGCAGGGCACACTGTATCCTAACTTGTCTCACTAGGGAATTAATGTGCTACAATGTTTGATCACAATCTAGTTGTTCTGTGAAATGACTGTGTAACAAGTGAATATAGCATAAGTGCTGCGAGGACTAGCTCGGGTTAAATGACTAGAAGGACAAATTTTATTTTAATAACTCCATGGGTAGGAAGGAGTATGTTTAATAATGTTTATTATTCGCATTAAGAAAGGAATATTTTCCTGTGTAGACAACTATGTAGACATAGTTGAGACTGTACTATCTATAGAGGTATATGTATATTGTATATTAGTATGTATATGTATATGTGCATATAATTTTCTTGTCCTTTTTTTTCACCCTGCATTCAATATTACATTTTCTTAAAGTTTTGAAAGTGTAATTTAGGAATCTCTACTATACCACACAGGCCAAGTCAAAACAAAGGAAACAAAAGAGTGAAAGGTGAGCACCCAGTGGAATGTTCCAGTACTAAAGCAGAACTTTCATTTACTACCTCCCACCCTTGCAAAAAAAAAATTCTTATCACTGTTATTGATCATGTGAGCTTTAGGCATATAAATAAGGGTGTGGCATGTAGGAACCTTACTCTTTATGTCACAGGTGAAAGAAAATCCTACCCAAACTACCTTAAACAAGAAATCGATAAGGCTTAAAGAATTGAATGACTCCAGGTAAGGGTGGACTTAGTAGCTTCATTGATAACACCAAATAAGCCAGTTTCTCTCTGTTTTTTACATTTTACCTTTCTTGGTGTTGATTTTAGCCTCCAACACAACCTAATGTCCCCATACCCCCATCGGCAGCAGCTGCAAGCCTGTCATCTTCATATCACACCAGCCAAGAAAAGAAAGACTCCAAAAGTCAAATACAAATGTTTGGTTCAGGAACTCCTTGTTCCAAGTTGCATCACATGTCTAACTCCAAACCAAATGTAAGAGCCACAAGGATGAGATATTGATAAACCCATCAAGGCCCAGCCCTGGGCTGAGAATAGTGTCAATTCTATCTACCAAACCATTGGCATGATTTGGAAAGGAGGCGGAAAGGATGGGAAATGAGAAGGATTACAAAATAACACTCAATAATAAAATAGTAAAATATGTATTCTATGCCAGCCTTTTATTGTTCCAATGTGGTTGACTGAGACCAGACCTTTGATCATAGTCTTCACAAAATAAAATGAGAAATGTGAAAAATCTGTAGATGTTCCATAGTTGAACAACAAAGATAACAAAAAGTATTTGGATGTATTAGCCTGAAGAAGGAAACTCTGAAATCTGACCTAAAAGACTCAATAGAATAGTTGCTATCTTACCACAGAGCCAGACTAGCGTGCTCTATCACAGTATTTTAGCTTAGAGTGGCAGAATTAGCCTGGCCTCTTGCCTAAGCATCTTGTCATTCACAACCGTAACATGGGCCAACTTCTATTGACTGCTTACTATGAGCCAGACAATATGCTCAGAGCTCTATATGTATGCTTTTGTTTAAGTTTCACAATTTCATTGGGTGATATCTATTACTATCTTCATCTTATAGATGACAAAATTAAGTTGAATTTCTTCTTCTTCAGGGTCTCAGCCTCTAAGTAGTAGGGAATTGTTTACATGTGTCCAAATTAGAAACAACATAATGAACCTTTACTGATCCAGTTGTAGGTATTACTTTTTTAAAAGAAGAGATTGAATTTTTTGAGGATATATTCATATACTCTTTGAGAATAGTTACCATGTTTTATGTTCTTTGAATGACCATTACTGCTATCTGAGGACTATGACCATAATTGGTACTCATGGACTATATTAGTAGACGGATGAATCTATTCAAAGACAGTCTTAAACTATTATTCAAATATATCTTTTTAATTTGTAATAGACACATATACTCAGTTAAGTTTTAAGGTTTCTTTTATGTCCTAAGTTTATAGATATAGATTTTTTTTTTTTTGAATCAGGGTCTCACTCTATCACCCAGACTGGAGTGCAGTGGCATGATCATAACTCAGCACAGCCTTAAACTCCTGGGCTCAAGTGATCCTCACACCTCATCCTCCCGGTTAGGTAGGACTATAGGCATGCACCACCACATTCAACCAATTTCTTCTTCTTTTTTTTTGAATTGGAGTCTCACTTTGTTGCCCAGGCTAGAGTGCAGTGGCACACTCATGGCCACCCCAGCATCAACCTGCTGGGCTCCAGCGATCCTTCTGTCTCAACTGGAACTACAGATGCACGCTACCATGCCCAGGTAATTTTTTATTTTTATTGTAGAGGCGAGGTCTCACCAAGTTGTCCAGGCTGGCCTCAAACCAGTGGGCTCAGGCAACCCACTCACCTCAGACTCCCAAAGAGCTGGGATTACAAGCTGAGTCTCTGAACCTGGCATAGCCAATTTTTTAATTTTTTTTTTTTAGATATGAGGTCTCACTATATTGCCCAGGCTGATCTTGAACTCCTGAACTCAAGCAATCCTCTTGCCTCAGCCTGCCAAAATGCTGGGATCACAGGTGTGAGTCGTCGTGCCCAGCCAGATATAGATTCTATCTTTACAATTACGCCATTCTAGATCAGACAGCTATTGCTCCATAACAAACCGCTCCAATACTCAAGTCAGAGAAAGATAGGCATTGATTCTTTGTCATGCGTCTATGTATTAGCTGAAGTATCTTTGTTTCTGACTGGACTAGAACTGCTCTGCTTCACTACTGAAGGGCTAGTGGTTACCTGCAATATATTCTTATCTGGCAGAGGCAGAAGAGCAGGAGAAAAAATTTTAGTATGAAAGCACGTGCTAAACCTTTGCTCATATCATATGCTCTAACATCCTATTGGCCAAGGCAAGTCACATAGCCAAGATCAACACAATGGGGCAGGGAAATATACCTCCCCAATTGAGCTATTTGAGGGAGAAGAGACTAAATATTGTCTGAATAATAATGTAAGAATTAAGGCTTTATACTCAGGTTGATTATTCTGTGCATTCCATCTTTGCTATTTGCTGTCGATGTGACTTTGGCCTAGTTATTTGGTCTCTTGACACCTTAGTTTCTTCAGCTGCAAAATAAGGAAGAGTGCACTTGTCAATGGGATTGCTATTGTGGTTCACAAGGAAATAACATTTGTTAAACTCCTTAAATAAAGGATGAGAAGAAGAGATTAACATATGTTAAGCACATATTCATTTATTCATCAATTTAGAAAATATTATGGAGTAGGTACAATGCAGCAATTTTTGTACCAAATACTGAGACTGCAATAATGAACAAAGTCTAGTGGCAAAACAAATGTTATTTCCTTGCGAACCATAATAGCAATCCCATTGACAAGTCCACTCTTCCTTATTTTGCGGCTAAAGAAACTAAGGCGTCAAGAGACCAAATAACTTGGCCAAAGTCACATAGACAGCAAGTAGCAAAGATGGAATGCACAGAATAATCAACCTGAGTATAAAGCCTTAATCCTTTCAACCGCATCCATTTTTGTATTCCAATAGTAGATAAACTCTTATATGACTTTAGAAATAGGTAATGAAAAATAGACCACCGTGGGTATGAGTTAGGGTTCAATCAGGCAAGAAGAACCTATATGAGTCACAGAGAATATGAAATTCATTATTGTAGAAATTAGCCCTTACACACCTATTGCACCTGGTCTGGTACTGAGCCTGAAGGTCAACCGTTGGGAAGCAAAACTGGGCATGAAGTAGAAGAGACTAAGGACAAACTGGAAACTCTGAGGAAAAATCAAACATTCACCTAATCACTCACAACCTCTAGTCCTGATGATTGGGTGGCTTGTGGAATAAGCTAGCACAAGCTTATTCCTTGACCACAGAACTGTATGTGTCAGGATTCTCGAAATCTGGAGGAGTCTATCAGGAGCTGGAGGAGTTGTGGGCTCAGCAACTGCCCTTTGCCAACAGCAGATCCATGACATTGTGCACAAACAGCGACAGCACCCACCCTGCCTCAGTCCTCAAAGCCTATAAATGGCTGCTCTTCACTTCCGAATCCTGCCCAAATAATCCTCATGGCCAGCCCTAACCTGAAACTGCATGAGAAGGAATTTTTGAGAAATTGACATGATACAAAGCCATCATACTCTGTTAGAACTGTTATTGTGAATTAGCTAAAAGTCATATTTAAAATAGGAAGGCACAAAATAAAATGATTCTCCAGAACTTTCAAGTGGTAGAAAGTAGAAAGTACTGAAAGATATCAGAGGATTCATGTCCAGAAGCTTCTTCCCGTGCTTCTCTTCATTTTCACATTTTGAGATTATTCCTTTAAAGGGATTGTGACAGGTTACGAATACTTTCCATTTATTTAACTTAGGTTTCATACTCAGTCTTAATACTTTGTTTTTCTCAGCGTAATTCTATTCTGACATATACTATTTTGGTAGCAAGTGATAGAAATCTAACTCAAACTTTCTTAAGAAGAAAGGCGAGAACTTACTGGCTCAGATACCTGAAAATCCAAGGCTGACTCTCACTTTAAGTGTGGCCCAAGTTCAGAAGTGTAAATAGTATCATTAGGGTTTACTCAATATCTCTCAACTATGCTAGTCCTGCTTCTCTGTGTAAGGTTCATATTGTCATACTCCAAATGGACTCTCTCTACATATCAGAAAACATAAGTGCCAGTACTCCCAAGTGTATATCTTTACGTCTTGAAATGCAAAAAATAAAAATAAACAAATAAGAACCCTTTCTCTTCCAGCACACGTGAGCACACACACACACACACACACACACACACACACACACACACACACATACACACACACACTCTTATTGTCCTCACTGAAGAACTCTAAGTTGTCCTGTCTAAGTCACATGCCTACCACTTGGATCAAATGCTCTAGGCAGAAAGACTGGTTATCATATGTAGACAAGCTTAAGTATTCTGCCCACTGCTCTAGCAGAAATTGAGACTGAAATTTCCATCAAAACCCCCGGCATGAGTGAGGAGCAACTCCTCGAAGAACATGGAAGTTCTGGTCAGAATAAAATGACTGATATCTGATCGCAATTGCTTAAAAAAATTTTGGGGTGGGGATTCTTTTTTTTTTTTAATTGTAGATTCAGGGAGTACACATGCGTATTTGTTACATGGACATATCGTGCAGTGGTGGGGATTGGGTTTCAGGTGGCCCATTCCCTAGATAGTGAATACTGTGCTTCTTGGTTTCTGGACCCTAACCTCCCTCCCATCCTCCTCTTATTGGTATCCCCAGTGTCTGTCATTTCCATCTTTGTGACTGCTTAGCTCCCACATATGAGTGAGAACATGCAGTATATGGTTTTCTGTTTCTCAGTCAGTTTACTTAGGATGATGATCTCCAGATCATCTCAGGATGTTGCTGCAAAAGACATGATTTCATTCTTTTTATGGCTGCATAGTATTTCATGGTGTACATATACTACACTTTCATTATCCACCGATCAGTTGATGGGCATTTAGGCTGATTCTACATCTTTACAATTGTGAATTTTGCTGTGATGAACATGCCAGTGCAGGTGCCTTTTTTTATATAACGGCCTCTGTTCCTTAGAGTGTACCTCTAGCAGTGGAATTGCTGATCAAATGATAAATCTACTTTTAGTTCTTTGAGTAATCTCCATGCCACTTTCTTTCTTTCTTTTTTTTTTTTTTTGAGTTGGAGTCTCATTCTGTCGCCCAGACTGGAGTGCAGTGGCCGCTCCCGGCCACCGCAACCTCGACCTGCTGGGCTCTGGCAATCCTTCCGCCTCAGCCTTCCAGGTAGCTGGAACTACAGGTGTGCGCTACCACGTCCGGCTCATTTTTTATTTATTGTAGAGATGAGGTCTTGCCAAGTTGCCCAGGTGGGTCTCGAACCCGCGGGCTCAGGCAATCCACTCACCTCAGCCTCCCAAAGGCGCAGGGTTACAGGCTGAGCCACCGAGCCCGGCTCCATGCCACTTTCAGTAGAGGTTGTACTAATTTACACTCCCACCAACAGTGTGCAAGCATTCTCTTTTTTCCACATCCACACCAGCATCTATTGTTTTTTGATTTTTTTTTTTTTTTTTTTAATAAAAGTCTCACTCCATCCCCCAGGCAGAAGTGCAGTGGCACGCTCATGGCCACCCCAGCATCAACCTGCTGGGCTCCGGCGATCCTTCCGCCTCAGCCTTCCAAGTAGCTGGAACTATAGGCACGTGCTACCACATCCAGCTAATTTTTTGATTTATTATAGAGATGAGGTCACGGCAAGTTGTCCAGGCTGTTCTCGAACCCATGGGCTCAGGCAATCTTCTCATCTCAGCCTCCCAAAGTGCTGGGATTACAGGCTTGAGCCACCGCGCCCAGTTCATTTTTTGATTTTTTTAATAATGGCCATTCTGACTGGTGTAAGGTGGCATCTCATTGTGGTTTTAATATGCATTTCCCTAATTATAGGTGATATTGAGCTTTTTTTTTCAAATGTTTGTTGGACATTTGTATGTCCTCTTTTGAGAGATGTCTATTCATGTTGTCTGCCAACTTTTTAAAGAGTTATTGCTTTTTTCTTGCTGCTTTGTTTGAACTCTTTGTATATTCTGGTTATTAGTCCTTTGTCAGATGTCTGTGAATATCTATTCCTATTCTGTAGGTTGCCTATTTGCCCTGTTGATTAATTGTAAGTTCTCCTTTAATTGAGAGAGGTAGGATGTTGAAGTTTTTGCTGTTATTCTTTTCCCTTTTCTAGAAAACATGACAGTGGCTTAAAGAAGCACCGTTATTAGGTGTTTTACAACAGATGGAATATAGGAGGGGAAAACAGCATATTGGCATTAGAACCAGATGCAATTTTCTATAGATAGTACTGGCATGCTACTATCCCAATTTAAAATACATTCAAAAAATTGCCACCAGATGAACTTTATAGCCAGCTTTAGCGTTGAGGGAAATAAAAGAAATCTAATATACAACTGATATCCTATAATGGTTTGGTTTTGCTTGGGACTTTTTATTAACACAATCATGTGTGCAGCTGTTATCCATTCGTCATTCACAGCTCATATTTCTATACCAAATATAGGCCTTATGAAAGAAGAGACTTCCTAACAATGAAGGATGACCTTTAATTGTAATGGATTTTACTTTTAGGTAAATTGGTAAAAACTAATTTTTACAGCATGACTTAAGATGATTATTTTTCTTAATGGCTTTATTCCTGGACAGCGCGGACCGTGAATCCAGAAGTAATAACATTGAAACTGGTTCACAACCAAAAGTGCTAAGGGATTTATTATTTACTGATTCCTCCACTCTGTGTTGAATACCTACTATATGTCATGCCTTGAGACAAGCACTAAGGCTACCAAAAAGAATGACATGTCCTTGCCCCAGATAAGCTCTTAGTATAATGGGGGAAATTCAAGAAATACAAAGTATTATAAACCACTTATGTCCAAACAGCTATCACAGCATGGGAAAGCAAACACTTAATTTTTCCTGGGGGTGCCAGAGAAGGCCTTTTAGATGAGAACTTGATGAAGAAAAAAATATCAATTTTCTAATTAGAAGCCCAGAAAAGGGTAAAAGAGGCAGCATTCACTGCCATAGAAACTTGTGGATTAACAGGTCACTGGCAGGACAGGGGACAGTGGGCAGAAATGCTCAGGAAGCTGAAAGAGATGAAATCAGGTGGAATGGGATGGGAATAGTATGTCATGACAAGGAGTTTGGAAAGATAACTCTGGAAGCAGGGAAAAGAGTTAGTGACAGACAGGAGAGACTGATAATACTGCAGCTCTATAGAGAAGGATGGCAAGGGGTCTAAACTAAGACAGTAGAAGTCTACAGAGTTTTCTCAAATTAGAATGGATATTAAGTAGTAGATTGAATGAAGGAGCTAAGGAAGAGGGAGGAATCAAAATATTTCTCATGTGTCTAGTTTAGGAGACTAGTTAGATAGAGTTACCATTAAAGACATCAGGGAAAATGAGAAAAAATAGGAATAGGCAGAGGGCAGGGCAGGGATGGATTAGGAGAAAGAAAAAAGCTATGATTGCCTATGCTACTAGGCATCAATTTTGTGCTTAATGCTACAGCTACATAAAATAGCATGTTTTGCAATTAAGATGAAATATACTATATTATTCTTTGATGTGTTTTTATTAATGTCACTATTGAATGTATTCATTATGACAATATATATGTTATTAAATAACAGTATGGACCAAGTCATCTATTTTTATATTCTCAATACTATATGAGAAGGATACTATTTTGAGTAGAAGTAATCCCATGTTATGTTTTGTAGTTTGTCTTCATGAGTATTATATTTATTATAGATGCTTTTTGGGAAAAATACTGTCTGTAAGGTATGTGACTGCATATTTTAAGACAACAAGTCTTTGCTGACCTCAACTAGTGATCTCTTTGTTAAAGCTGAGTAGTATTTCCTAACCTCCATTTTTCATGTGGAGATGTTTTCATTTCATACTGTAAGAGTATAACAAATGTTAAACCTTTTTGAATGGTGTCTTTTGATTTAATTTGTGAAACTTAAGGACCGTATATCCTGTTGGGTTAGTATTAAACTGCACTCACCGGAAACAATAATAGCTACTAGTTGTTGAACATACGCAGCACTTTCCAGTGATGGTCTAAGAAACTTGCTTACTACTATATTATAACTTTCACAGTGATCTTAGTTAAGGCACTAAAACATATTGCAAGAAAGGTAGCTGAGATTCTTTTCTTGCCAGATGTCGGGCAGGGGGGTGGTTTGGGTGTCTAGTCTTATTTCACACTGAGTCTTTTTCATTTACTTTACTTAATGCATTCAAAAGTTGTTAAAGTTTCTTATATAAAAATATGATTGATTGTTACAGTGACAGTAATTGCATTTTAGCAAAAGTAACCATTATAGTAATTTTCTTCAGGGAAGAGAAATCTAACTAACTAAAGTAGCTAGTTACTTCCTCACACATTAACTTTCAAAATTTTTAACATAAAAATACTTCATAAGGGAAGTACAGATTGAAGAACATAAAATGGCATGCAATATTTATAAAACTACTTCCATTAGGTGGCTCACAATTTTATGTAGCTGTTAATCACAAATTAAGTGAAACAAAATAGAGGAAAAAACTAAAATTTCTGTACTAGTGGGTCAATTAAACTAAGTCCTCAATTGAAATCTTACAAAAATGACTCTCAAGTTTTTTTTATTTATAAACCACAGAAGGTAATGATAGTTTAAACCAAAAAGATTTATTCATATCATGCCCTTAGAAGCTTGAATCAAATGAATTCATGAAGATATTATGATTGCAAAGAAAAAAAAGAAAAACCAACTATTATATATGTGCATAGACAGGGTAATGCAGGATACAGTGACAACTTATACATGTTAAATCACAAATGAAACAGCATTAGCATTTAATTTCATGTATTCCACTGCACACCTGAATACTAATTAGCAACTAAAATAAGAAATGTGTGGTACTGCATGTATTGATAAAATCTCAGTTCAGTATTCTTCAGACATCAGCGATTTAACATGAATTGCACACAGGGAAAAGCTAGTTTATCATTTTTACAGTTTTCTCTCTAAACTTTTTTCTTATTATTGAAAGCAATATACTAACTTCAAAGTCAATCAAAAGCAACTGAAATGCTGGCTAAATCTGGAATTGCATTTTTAAAATATTTATTGTTAACAGTGTATAGATAGTAACTGCCATTAAGAGTCTGAAGCAGACACCTCAAATTCAGTAGGCAAATACATAAACAGTAAGGTAACAGATTGAGGTAACCTCAATTAATTGAGTCAACTCAAGTTTTTCATTTTTAGTGGGGCACAAAGAACACTGGTACTTTGTCTCTGCCCCTCCTTAACCCTGTTTTTGAAATGGCCCCCAGAACTGCAAAAGAAAGATTTATTTTGAAAGCTGAGATACAGGAAAAAGAGTTTAAACTTTATGATTTTCCTCGGGCTGCCTCTATTCATCTCTCTCCATCTCCATTCCTTTGCTAGCCTGTGTATTTAAATTGGCCCTTGCACCACCATTTGATTTACTTTTGAAGTTATTCTTATAGAATTCCATTCACAAAACCACATTTCTTTAAATTAATACCTTCCTTTATTTTTCTACTTTACCCATAGATTACATATTCTCTCCCATTTGTTTGTACCATTCTGCCAATCTATTGCATCTATTATACAAACTAGTTCTTATTTTATATGGTAGGGAGTACAGTGGAAGAAAATGTAGGGTGTGCATGTGTGTGTCTGTGTGTGCATGCATGAATGAGTGTGTTTGCTTTTGAGTTGTATTCTAAGAATTTACTATAAAGTTGGCCAGTTCAGTCTTTCAGCAAAGTCCTATTTGCTTAATGTATGACTGGTATCCTTTTTTTTTTTTTGAGTTGGAGTCTCACTCCGTCACCCAGGCACCCAGGCTAGAGTACAGTGGCGCACTCACAGACACCCCGGCGTCGACTTGCTGGGGTCTGGAGATCCTTCCGCCTCCACCCTCCAAGTAGCTGGAACTACAGAGCATGCTACCATGCCCAGCTAATTTTTTGATTTATTGTAGAGATGAGGTCTCACCATGTTGACCAAGCTGGTCTCGAACCCGTGGACTCAGGTAGTCCTCTCGCCTTGGCCTCCCAAAGTGCTGGGGTTATAGGCTTGAGCCACTGTGCTTGGCCCATGACTGGTATCTTACATATTTATCGGCAGAACACAAAGGTAAAAGGTAATCATAAAACAATTACACTAGCAGACATCAAACTAAAATGTTTCAAAGAGAAAGACCTAATAAATATCTACCAAGAAAATCACACAGACTATATCAGAGCACAACAGGCAATCCAACTCAGACTTGCATAAACAACGAAGAGAATGTACTTACTGTATTGGTTCTTGTAATTAATGGTCAGAGGATGGGAAAGACAGGCGCAAATTATCAGAGTTCCAGGTCCATTTGGCTGCAGTTGTCTTAGTTCTTTCATTGATTGTTGGCTCTTCCTTTAGGCTAGCTTCTCTCCAGGTTGCAAAGTTTCAGCTAACAGCAACCAGGGTCATGTTCTTTCTCATTAATACCCCCCATGAGAAGGCATGCTCTATCCTGGCCAAAACAAAAAAAAAAAATCCTGAGCTTCAGATTGGCCTAATTTGAGTTACTCTCAAATCATTTGTAGTGGCAAGAAGGACAGGCATGTTGATACAGATCAACCAGAGCATACGCCTGGCACACACTAATACAATTCTGTAGGTAATTAAAATATTGAAATGCTTCTAAACCAGAGAACAAGTAGCCAATGCTCTGGCTTCCCCTCTCCCTCTCTCAAAGTGTTCTTCACTACACCAGCAACCCATCCTGAAATCACATTTTCACTACCCAGAAGCTAGAAAGTTAGTATCTGCAAAGCAAGGGTTCATTTAGACCCTGCTCCAGCAATGTAGCAGACATCTCTGCTGTTTGCATGGATCATGCACTGGTTGTTAAACATTTTTGCATACCATCAAAGCTTGCAGATGAGGGCAGGATCAATCACACTGTGTTAGTTTCCTAAGGCTGCCACAACAAGGTACCTCAAACTAGATAGCTTAAAACAACAGAAATTTATTTTCTCATCATTCTGAAGCCTAGAAGTCTAAAATCTCAGTGTTGGCTGGGTCACACTCCCTGTGAAGCCTCGGGGAAGAATCTCCTTTGCCTCTTCTAGCATCTGATTGTTGTGGCAACTCTTGGTATTCTTTGGTTTGTGGAATAATATCTCCAATCTCTGACCCTGTCTTCCCATGGTTGTCTTTCTCCTGTGTCTATATCTAAATTTCCCTCTTCTTTTAAGGACACCAGTTATTAGATTAAGACCCACTCGAATCCAGTATGACTTCATCTTTATCTTAACTCCGTTTCCAAACAAGGTCGCATTCACAAGTTCTGGGTAAACATGAATTTGAGAAGAAAGCGATTCAACCCAGCACACTCACCTAAGTGGAATGGCTGCTATGCAATGGGAAAGTGGCAAAGTGATGCTGGCTAAGTCACCACAATGTTCACTACAGAATTTATCTAGTTATAGCCAACAACTTTAGAGTCGAATCGGCATTTCTGGTTTTATTTGCATCTTTTGAGCTTGATTCCATGTTGCTTCATCTCATTTTAAACTCTAAGACCTTGGACTTTAAAAAGTGGTTTAGAGGAGGAGTCTGGCAAAGGTTCTTAAATCCACGTTTCAGCCCAAGCATTGTCAGTAGAGTGAATAAGCAATACATCTCATCTATGTTATTTTTCAGATGTATATAGTTGTGATTCATTTAGTGAAAATGTACTTAAAACCTTCCCAAGTTTATAATACATCTGTCATTATGTCAACAGATAATAGAGAACAACTACTATTGTACTTGAGCACTCTGGCCTCTATTAGAATGGCCATGGATACAGACATGGTTGCTATCATGAAGACTAAAATAACAATGACTCCAACAAACAGACATTGATTTCTTTCTCATATAAGAGCTGGAGCATGAGCTGTCTGGGGATCCTATAGCATCTCCACAGTATCTTGGGAACCTTGGCACTTTCTACTTTGTTTTCTACTCTCCTTTGACATGGTTTCTATCTCATGGTTTAAGATGGCTTTTGCAGCTCTCACCAGTGTAGCTGTATTCTGCTCACATACCATTGACCAGATCCTAAAATATATGGCCAGACATAGCAGCAAGAGTAGCTGAAAAATGTTTTTTTCTGCGTTACTATGTGCTCAGCTAATTTTGGAGGATTCTATTACTAAAGAAAGAAGAGGAGAACCAATATTGCGTGGGGGACAATTAGCAGTCCTTGACAAAAGCTACATACATTTAGGAGAAAGGAATGGATATTTGCAAATGACTTTCATATTCCTAATAGGTTATGAAGTTTTCCCAGATAATTTTAAAGATAACATTTAATATCCTTAATACTGCAATTTTGTGATTTGTTGTTTTGATTTCTTTAGTCTTTGTCTCATCTTACTAACTCTGATTATGCATTTGGCCTAAATATATTCACTGTATGTCTATAATGAGATGGTTCTAGAGTTGGAAGGAAGATGATTGTAAATCTCGAGGTCAGTGAGAAATGTTCACAGCATGTGGAGGGGATAAAAAACCTAAAATGTGAGGACTCCCTGTTTTGAAAGAATGAGACTTTGATGACAACTTATCCAATTACAACAACTAGGAAGAAAAAGATAACTCATATCTCAATATTGCTAGGACTTATAAGCAATCTGCACAGTGGCCCAGGCACGTGGGACTTTGTATATCTTCTTCTCAAATGGGAAGAGACACATCAAGGTCTTTAGAAGTATGGAACGACACATTTGGGCAGAACTTTGCAGCCAAAACTAAAAAAACAAAAAAAAAGAAAGAGGAAAAATGGAGAAAGATTTTTTTAAAACTCCTAAACATTGTAAGTTTGGGAGTATACTATTCAATTTTTGATAGTTCAAAGTTCTTACTGGCAATGGAATAAAGTTCTGACTTTTCTCAGAACCTTATTACAAACTTTTTTCTGGAAACATGAGGCTGAATAGTCTCAGCATGGCCCTGGGGTCCAGGCTTCATCTTCCTTACCTCCTCTGTGTCCCAGGAAGCTGGCCTGGATGGACCACAGACCACATCACTATGCTTGCTTGCCCCCTGGCTTCCTGCTGGATCTCACCGATGAGAGGTATCAACAAGATACTAGACAAGGATTTAATCTTGCCTACAATTTTATAAATAGTTCAGTCATCAAATTCTCCTCAATTGCCCCCTTTTAAGTGAGCTATCTCTTTCCTACTGGGATCCTGAGTAATATAATGAAGAAAAAATGACTCACTCACCAAAAGACTAGTCCCACTAGCCCAGTGGCTAATAGACCATTCTCAATTTTGAAATTGTCTCCTTTCTACCAATCCATGTTATTTTTCTCCTAAACTTGGATCAATGCTCATCTCTTTTGTAAGCCATTTCTACTGGCTTTACTGACTAAAAACACAGGCCATCACTCCCTACCCATCTCCATCATGCCACTTGTCTACTTTGATGTATGTCTAAGCCATTTCTAAATTTATTAATGATTGTGTGAGACTTTTTTTTTTAAAGGGATTTTAGTGTCTCCAGTAGGGAGATGGTTTTTGTCTACTTTCTATAGAAATTTTCTAAAAGCTTCTAGAGTTCTATGCCTCTGAACCAATCAATATGTAATATCTATTATTTCAAAGGAACAACTATCTCACTCTCTTAGGTTTTGAATTGGGAAGTGAGGTGAATATAGATAAGTCTCCTCAAAATGTATTCCGCAAACTACATTTTCATTATAGGCAACATATTTGCCATCAGATAGTTTCTCCTCAACTCCAGTTCCTCTTCATCCTTAATGCTAATGCTAGCGGATCTCAGGACTTAGTTTCTCATCTATCTATACTCTTCTTTTGGTAGTCCCCATCTACTTCAATCGCTTAAAAGTCTAATGAACATTTCTTCTCCTAGTCTAACAGTCATTTTAATCTCAAACTTAACATATCCAAATCCAAACTTCGGATCTCCCCCTCACTCTCATTCCAAATGTGTTAATGTTCCACTCTTTTTTTTTAATAATCAATATTTTTTATTATGATATTGTGGGGTACAGTTAAGGGTTAGGTATACAAATATGTTTCATTCAGGCACCCTTGTTGATAAGAGGTGTATCCCTGTCCCTAGACAGATATTTACTACCATTAATCCCATCTCCACTCTCAATCTTTCATTTGCCCACAACTCCTGTTTCTTAGGCTCAAAAACCTCTAGAGTGCCTCTTTTTTTTCACACCCTACAAAAATCCTTCAGTCCTATATTCAAAACATATGCACATTCCAACCACTTCTTACTACTCCCTCTGCTACCTAGCACTCTGGCACAATCCACCACATGACTTGCATGAATCACTACAATAACCTCCTCACTGGTATCCCTGCCTCTATCCTGATCCTTCCAGTGGTTTTTTTCTCCATAAAGCAGCCAGACTGCTTTGCTCGTTAAACCATAGTCCGATCATGGCATTCCTCTGTTCAAACCCCTTCCATTGGCTCCACTTTCATTCAAAGTAGGACTCAAAATCCTGTATCACTTGCTAGGTCCCGGGTGCTGTGACCTCTGCTATATGACTGCAAGTCCTACTTTACCCCAGACGAGACAAACCAGCCTCTCTGCTTTAGGATAGTGTACCTGTTGGTCTCTCTTTTCCCAGATATTCGTTGACTCACTCCCTCAGGTCTTTCAAGTCTGATCAGATGTTACCTGCTCCTGGTACAACTTGCTCTCCTATAGTGATGATCATCACTTGATGTATTATATATGTCACATACTTGTTTTGTTTCTTGTTTATCTTCCCCATAAGAGTACAAATTGTTGTATACATTTAATATTTGTTAAATATTCTCAGTTTTATTCACTACATATTTCCAGCTCCTAAACCTGCATAAAGAAAGTGCACAACAAATACTTGATGCATGAATGAATGTATATGTTCTTTATTTTTTCAACAAGACTTTTTACAAAAATAAATAGGCACCAACACGCTAATAAAGTTTTTTAAAACTCTTTTTAAGACCTCATATGTACAGAGTACCAACCGTGTTAGGCTCTGAATAGCACTTTATAAGTATCATCTCAGGGAATTTTCATAGTAAGTTCTATGTGGTTGGTCTATTATAACCAACTTACAGATGAAATGTTATACAACTATGTAACAAGTGAAAGGTCAGTACGTGGGTACATGGGGTCAAACCCTGATTCCAGAGTCCATTCTCTTAACATGCCTCTTTGAATTTAAAAAACAAAAAAAATGCACACACACAAAACAATAAAAACATGGTATCAAATCTTTGTTTAAAAGAATACAGTTAGCCGGGCTCGGTGGCTCAGTCTGTAATCCCGCGCCTTTGGGAGGCTGAGGTAAGTGGATTGCCTGAGCCCGCGGATTCGAGACCCACCTGGGCAGCAAGACCTCATCTCTACAATAAATCAAAAAATCAGCTGGGCGTGGTAGCGCATGCCTGTAATTCCAGCTACTTGGAAGGCTGAGGCAGAAGGATCGCCGGAGCCCAGCAGGTCGAGGCTGCGGTGGCCGGCAGCAGCCACTGCACTCCAGTCTGGGTGCCAGAGTGAGACTCCAATTCAAAAATAAATAAATAAATAAAAATAAAAGAATACAGTTAAGTGCTAACTAGTATTTAAAATGTGTGAACATTAAAACTTAAGTTTTCAGAAGAAAAAAATACTCAGTAGGCCAGCCAAAAGGCTTATTGCAGATTAGAATGGTAGACCCATACACTCAAGCAGACCAAGAGATTATGGGTAGAGAAACTGCTCTGAAAACCTCTATGTTCTCTTCTCTTTTGCAGCCATCACTGAAACAGTAGCAGGCAAAACAAAGTCTAATCTCTTTGTGACTTCTGACCAGAACAAGAACCATAAAAGACTTTGCAATGAACATTTCCTTCCCACCCTTACAGGAAGATTATGTCTTTCCTGCTTTCCAAAGAGCTGAGACAGAAATGCAATGTCCAATCCATGTTTATTCTAAAGGATGATGAGGTATAGGTTGTACAAGGTCACTACAAAGGCCAGGAAAGTGGCAACATAGTGAAGGTACAGAGGAAGAAATATGTCATCTACATTGAATGGGTGCAGTGGGAGAAGGCTAATGGTACAACAGATCATGTGGGACATTCACCCCAGCAGGAAGGTTATCAGTAAACTAAAACTGGACAAAGACTGCAAAGAGATCCTTAAACAGAACGCCAAATCTTGCTAAGTAGGAAAAGGAAAGGGCAAATATAAGGAAGAAATGATTCAGAAGATGCAGAAATAAAGTAATCTTATATACAACTTTATTAAAAACTGCTAAAAATTTTTTTTTAAATCTCCTTAGCCCTATTCCTAATATCTACCTGCTGCCCTACACTCCAACCACCCAAAAGGTAAAAAATTGTTTTAAGTTCTTGCTTAGTGATTAATATCAATTTGTGCCAGAAGACTGACATAATCAAAGACTTCCAGGAATAAAATTATGGCCCTCTTTATTAGAAAACTCTCCTGTCTTTGCCAATTATAAGACAATTAAAAGGATGTTCCTTTGCCCTTCTTCTAACGATATGAAGAAACCTAGGCTTGACTCTACCTCTGTTCTTCTAGAATTTTTCTTTCCTTTGAAAGATGCTCTACATTTGAAAACCACTATACTTTTTAAATAGTCCATGAAAGAAAATGGAAGAAGACAAGAGTCACAGCACATCCCTAACAAGGAAATGTTCTTAAGAAACATTTGCAAGTAGGTACCAGAAACTTTTTAAAACTATGAGAATAAAGGAAGAGATTATATGAATGACTTTTGACAAATTAAACCTCAAATATGTTGGCATACAATAAAGCCCATCAAATATGAGAACACCCTTTCTAACATCTCCTAAAGTCTCTATACCATAAATAGAGATTCTACAGGAATATAAATAATTTTATTTGGAGCCAACAGAAGTCTCCCATCAACAGAAGTATCCCAGTTGCCAGTATCTCTCAGATAACACATAAAGAATAGCAAATGCCTTAAAATTTCATTTCTTTGTGTCTTTGATCTGAAGTCTCACTGGTTTTATTTCAGAAGTAATGTCTCAGAGAAAATTAAAATTTATACAAAACTTTGGGATTTTAAAAGCATTTCATATATTAGCTTTATTTAGAGAATTTTGTAGAAGACAAGTAAAGTATTAAAATTACAAGGACACTACAAAGGCCAGGAAAGTGGCAACATGGTAAACAAGGCAATAAGGTTTAATTTATTAGGGAGAAATCAGAAGTTCTTCATACTCACAATTTCTGGCTTCTCTATTGTACATCTTCTATATGCACTGACACAACTGTCCAGTATGTGTGTTTACATTTTTTCTGACAATTAGAAACACAGGCACTTGAGATATACCACAAATGAAAAGATTCTTCAACATACCACATTTCACATTATAGTGGCTCACTTAGTACTTGGATGACAGCTGTAGCTCTCCAGAAACTAACATCAAAAGGTGTTAATATCCTGGGAAGCACTTCAAGAAAACAGGTTACCCCCCCCATCTGATTTAACTGTGGAAAGAAAACTATATACATTTTTTTAAAAAACTGGCAGAAATTTAGTCTCCTAGCAAAAGACAGTTGGACAGTTCCTTCAAAAGATAGCAAGATATTATTCAAAAGTCAGACATTTACTTCTCCATTACTAGGAAAAATTTATATTATCTCATCAAGTACTATATGTATTATTTTTAAAAATTACATGCCCTTCACCAAGTGGCTGAGTTCACTTACATATTTGAGCTAACATATCAAACAAAGAAAATAGGCTTGGCCACAAAGTCAACGAAAGTCAGATAAAAGACCAAACCAAACAAATGAGACACCATGCCCTGAAGATCAACAAAGGGGATCACTGTTAGGTGAGAAGGATTTAGAAACTTCAGCAAGGAGGATTTGCTGTGCCTATCTCAAACACAATGCAATTCATTCAAGCTACTTAAACACAATATTACTGCAAGACTGATGGGTAGTTGGTTGCCTATTACTGGATTTTTTTTCTAACCATACTGTACTAAAGTTAAATTCAATTGAACCTTACAACACACCAGAATTTTTTTTTAAATTTTGGATAACAATGGTAGTAACAAATAGATAGCTTTGTATTAGTAATTTTTTTTTTTAAATGAAGAGAGGGCACTATATAATTGTAAGATGTGAAGGCAAGAATGATGACTGAGAGCTGAGCTCAGTTGCTCAGCCTGTAATCCCAGCACTTTGGGAGACTGAGTGAGTGGATTGCTTGAGCCACGGGTTCGAGACCTGCCCAAGCAACTTGGCGAGACCTCGTCTCTACAATAAATCAAAATGAGCCGGGCATGGTAGCGCGCGCCTGTAGCTCCAGCTACTCGGAAGGCTGAGGCGGAAGGATCGCCGGAGCCCAGCAGGTCAAGGCTGCGGTGGCCGGGAGCGGCCACTGCACTCCAGTCTGGGCGACAGAGTGAGACCCCAACTCAAAAAAAATTATTCAGGCATATCTCTCCGAATATGATTCTACACCTTTTAAACATGGGGCATCACCTGGTCTAGTCTAAGGTACCAACGAGTCCATAATATAACCCTATTTGCCATTTCTGAGATTTGTCAGAAGAAACCTCCATTCACTAAACTTTGTAAAGCGTAATTTCTTCTCCCCCATGGCATTCATTAGGATTCTTCCTGCCAAGTTTTATAATTATATGCCTGTAAAATTCAGTAGACTTGACTGAAAAGCTATTAAGCAAAGAAGTAGGGCACAAAATTAATATACAGAAGTCAAACAACACACAATATGAATATATAATGGAAGAAAGTACTCATTTAAACAGAAAACAAAATAAATTGCACAGAAATGTTAAAACACTACTGAAGGACATACAGGAAATTTTAAACAAAGGCAAGATGTACCTCATTGGTAAACATCAAAAATGCGTCAATTCTTTTTTAGCTAATATCATTTCAGCATGAGTCCAATAAGAAAAATATTTACAATGGATTTTTTTAAACTAGACAAATTGATCATAGAGTTCATACAGAAGAATAAACTAATCAATAATAATCAGGAAAACTTTGGAAAAGAGAGAAATGAGGAGAAATTAGCACTATTAAATGTTGAAACATATTATAAAAACCCAAATAATTAAAACAGTGTGGTGCTGGTTCATCAATAAACAAACTGATCAATAGAACACTATAGAAAGTCCTGAAATAATTTAAAATCATATTGAAATTCAATATATGATAAATATAGCATTTTAAATCAATTTGAAAAAGATGAACAATGAATGGTAATCTGGAAAAAAAAGAAATGGGTTTTTTTTCTATGTAAAAGGGTACATCTTCCCTTATTTATTCATATTGCTTGTTGTTTGACTTCTGTATGTTAATTTTGTACCCCTATACTTTGCTAAATAGTTTTTCCATCAAGTGTCTTGAATTTTCTAGGTATATAATTACAATATCTGACAAGAAGTCTCCTAATGGATACTCTAGAGAGGCACACTCTAATAAAACCATACATTCAAATGAATCAAAGACTTGCACATAAAATACTGAAAACATACAAATATTAGAAGAAGCCACAGGAATTTCTTTTAAACTCTACACTGGAGAAAGTCTTTATACTTATGACTCAAAATCCAGAAGCCAAATAATTTAAAAGTAATAAATTTAATTTTAAAAACTGTAAACAAAGTCAAAAGATAAATGTCAAACTGAGCAACTCATATCATACACAAATATTCATTTATCTAATATATGAAGAGCTACCATAAACCAATAAAATACCAACCACATAATAGGAAAGTAGTCAAAAATATATACATTCAGGTCATAGAAAGATGCAAGTGACTTATAAACATAGTTATATTATCAAGTCCACATAAAAGAAGATAAATACATGTCAAAACTATACTGATAATGCCATTTTTCAGATTGGTAATTGTCTAAGAACTTTGTGAGAAAACAGGTCCTCTTATACATTAGGGAGAGGTGAAATTAGACAACTCTGATGGAAGGAAATTTTTCAATACTTATCAAAACTAAAGATGTACGTACCTCTTAACTGAAAAATGCACTTCTAGGAACTCATACTAGAGATATACTTACCCACATGTGTAGCATTATCCACACCAGTGTTGTTTTAAATTTAAAAATTCAGAGTAACTCAAGTGTCCATCAGAGGCAAAATGGTTAAAAAATTATTGTACATTTACAGAGTGGAGTACTACACAGTGGTATAAAAAAAAATTGAAGACGCTTGCTAGTGTTGATTATCAAGGTGTAGTGATAAATGCAAAAAAAAAATCAATGTGTAAAATAGTGTATATTGTGTACTACTTTTTGTACAAAAAAAGACTAGATTTACATTTTTTGGTATGGTATGCATGAAGAAACTATGCAAAAACATTTAGGAAAATAATAACAGTTATTATGACTGTGTGTGAGAGAGAGAGAGCTATGCAAAATGGTGGACAGGGTGAGAGCAAGGTAAAACTTCACTGCCCCTTTATACATTTTTTAAGAGTTTGAACTATGTGAATACATGACATTTTAAAGAAGAGGATGGGGAGACTGTTCTTGCCAGGAAGAGTGGTTCCTTCACAGCCTTAGTCACAAGCCAACTCATTTGTTGTTAGAGAGAGTGGGAAGTCAGTTAAAACTAACTTCTTCATTGACAGAGGACTCATACTAAAAAGCACACCATTAAAACCACACTTTGGAAAGAGAAATACATAACATATGCTTTCATTTATTTTTGTTGCTTTCCCGAAAAGAAAAGGAATTGTGCCCCAACACAATGTACTCTCCTGTAAGTTTCTCTTTTTCTTTAATCTTTCTTAAACATTAAACAAACAACCAAAAAACTCTACTTTCCTTATAACATACTCATACCTTTTTAAATGTTATTTTAAAAACTGAATTTCCTCTACTTTTGTTAATTTTGTCATTAATGTTGGAAATTCCAGTATGTCTACAGAATTTAAAAATTTCTGATCAAGATGGAAACACTGTCAAATGAAAGTGTAGAGGAAAGGATTGTTTATCAAACTGAGTTTACAGGAGTTTCTTAAACTTCATCTTGTATTTGTCGCCTATGATTTTACACCCTACTGTTAGACTAAGATTTTATAAACTTATCAAGATTATTTTCCTCCCTCCTCTAAGATGCTAGCAAACCACTCAACTCAGCTCACTATGATTCTAATAATATGTTTTGAATTCTTTCATCAAGAAATCAATAAAAAGATGAAAACAACTATCCTCATTTCAACTTTGCATAAATTCTTATTTGATTCATCTCCTCTAGAAGCACAACCGTAACTAACTACTCTTTGACAGTAACTTTGCCAAATTGTTCAACTACCTAGAAGTGGGATAAAACAGCTTGTACCATTTTAGTTCTTTGAAAGTTTATTCCCTCTTCTTGCAGTTGCTGCAGCTGCTAATACTTCATCATAAATAGATATCCCCAGACCTCTACCTGCCTAGATTAAAACTGATCCAATCTTCTGTCCAGAGATTTCACTGAAAAGTAGTACAACGTAGGGTAACTATGACACTAGTTTGATGAAAGAAAATTCTAATAATCTAGAATTCCCTTCAGCCATTGTTTCAAAGAGAATTTATAACATATTTTGTATGGCAACTTGCCTTATTTGGTAAAAATAATATGAAAGCTACTGCTGGAATTAAAAAGTTTGTATTCAACACTGCTCAAAGAAATCAAAGATGACCCAAAGACAAGTGGAAAAATATTCCATGTTCATTGATTGGAAGAATCAACATTGCTAAGATGTTCATTTTACCTAAGGCAATCTACATATTTAATGCAATACCCATCAAATTACCAGCAACATTCTTCTCAGACCTAGAAAAAGCAATACAGGAATTCACATGGAAACATAAACAACCAGGAATAGCAAAAACAATACTTAGAAGAAAAAAAAAGCAGGAGGTATCACACTCCCAGACTTTAAACTATATTATATAGCAACAATAATCAAAGCAGCCTAGTATTGGAATAAGAACAGGTATATAGACCAATGGAATAGAATTGAGATTCCAGAAGCAAAACCTCAATTTCTCAGCAACTTATCTTTGACAAAACCTCCACCACCCACTACTGGGAAGAGGAGAACCTATTCAGTAAATGGTGCTGGGAAAACTGGCTGACCACATGCAGAAGATTGAAACAGGACCCCTACCTATTCCCGTAAACAAAAATTAACTCTAAATGGATCATAGACCTAAAGGTAAAACCTCAAACTGTAAGAACCTTAGAAAATGCAGGAGACACTCTTATGGAAGTTGGAACTGGCAACCAATTCTTGATCAAAACCCAAAGTGCCCAGGCCATAAGAGATAAGATAGACAAGTGGGACCTCATTAAACTGAAAAGTTTCTGCAAAGCCAAAGAAACCATCAAGAGAACAGGGAGATGGCCCACAGATTGGGAAAAAATGTTTGCCAACTCCCTGTCTGACAAAGGCCTAACATCAAGGATCTACAAGGAACTCAAACGTGTGGAAAAGAAAAAAAAACAAACAGCCCCGTTACAAAGTGGGCAAAAGATATGAGTAGACAGTTCTCAAAAGAAGACATATGAGCAGCCAACAGATACATGAAAAAATGTTTAGCCTCACTAGTCATAAAGGAGATGCAAATTAAAACAATACTGAGATACCACCTAACTCCAGTCAGAATGGCCATCATCAATAACTCAAAAAATAACAGATGCTGGAGAGGATGTGGCGAAAGAGAACACTTCTACACTGTTGGTGGGAGTGCAAACTAGTTCAGCCTCTGTGGAAATCAGTGTGGCGATTCCTAAAAGTTCTAAAAATTGACCTGTCATATGACCCCGCAGTCCCCCTACTGGGAATATACCCAGAAGAACTCAGGTCACTCTATGAAAAAGATACTCGAACACATATGTTTATCACAGCATTGATCACAATAGCAAGAACATGGAAACCAACCGTGCTGCCCATCAAAAGAGGACTGGATAAAAAAAATTTGGTACATATACAGAACGAAATACTATGCAGCCATAAAGAAGAACAAAATCATGAACTTCGCAGCAACCTGGATGGAATTAGAGTTTATAATACGGAGTAATCTCTCACAGAAACAAAGAGCTGAGTATCACATGTTCTCACTCATAAATGGACCTTGAACAACTACTGTATTACTATAAGAAAAGGATTAAAAGTAGCGGGAAACCACGGGAAGGGGGGTGGAGGGGTGGGAAGGTGGGATTGACAATAGTGGATATCTGCCTGGGGAAGGGGGCGGGGCATACCTTACCAATAAGGGTACCTGCACAGTGAATATTTGTATACCTAACCCTGAATTGTACCCCATAATTTTAAATAAAAATTTTTTAAAAGCTTGTATTCAGTTTGTTTTTCATTATCTTCTCCCCCCCCTTAAGTTTTGTTTTTCTTGGTGTTTAGTTTGGTATCAGGAATGAATTTAGAATAATGAGTAGACTGATCTTGGGGGGATAATAATGCCTCAGAAAACAATGTTAATACAACATTGTGACCAAAAATATTTCTTTTAAAAATAAACATGAGCATACTATAATAACTGTAGAAGCTGAGTGACAAATGATTGAGGTTTCAATATAACCTTTTATTGAGGAATTTTTACAAATCCATTATAAAAATTAAAATGAATAAGTAAACATTAAAGTACATCCTCGTTCTCTTTTGCTGGGGTGCATCTTATTACATATCTTCTGAACTATTCTTGGCCTCATTCCCCAAATTGGATCCAATTGCAGAGACAGGGATTAAAGTATAACTGAGATAGAATGTGCTATTATTTCATTACATTTGGTAACATAATGGGAAAAGCAGAGAGGCAATAGCAAAGTGGTGGTGATCCCTGAATACTAGAAGCTGGGGGCTACTCAGGTAGGCTGTTGATATTGATTGTGTCTGTTTTGAAGTGGGGAAGAGGGAACATGGCATGGAGTTACACAAGGTTGCTGTGAGAAAATAAGGTTTTAAAGAAATTCTGGATCCAGTCAGTAAAAAACTCAAGAACAGACAGAGTAAGCCCAGAAACTAAACAAAACTAGAACAAACCAGAAAACTAAAAGCTGAGCTCAAGAGATCACTGCATATTTTAACATATCCAAAACAAAGGAAAGAGGGCTGATCACGGGATTTCTGTGAGTTCAATCCCAATGGCCCTAGACAGGCTGAACACTCAGATGGCTACAAGGACTACAGTTTGAATTTGAAGTTTATCCAGGCAGAAAAAGACACTGTCTCTTCAGAGATATAGTTTTCTTTAAAAAGGTTTGTTTGCCCTTGGCTTGAGAATGGAAGTAGTGAAGTAGAAAGAAAAGGCAGTGATGTCAAGGGTTTTGATTCAAAGAGAGAACAGTAAATGAAAGAACTGAGAGGGCTTAAGAGAGATGGTTTACTGTTTTCAGGTTGTACTGAGTTAATGAAGAAATATACAACAGTGACTCACCTCATCTAGCTGTAGTTTGTCCTTGAAATTGCCAAAGAGGATAGTAATATTATTTACAGTATTGACCAGATTGTGTGTACTATATTTTGGTGAATATAATAGAAAAGGTGTGATCCAGAGGGGGACAAAAGGGGGTATCGGACTGAATAGAGATATTTTCAGGAGAGATTCCTTCCTTCTTGAATCTTTAAGTGGTCAAGAAGGTAAGATTTGGCTCAAGATGAAGAGGCAGAGAAAACCCAGCTGAAGTTCTTTTCTCTTTGGGATCTGAGAGTGGTGTTTCATCAACTATTTAGAACTTAATTGCAAAAGCATAAATTTCCAATTCCCTTATTCTCTTTATAAATAGCACTTTCTCACTCATATGCTATTCTTCATTTGCTGGAAAACAAACTAAGGCTTCCTAGTAGCTATCCACAAATACACAGGAGCTTTGTGGGTCCTGTTTTATTTATTATTCTCATTTTGATATCAGAATTTATGTCGAAAATATATTTATTAAACCAGCCAAAGATACAAAGTTAGCTGATATGCCTATTACTTAAGAAAATATGATTAGATTCAAAATCATCTTCACAAATCTGATGACCTTTAATGGGGGCAAATGCAGATGAAATAACTTAAAACAAAGAAACAGACATTACAGACTTATGTAAATATGGCAGGATATTATCTAGTAGTCATGATGTATCAGAAACAAAGAAAAACATTTGCATCGATCACTGACCAGAACCAGGTCTTAATCAGAGTACCTTTTTCCAGAGAAAAGTTTCAGAGCATAGATGAAATAACAAGACAAGGATCTTTTCTGAAAGGAAGAAGTTCAACAAATATGTCAATGTTTAGCAAATGACAGGAAGAAAGCCTAAATGAAGTAGGAAAAAGATTACTGAGGTAAGGATTAGTTCTAATATTCTTCAGATATTTAGAAAGGAATCATGGAATTGTGATCAATCATTTCATATTTGAGTAGAAAGCAGGGAAGGCAAGAAAATACTTAGTATTATGATATAATTACTTCCTTATCATTAAAAGTATGTAATAGTCACAATAAGAAATCTCATCAGAAGACATGTTTAAGTAGAATTAAAAATTCTCTCCTATATCACAGAGAGTATTAAAAGAGGAAGTTCAAAATTCTTTCTATCCCTAAAATTCTAAGAATACCTATAGAATCAACAATTAAAACTCAGACTTAGCCAGGCTCGGTGGCTCAGCCTGTAATCCCGCGCCTTTGGGAGGCTGAGGTGAGTGGATTGCCTGAGCCCGTGGGTTCGAGACCCGCCTAGGCAGCGAGACCTCATCTCTACAATAAATCAAAAAATCAGCCAGGCGTGGTAGCGCATGCCTGTAATTCCAGCTACTTGGAAGGCTGAGGCGGAAGGATCGCCGGAGCCCAGCAGGTCGAGGCTGCGGTGGCCGGGAGCGGCCACTGCACTCCAGTCTGGGTGACAGAGTGAGACTCCAACTCAAAAAAAAAAAAAAAAAAAACTCAGACTTCTTCACCACCACCCAAAGCAGAAAAGTAACAAAAAATCATTTGTATCACTAAAGCTATTAAAATTAAATAAATATTTAAAAATTTTAAAAAGAATTAAAATCGTCCTTTATAAATGACCTAAGAGAGAATACTAAAACCTTGGACACTAAGTTAATTTTGGTAAGTTGGTAACTAGCAATATTTTAACATAGCAGTAAATGTAGTAGAAAAGCATAATAAACTGAGTAAGACAATTTTGGTCCTATTCTTCACAGATCCAATGATTCTCTCTACTTCTGAGAGTCCTTATTTGGAAAATAAAACATTTGAAATCCAACTTCAAGATTTGTACAGGTGATAAGAAAATACATGTGAAAGCAGTTTAAAAACTATGAGACATTGCAGATATACAGTTTTTATTTGTAGTAGTAATACTATTAGAAATAAATTATTACTGTGTCTCAATGGCATATATATGAATCTCTTAACTATGAATATGAAATCTTTCATTCCTTGCACAAAACTGTGCAAGGGAATCTATCCAAGAATTATGAACCTCAAACTTCACCATTTATTTTTATTTGTTTTTTTAAGTTGAATTTATAAGAGAATAACATTCATATAATAAAATTCACAAATTGTATTACTCAAAGAATTCTGATAAATTAATGCACCTATGTAACCACCATTTGGGTTAAGTTTAGGGCATTACCAACATCTTAGAATATTCTCTCATGCCCATCCTCCCCAAAGATGTTAATACCTTCTCCTCAAAGATGACTTCTACTGTGACTTTCATTTTAACTGTTTTGGAAGTTCACATAAATACAATTATACAGAACGCACTCTTCTGTGTCTGGTTTATTTGGCTCAATGTATTTCTGTGAGATTCATCAATGTTGTTGCACGAAGTAGTTGTCTATGCTTTTTATTGCTGTAGACTATTTCAATTTAAGAAAACACCAAAACAGAAGCACTTCTGAATGGCAGTAAGGACCTCTGAGAATCTCTACTTGTATAAAAGCAATAAGAACACTAGTAAAAATGATCAAAATCAACTTTCGCAGAGGCCTGTACATTAAATAAAAAATGTGCACCAATCTGAGTATCATTATTAAAGAAAAACAACAGAATATTGGTAAGTGAGCTTTGTGGCATCTTAACTTGCACTATTTTCATAGTCCTCTTTCCAGATCTAAGGTTGATTTGAAAATCGGTGGTCTTGTACCATCCGAGTTTTGTAAAAACCACCCTAACTGACACTGAAGGGGGCACAATGGGTTTGGAGCTCCCAAAAACTCCTCAGTGAATTGTTACTATTTGATCTGTCTGTTAGCTTCCTGGAAAAGTCATTCTTACAAAACTTGCTTTTATTTTACCTGACTCCATTCAGTGAGGAGAGCTCTATCCCCAAGACATTCTTCAAAAGCATTCAGTGGCAATTGTTTAACATTACAATTGTCTAAGCATTTAAGACAAATAAGAGGCTTGCCAAAAAAAACTTAAAAGGAAAATCTGGAAAATGAGATGTGCCCAGTGGATGTGGAGAAGCTCCAACACATTTCTGGAAACCAAGAAGGCCATATACATGCCCCAGAAAGACTTGGGAAGGCCCTAGTCTCTCACCTTTAGTACAACATAAAGCTCTGTGCAAGCAGGAAGTGAAGACTAAGACAGGCTTACAATACGCCAGAAAACTGGCTGGGTAGAGTGTTTCACACCTGTAATCCCAGCACTTTGGGAGGACAAAATGGAAGGAATCACTTGACATCATTAATTTGAGACCAACCTGGGCAACATAATGAGACCCCATTTCTATAAAAAAATTTTTTTAAATAGCCAGGTGTGGTGATGTGTGCCTGTAGTCTCAGCTATTTAGGAGGCTGAGGTGGAAAGACTTCTAGAGCCCAGGAAGTTAAGGCTGCAGTGAGCCATGATCATGCCACTGCATTCCAATGTGGGCGACAGAGCAAGACCTTGTCTCTGAAAAAATAAAATATAAAAAGTACCAGAACACATGTCCCTACACAAACACACATAGAACTTTGGGACAAAATCTGGGAGACATTATTTCAAAGCATTTAGAAAAGCTTCCTGCAGCCGGCTCAGTGGCTCAGCCTGTAATCCCGCGCTTTGGGAGGCTGAGGTGAGTGGATTGCCTGAGCCCACGGGTTCGAGACCCACCTGGGCAACTTGGCGAGACCTCATCTCTACAATAAATCAAAAAAATTAGCCGGACGTGCTAGCACGCGCCTGTAGTTCTAGCTACTTGGAAGGCTGAGGCGGAAGGAAGGCCGGAACCCAGCAGGTCGAGGCTGCGGTGGCCGGGAGCGGCCACTGCACTCCCATCTGGGCGACTGAGTGAGACTCCGACTCAAAAAAAAAAAAAAAAAAAAGAAAGAAAAGAAAAGCTTCTTACAATCATTAGCTCACCACTAAGATAACCAAGCAAAATTTTAAAAAATCAAATAGAAAATTTGAAATTCAAAAACATAAGCAGAGCCTCAGCAACCCGTGGGACACAACCAAGAATATCAACATATGCATAATGAAAATCTCAGGAGGAAAAGAGATAAAGAAAGAGACAAAAAGATTATTTGAAGAAACAATGGCCACATTTGAGGAAAAACTTCCCACATTTGAGGAAAAACATTAATCTATACATCTAGGAAACTCAACAAACCCAAAGTCTTTATGATGAGCATAAAGATATTCATCTCTAAACAAATAATAGTCAAACTGCCAAAAGACAAAAAGTGAAAATGTAATTTTGTGTATGACATTTTTCTTCTATATGATTTAAAACATGTAAAACAATCTGCATTAAATAATCATAAAACTCTTTTCATGAAGTTTCATGTATAAAAATGTTTGTATGACAAATACAAATAGAACAAAGGAGAAAGAAGGTGCTATAGTGAAGTTTTTATACATTATTGAAATTAATTTGGTATTAATCTGAAACAGATTGTTTTAAGTTAACATGTTAATTGCAGTCTCCATGGCAATCACTAAGAAAATAACTCAGAATAATAGAAAAAACACCAAGGGTATTAAAATGGTACACTAAAAAATATGTAATATAAAATAAGGCAGTGATACAGAAAAATACATTAAGACACGTAGACCACAAATAGCAAAATGGTAGATGTAAATTCTACCTTATCAGTAATTACATTAAACGTGGATAGATAAAGCATTAGAATCAAAGGACAAAGATTGGAAAAATAGATTTTTAAAAATTCAATCCAACTATACACTGCCTGTAAAAGATATATTTTAGAGTCAAAGAATAAAAAGGTTGAAATTTAAAAAACTGACAAAGTCTCTTAGATTATTGTAAACAGAGACCTAGTATTCAAAAGAGACCTAGACTGGCATACTGATATCAGAAATAAAATAGAATTCAATCAAAAATCGCTACTAGAAACAAAAAAGGGCATTTAATAACAGTATGTGGGTCAATCTATCAAGATGCCTAACAGTTATAAGCATATACGCACCTAGCAGCATAGTTCCAAAATACCTTAAGTAGAGGTCACAGAATTGAAGAAAGAAATGGACAGTTCAAAATAATACTTGGATTTATCAGGTCAGGCACAGAGGCTCACACCTATAATACCAGCACTTTGGGAGGCTGAAGCAGGAGGATTTCTTGAGCCTAGGAGTCTGACACCAGTCTACAAAAATAAAAATAAAAATAAAAAATTAACTGGATGTGGTGGCATGCTCCTGTAGCCCCAGCTCCTTGGAAGTCCAAGGCAGAAGGATCACCTGAGCCCAGGAGGTTGAGGCTGTGGTGAGCAGTAATCATGCCACCGTACGACAGCCTGGGTGACGGAGTGAGACCCCCCAACTCAAAAAAAAAAGGAATAGTTGGAGACATCAATATCTCACTTTAAATAGAACAAAAAGAGAGAAGATTAAGAAAATAGAAGACTAGAACAATTTAAGCCAACTAGATCTAACAGACTCTTATAGAACACTCTCCCCACCAACAGCAGAATTTACATTCTTCTCAAGTGAATATGGAATAATTTTTCAGGATAGACTATGTGTTAGGCCATAAAGTAATCCTCAATACATTTAAAATAACTGAAATCATACAAAGCATGTTCTCCAGTCACAATAGGATAAAATCTAAAATTAATAACAAAAAATTTGAGAAATGTACAAAAAACTAAGCCACACAGAAAAAAGCAGTGTTCGGAGGAAAATTTAGAATTTTAATTACCTATATTAAAAGAAGAGAAAGATCTCAAATCGGTACCCTAAATTTCCACTTTAAGAAATGAGGAAAAGAGTAATAAATTAAATCTGTAGCAAGCAGGAAGAAAATAAGAAGTATTAGGAGAGGAAACAAATAGAGAATAAAAGATAATAGAAGCCGGGCTCGGTGGCTCAGCCTGTAATCCCGTGCTTTGGGAGGCTGAGGTGAGTGGATTGCCTGAGCCCGCAGGTTCGAGACCTGCCTGGGCAACTTGGTGAGACCTCAGCTCTACAATAAAAAAAAAAAAATTGGCCAGATGTGGTAGTGCGCGCCTGTAGTTCCACCTACTTGGAAGGCTGAGGTGAAAGGAACACCTGAGTCCAGCAGGTCGAGGCTGCGGTGGCCAGAGCGGCCACTGCACTCCAGTCTGGGCGACAGAGTGAGATTCCAACTCAAAAAAAAGAAAAAAAAAAAGATAATAGAAAAAAACAAAAACAAAAAATTGAGTCTTTGAAAATATCAACAAAACTGGTAATCCTTTAGCTAAACTATACCCCTCCCAAAAGATACTGAAAAAAGAAAGTTCAAATTACTAAAATCCAAAAGGAAAAGTTTCCCATTATTATCAATTTTACAGAAATAAAAAAGATTATAGAGAAATATAGACACTGTATGCCAACAACTGGATAAGCAAGGTGAAATTGATATATTACTAGAAAAACAAATCACTAAAAGTGACTCAAGAAAAAAATAAGATTTATAAATAGACCTATAACAACTAAAGAGCTTGAATTAATAATTACAAACTTCCCACAAAGAAAAAATGTAGGCCCATATAAAGTCATTTTCAAAGACATTTGAAATCTATCAAATGTTTTAAGAAGAATTAGTATCCATTTACCACAAGTCTTCTAAATATTAAAGAAAAGAGACGTCTTCCCAAGTCATTCTATGAGTTTGGTATTAATCTGATACTCTACCAGACAAAGACATCACAAGAAAAGAAATCACAGACCAATGTTCCTTAAAAATATAGATGCAAATACTGGGCATGGTGGCTTGTGCAAGTAATTCCAGCAACTAGGGAGGCTGAGGTGGGTGGATTGCTTGAGGCCAGGAGTTCTACCTATTCTGGGCAATGTAGGGAGATCCTGACTCAAAAAAAAAAAATTTTTTTTTTTAATTAGCCAAACATGGTGGCACACACAGATAGTCCCTGCTACTCAGGAGGCTGAGGTGGGAGGATCACTAGAGCTCAGGTGGTCAAGTCTGTGGTTAGCTGTGATCTCACCAGTTGTACTCCAGCCTGGACAACAGAGTGAGACTTCATCTCTAAAACAAACAAACAAATATGCACAGAGAGATGCAAAAATCCTCAATAAAATATTAGGAAATCAAATCTAGCAGCATATAAAAATGATTATACAATATGACCAAATAAGATTTCACCCAGAAATGCAAGGTTTGTTTAACCTTCAAAAATACCAATACATCCTACTAATAAAATAAAGGACAAAAACCACACAATCATCTCAATAGATGATAAAAAAGCATTTGATAAACATTCAATAAAATACTCAGTGAAAAAAATCACTCAAAAGGCTGGGCGCAGTGGCTCACACCTATAATCCCAGCACTCTGGGAGGCCAAGGCAGAAGGATTGCTTGAGCCCAGGAGTTTGAGACCAGCCTGGGCAACATAGCAAGGTCTCAACTCTACAAAAAGTTTTTTTTTTTTTTTTAAAGTCAGCCAATACAGATGGTGTGCATCTGTATTCCCAGCTACTCGGGAAGCTGAGGCTGAAGTTCACCTGAGCCCAGGAGTTTGAGGCCGCAGAGAGACATAATCATGTCACTGCTCTCCAGTCAAGATGACAGAGTAAGAAAACACAAAACAAAACAAAAGCCTAGGCATCAAAGGGAACCTCCTAAACCTGATGAAGGGTATCTGCAAAACATGCAGTTAACATCATACGTAAAGGTAAAAAACTGAATGCTATCCCACTTCCCCACTAAGGTCAGAAATAAAACAAAGATGCCCTCTCTTGTCACTTCTATTCAATATTGTTAATGGAGATTCTAACTGGGATAATTAGGAAAGAAAAGAGTAATAAAATATGCCTAGATTGAAAAGAAAGAAGTAAAACAATCTATAGCTGCAGATGGCATGATCTTATATATAGAAAATCCTAAGGAATGTGAGTGTGTAGACACACATAATTAGTACTAACACATAAATTCACTAAGATTATAGGTTATAAGACCAATTTGGAAAAATCAGTTATATTGTATATACTAGCAATGAAAAATCTAAAAATGAAATTTAAAAGACAGTTCTCTTTACAATCACATACAAAATAAATACTTGGAAATAAATTTTTGTTTGTTTTGGTTTTTTTGTTTTTTTGTTTTTGGTTTTTTGGTTGTTTTTTTTTTTTTTACCTAAAACAACAGGAATTTATTATCTTACAGTTTTGGAGGTGGAAACAAAGTGTAATTTAAAAAGTGCAAAACTAAAAATTACAAAACGTTAAATTATCTAAAGAAATTAAAGAAAACCCAAATAAAGGGGAAGACATTCCATGTTTCTTGATTGGAAGACATAATATTGTTAAGATGACAGTATTATCAAATAGATTCACAGATTCCACATACTTCTTATCCAAATCCCAGCTGACCTCTGTAAAAATTGATAAACTGATCTTAAAACTCATGTAGAAAGGCAAAAAACTCAAAATAGTCGAAACAATCCTAAAAAAAAATCAAGAATCTACTTGGTGGCTAACACTTGCTGATTTCAAAGCTTATGACAAAGCTTTAGTAATAAAGACATAAAGATAGAAATATTGGGCATAGAAGCACAAAGACAGAGATATTGTAAGTTCAGAAAATAAATCTTTATACTTATGGTTAATTGATTTTACTAAGATTGTCATGACAACTCAATTGGGAAAGCACAGACTTTTCAACAAATAGTTTTGAAACCACTAGATATCTACATACAAAAGAATAAATGTGGAACTCCACCTTACACTATATAGAAAAATTAATTTATAGTGTATCAGTGACCTAAATGTAAGATCTAAAACTATAAAACTCTTAGAAGAAAATATAGGAATAACTCTGTGTGAACTTGGGTTAGGCAATGGTTTCTTAGATATAACACTAAAAGCATAAGTGACAAAAAAATTAATAAACTGAACTTTATCAAAAGTAAAACTTTAAGCATTTCAAGGAACTCCACCAAAAAAATGAAAAAGACGATTCATAGATGGAGAAAATATTTCTAAATCATATGTATAAGGTATTTGTGTGCAGAATATACAAACAACTCAATAATAAATGGACAAATAACAATTTAAAAATAGGGAAAGTATTTGAAAAGACATTTTTCAGAGAAGATATTCAAGTGGCCCACAAGCATAAGACAAGATGTTAGACATCAATAAGCCATTATGGAAATGCAAATCAAAACCATAGTGAGCAATAGCTCACATCTAGTTACATGACTAAAACAAAGAGAGAAAATATTAAGTATTCGTAAGAAAGTGGAGAGATTAGATCCCTCATACACTGCTGATGGGATTGTAAAATGGTGCAACCATTTTGGAAAACAATGTGGCAGTTCCTCAAAATGTAAAACATCGTTACTAAAAGACCCATCAATCCTACTCTTAGTTTCATACCTAAGAGAAAGGAAAATATTTACAGAAACACGTGAACATTTATGTCTATAGTAGCATTACTGAGGACAGTCAAAAGGTGAAAACCGCCCAAATGTCCATCAGCTGATGAATAGAAAAAATGTGTATTATCTATACAGAAAGCTATTATTTAGCATTAAAAAGAATAAAGAAATGCTATATGCTACCTCATGGATGAATCTTGAAAATATTATGCTACATAAATGTAGACAGTCACAAAAGGTTACATATATGATTCCTTTTATATGAAATGTCCAGAATAGACAAATTCATAGAGACAGACATAGAATAATGGTTTCCAGGAGATGTGGGGGAAATTTGGAGTGACTGCAAATGAGTATGGACTTCTTTTTGTAGTAATGAAAATGTTATTACATTAGTGGTGATGACTGAACAACTCTGAATGAATGAAAAGCCACTGAATTGTACAGTATAAGGTGAATTTTACAGAATGTAAATTGTGTCTCAATAAACCTGTTATATAATATATATAACTATTATTACATATGTCACTGTATGTGTTCATTCTACTCTATGGTTATTTCCAGATTTTGGTATCATAGACAAAATCTAAGGAACATTGTTGTATATGTCTTTTGGTGGGCACATGTACTCATTTATCTTGGATATATAACTGAAACTGAGTTTGCTGGGTCATAGGTTAGACAATTTTGGTATACACATTAGCAGAAAGTGAAGTCTTTTTCAAAAATGAGTGTATCAAGCTACACTTTCATGAGCAAATATGAGAATTTCAGCTGATCCACATTGTCACCAACACTGAAATGGTCAGTAAAATAAAATTGTTAGCTATTTGGGCAGATGTGCATTAATGTCCCATTGTGGTTTCAATATGCACTTTTACTCCTAATGATTTTAAATACTTTTTCATATGTTCACTAGTCATTTCTATATCCTTTTTAGTGAAGTACCTGTTCAAGAACTTTGTTTTAAAAATATTGGTCTGAAGAATTATTTACATACTTTATTTTAACAATGTCTCTAGATCAGCAGAAGCTTTTCATTTAATTAAAGTTCAAGTTTTCATATTTATGATTAGTTTCTTATCTTTTTAGCCCTCTTTAAGAAATTTTTACCAAACCTAAACTCATAAATATATTTTTCTGAGTTATCTTCTACAAGCCTTGCTGCTAAATACCTCACATTGAGGTCTGTAGTATGCCAGAAATAGAATAACAGAATTTTTGCGTACAATGTAAGGTAGGGAACAAGTTTCATTTTCATCCATATGAATATTCAATTGAACCAACTATTTATTGAACATACCAACATTTCTTCACTACATTGCAGTGGCACTTTTGTCATAAAATAGGTAGCTGTACATGTGTGGATATGTTTCTGGACTCTGTTTTGTTTAATAATAGCCACCCTGAGTAGTGTGATATGGTATCTCATTGTAGTTTTGAATTGTATTTCTCTGATGATTAGTGATGCTGAGCATTTTTTCATATATTTGTTGGTTGCCTGTATGTCTTCCTTTGAGAAGTGTCTGTTCATGTCCTTTGCCCATTAAAAAATTTTTTTTTCCTGTCAATTCATTTGAGTTCCTATTAGATTCTGAATGTTGGTTGTCAGAAGCATAATTTGCAAATATTTTCTCCCATTTTGTGGGTTGTCTCTGTATTCTCTTGATGGTTTTTTTGCTATGCAGAAGCTTTTTAGCTTGATAAGGTCACATCTGTCAATTTTAATTTCTGCTGTATTTGCTTTTGAGGACTTGATCATGAATACATTGCCTAGGCCAATGTCCAGGATGGTGTTCTCTAAATTTTTTTCTAGTTGGAGGTTTCACATTTGAGTCCTTGATCCATTCTGAGTTAATTTTTGTACAGGGTGATAGGTAGGAGTCCAGTTTCATTTTTCTGCATGTGATTAGTCAGTTTGCCCACCACTATTTGCTAAATAGGTTTCCTTTCCCCAATGTTTGTTTGTGTTGGCCTCGTCAAAGATGAGCTGGCTGTAGATCTGTGTTTTTATTTTGGCAAAAAGAACAAAGCTGGAGGTATCACACTTTCAGACTTCAAACTTTACAAGTCTACAGTAACCAAAACAACATGATATCGGTACAAAAATAGACACATAGACCTGTTTGTTCTTTAAGATTGTTTTGGATGTTGTAGGCTCCATCCAATTTGCAATACTATATTTTAAAATACACTTTCCTGTTATATCAGCTTATCTAAATTTTAGCATCACTCTTTCTTATTTCTTTCAGTAACATTTTGTAGCTTTCTGTGTAGAGATCTTTTATATATTTTTATTAGTTTTATTCCTAGGCAACTGATGTTTTTTGTTTGTGTTTTTTGAGTTGGAGTCTCACTCTGTCACTCCAGCAATCATTCCGCCTCAGTATTCCAAGTAGCTGGAACTACAGGCGCGTGCTACCACGCCCAGCTAATTTTTTATGTATTGCAGAGATGAGGTCTCGCCAAATTGCCCAGGCAGATCTCGAACCCGCAGGCTCAGGCAATCCACTCACCTCGGCCTCCCAAAGCACTGGGATTACAGGCTGAGACACCGAGCTTGGCCAGCAACTGATGTTTTTAGATGGTATTGAAATTAGTGTTGTTTTTCAACATTCATTTTCTAATTGTATATTGAAATAAAATTTCAAGTTGACTTTTTATCTGGAGACTTTGCTAAATTCACCTTTTAATTTTAATTTTCTGAGGATTCTTTTGAATGTCATACATATTACAATCATGACATTTTAAATGGTGAGAACAGTTTAATTTCTTCCTTTCCAATCTTTATTTATTAATTTTCTGTGATTTTTCTTTCTTGTACTGTCTTTGCTAGATTTTGGCATCAAAGGTAAACTAACTTCATAAAATGAATGGAGAAGCTTTCCTACATTTTTGATTCTCTGGAAGAGTTCATATAATAATAGTGGGGTTTTTTTCTGTACTATTTGAAATAATGCACAGGTGAAATCATGTACACCTAGAGTTTGTTGTGTGTCACACTGAAAAATCACTTATTAAAAATTCAATTGATTTAATAGATAGTTGATAATTTAGATTATCTAGTCATTCTGTGTTCATTATTCTAGGTTTTTTCTTTTTTAAGAACTGTGACAATTTCATCAAAATATTCCATTTTACTAGCAGTAGTCTGTTATAATAGCCTCTAATTTTTAAAGTATCTATAGATTCACCTCTTAATTTCTGATACCGATGTTATTAATTTTTAAGTGGGGACCAAAGGAAGGCCCAGGATTTACCTGTACGATGTCCACTTGTATACCTAATCCTGAATTGTGCCATACATCTTTAAAATTAAAAAAAGAGAACACACTTTTTAAAACTGCAAAAAAAATTTTTTTCTTTATCAGACTTGCTAGGGCATTGTCAATTTTATTAATCATTTTAAAGAACCAAAGGTTTAGTATATTTTCTCTATTTTATATTTCACTGATTTATATTTTTAACTTCATCATTTACTTCCTTCTATTTTCTTGCATTTAATTTGCTGTTCTTTTTCTGAAATCTTAAGGTGGAGTCTGATAATTGGTTTTCAGCATTTATTCTTTGCTAAGTATGTTTATGATTATAAATTTCCTGCTACACATTTTAGCTACAAATACTCATTTCGGTATGTCACATTTTGCTAAAATAAAATTTAAAATGTTTTCTAATTTCTATTGCAAATTTATCTTTGGTGCATGGATTATTTTAAAGTATATTGATAATTTTCTAACATTGGAGATTTTTTGCTTATTTTTCTGTTAATACTTTTTGGCTTAATTCCACTGAGGTCGGAGAATATACTCCATATAATTTAAGTTATTTGAAATATATTGATACTTACTTTATGATCCAGAATATAGTTGATTTTGGGCAACATTCCATGAGAATTTGAAAAAGGCTTATACTCTGCAGTTGTTAGGTATAGTGTTCTTCAGCATTAATTACTAAGATAGGTATTAAAAAGATCTTCAACCCTGGCTCTCAATTTGTATTTTCTGTCTTTTACTTATATAATATCTTTCTTTACATAATTAAGACTATATTATTATCTTTAAGTTTAAAATCCTATTGATCCCTTTATCATTGTGAAACACTGTTATTTTCTCTAGTAATACCTTTTGCCTTAGAGTCTACTGCTTTAGACTACTTGCCTGATATGAGTACAGCCGCACATTTCCTTTTGGTGATAGTTTAATGTTATATCTTTATTTTATTTTATTTTTTGAGTCAAGGTCTCAATCTGTCTCCCAGGCTGGAGTGCAATGGCATGATCAGGGCTCACTACAGCCTTAACCTTCTGGGCTCAGGTAATCCTTCCATCTCTGCTTCCCAAGTAGCTGGAACTATAGTCCCACACCACCATGCCAAGTTTTTTATTTTTTGTAGAGATGAGGTCTTGCCATGTTGTCTAGACTGGTCTTAAAATCCTGGACTCAAGCAATCGTCCTGCCTTGACCTTCCAAAGTGCTAAGATTATAGGTGCTAGCGACCGCACCTGGCCAGTTATATATCTTTCATACTATTATTTTCAAATTTTAAGAGTCTTTATATCTAAGGTGTATCTTTTTTTTTTTTTTTTTTTTTAAGTTGGAGTCTCACTCTGTTGCCCAGGCTGGAGTGCAGTGGCACGCTCACCACCACCCCAGCGTTGGTCTGCTGGGCTCCGTTGATCCTTCCACCTCAGACTTCGAAGTAGTCGGAACTATAGGCGTGAGCTACCACGCCCAGCTAATTATTTTTTATTTATTGTAGAGACGAGGGCTCATCAATTTGCCCGGGCTGGTCTTGAAACCGTGGGCTCAGGCAATCCACTCGCCTCAGCCTCCCAAAGTGCTGGGATTACAGGCTGAGCCACCGAGCATGGCCAGTTGTATCTTTTACAAGCAACATGTGGTTGGATATAGTTTTTCTTATTCAACCTGACCATCTTTGTCATTCAATTGAAGTACTAATGCAACAAGTTTCATGTAGTTATTTATATAACTGGATTTAAATGTACCTTCTTACTCTATTCTATTTTACTATCAATTCTGTTTTTCTTTCTTTTTTTTTTTTTTTTTTGAGTTGGAGTCTCACTCTGTCGCCCGCTCCCGGCCACCGCAGCCTCCACCTGCTGGGCTCCGGTGATTCTTCCGCCTCAGCCTTCCAAGTAGCTGGAATTACAGGCGCGCGCTACCAAGCCCGGCTAATTTTATTTATTTATTTATTTATTGTAGCGATGAGGTCTCACCTGCCCAGGCGGGTCTTGAACCCACGGGCTCAGGCAATCCACTCACCTCAGCCTCTCAATGGCGCGGGATTACAGGCTGAGCCACAGAGCCCGGCTGCTTTTCTGTCTTTCTATTAGGTGAATCAATTGTTTATTATTCTATTTGCTCTATTAGATTGCTAGTTATATATCTATTATTATTTTACTGGTTACTCTTAAATAATAGAGTCCAACATTCATAACAAAATATCCACACAAAAAAACTATATGTTAAAGTCCTAATCCCCAGAGTGACAGTATCTGGGAGATAACTAGGTTTAGGTGAGCTCATGAGAGAGGGCCCTCTTGATAGAAGTAGTGTCCTTATATGAAGACCTTCATCAGGAACAATCTTCTCGTACCTTGACCTTGGACTTCCCAGCTTTTAGAATTGTGAGAAATAAATGTTTGTTGTTTAATGTTTACCTAGTCTATTGTATTTTGTCATAGCAAGATACTCTCTTTTTATTTTTTTTTTTTTTTTTTAGTTGGGGTCTCACTGTGTTGCCCAGGCTGTAGTGCAGAGGCATGATCACAACTGTCATGGCTCACAGCAGCCTCTATCTCCTGGGTTCAGGCAATCCTTTAACCTCAGCATCCCCAATAGCTGAGGCTACAAGCAAGTACCACCATGCCCACCTTATTTATTTATTTTTGTAGGAATGAAGTTTTGCTATGTTGCCCAAAGTGATCTTTTTATTTTTTGTGCTGTTGTTTTTATGTATTTTAGTTCTACGTCTAGTTTTAAACCCCATTATATACTACCATTATTGTTTATATTTAGATTGCCTCATGTATCTACCCTTTCCTGTGTTAATTGTTTTCTGCATGTTTAAACCTGAAAAAAATCTTTAGATTTTTCTTTTAGTGAAAGTCTGCTAGCAACAAATTCTCTCCAATTTTATTTATCCAAAAATGTATTTATTTAACATTCTTTTTTCATAGGTATTTTTATGCATATAGAATTCTTGTTTGGCAATTATATTCTTTCAGAACCTTAAAATGTCATTCCATTGTTTCCATAGTTTTTGTTGAAAATTCAGCATTATCTTAGTTTTGGTCCTGTGAAAGTAATGTGTATTTTTTTCTCTGACTACTTTCAATATTTTCTTTTTATCACTCTTTTTCAGATGTTTGAATATGATGCGCTGGGAGCAGCTCTCTTTAAATTTATCCTGAATACAGTTTGTGGAGCTTCTTGAATTCATGACTTGCTTTCTTTCATCAGTTTTGTAATTAATTGTCAATGGTTTTTCAAATGTTGCTTTTGTTCAAGTAATGGTCTTCTATCCTCCTGGGAATCCAACTAGAGCTTTATCAGAACTTTTAAATTCTGTTCCACAAATCTCTTATGCTATCTTCTGCATTTTTCATTATTTTGCTCTCTATACTAAAATATGAATATTTTCTATAGCTGTCCCTTTTAATTCACTATTCTTTTCTCTGCTGTATCTAACCTATTAGAAACCAATATTTTAATATAATTCTTGTAATTTTTGGTTCTAGAATTTTTTAATTGATTGCTGGACATTGTGAAAACTTACAAAAACTGTAAAGTTATCTTTTTCTAGAGAGATTTTTAATTTGCTATAGCAGTCATATAATGTATGGATTTACCACATTAATTCAGTCAATGTTGGATTTCACCTCAGGTTTTTTATTTTTATTTTTATTTATTTTTTTAGGTGGAGTCTCCCTCTTGCCTAGGCTGTAGTATAGTGTCATCATCATGACTCATCACAGACTTGTCTTTCTGGGCTCTGCAACACTTCCACCTCAGCTTCCCGAGTTGGGACTACAGGTGTTCACCATCATGCTCAGCTAATTTTTTGTGTTTTTTCTGTTGTAAAGACAATGTACTGCATTACCCAGGCTAGTCTCGAGCTCCTGGGCTCAAACAATCCTCCCACCTTAGCCTCCTAAAGTGCTGGGTTTGCAGGACTGAGCCACCAAGCCTGGCCAGATACCAGATTTTTTTAAAGCTCATCAACTTCCAGTTTGCCCTAAATCTTTTTTTTTTTTTTTTTTGAATTGGAGTCTCACTGTCTCCCAGGCTGGAGTGCAGTGACACACTCAGGGCACCCCAGCGTTGACCTGCTGGGCTCCGCCGATCCTTCCACCTCAGCCTTCTAAGTAGCCGGAACTACAGGACGTGCTACCATGCCCCGCTAATTTATTTTTTGTAGAGATGAGGGCTCGCCAAGTTGCCCAGGCTGGTCTCGAACCCACGGGCTCAGGCAATCCACTCACCTCGGCCTCCCAAAGTGCTGGGATTACAGACTGAGCCGCCGAGTATGGTCTGCCCTAAATCTTAAAGGTTTGCCTTTATTTTGTAAGGAGTAACCTTCTTGAGTTCTCATCTGAAATCCTGAAGTATTGTGCTTGAGCCCTTTCTCTTTGGTGGTCCCAAAATTTCCCGTCTCTGTCTCCCAAGGTCTCCAAAACTGCCAAACTCTCAGCTCAGCTCTTTAACCTGGAGGTTGCTCTTTTACACTTAATTTCTCTGCACATTACTATGTCCAGTTGAGGAGTCAGCTTATGCCTTGAGGGGAAATTTCACAGACATTTGGGCTCACTCCCTTGTGGTTTTCTTAACTCCTGCATCAGTTCCTTAAGTCCTAATCATTTCGTCAGCCTCAAACTTCAACATATGTCTTCCTAACCCGGTGAGACTGCCATAAGCCCAGACTGACACTTTCTTCTTAGCCTCTATTTTCCATGCCATAAATCTGCAAATACCAAAGTGAAAAGCTCAGGCGAATGTGGGTCTTAATTCATTAGACTTCACTCCTTTGTAGGATCTTTGTGTCTCCAGTACTGGCTTCCTCGGTTCCTCTCTAGTGGTTTCAAACAGTTGTTATATAAGTTATCTTTAAATAGTTGTTCTTGATAGGAGAGTTAACATATACAGACTATTCTATCATAGCCAGAAGTGGAAGTAGAACCATTTACGTTTAATTTGCAATTTAGAAAATCTCTGCTTTTAATACAGTCTTTTCATTTATGGTTTTAACATTGCATAGTGAAAATTGAGTTAAAAAATTATGTACCTTAGGTGAATTTGAAATGAGAGATGAGTCAGAAGGGCATTTATTCAAATATTTCTATGGTTAACCTAAATAACAAAAAGTGAACAGATACCTGAATTATCTTGGTATTTATCTGATACAGCAAATTCACCATTAAATGTATCTCTGGTCTAATGTCAGTACTAAAAAACAGTATCAAAACATCCTTTTGGTTTTACAACTATAAAATGTAGTGTCTTTTTGTAACATATGTTTTGTATTGCTTTTTGAATTTGTAATACTTATTTCCTCTTTAATAAAAAGCAAGTTTGGCATTTTTTTGTGAATTTTTTTTTCTTTTTTACTAAGTGAAAGAAGTAGGTCTCTTTCCTATGTTGCATAGGTCTTCTGGATGGGACATGCTCCATTTAGAGCTCTGTTTCCTGCTTGAAGGGACAATTAATATGCTTACCACTTGAGAAACAGCATGGCTCATTGGACTGAGCTTTGAGTCAGTAGTTTGGAGTTATACTCCTACTTTTGCTACTGATTCAATTTGTACCCCTGGGCAAACCATTTAACCTTCGGATTTGTTCATCTGAAAAATGGGATAAAAGTATTACTTATTTGCAAGAGTAGCTAGTAATAACCGATTTTGAATTTAAAGAAATACACATAACAAATTTTGACCGGTTAAAATCACTACAGAGATTCCGACAATTCAGTTTCCCCTAAAGCCTCAGTACAGCTTTGATTAAAATTCTTCTGATTTAAGTTAGAATGAAACACAATAAAGTGCAGTTAAGTGCTTTGTTTAATTTGCATTCTTAAACAGGTGGGAAAATCCAGAGTAGTTAAGCCTGAGAAAACAAAAATTTTAACAAATAGAGAAGAAAATAATCTTTCTTTCCTTCATAGGCTTTTCAAAAGCTATTATTTATTATGCATAATATTATTCTCTTTCTATCACCAAAGTGCAAAAATTCACATTCACACAAAATAACAATAAACTCACATCTATTCCTCTTCTTACTCATGATTCTTTAGAAATAGTGTTTAAAAAAATAATTATTCCTAAAGTGTTATGATAATTTTATGGCTGGATAGATTAAGAATAAATGATTTCTCCATATTATAAAATGAGCAAATATTCAGATAATTCCTTTATCTGGCACTTTATCTTACTTTGCACAATATATGCTTCTGAAAAAAATATAAAGATTGAATTTTTTATGGACAGAGAAATTTAAATTTTACTTGTACTTAGGAAAGATCATTGAAAAGAAGCCTTCGTTTCGATTTATTTCATACATTTGCATTTAATTTAAAATACAGGACAAGCTGGGCTCCATGGCTCAGCCTGTAATCCCGCGCCTTTGGGAGGCTGAGGTGAGTGGATTGCCTGAGCCCATGGGTTCGAGACCCGCCTGGGCAGCAAGACCTCATCTCTGCAATAAATAATAATAATAAAAAAAATCAGCCGGGTGTGGTAGCACATGCCTGTAATTCCAGCTATTTGGAAGGCTGAGGCGGAAGGATTGCCGGAGCCCAGCAGGTCGAGGCTACGGTGGCCAGGAGCGGCCACTGCACTCCAGTCTGGGTGACAGAGTGAGACTCCAACTCAAAAAAATAAATAAATAAAATAAAATAAAATACAGGACAATACATTGTCTGTCTTTACCATGTCTTCTTATAACTGCTTCTAGTATATTTGTAGTTTTTCTGAGACTCAAGTTTTTTCTTTCTTTATAAAATGGTAATAACATCATCAAGAATACCATCTCAACAAGTTGTAATGAAGGTCAAGTAAGAAAGTATATGAAAACACTTTGAAAGCCATTTTTCTTGTCAGAGACAACATTGAGGAATGCTATCATCTAACTACATTCTGGAAACATTCTCACATTTTTGAAGTCTTAACGTTTTTACTCACCAGCCCAATTTTTGCCACCAGTCCAGGTGATTTCAATATCCTTGCATATGACCCATTCAACTTCCTATATGCTTTGGCATCCAAATTCTTGGATCTCCTCATCATCAATGACCATTTTTTCTATCACTACTAGGGTAACTCTCTGGTTACTGTCACAGACACAACCTCTCTCCAAAACCTTGTTAATTCTTAGTCTCTGATCATAGGTCCTATCCTTCTTGTTTAAATATCCTCCAAGAAGCAATGGATTGTCCTGATGGTGTCAACCCTCTAATCCACTGGTCTTATGAGTTATTTCTACCTACAACAACCTCTATTAGACTGTACGTTCTTCTTATCCAACTCAAATTCCATGAGTCATCATTCTAATGACTCCTGTATAATTCCCATAACTTCCTTATTCCTCTTCCTCAAAATCATTTACTTATCAAATCCAACCATGCATCTATCTCCATGTGGAGGTCTCAAAGGCATCTCAAATTTAATATTTTCAAAACTGAATATTTTCACTGCTCATCTCTCCAATCCCTGCTATAACATACCCCTTTCCCCTAAATCTTCCCCATCCCAATAAATGACATTACCTCCACACATTTGCTCAAGACAAAAACTAAGAGTCATCCAATCCATCAGCAAATCCTGTTGAATTCACCTCTGGAATATATCTTAAATCTGCCCATTTCTTTCCATATTAGTGCACCATACCATTATCGCATGTCTGAGTTACTGCAATACTCTTCTAATAGTTTTTCTGCTTTCTTTGGTAGTCTCTTACAACTCATTCCTTCATATAACAGCCAGAGCAATCTTTAAACATAAACCAGAACACATAATTCCCTTACTTAAAATCCTCCAATGGCTTGATGTTTCACTTTGAATAAAATCTAAAGACCTTATTTTAGTCTATAAGACTTGCATAGTCTGAAGCCTGTTTTCCTCTCTCTCCTTATTCATACTACTCTCCTCGTTGCCATGAGAGCCTTCTTTCAATTTCTTAATTACATCATAGTCCTTGTACATACTGTTTCTTCTTCACTAGCTTCTTTCATGGCTATCTCCTTTTCATCTTGCAGGTTTCAATTTAAATGTCACTTTCTTGGTAAGTCCTTCCTGAATCATTCTCTCTGAATAGATCCCCTCTTCCTATACTACCCCATCATTTTTTATCTCAATATTCTGTCTGCTTTTATAAACAATCCTTCCCTTTTGACAATTACTTGTTTGCTGGCTATTTTCTTTATATTGTAAGCTTAATGGGGGCAGAGAACTATAAACATTTCATTCAATATTTGTACAACCAAAACCTAGCACAAATCCTGTACCGAATAATTACTTGTTGAATAAATGAATAGCACAGATAAAGACGGGCAGTGTAATGAAAATGACTGATCCTAATGCAGGCTTACATCATAAAAAATTTCGGACCCAGCTCGGTAGCTCAGCCTGTAATTCCAGCACTTTGCGAGGCTGAGGCGAGTGGATTGCCTGAACCTGAGGGTTTGAGACCCTCCCGGGCAAATTGGTGAAACCTCGTCTCTACAATAAATCAAAAATGAGTCGGGCATGATAGCACGCGCCTGTAGTTCCAGCTACTTGGAAGGCTGAGGCGGAAGGATTGCCGGAGCCCGGTAGATCCAGGCTGCGGTGGCTGGGAGCGGCCACTGCACTCCAGTCTGGGTGACAGAATGAGACTACAACTCAAAAAAATAAATAAAATAAAATAAAATAAAAATTTTGGACTATAACATCAAAGCTTTATTCAAGATTTTGAGCATTCCTCAAAATGAATGGAGGGCATTATTTTTGAGAAAGGGTTGGGCATAATAGCCTATTCCCTACTCTAGTGTCTCTCAAATTCTTTATGGTAAATTTTCAATATGTGAAACTTTTATGAAGTCTAAGTACACTAAAATTGAATTACTAAAAACATGAAATAAAAACAATAACAAACAAAATATGGGCTCAATTATTTTATTACTTGTTTCAACAGACATAAACTTATTGTTTCTACAAAACTTTTTAAACAGTTGTCTATGTCCATACCTATCACATTGGAGATCAGGAACAAGCACTTCAAGTAGTGCTGGTTTACTTCATCATTCTTCCATTTGGGATGAGCTTAAGGTAATACATCTTGAAGACTGAACTATTCTTTGTTGGGTAAGACTATTCAACCTACCACAGAGCATTTCGCCTCCTAGCTCCACTAAAAGCCACTGGCACCACTCTTCCCACCCTGCACCCTCTGAATATGTATTTCCAGCTTCTAGAGGGGTCAGTAGCATCATAATTCAGAGCCACTGGGGCTCAAGAGCTCTTCCATCTACTCATTAGTGTTTAGAGTAGGCACTGTGGTTATTAGCTTGGGGAGGACTTGAATCTTAGTAACTGCTGAAAAAAACTAAGCAGCTATAGTCATGAATATAAATTGGAGGGTGGAAAAAAAAATATTTCCAAATTAAGACTGTTATTTTTGCCTCTTGTACATTTGTTGGATTTTGGAAAGAGTGACAATAGGGAGAAAAAGTCAAATGTTACCTGTGGGATGTTATAGAGAAACCAACTGGTTGTTGAAATTTATATTACATCACAGCTAGTTTCTCTTGACTCTTATATTTCACTTTCTTGCCCTAAAATATTTTGCCTTAATGCTTTGCCCCTTATCCATTTCCACATCCTTATTTTCCTCAGTGACTTTTTCTACCCCATTGGCACAGTGCGATGCTATGGCTGAACATAAATAAAAGGGGAGGAATAAACAAAGCAAACGCTAGGATGCAGGGAGTTTTTCTTCCCACCTTGGGCACTTAAGAAAATGCAGAAAAGGCCGGACACGGTGGCTCAGTCTGTAATTCTAGCACTTTGGGAGCCCGTAGGTTCGAGAAAATGCAGAAAAGATATGTTGATAATTTCTCCCTTCCTTTGACTTACCAAGTTATCAAGTTTGTTTCCCATGTTTTGTGCCTTTTAAGCATTGGCATGTAAGAAATTTGTTACTTGCACTACTTCAAGAATGCCTATGTCATCTGTATAACAGGAGATTTTTATAGTAGCTCTAAAGCAGTAGAAATATTTCTAAATCCTTCATCTAAGGGGAACTTAACATCCTTCGTACTTCAAAGGTTTCCATCATTTTCCTGAAGATGAAGGAAAAGAGACTTGACATATCTTGTTTGAGTGAGACTGTTGGTGTGTCCAAAGACAAGTTCAATTCCAGCCCAGGTCCATCCCAGTCCTACTTCAGTGTTGAAGACTTAAACTTCAGCCATATTTTTTAAGTCATATGAGCTTGTAAAACAAAAAGGAATGATCTCTATCCTGGAAGCAGTCTTTGTCACTCATTTACCTCTGTCTCCTTATCTAGCCAACACACACTTGGATCTCTAGATTGAACTGGCTTCTCAAATTCTTCCAACTAAGAACTTGCAGTTCATTTGAACTTGGTGGGACTCTGGTTGAGATTCTAGCATTGCAGTGGTTACCAGGCTATGTCCTGGGGTTAGGGAGTGAACGATGTTAGTTAAAGATGTTTATCTCATAATGTCCAATGCTCTGAACTGGATATCAGAATTCCTTTCATGCTTCCTTTTCCTTTCCTCTCCTTCCTCATTTTTCCTTTCCAAACTCAGGTTGTACAGCTTGCACTGTTAGAAGTTGTTGGATTTGTGAATTTTAAAAAAGTGATTTTTAGGAGAGGGACAGCAAGACTTAAACTTTGGAACTCCAGTGGGAATTAGTTACAACTCCCTGTCTTTTTAGGTTAAATTATTTTTGAATTCTTAAAAATACTCAGGGGGTAAGGTTAACAACTGTTACTGGATGTTAATAACTTCTCTCAGGGGGTTATTTTAGCTCTTTGTTAGAAAGGAATGTTCTAGAGAAGACTTTGACCTGTTGCTTCTCTTGAATACTACAGAAGAATAATGTTCATGTTCTCTTATTCTATAACTGTTAAATTTAGATGGTAAGATAAGGAATATATTTTCAAGTTTCAATCCTATTACTTGTCATTCCAGTTATTCCACTTGCTCTGGTTTCACAATTCAAGAAATATTGAAGTGATGCAAAGATAAAACAGTAGTGGGGCTTGATCCAGGGCATAATTGATATCAAATACCTGAATGAACTGAAAGTAGTTCTAAATTGCAATACACTCTTCCATTCCAAAACCGTTAGTAGCAACTCTTAATTCAACCAGAAAATGAAAGGTTTATACAGATTCCTCTGACCAATTCAGAAAGACAGGAGAACTACATAACATGAGATCATTCAAACATTTTTAATACCAACTTGGGACTTTAACTGTTGCACAATATTAGTTAAATTCTGAGCACCAGGACTTGAGAACTGGCAATCTTGGAGAGAGTTTAAAGAGCCACAATGATTATTAATAAGCCTGATGAGTTATAGATAATTACAGGATAAACTTAATAGAGAGAAATACAGAGTAATTTAGAGGAAGAGAAAAGGAAAACGCTCTAAATACAAGTGAGAAGGCTTGGCTTTGTGGAAAAATGTGGGAATTGGTAAACCACAAGTAAAACATGAATTAAACAGTACAGTTGCTTTAGTACTTTCATTATTTAAAAAAATTTGTAGAGTATATGTAAGGATATTGTATTTAAGACGAAGGCAGTCATCCCCAGTCATCTGTAAATTTATTTATTAAGCATTTATCGTGTGTCAGACACTTCTGGATGGTGGGATAAAATAAGGAAAAAGACAAGAGCTCGCTAAAGTGTGGTGACAGAGCTAGTACCTTTAATAGTCTTTTGCTTGTATTCTGCAGCCAACTTTCAAACTGCAAATACTGCGAGCTCCTTGAGGTAGGTATCCTATTTTTTACCTGTTGGATCCCATTCCGTGCCTCGCACAGCACCTTGTAAGCAATCACCATGGATTAAGGGGTAAAAATAGGCCCTCAAAGAGCTAAAATGTGAAAAAGTAAACACTTGTCTAACCATCAAACATGACGATCGAAATCCCCAGTTTTTTCTTCAAAGTGTAACAAATATTTGCGAACCTATTGCGTGCAGAACAGTTTTCAACACAAGGCTTTGTGTATAAAAGCGATGGTGGGAAAGGATTCAAATTGAGCATCGTGATAAATGGCGTGAGTGTCCTGACCAGGTGGACAGCCCTCTTCTCCGCGATTTCTTTTTTTTCTTTTTTTAGCCGAGAGACAAAACGCCTCGGCAGGAGCTACAGCGGGAGGGGGACGCAGCGCGAAGCCTGGGGGCGCAGCCGGCAGCTCGCGCGTCCCGAGCTCGCTTGGGCAGCTCGGCGGGCGCGGCGACACAGCTCCCACCCCGGCTTCCACCGACTCGGCGCTGGCTCGGAGCGGGCGAGGCGACCCCCAGAGGAAAGACTGTGCGCCGCAGATGCCGCTCGTGGAAGTCACCGGCCACCCGCCCCGCCTCGGGGTCTTGTGTTTTCGGGCTTCCCCTGGCCATTCGGGCGGGCGCTCCAGAGAGGCCAGTGGGGCGCGATGTGGAAACCAGGCGCGCGGGCGCACCCGCTAGCCCACCCACGGCCCCGCCACAGCCCCGACACAGCGCAGGGACTTTGAGGCGCCCGCGCCCCTTTGTCGCGGGATCTCTCGCCCAGGCAGGCCGGACGCCGAGGCCTCGCGGTATCGGGCCTCCCTCCGCCCCGCCTCCTCGCCCTCCGCTGGGCCCCGCCCTCGCTCTCACCCCTCCCCCGCGCCCGCCTCTCGCTTCCCCGACAATCTCCTCGCGCTCCCGGCCCGGCACGCGCGCTGTGCCCGGCAGCCGCCGCCGCCGCCACCGCCGCCGCTGCCGCCGCCGAGCGTTCCTCCGCTGCGCCTGGCTTCCAGCTTCGGGCCGGAACCGGAAGTCTGGGGGGCGGGGCCCGGCGGAGGCCAGGAGACCGAAAACGCGGCCGAGCCCGGAGCCCGGAGCCGGAGTCAGAGCCTGGACCAGAACTTGGCCGCCGCCTGCACCGCCGCCGCCGCTGCCCGCCGCCCCTTCCCAGCGCTGCCGCCGCCGCCGCCGCCTCGGCCGTTCCCGCCGCGAGCTCGGCCGCCAGTGGTCCGCGGACTTTGGGTGTCCGGGTTGAAGGTCGGTCCGGACGTCGGACCCAGCTCGGTTCCCAGACTGTCCGGGCGGCAGCGGACGCCGCCGCCGCCGCCTCTTCGTCGCCTCAGCCTGGCGTTTTGTTCCGAGAGACCGGAGAGGCGAGCGGAGCTGACAGTGATTTTGACAGTGATTTAAACCCGCTTTTGTTGTTGTTGGCTTTTCGTTGTTTGGTTTTGTGTGTTGTGCGTGTGTGTGGCGGTTTTTCCCCCGTGGTGCATTTTATTTTTTATTGTGTGCTTTTTTTTTCTTCCCTTTTTTTTTCCCCCTAAAACCCCGTGAACGTTTTTTTTTTTTTTTTTTTTTTTTTTGGTCGGAGCTTCCGAATATGTTTTATGACGGTTGATTTTACACCAGGAGGTTTGTCTCCGAGGAAGACCCAGGGAACTGGATATCTAGCGAGAACTTCCTACGGATTCCCCGGCGCCTCGGGAAAATGGGAGCTGCTGCAAAGTTGGCGTTTGCCGTCTTTCTTATCTCTTGTTCTTCAGGTAGGTGCAGCGAGCTCGGCGCGGCGGGGCTGCCGGGGGCCGCGGCTGCTGCCGGGGGGTGAGCTCCAGGAGAGCCTGGGGAGGTCGCCCCACACCCCGAGCCCCTCGGCTGCCACCCCTCAGGTCTGATGGTGATCTGGAAGTCTCCATGAATTTGTCTCCTTTTGAGTTGGGTTGGCGAGCTGATAAGAGTGAGTGCTGTGTTGTTGTGGAAGTGAGAAAGTCATGTTTCGTGGCCGTAACACTGGATGACAGCGCTGGTTGGGTTGCAATTAAGCCGCAAATACCACAAGTGACAATTTATGCGAAGGTTGAGAGCCCAAAGGAGGTTGTCATTTGGCGTGGGCGCCTCCAAAACAAGGGTTGCTTTTTTGTCGTCTTTAAATTAGTGCTTCACCGGTGAATATCACGACATAGATCTAAGTCAGTTGCTCCTTAATTTTGACCGTCAGAAACAATGCATGCTATCAACAATTTCATCTGGGTCTCCCCTCACGTTTTCTTCAACTTCAGTGTCCAGCCGTGTTAAAAATAGTTGTAGTTGTTGTTGTTGGAGTATTAACTATAACCCAGTGCAGAAGAGGTATGCCGCTTGTTGGTAATGTGTTGGCTTTCAACCTCCATTTGTGTGCTCTTTTTGGGCATAGATTTTGCTTACCTACAGAATACTTATTTTAAACGCTTTGTATTGAAGCATTGTTTTCTGTTAGAATAGCTCGTGTGAATTTGTTCTCATTGTTAAATATAGCGTGCTCACAAAATAGGTTTTAGCCCAAGGTTGGAAGAATAATCTGGCCATTTTATATTTGGAATTTTGATTTTTGTGAGGACGTTCTGTGGTTGCAACCAGTGGTTGGAAAAACTATCTAATCTTTTGTATTTGAAATTTTATAAATGAATACAACATCAAGCTCAAAGGTGTGGAGATGTACCTAACAGAAGAGTTAGTTTGATAGATGAAACGATTTAAAAGTCACAGTGGCTCTATCATAAAATTTAATATTTAGTTTAGAGGTTGTGACATAGAATTATGGGAGGGGGAAATGAATTGACAGGTTTCATGACCATGTCTTTATCTTGTTTGCCACAGGGAAATTAGAGGGTGGTAGTCTTCTTTGTGTACCTTTGTGGGGTGTGTGTGTGTGTGTGTGTGTGTGTGTGTGTGTGTGCGCGCGCGCGTGTGTGCGCGCGTGTGCGCGCTTGTGTCCGTCTTCCCCGCCCCCCTTTAAATAGAATCTTTTGTAATGTATAGAATTTTGCTGAATGGTACATTTCCCTGTGGTTAATAAATGGATAAAGTCTAGTCTTATGTCTGTAGTGGTATTGATCAGTTCCGGGTGGGCTGAATGTGTTGTGAAATGGCGATCATTGCCAGAGATTAACCAAAAGAATCATGTCTGTTTAAATGGAAGAAGGAACATGCTTAAGGCAGGCTGACAGTTCTTTTTGTGCAGGGTTTGGGGAAGAAGCTAAACAATGGTGTGTCTGAAATGAATGAAGGCCTTGATAACATTAAGCCTCCTGCTTTTGTGACATGACTTAACCATGTAGTTTTTATCTTTCCAGTAGTACTCTTTTTCCTTTGCCCCCTATATATTCTGACTGATGAACTCTTCTTGTTCAAATCCCTTTTTATGATCTCCTGCCCTTGAGGAGGAGGGGCATCATGGCCACTGACCAAGAAATTGTGGACATTATTTCCTCCCAAACCCACCTGAGCCATGCTAATTGGTGAAGAAGGTTATTCTTGAGCAGTCTCAAGGTATTACTTCTGGAAAAGCAGGCTGTCGCTATAGATCTTACAGCTTTCTCTGCTTGGTTTGGTGTTAAAAAGAACTGAGCATTAGTTTCTTGTGGGATTACCTTCATTGGACAAGGATTATTTTCACTGGGGCCAGGAGGTTAATAGCTAAAATTATGAAATAATCTTGTTGCTATATAGTGTATATATAGATATTATATTTAGATTAAACTAATATTGTGTTGCATAGGCTTTTTAAAATGAACATTTGTAGTTGAACTAAAATATGTGATTCTGTTGAAGATAATTGAAATAATCTTAAAGGCCTTAAACCATATTTATACATAAAACTTTTTAGTACTTAAAATGCCTTTTTTTAAAAAAGGGCTTTTGTTATGAATCAAATGCACTTTTTAAAAGGATTATTGCGTTTTCTCCAACTAATTGATTTTTCTATGTAATTTGTGATCTGGCATGCTGGAAGCACAAGGATGGCTATTTTTATGGGAATTTAAAAAATTTTCAAGTTGTTAGCTTTTTGTTTCTAGGTATTTGATTTAAAAAAAAACACAAATGAGAAACAGTAGTAAAGAACAGTTTTATCCCAGGTATTTAGGGTGAATGTTTGCAGTTTCCTGTTTTGTGGATTCTGGTTTTTCAGTTCCCATTTCATCATATGTATTCTGGAGACTGATGGTGTGGACGATTCCTATAAGATATGGCCAAGTGTATAATTTCTTCCTGTCTGTCATTCTAGGGGAAACATTTTGAGTTTTGCACTCATCCTAAAGTACCTTCAGATTCTTTTTGATTTTTAACTTTTTCATTCCTCAGATTCTGTTTCAAATACAAATCTCATTTTTTTTCTTTTTAAAGCATCTTGGTTAATTTGTATTTTTTCGACAATTTGTTAAAGTGTGAGGATGAGTTTAATACTTGTCCTAGTACTTAGGTTTATCCTTCCTAGAATGATGCAGCTATTGTAGTATTTGAGTTGCATTGAGGTAAATTGAGACTTCCTTTGGATTCTGTGAGAGCTGGAGCAGTAGCTTTAATATATTTAATGAAATAAGAGATGGAAATACAGTAATTATATTTCATTTTCTTCAGTTCAGCTAGCCAGTACTGTGTGTGTGAATGTGTGGTTGGAGGCGTGGTTGGCAGTACAGAGAATCTTCTGGGACTCTTTTGAACTTTGGCTAACAAGTCATATATATTAGATACTTTGTTTTCTGAAAGACAGAATCCCTTAAGTGTTGTCTGTGATCAAATTCAAGTATAATATGCTGAAACTTGCAAACCAGAAGAAAAATACAGCCAAGTCCCCCCTCCATTCATTTTGAATTTTTTTTTTTTTCCATTCATGATCTAAGCCAATAGTTCTCAAGCTGGGGTGATTTTTGCTCCTCCCATTCTCCACCCAGGGGATATTTGGAGACACTTTTGGTTACTGCAATGGGACAAGGGAGTGGGGAGGGGTGGGTGTGCTACTGGCATCTAGTGGGTAGGGCAGGGATGCTGCTAATTATCCTATCGTGCACGGAACAACATTCCACAACAAAGAATTATTTGGCTCAGTGTGTCAGTGGTGTAGAGGTTAAGAAATCCTATTCTAAACTGTTTTTTAAAAGCTATATTAGTAAAAGGACTCTGTTCCCTCTCCTCCAGTGTCAGGAATCTAAATACTAGTACATGGTATTGATCTCCAGGTCACCCTGTATTGAAAGTTTTCATCTTTTCATTATCTTTTAAAATTAGAATGTGATTAACTTAGAGAAACAGACTACAAGTATGCACATTCTTTCATTCTATTACACTATAATAAAAATATTTTGTTGAGTGTTATGAATAAACTCTCCAGTTACCTATTTTGATAGTGTACTCATGAAGATTGCTTGTTCATGTATATGATAAATGATTGGTCATGGCATCAAGTTTAATTATATTTGCTTTAGATCCAGTATTCTCTTTGCCATAATAATTACCTTTAAGCATAATTCCTTTTATTCTTGTTGAAATCACTGGGCTGCCTGGTGGTGGTGGGTGTGTAACAATTTGCCTGAAAGTTTTCTGAATAGCATGTGGAAGAAATATGTTCACTATTACGTGTCCCTTGAATGACTTCAGGGTAGAAAGTCAGTATTTTTTAAATAATTGATTAATTACTTAATTGATTTTTTTGGAGTAGGAGTCTCATTCTGTCACTCAGACTGGAGTGCAGTGGCACCCTCATGGCTACCGCAGCCTTGATCTGCTGGGCTCAGGTAATCCTTCCACCTTAGCCTTTCAAGTAGCTAGAACCATCAGGTGCTTGCCACCACCCTTGATTAATTTTTTGATTTATTGTAGAGACAAGGTCTCACCAAGTTGCTCAGGCTGGTCTCCAACTCCTGGACTCAGGCAATCCTCTTACCTCCAAAGTGCTGAGATTGCGGGCGTGAGCCACCTCACCTGGCTTTGTTTGTTTGTATTTTAAGGATATTTCTTTTGCATAGCTAACTTTAATTTCAGGAAACCTTTAAACTGATGTCTTAATTAAATAATTTTCCTGAGAATCATTACTGAGTTTTGGTTACCATTAGACTCATTTATGATACAGTAAGTAATATTTTATAATCTGTTGGAGACCTTTTCCCTCTTTAAGGTTAAATCTTGACCATAATTAATAAGTACTTACCTTGTTTTGAACTCTAAGTTTAAGTAAGTTAACCCAGCTAGTTAAGATAAGAATTTTAGTGCAGTGAAACTTGACAAATTAAGTAGCACTAATTGATAGGAAAATTCTGAAGTCAGTTTCACAAAAGTATGCAAATAAGCCTTATACTTTGTAACACACCTCCCAAACCCTCCTCTCTGGTACTACTGATGTTTTCACCTTTTGGGTCCACCAGACTCACTGTAAGAAGTGAAGCATGACTAAACCAATTTAGAGTTCAGTAATCTCTAAATTGTTCCTTTAGTTTCTAAGACTTTATTTTGTTGCTTTTTTACTTGTGCAAGTACTACTCTTATTTTCTTATCTTTGATGTCCCATAAATCTATGATTTAAATTTGTCTTTTCATGCTCTCTTATGTTGCCACTTGTCATAGTGTCCCTGAGATCATACTTAGGTAAGGTTGGCATGTTTCCTGCTAGGGCCACTGGGTACTTTCACTTTTTGCTCTGTGTTCCATAACTTTTATCATTTCTTCCATTTCCTTCCCATTTTCCTGCCTTCTTTGCCTCCTTTTCTTCCTCTGGCCCTTCTCTATATTCCTATATTGTAGGCTGCTTGCTTGTGGAACCCAGTCGTTGCTTAGCATCAAGGAAGGTTCAAATATGGTTTACGTGAACATTGATTCATTTTAAATGCTTAACAGTTGACTAGTCTTTCCCACTGTTCTTTCATTTTTTGGTTTCTAGACTACCACACACATACTTGGGAGCAGTACTACTCTCTTGAAATCAAATGGCTTGAACTTGAAATTGTTCTTATTCCTTTTTTAATATTCAGATTTTCCTTAACTCATTGCAGCTTCCAAAAGTCTCTCTCTTATTGTTATTCATTCATCATCTCTTTTTAAGCTAAAGTTTTACCATACCCAAGAGTGTATTTATTGCTGCTGATAGGACCACATTAGACTTCCTCTATGGTTGATTTAATTCTGTTAGGTTATAACAGCAATGTCTAGACAGAGCATTGATTTCAAATTGACTATTGAACATGAAAATTCCAGGAATAGTGTGTAGATGAAGGAGAAGAAGGTAAGGAAACTACTGTAGATAGCAGTTGACTGTCATTTTCCACCTAGATTTCTGTTGTCGCTTACATATACCCAATTCATCTAGAGGTCAGGTTTTGCTTAATAAAGGGACTTAAAAGAAATATTTTGTCTCTGAGGTTGGACCCTTAAACTGTTAGAATGATGAACCTAAGGAAGAAAATTGGGAGGTTCTCATGGATAATGACCAAGAATGTGGTTATGGAGATTGGTAGACTTGGATTCTGGTACCAATGCTGCCACTCTCCAGTTCATCTATCATTTTCTCTTACCTGATTATTGTAACACCTTTCTAGCTAAGACTAGTTCTCTGTCACTACTTCCTCTTCTTTCCAGTTCATCCTCATAGCTGCCAGAGTGACCACATTAAAAAATAAATCTGAATATATTACTCTTACTTAAAACCTTTCACTGACTATGAGTCACCTTTAGCAGAAAATCTAACATCTTAGAATTATATACAAGGTACTTCATCATTTGGTTCTTGCCTGTTTCTCTAACCTCTTGGTATAGTGGTTAAAAGTATAGGCTCTGGAGTTAGCATCTTAATCTTGGTCAAGTCTCTTGACCCTGATGTGCCTCAGTTTTCTCATCTACACAATGGGATATTAATAGTGCTTACCTCAGAGAGTGGCTTGAAGATTAAATGGAATATATATGCAAAGTGTTCTGCTGCAGCTTCTCCTCAGCATGTGAAGTCTATATTCCAGTCATACAAACTTAACTTGCAGTTCCCTGTGTGTCTTCCTTTATTGCAGTGGTCCCCAACCTTTTTGGCATCAGGGACTGGTTTTGTGAAAAACAGTTTTTCCACAGATGGGGTGGTGTGGGAAGGAGGGATGATTTTGGGATGATGCAAGCACATGCCTTTATTGTGTACTTTATTTCTATTATTATTACATTGTAATATTTAATGAACTATTTATACAGTTCACCATTAAAAAAGAGGCGTGGATGGAAGTAGTAAATAAAGTAATGGGTGGGCCATGCACAGACAAATAAATGTCAGATTCTAACTTAAAGTCTGTCACCAGATGTAGCTGTACAGTTGAAGTATATCAACTCACTTGCCACTCACTGACAGAGTTTTGATATGAGTCTGCAAGCAATAGATTTTTTATGGTCTCTGTGCAATCAAACCTCACTGCTAATGTTAATCCGTATTTGCAGCTGCTCCCAGACCTAGCATCATTGCCTCAGTTCCACCTCAGATCATCGGGCATTAGATTCTCTTAGGGAGCTCGCAGACTAGACCCCTTGCATGTGCAGTTCTTAACAGGGTTTATGCTCCTTTGAGAATCTAATGCTGCTGCTGATCTGACAGGAGGCAGAGCTCAGGCGGTAATGCGATCCATAGGGAGTGACGGGAAATATGGATGAAGCCTCACTTGCTCCTTTGCTGCTCACCTCCTGCTGTGTGACTCATTCCTCCTGCTGCACACCTCCAGGTACCCTGTGGCCCAGGGTTGTGGACCACTGCTTTATTGTATTTCTGTATGGTGCTGTTGTAAATGTTATTTCTTCTTCCTTTATCTAGCTAACTCTTTACTGGTTTTAAGACTGAGAAGTATCAACTCTTTAGAAACATTTTCGCTGCCATCAATCCAGCTTAAGTTAGTTGTTTTCTATTCATCTAGCACATTGTAAATGACCTTGATTTCAGTAATTATTGAAAATGTTTGCTTGCCTATTTTCACTTTAGGCTGTATAAATGTTACATTTCCTGTTTCCATTCTTTGAAGACATCTTTCCTTTATCCACAGACCCATTCCTGGAAACATATGCAATCAGTGCTTAGCAAATGTTTATTGAATGAATAAAATTAAATTATTTCTCTTCTCTGGGCCAGAGTTTCCCTCTTGATGTATTGAAGTGAAGAACTTGGATTAGATAATCTCTGACCCTTTTTCCTACTCTAAGCAATATGATTCTCTAGTTTTAAGCTTGGAGTTTATTAGTGACATTCTATTAGGAAAAAAAATGATTTTGCTGGGTGTTTTGACATTTTTAAATTCAGTTTAAAGTTAAATTTAAAAATTAAAAATTAAATTTGAATTCCATAGATTTAGGAGGGACTTAGGTATTTTCATGTTCCATGGCTTTTATATTTTTTTGATCATAACCCACAATAAGAACTATACCTTATATCATAACTTAGTTCCTTTGCAGTAGTTTTGTGTATGTGAATATATATATGTATATATATGTGAAATATTTATTGATGAGAAATAAAAGTTTCATGAACTGTTTACTCTGTGTGCAGAAAATTTATTTTTATATTCTATTTTATTTTTAAAATGTTGATTATGACCAATTACTTTTTTTTTTTTTTTTGAGTCAGAGTCTTACTCTGTCACCCAGGCTGGAGTGTAGTAGCATGATCATAACTCACTATAGTCTCGACCTCTTAGGCTCAGGCGATCCTTTTTCCTCAGTCTCCCAAGTAGCGGGGACTGCAGGCACATGCCACCATGCCTGGGTAATTTTTTGAGTTTGTGTAGAGATAAGGGTTCACTATGTTGTCTTTGCTGGTCTCCAACTCCTGGGCTCAAGCAATCCTCTTGCCTCCGCCTCCCAAAGTGCTGGGATTACAGGCGTTAGCCACCATGTCTGCATGACCCATTAGTTAATTTAATGACCAACTAGTAGATTGTAAATGCCTAAAAACCACTGACCTGGTTCAACAATTCCCTATTTTCTCTACCCAGTATTCTCTGAGTGGAGAAGGAAACTACATAAGTTAATATGTGCAATGAAAAATGTATGCACTGAAAAAAATGCACAGAAAAGTATGTTCATTAGGTAATCTACAATAGAGAATGTGTGCCTAGATACAGAATATAGGGAAAACTGGTCTTAAGGGAGAACAGGGATCTGCCCTAAGCTCTTTTGGATTACTTGGATAAATTAAGCATGCACAAAGGTGCTGAAACAAAATTAGACTGTAATTTTGAGAAGTTTAGATTTTTTATTTTATTTTATTTTTTTAGTCGGAGTCATACTCTGTCGCCCAGACTAGAGTGCAGTGGCATGCTCCCGGCCACCGCAGCCTTGACCTACTGGGCTCCGGCGATCCTTCCGTCGGAAGCTGGAACTACAGGCGCGCGCTACCACGCTTGGCTAATTTTTTGATTTATTGTAGAGATGAGGTCTCACCAAGTTGCCCGGGCGGGTCTCGAACCCACGGCTTAGGTAATCCACTCACCTCAACCTTCCAAAGCGCGGGATTACAGGCTGAGCCACTGAGCCCGGCTTAGATTTTTTAATTTAGGAAAGAGTTACTGGAGGAGAGAGCCTAATACTAGGGGAAAAAAATGTCTTAGTGGGAGGTTAAGAAGAATATTCATCTTAATGTAAAGGAAAAGGCACAAAATAGCATCAGGAACACAAAGGACATTGGAGGATAAATGACCATGGATAGAAGCCAAGTTGGGATGGAGAAGCTTTGACTAAATCTGAGTAAGAGATTTGTTTGATGACGAAATGTTCATAATTGCTTGAAGGAGGACCATCTTAGTCGAAGGGATTAAGTTTTAAATCCAGATGAAAAGTAGGTAAAACTGAGAGGGGATAGGAGTAGATGCTACAGATCCTAATATCTGTCCCAAATACATCTATGTGGAATATAGGTCAGAAAAGCAACTTGAAGATTAAAATAGCATGGTAGCACTACTAAATAAAATTGTTAAGACAGTAACAAGCCAGAAGAAAGCAGAAAGTGCTTCCATTACTAAAGAAGTTTACAGATAGATATTGATTTAGATGATATGCATGAATGAAAATAGATTTGGAAAAATAAAAGAGTGCATAAAAAACATGAGAGCATGTAATATTATATTGCAGGTCCAGACACTGTATGGTGCATATGTCTCCATTGTGATGTCTAGTTGAAGAATTCTAAGCATTAGTGGCTCAATGTATTGTTTATGTTTAAAAACTGGTCAAATTTCAGTAATTATATTAATGACTCTAACTGGTCATCCAGATTATAGATTTTTTTGAAATCTATATGAGGCATTTACCTTCAGTAAAGTATACTGTTCTATAGAAGTATATTTAAATACTTTTCTGAATGTGGTATATGCTATTCATGCCTGAAGCCTAGATTTTTTCTTTTTTTTTTTTTTTTTGAGTTGGAGTCTCACTCTGTCACCCAGGTTGGAGTGCAGTGTCACACTCACAGCCACCCCAACGTCGACCAGCTGGGCTCCAGTGATCCTTCGCCTCAACCTTCCAAGTAGCTGGAGCTACAGTCATGCACTACCATGCCTGGCTAATTTTTTTGAGTTATTGTAGAGATGAGGTCTCACCATGTTGCCCAGGCTAGTTTCGAACCCGTGGGCTCAAGCAATCCTCTCGCCTTGGCCTCCCAAATTGCTGGGATTACAGGCTTGAGCCACTGCGCCCGGCCAAGCCTAGACTTTTTAATGATGATTCTTTTGGTATAGATAGAAGCAGTTGTTTGTTGTTGTTGTTGTTGTTGTTGTTATCGTCTGTAGTCACACTGGGAATCATTTTATGATTCCCTAATGATGGTGAGGAAAATAAATGCAAAGTAAGAAGATAGTTACTAGATTAGAAGGACTGGGGAGGGGTTGCCTTTAAAAATAGTTTTAAAAGTAATCAAGACTTATACATATTGTAATAAAAATAAGAATATTTATAAAGCTTGGAGGGAGGATTTTTCCTAGTTACGAATATTAACTTGAAAATTTATATTTTATAGAAATACATCCATTATTAGGAAAAACCTGTTGTTCTTCACGTCTTTATGATTATATATGATGAATCAGCTGGTTCCAAGTCATCATTTTGAGAGGAAAGGGTATGGGCAAGCTATGAAATCTTGACAAGTTTCTAAAACACTGAGATTAATTTTTTTTTCATTTGTAAATCAGGATATATTAGAAGAATTGATATGCCACATAACGTTTAGCTTGGTCCAGAGTAGATCTTACATACATATGTTTGTTTTTAGTCTCTCTTTAAGTGTCACTTAAAAGGATATAGTATGTAAAACATTAAAAAAATATAGATTCAGGTCTTGATTTTTAAATTACCTATCATTTAATGCGAAATAATGTTCTAACTAAATGATCCAGCCAATGAAAATATCATTATAGACTGCCAAATAGGTGCCATAGAATATCTAGATCATTCAGATATATATTTCATGGTTCTTCGCAAAGAGTTTTTTCAGGTCTCCTTGTTCTAGCATGCATTAAAAAGAAATATTGGAGTAAATCTTCTCCTCTGTTTATCAGTTGGAATTTAAAATATTTTTCTTGGACAACTTCACTTAAACTCTAAGTGTTTTAAACTTTATGTAGAAGCAAAGTTTTGAAAGATTTTCAAGGCCGCTTTTAGATACCAGGTACTTTAAGTTTTGAAAACATAATTGTTCAAGCTTTGAAATTAATATTTTGAATGTGATATAATATTTTGCACTAAAACTAGAGTCTGTCATTAAGACTTGTACTTTCCTACTGATTCTTCTTTAACCTTTGATAACTATTAAGCTCTCACTTTACTCAACCTTAAGTTAGGGAGGACGAAATAGGTATTCATTTATTTAACAAATCAATATTGAACTATATGCTAGGTACTATACTAAGTGCTTGGGATGCAACATTGACAAAGACAGACATGATCATGCCTTTCAGGAACTTATAAAGTAAGTAGTCAAATAAATAATGCAATTACACATTCTCATATGTGCTCTGACAGAAACTGATAGGATGCTGAGAGAATCACTCTGCCTCACATCACATATCACAATCTCTAATTATTTTCTTTATTTATTTACCTATTTATTTTTGTCCTTTCCACTACTGGAGGAGTGTCTGACTTTTTCATAACAATATCCCCTTGGCATAGCACAGTGTCTGGCACAGAGCAGTAAATATTTAACTAGGTGCCTGAAGAAATGAATGCAGAGATGGGACTGGAGAGATAGGGACACGAATATACAGATCTTTGATCTAACTGGGGAGGATTTTAGAATAAATTGCAAAGGGCAGTGCGAAGCAACGAGTTTATTAAGGAGGAACTGAATATAATTTATGTGTTAAGATCACCTTGGCAGCTATCTGAAAAACATTGGAAATGTATAGGAGTGAAAAGGTGAGATCAATAGGACCCTATTGCATCAGTGTAAGCCAGGGAGACTGAGATCCTTTCTAGCTTTGATCATTCTCTGATTGTGTTCTAAAGCTTGCCTATACTTATCAGTCTCCCTCTTGTATTTTTTATATTACCTCATCTTTTTCCTACTTACCATTACTTAAAAAAAAAAGAGTAGACTTTTTGTGGACATGAGAACTTTGAATGCAGTGTCTCAAAATAAAAAACAAAAAAGATAACATACAGACTAGAGGTTACTGAATTTTTGCGACAAATTCCTGTCTTTAGATTTTGTGCATCTGCTAATTTATATTCTTATTTACTGAAGTATTCCCATTTCTCTCTGAAACTTTTCAGTTGCCTGTTTTTTTCATGAGCCTGCCACCTCTATTGTTCCTAGTATGTGATGCATTGTTGGTATGACTGAAGACTCAGAAGTAGAAACTCAGCATATTTTGTATCTTAATTCTTAGGAATTTCATATTTTTTCACATTATCAAGGTCTTATATTAAAGGCAGAAAGCATAAATAATTAATACTTTGGGCTGTTTGTTTTACTCAGGGCTACAGCCTCTAACTCTAGGTAGTCCGTCAGCTTGGCGCAGGGAAATCAGCTCTTTATTATGGCAGAAGTACAACAGCAGCATCTTTGACTAGGAAAAACTGTATTATTACACAGAAGTAAAACCAGAAGAGATATTAAACTTGACTGATTTAAGAATATATAATGGGGCTGGCAGCTGTGGCTCATGCCTGTTATCCCAGCACTTTGGGAGGCAGAGGCAGGAGTATTGCTTGAGCCCAGGAGTTCAAGACCAGCCTGGGCAACATAAGCAAGACCACCTCGCTAAAAAAAAAATTTTTTAAATTTACTGGGTGTGGTGGTATGTGCCTGTACTCCAGCTACTCTAGAGGCTAAGGTGGGAGGATTGCTTGAGTCCAGGAGTTTGAGGCTGTGGTGAGCTATGAATGTGCCACTGTACACCAGCTTGGGCGATAGGGTGTAACCCCCAACACACACACACACACACACACACACACACACACACACACACAAACTCATTTTCTCTCTTTCTCTCTCTGTGTGTGTGTGTGTGTGTGTGTGTGTGTGTATATAATGGTAACTCCTGCTTTTTACTTGGTTTCCTTTGGTTTCTTTCATTTTGGAAGCAGGTAAAGCTAGTTATGTTTGGTAAGCCACCTTCTATAGAGAAGTAAAGTTTCATATTCCTCTAAATATTATAGGCCATTTTAGTTATTACCATAAGTAAAGTAGTTCTAGAAAAAAGAACGGGGTGTTAGGCTTTGCTTCACCTGGTAGTAGAGTTTTATACTATATGGTTAGTGAATAGAATTTGCTAATTGCTTTTGTTCAACTTAAGACTGGAAATTAATATGTATAAGTACACTTTTAAATGATGTAGAGAGAAATGAAAAGTCAAATAGAGAATGATGGTAAATAATGAGTAAGGGCAGTTGCAAGACCACTTACATAAGATGGGCATGGGCATAATAAAGCAATTTGATTAGCAGGTATTCAGAAGCAGAACAAAACACCTTTCTAAGTGGCCAGAAAAATGATTGAATAGCCACTGACCAACCCTTTATTCTATATAAATACATAACAGATCTTTCCTGGTAATCTCTTCTTATTTTCTTCTTTAGTTCTTTAGGGATAAATAGACCTGGTTTGAGTATTGAATTAGGAAATTAATTGCTAATTATATTTTTTTGTTAAAATGTGAATAGAGATTGCTTGTTAACTGAGAGGGCTAGAAATAATAGAGGCAATTAAATTAGGAACTTTGACTGCTGAGAGGGCCTAACAAACTGTCAAGTATTATTTTCTCCAGTAACTACCTCTGTCAGAATGATTCTTATGAAGAATAAACTAATCAAGTTGATCATGACTTCTGAAGGATAGAGTAAAAGTAAAAGAAGTCAGAGGAGAACAGTATATTATACTTTTTTTCATTTTGAACCAGTTAAGGGTAGTTTTGGTCTTTAACCTACAGATCTTATCTTTCACTACTGTAGCCCAAGAATATTCCCAGATCAAGAATTGGAGTTTCTAGTTAGCCTAACGTTACATATTTAGCAGCTTTGGGTTAAGCAGTTTTTTTCCCCCTATAATCCCAGCACTTTGAGAGGCTGAAGTGAGCAATTTTTTTTTTTTTTTTTTTTTTGAGTTGGAGTCTCACTCTGTCACCCAGACCCGAGTGCAGTGGCCGCTCCCGACCACTGCAGCCTCGACCTGCTGGGCTCCGATGATCCTTCCGCCTCAGCCTTCCAAGTAGCTGGAACTACAGGCGCACACTACCACGCCCGGCTAATTTTTTGATTTATTGTGGAGATGAGGTCTTACCAAGTTGCCCAGGCGGGTCTCAAACCCGCGGGGTCGGGCAATCCACTCATCTCAGCCTCCCAAAGCGCAGGATTACAGGCTGAGACACCGAGCCCAGCTAGCAATATTTTTATAATTAATATTTAGCCTTGTGTCCAGCTCACTAAGTCAGAGGATAGAAGACTAGATGAGCCTAGTTTGTTATAGATTATATAAAATTTCCCATTGAAACATGAGATTTATTAATATAAATAAAAGGAAATATTATTGATATGTATATAGTTGTTTGTTGGCAAGAATGATTTTCTAATAAAAGCAGCCCTAAGAACTTCCTTTATTTCAGATTCAGTGAAAATAATTGCGAAGTTCTTGCGCTGGTATAGTAGAAAGAGCAAACATTCTGCAAGGGAGAAAGCTTGGGTTTTGTGTCTCTTTCTATAATGGGAACTTGGGAAAATTTCATTACCTCATTTTCTTTTGTAAAGTGGAATTTTATAGTACCTACATCACAAGATTTTATTGAAGATCAGAGGCTACATACAAGCCCAAGCACACTCACATAAGCATACATACATGAAACTTTTAAGACTTTGAAATGTTATAGCAAATAATATAATTAATAATAATTCGATTATGTTTTTCAAGCAATAGAGGGCAACAGGAAGGGCTCAGGTGAACTATAACAACACTTCCCATTCAGAATTTGTTATTCTTAATGGGTAGACATTTATTTTTATGCTTTCTATGAATAAAGGGATTAATTCCATAAACAACTGAATATAAGACATTAGAGGAAGGTTTATTCTTTACAGTGACCTTAAAGATATTTCATGGCTCCCTTCCAACCTCTTCTTTTGCCATATTGGCCCTCTGATAGTTCCTAAACAAACCAATTGCTTTGTATTCCTCTAAGCTTTTTTTTCCACTGCCTTTCATTAATATTTATAATGGAGACCATGTCTGACTTATTTACTATGGTTTCTTCAGTGTCTGGCACATAATAGATGCTTAACAAATATTTGTGAATGAATGCTAAATACTTTCAAGTGTTTGGGACAGGATATGCAAACTTTTTTGTAATGGGCAAGATAGTAAATAATTTTAGGTAATCCCTTTTGCAGTTAGTTACTCAACTCTGCCAGCTGCAGCACAAAAGCAGTCATAGACAACATGTAAATCAGTATGACTGTGTTCCAGTAAAACTTTATTTGTAGATACTGAAATTTAAATTTCATATAATTTTCATGTGTCACAAAATATTACTTTGATTTTTTTCAACCATTTAAAAATGTAAAAAAGCTATTGCTCAGGGGCTGTGTGCCAAAAAGCTGCAGACTGGATTTGACCCGTAGGCCATGGTTTGCTTGTCCCTTGGACATTGTGTAGGTTGCACCTCTCCCCCAACTAGAAATATATTATATTTTAAAATGTTATTTGGAAGATTGGGAACTTTTTTTTTTTTTTTGAGTTGGAGTCTCACTCAGTCGCCCAGATTAGAGTGCAGTGGCCGCTCCCCGCAGCCTCGCCTGCTTGGCTCCGGCGATCCTTCCGCCTCAGCCTTCCGAGTAACTGGAATTACAGGCGCGCGCTACCATGCCCGGCCGATTTTTTGATTTATTGTAGAGATGAGGTCTTGCTGCCCAGGCGGGTCTCGAACCCGTGGGCTCAGGCAATCCACTCACCTCAGCCTCCCAAAGGCGCGGGATTACAGGCTGAGCCATTGAGCCCGGCGCTTGGGAACTTTTTAAAAAATAGAATCATTATCATATGTGTTAAGTTCCCAAACCAATCCACAAGCCCTGTTTTGCCTCCAGTGTTGTACTCCAGCAGTGCTTTTACCCCCAGTAGTAACAACGTCTCTGAGGGAAAATAGATTTAGTATTTTTTTCCTCGACCAGAAGAAACACAGAAGATTCTCCCCAACACTATCAATTTCCTTATTCCTTGATCTCTCTTCCACCAACTGGGCTTTGCACCCTAAGAAGTACTCTGCTTCTAGGGATTCTTGTAGGGTGATTGATAACAAGACTAAAAAGAGCTTTGTATATGAGGAGGGTATGGGAGTAGAAAATGGAGAGAGAAAAACTTTTTTTTCAACCCGAAGGTTAATTTTTTTCAACCTGCAGGTAATTTTTTTTCAACCTGCAGGTTACAGCCTGTGGAGGATTATGAAATCTATGTAGACGGTCACCACTAACAAAAAAGAAATAAATAAAATGTAAAATTTTAGAATGAATCACGCATAGTAAAGGATAATATTGTTTTGTGAAACTTCAGTTATATGTGTGATTATATGTGTATAAGTACTGGGTCACAATGGAAAATGTATTTCTTATTGTGGTTTGTGGTCAGAAAAGTCTGAAAGCCTATGTTTTAAGGGTTTGGGACACTGATCCTGAGATTTTTTTCCCCCTTTATTGTATAGGCGAGGCACGTGAAAAATACAAAGGAAGCCTCTGGATTGCTTGCTGCAGTGTACTTCTGGTACTGATCTATCAGCTTTATGGGTAGTTAACTGTTTTACAGTTGAGAAGACGAGATCATACATCTAATAAGTCTCACAACTGAGAATCAAAGAGAAGCTCACATTATTTTTAGAATATGTTCTTCCATTATATTATGTTGTTTTCCTTTTAGGGAAAGAAGCCATCTCTGACTTCCTTTGTGTTTAAGAATATAAAGATCACTCCAGTTGGTGGCAGCTCACCAGATTTCCTGAGACAAGGCATTGGCTTTAGTGATAGGGCAGGGCCATGGGAAAGTCGTGAAGAAAGTGATTAGGAACTCTATGTGCAGAATTACACAATGTGTAAGAGAGTAGGGATTTTGCCTTTACTTCCCCCCCCCCCGCACCATGTTACTATCTCTGTCCTTCATACCTTACCACCAGTTGGGCTCTTAACTCATGCTAGAAATAGCAAGGAATTGAGGATGAAGTTTATTGAGGAAGAGTAATGTAGTCATGTCTTTAGCTGAAAGGGGAATGAGGAGGGAAACCCAAGTAGCTGGGCCACCTGGCCACCCAGATGGTTTGGCTGTTCCCAGGTGGCAATTTACAAGTGGGTGTAGGTAAAACAGGGCCTGCTATTAATTGTGTTAGAAGCAGAAATCTTGGCTTTGGAGACTGGTAACTTTGACATGTTAATTGAAAATAATTCTTTTTAAAGTTATATTAAGGGAAAGTCTGTCTTAAGCAACACTTTGTTAGTCCAGAGTCAGTTACTCATTTTAAGTACTTAAAAATTACAATGCACGTTTTTAGGAGATTTCTGTTTTTCTTATGTATTGAGTTAGCAAATATGATGAAAAAAAACTAATTTATGCTGATTCTGATCTTTAACTTGATTTGGAGTTGTGTGGGGGAAGAAAAAGTTTATGGGAAGGGTATGGTTCTTTACTAGAAAAGTAACAAAATCATAGCAGACAGATGCCTGGCTAATTGAAGGGAAAGATGAGAGACCCGTGTAAAATGTGTTCATCTTTCCCAGGGATAGGGTTTTTGGTTTTGCAACAGAAATTACTGATCCATGTGGAGTGAGTTTCAGCTATATGGTAGTTTCTGGAGTCTGAGCCTTAGACTTATTTTGGATTTTCAAATTTGGGCTGCTCAACTGGTATACTGCCAGTATTCCAAAATCCAAAAAACACCTGAAATCCAAAACACTTTGCGTTTTGGATAAGGGTTACTCAGCTTACATTTCTAGTTGAGAGCACGTCAGACCCTTGTTTCCAATGTGAGATAAAGAGGGAGTGAGTGTCTTAGGGGAATAACTGAAATTTCCAAAAGTGTATCTATCTTGTTTTATTTTCTCAGCATCTGAATGACAATATTTCTGGGAACTTATCTTCAATTTATTAATGTGTTATAGTTTTCTAAGTGATTTCACATCTTTTCTATTTGATCCTGTTTGAAATAAGTTCTGTGTTTTGTTTGTTTTAACCCAACCTCTGAGATAATATAATCTGCTTGAAGTCAGTAATCAAGTTTAATGTTCTTTTGTAGAAGTAAAAAATGCTTACTGGCTTTTACAGTCCTCTGCTATCAACCTCCCTTAATGGGGGAAATGTTTGCAGTGATTTCGAGTTGGTTGCTTTGCAGATAATCTTTGAGAAACCCATGTTTAAGAGGCCCATGTTTAGAGCTTGAGAAGCCGGAAGTAACAATACAGCAATAGAAAGCACCAAAGTGAGCTCTAGGGCAGATGTTGTTTTGCTCTTCTTGGCTAACTCGATGGCACCCTTAAATCCACATGTGTTAATTGTTGCCTGAAGGAAATTTGTAGGTAAATCCTGCAGCAGAAGTGCTTTTCTCAGTCACTTTTGCTTTTGATTAAGAACATTTAAAATTGTTTCTCAATGGGCCATATTTAGATCATCATTACACATATGATCTCATTACACATGTCCCAGAACTTTACATTATTTTTAAACAGTATTACATATCTTTGGTCAAAATTGGAACTGGTAAGTTATGTCACAGCCCAACCATCATGCATAACAATAGTACTACTAATGATTACCATTTGTTAAAACTGCCATTAACAACCACCACTTATAGCATGCTCTGCACTAAGTGCTTTTAAGTTTGAGTGTTAATGTGGTGACTAGCCTCACAAGATAAACATTGCTCAGTGATTAGCTTAGGTGAAAAGCCTTGAAGCCAGATTGCCTGGTCTTCATCTGAAACATAGAGATAATAGGATACTACTTTATAAAGTTGTTTTAAAGTATAAAGTGAGTTGATATATGTTATATAGATATGTTATATTATACATATTGATATATGTTAAGTGCTTTGACACAGTGACTTGCTTAAGACTGTGGTCACTAAGTAGCCGAGCCTAGGTAACTTAGCCTAACCCAACCTTGGTCTGCGAAACTTAAATCCATTCTGTTTATTGAGTCAGAACTTCTAAAACGTATACAAAATGTGAGTTACCAATTCTAGGGCGTTGTGACATTTTTCCCCCATTCTGCCAAGGTTCTGTACCCCTACCCTCACTCTAGCAGAAGCTGCTATTGCTGGCACTCCTTGAAACCTATGATGTAATGAAAAATGCTGAGTTATTTAATTAAGGTGTTGATGGTCTACTATGGTTCTTGTGGCTGATACAGCAGATCTTTCTCCACCTGTGAAATGAAAGTACACCTGATCCTCAAACAGCGTGGGGGTTAGGGGTGCCAGCCTTCTGCGCAGTTGAAAATTCACCCATAACTTTTTAATCCTTCAGAATTTAATTACTAATAGCCTACTGTTTACAGGAAACCTTACCAATAATATTAATAGTAAACACATACTTTGTATGTTTTATGTAATATACATGTATATATTATTATGTTATATTGTATTTGTATAAGGAAGCTAGAGAAAATAAAATGTTATTAAGAAAATCATAAGGAAGAGAAAATATATTTACTGTTCATTAAGTGGAAGCAGATCATCATAAAGGTCTTCATTCTTGTCATCTTCACATTGAGTTGACTGAAGAGGAGGAGGATGAAGAGAAGGGGTTGGTCTTGCTATTACAGGTGGCAGAGGTGGAAGAACATCCACATCTAAGTGAACCTGCATAGTTCAAACACTTACTGTTCGAGGGTCAGCTGTAATTGTTTGTTCACTGCTGCTTAAAGATTGAAAAGCAGAAGTTGTACTTTTTGGATATACGGTGAGCTGGAATCAAAACTAGGTCAGAATTCGTTTGCTCTGATCACCACTTGATTAGTGAATCAAATGTTCAAAGTAAATGCATATTCTTAAAGTGATTATACCTTGACTCAGAGAAGTTGAACTGATTGAATTTGTTGATGTAGAAGAAAAGAAATTATGTGTTTTTGACTTATATTTAGAAAGTAATTTAATGATAGTGGTCTTTAGTTGCCTACTTTAAGCCCGTTATCTATGCTAGAGGCGTGGGAGGGGTGAGGAAGACTGTATTAGATAAGCCTGAATAGTTCTGGCATTAGGATATGTGGTTGCCTTCCTCATGTTCATATTAAGACACATTGATTAAAACACGTACTTTATTTTTCCAAGGACCTCAATTTTCTGTTACTGTAACTTTTAAACTATTCAGTTGCTAGCAGAAACTGAAATATGATGAAGAGAATAGGAAGAAAAGGAACTTCTTTATTTTTGTGTTTTGTTGGACTAGGAAGTATGACTAAACGGTGGCAAATGAGTAGTGGAGACAGTTAGTAAATCCACGGGGATTTGATTTGAATTTAACTCATTGAATTTATAGAAAAACCGATATTGTCAAGCCTATAATCCATTTAGTTGCAGTTTTTCATTATAATTAAGCAATCCATTTAGTTGTTGAAATCAGTCTCCTATTAAGGGATACCTACTGTGTGTTTCTTAGTGGGCCAGGTGCTATGGCACTTACAAAAGAAGTATAAAGTCTTTGTCTAAGAACTAGTCACTCTGGCATGATAAACCCTACTGCTATGAAATACATATTCTGAAACTGAAAATGCAGTGTAAAAGCATTTGATGCATTAATGACTTTTTTTTGGAGACATAAAAGGGATACCTTTCAAATTTACCAGATAAGGGATGCATTTAAATTTCTTGATCTGGTCTTTTTGAGTCCTTGGCCTTGTTTCTTCCTAAGTTTATTGCTGTTAAAATAAAAGCACTACTAAGGTAGAGATTGTGGCTTTCATGTTTATCACTATAATCCTAGTGTCCAGTTCTCAGTAAATATTTGTTGAATAAATTAATGTGAAAGAGTCTGCCCTTTTCTTTTCACTGCCCAATTTCTTGAAATGACTCCACATCTGCACCTGGCTCCATTTCCGTACTTCTCTTCTCTCTTTAATCCACTATTAATATGAAGTGGCATAATTCACTCAAAGATTAATGATTTTCTGATTGCCTAATCTAAAGGATTCTTGTTAACTATGTTTGGTTATGACCTGATTTTTCTGTGAGTTTGATGCTATTGTCATCTTGCTCCTTCTTAAAATTCTTTTGTCCCTTTACTTTCCCAGTTGTATAGTCCCTTACAACCTCAATATTCATTCTGCCAATCTTTTTTGTGTTGCTATTTCTCAGAAGTTAATCCTTATGGAATTTTACTCTACGTACCCTTCTCTGTTGAAGTAATCCCGTCTCATCTTTAGTTTTTAACTAAATATTGAAGATGTCTAGAGTTATATCACTGATTCTCATCTTCCTCTTGAGCTCCCGACTTATTTATTAGTTATCCAGTCAGCATTAAGTATATGTCAGGACTGGGATTATGGAGATGAATAAAACACAGTCTTTACTTCATAACAGAGGTGTCCAACCTTTTGGCTTTGAGTAAAGAAGAATTGTCTTACAGTTAATGTGTAAACATAATAAGACTTCTCAAGGTGCTTATCAGAAATGTTTGTTTTAAAATGATGTTAAAAGATTTTATGGGGCTGCATTACTACCTGTCCTGAGCCACATGTGGACCTCAGGCTGCAGGTTGGACATGTCTGCCTGCCCTAGAAGATTCACAACCCCGTTGAAGGAGAATGATTAGTAAACTAGCAATTATGCAGTATATCGTATCTATATTAGAATGCCTTGGGATTGCAGAAGAAGATGGCCAAGTTTAGTTTGGAGGAGGTCAGGTAATGTTTTCCTACAATGAAGCTTGAGGTGATCGTAAATGATAAGGAGTTCACCAGGTAAATAAAGTGGAGGAGTATTTTATGTTGTCCCTGGCAAGCCTGATAAGTGTGCTCCCTGGTGGTGAGACAGCATGGACAGGTTCCCCAATGCCTGAGGACTTTTAACCTCAGGCAGAGAGCCCAGAGGAGTCAAGTGTCATGGACAACACAATGGTATCTAGCATTAAATCCAGAGAAAAGTGACTGTGAAAGCAGGAGAGTTAATAATAAGATTCATTTCTATTCACTCAAAGCAATGTAAGGGAATGATTTAGGCTAAACTAGGGCTCTGAAAGTAGTGTGTTCTGGATTGCCCTTTTCTGTGATATCTGTTGTGTATTACACTAGTGGTTATGTTAGATTAAAGCAGTACTTATTAGGCTTTACTGTGCATGTGAATGGCATACATATGAAAGATTTTGACTTGGGATGTCTGGAGTGGGACCTGAGATTCAGCATTTCTAACAGGTTCCCATTGATGTCATGCTTTTGGTTCAGAAACCATACTTTTAAAAGATGAAAGGAGCTAAGATGTCTAGATAAATGCAGAAGAAACAGTTTATATGGGCACATGAATAATTGTTACATGTTTGAGGAACTTGGATTAGTTCAGGAGACCGAGATCGTGAGGCATCGTATATGGGGCAGGGAGCAGTGATGAAGGATGAGTCTGCAGAGGTGGGTAGGGGTCAGATCATGAAGGACTTGATTTGCAAAGTAGAGCTAATTTCATGCTGAAGGCTGTGAAAGGGCCATTTTGAGCAGAAAAGTACTATCATCAGTTAGTGCTGTAAAATAAAGTGATGAGTTAAATGAGTTATCATGTTGAGTTCAAAGTATGCGTGGCTCATTTTAATAGGAATATCACATAATAAATAAGTAAGTAGGTGAGGTAGATCTAAGCTAGAGAGATTTGTGTATTCAGCCAATAGATACATAGGCATGAAATCCACTAGGCAGAATAAAGAATGAAAAGAGAACCAAAAGAGCTAACTCTGGGAATACTAACATTTTCAGGGCAGGGAAAGAAGATGAGGAAGAGCTTGTGAAGAAGACTGAGATATGGCCAGAAAGGCCATATAGTTTCATTGTAAGAAATGTAGATGGAGGGAATAGTCAACAAGGTCAGATAAAATAAGATAGAGCGTGAAAAGTGATCACTAGATTTGTCAGTTGTAACTTAGCAAGAGACGTTCAGTGAAGTGGTGGAGACAAAAACTATGTTGTAGATAGTTAAAAGTAGATGAGGACATGGTTTCAGCCATGGTTTATTACCTTTCAAGTGTTGGCTGTGAAGGGATGTAAAGTAGTGGGGAAGAAAACTAGGGTCGAGATGTTTATGTGCTTGAGAGGTAGGTTCAGGAGAGAGCTTACAGAAAGGGGAAAATTAAAATTGAAGCCATTTAGAGTCAGAAACTTGGCTGCTACCTTCAACATGTTCTTACTGTACTTCTAAATTTAGGCAATTACTAAGTCCTGTCCATTTGACTGTATGAATATTTCTTGAATCTTTTCTTCTTCATTCCCATCACCAGTGTGTCAGTTCCACCCTTACCATCCTTTTGTCTGGATTATTAAGTGGACCTGTTCCTTCCCTACTCCACAGACAAAGCAAACAAAAAAGTACCATGGAAAAAGAAAACTGGTCTTCCACTTTCTTTGCTAGAAACTGTGATTACTGAAACTAAGGGATCTATCATGAATGTACAAATCTGACCCTGACCGTCAACTTCTTAAACCCCCTCCCTGACTTCTTGTCACCTACAAATAATGGTCAGACTTTTTAGTATAATACACCTCCTGGGATTATTCTTTTCCAGCTTTATTTCCTGCCAGTCATTGCCTCCCACTTTGATCCTGTAATGCTGGAAAAACTTCTAATCTCTCTTCTTCCCCTCCCCCCCACATACTTGTGCCTCAGTACTCCCCCCGTTTTGTACTTCCTGCAGTTTCTGTGGCACCCCTCTCTCTGTATCTCACTTCTTCCCTAGCAAGTTGTTAGGGGCTCCTTTTTGTGTAAGCACCTCATTTATTTGCATGTTGATATCCTGTCTACATTTATTGACATTTTCTCTGGTTTACTGTCTTCGTATTCAGTCTATAGGTGTTTTTCTAATTCGTCTCTATATCCTCTGTGCTTGGTTCAGTGCTGGTGGAGTTGGTGCTTAGTTCATGTTCATTGAGATATGAAAATAATTAACGCATGGAGTGGCATTTGACTGGACCTTGGAAGAATGGTAGGATTTCATCAGGTTCCCTTTGATGGGGAAGATTTTGTGCAGAGTGGCTAGCATATGCAAGAGCGTTGAGGCAGTAAGTATGATAATATTTATAGATATGCTGAATACTTTTTTTAGACAGGAAAGAAGAGGTAGAAAATGTAATGGCACATAGGGTTAGAAAAATAAGTTGGATACATATAAAATGGAGCTTTGGATGCCATGTTTTGAGGTTTTTCTCTCCTTTTTTTCCCCTGTAACAATGGGCATCCCTTGTGTATTGTTAAAGTGGGAAGTAGCACTAACTCTTGAATTTTGAGGAAATGCTCTATATCGACTGAAAGGATGGGATGTGGATAATCTGGTTTCTTTCATGCAAGGTTTTAGTAATTCCTGCTTTTTGTTTTTGTTTTTTTTAAGTTCCCTTCCTAAGAATTATAAGATGTTTTGTTGTTGTTTTTTTAGTTCCCTTCCTAAAGATTATAAGATGTTGGTTGCCCTTTTTGGATATGTAAGTACATTCTGTTACTGCTTTTTCATATCTTTAAAAATAATCCTTGATGATTTCTAGATGTTTTTCCTTAGAGATAATCATTTAATAAGGTATTTTGCATTATTTTTCCTTTAATATTAGAAAATATTCTAATATTCACCTACTTTTACACCCCTTAGAGAACTTCCTAAATTTGCTCCCTTTTGGCTTGGTAACTTGTTAAAAATCTGTAAATCTAGAAGTGTAGCTATACATATGATATTTCAGGTTATTTGTAAAAGTGGTGAAATTGATTTTGCATCATTCATAAGGGAGACTGTCTATTCTTCCTTGCCTTTTGCTTATTCTCTTAAGTCAATATCCAGTTTGTCATTGCAAGACCCTTGCAGTGTGTGGGTGTGGTTAAATGTGATATTGTGAAGCTGTGGAAGGAAATCTATGGATTTAATGTGTTTGGGGAACTATTAGGCAAGATTAGCTTAAAGAGGGAAATAGCATATAGGGTAAAGCCATTCAGAATGGATATGCCTTCTATTTTGTTGCTGTAGAGAAAACAGAAAGCTGTGGCCTATGCTTATGCTCTAGTTGAAGAGAGAATGCTATATATAAATCAACAGTAAATGTTACAATATAGTTTATATTTAAATGCTAAATTGCATGAGAAACCAGCTGAATACCAGCTGAGTAACTAAAAAATCCAGGACAAAGAAAAATCAAGAGGCAGAGTAGCCTGGAAAGCTTCATGGAGGAAATGGGACTTCAGTGAACCTTGAAAGATGAGTTAAAATTTAGATAGTTGGGGAAAGTGGTTATGGTGGGGTGTGAGAGGTTGGGGAAGTGAATGTAGGTGCATGAATGAACTAAAATAGGGTGGGACAAGGAGAATGTTGTATTTGCAGGGTAGGGATTAGAATTGGCATAGGAGATAAGATTGACAGGGTAAGTAAATTACTGCCAGGTTATGTAGGACCTTGCATGTGAGAGTAAAGAGTTGAGGCCTTTCATGTCAGAGTAAAGAGCTGGTAAGGTGCTTGGGGGTATATGCAGGGGTATGTGGGATGTGAGGGTGCATGGGGGTTGTGAGAGGATAGAATATAGGGAATGTGAAGGTGTATGGGATGTGTAAGAGGAAGGTGTGTGGGAGGTGTGAGGGTATGTGTGAAGTTTGTGAGAGGAGGGTGTGGTGGTGAGGTGATAGGGTCTTAGTGTGAGTGTATTCTCTTAAGCAAGAAAAATTTTTTTTTTTCAGTAAAGTGAAAGAAGTCTGAAGTATAAGAAAACCTTCACTATTCAGAAATGCCTATTAGTCATTGGGGTACTCTCATGGAGCATATCAAATTAAGTATTGGCTTATTTCTTTCTCCCTTTAATCTTCTACTTGGTCATCTTTTTATTAAATTAATCAAAATGCTACTTTAAATCTGAAATACTTCTACAAATCTGCTCTTTTTTGAATTGATCTTTAGGTAAAATATGCCTTGACAGAACGCTGAATTTAACATGACACTTCTGATTTTTCTGATTAGGGTGTTTGAGTCTTGAGAGCAGTTGTCATGTTTTGTACAATTCTTTGACTTGTCCAGTAGTACCCTGTGGGCTGCCCAGTATGGAGTTGAACTAAATATTGGATAGTTATGTTTTAACCCTTACAACTTTAGGCCTGATAACCTATAAAGTCACTATGCAGTGCCTCTGAATATCTTAGATAATATCATGAGTCTTTTAGCTGCAAGAACTGTTTACCCTGATTTATCTCATTTCATTCTCCTGTTTAATCCACTGACTGTATCGTGAAGACGACCCCATTTTTCCTTCTTTCCTTTTAATGAGTTTCCTTTTTCATTACTTCTCAGTACAGACTGCTTTCTGCATATGTGCCATTCTTTTCCCTGAGTACCCTCTTCCTTCTTTATATACTTCTTTTTATACTTTCCAAATATAGCTAGAATCTTTTTCATACACTGCTTCTTCTATGAAGCCTTTTCTAATTAATCTTTTTTATCCCTTCTAGTCTTTCTTCACATTCTTCATGTACTTTGTTGACAATAAGCACACAAATTATTTTCAATAATTTCTTCATTTTTGATATGCTTGATATTCAAAATGGATTGCAGATTCTTCAAGGGCAGAAAAAGACTTTCTGTTTCTTTTGGTGTGTTTCCAAAATGTTTTGCATATTGTGAGTATTTAGATATGGTTATTGTCTGAAGCTGAGTCTCCTCTCCCATTCCCAGAGCTCATGTGTGGAAAGGTGCCTCCTTTGCTGTGTTGAAAGTCCTCTGATTTCTCTCTCTCTCTCTCTCTCTCTCTCTCTCTCTCTCTCTCTCTCTCACACACACACACACACACACACACATAATGTATGTATATATATTTTAATAATTAAAAATTTGCTAGGAAGAAAATTTTTTTCCTTTCCTTTTGGTCAGTGTTGAGGAAATGCCAGTTAGCTGCTATGTTATTGCTGGTTAATTAATTGTTGAATAAGTCTTATTCTGCACTTTCTCCCTGCTAATCATTTTTTAAAAATTTTAATACCTAAATTATAAAGGCCTGAAGGGGAACATTAAGAAATATTTTAGTCTACTTTTTAGGTCATAGTTTTATTTAAATAAAATTTATAGAATATCTAGCCTAGATGCATCTGCATTTATGTGTATATGAAGTATCTAGTTATTGCATCTGCATTTATGTGTATATGAAGTATCTAGTTATTGCATCTGCATTTATGTGTATATGAAGTATCTAGTTATAAATACATTTTTGCATCAGATTTATCAATATTTTGTGAGGAAAAAAACAAAGTAAAAAACTGCTATTTGCTTTAAGTCCTGGCAAACAAATGTGTAGAATGGCTGCTCTTATGCTTTATACTGCCTTTTCAGTTTCAATGGAGTTGAGCAGATATATATTGGAAAAACTCATTATATAAATATTATGAGGACTAAGTCCCTTAGCCATCTGTCAAGATTTCATTTTAAAGACAACTTGCCTTTTGCTTTTTGGGGGTCACCTAGAGAGTTGTTTAAATTGTCATCTTCTTGCTCAACAAATTGACATCTTATTAATTTTTCTGCTCCTTATTGTTTCTTTCTCCCATTTGCATTCCTTATTGATTTTGTTTGTTCATGGGTCTTTGGCCTGAGTGGGAGAAAAATAATATGTTGAGTGCCTACTGTATTAGAAACTCTTATTTGTGAAGGTTGCTTACTCTCTGATGCAAGTTATTTTACCTAATGGAGTAGCAGACCTGATCACATACTTTCTATTTCCTTCTCTGAATTAGCATTGAAAACATAAAGTCTGTGGTTTGATACGTATTCTACCACAGTGAAATTTTAATGATCAATCTCTAGCTTCTTAAATTTATCCTACCTATCAGTTTTGCATCTACCAAAAAGAAGTCAGACATTATTTTTTCCATATTAAACACATTTTATGTAAAGATTGGTTAAAAGTAAACCGTACCTTGAGGTAGAAAGCTTCTTGCTATGTCTTAATGGAAAGTTTATTTCATGGTTGTTCAACATGTTATTTAGTTGACTTAAAGCAATGATTGAAAGAACAGTCAAAAAAACAAAAAAATAAAGCAGTGATTGCCTACATTGTGTTGTGCTTCATATTTTTGAAGAATTGTTCAACAGATACCGCTTTCTTTCTCCTTTTTCCAGTCTAAAGCTACGGACTGCCATGGTTTTTTATCTGATGTTTTTGTTTATTGCTGCCACTTCTACAAATTCAAGAACATTGTCTTTGATGCATTTCTTGGCTCACACAATTTAAAAAGTATTGATTTGGTATCTTCCTTTGGTATAAGTCCTACTATATGATTATGGCAGAAGTTCATAGTTTCTAAGTCATCTAGATTTGAGTAGGGTTTGTGGTAGATGCTAAATGCATCCTTTTTGAAAATTGTAATTTTTTTCCTTAATAACGTATCTTCTAACTACCAACATCTTATATGCATTGATTTTAATATACAGATATTTTAGCTATAGTAGTTTTACTTGTCTTTCTGTAGTTTCTGGGATTTTCTTTTTTCCTTTGTTAAACATAGCCATTATTTTACCTTCTTGGAGGCACTTTTTAAGTACACAGGAAAACCCAATAAAAAAAGTTTCAAAGAATAATTTTTAGGTACAGGATAGGACTATTTCTAGGGTTGGCAGAGTGTGCCCATTTGTTTGACAGCTGACTTTGGAGACATTTGTTGTAGCTTATGGTTTCTTTGAAATGCACACTTATATTATTTGTGATGAAACATTGTTTTGGATTTTTTTAATTGAATGGACTAATTGATAGAGCTTTGAGGAGATGATTGGACAGATAGAGTGGGTATGTTTTAAGAAGACTTCATATGGCATGTGTTATAATGAGAGCATTGGACCAATAAAACTTAGGATGACAGAGTTTCTAGAGCAGTACTGCAAAAGAAATACAATGCGAGCCACAAATGTGAGCCAGAAAATGAAATTTTAGGTCTCCTAGTGGCTACATTAAAATTTTTTATGTGAAGTTCATTTTAATACTATATTTTATTTAATACTGTATACTAATGATATCATTTTAACATGTAATCAATATAAAAATTTTGAGTGAGGCCTTTTTTTGTACTAAGACTTTGAAGTTCATTGTGTGTTTTACAATTATGATACATCTCAATTCAAATTAGCTACATTTCTGTGACTTAATAATCATGCGTAGATAGTGGTTACTGTTTTGGATAGCTGAAGTCTAGAGAATTTGGTGAAATTGTGATGATGCCAAGAAATTGGGTAAAGCATAAGAGGAGCAAACATGAATTTCTAGGAAAGACTTTGTGATGGAAATTTTATATGAGACAGTATCTATAGAGGTTTGGGAGAGTATCAGAATCTGGTGTGAGACAGAGCTTTGGTAGATGATGGCAAGGCTATTTGGAAGATAAGAACAGCAGAGATTCAAAAGAAGATGAAAATAGGAACTGGCAGGAACTTGACAATGATCAATATTCTATAAGACCAAAATAATTGATTATCGTTTTAAGGAAACATCTTTCCCAACCAAGGACTTTTTAGCCTAGGCTATGTCATTACATAGTATGGAGGAAAGAGGTGGTTATCTATAATGACACCCAAGAGAAACCATTGAGATCAGCAGATAAAACTGATTGCAGAGGAATGATGTGGATAGCAGGGAGATGCAGAGGGTGATCTATGCTAATACAGTAGAGGGGAAGAGGCAGAGGTAAATGATTGATTTTTATGAAGTAAGAACCGGACAAAGTTCTTGGTGACCTAAGAGCAAATGAAAGATTATGCAGAATACTGTATTAGAATTTATTGCTTGGATAGTGAATAAGAGGACCTAGTAATAGGAACATTGGCCATAATGTAATATATGTGTGGTTAAGAGCTCGTGCTCTTAATTTTAGTCCAGTTCTGACCTGACCACTTAACATATTATTCCTTGGCAAGTTACAATCATCCAAGTCTCAATTTCTTCATCCCTAAAATGGGCAGAAGTAATATCTACTTCATAAAATTATATGAATTCATTCTATACATGTAGTGACCTTTACTGGTATTACACATCTTCCTGTTATTCCTCTTAGTCTGATATATCTAGAGGGGGAGAAAGTTACCATCATGTTTTCTTGGAATATGTGTTCCTAGAAATGTTGCTCCTTAAAGAAGTTTTCAGAGTATACCTTGGTGAAACCTTGATTAGTAGGTGATGATTCTTTACACATAATTTCTATTAGGTGAAGAAAGAACTTTCTATGTATTGTTTTGTGATTGGTATTGATAATGAAAATGAGAACAGAAGTCTGGGGTTGAGTCTTACCTCAGCCTTATACTGACCTAGTAATTACTCCATCTCTCTGGGAATCGGTTGGGATTGAATTGAATGTTCAATTCTGTGGTGTGAGAACCTCCCAGCATTAGAATCACTTTGGGTACTGGATAAACTTGCAGATTCTTGGGCTTTGCTTTAAACCTACTGATTAATCCCTGCTTGTAGAGCTAAGGAAGTTTTATTTAGCACTCAAGTATGGGTTTTGTATATCACATACAGTTGGAGAACCACTAGGAAAGATGATTCTAAGATCTGGTTTGGTCCAAGTATGAATCTACTCATTGTATTATAAGTCTAGAGTGGGAGTTGGGTAGGAATAATGAAACTCCTGTTTACCCTGTAGGATTGTTGTGGGAATTAAATAAGATATTTTTAAGGTTTTAAAAATAGATTTAAGTAAAAAGATATGTACATTTTAGACTCATGTGGATTATAGTGTCTCGGGACAGTGACTCTTTTCTGTACTAGATGAGTCTTGGTGAATCATAAATTTTATTCGGTAGTTTTTGATGCCATATTTCTTACCTATAAAATTGTGAGTTTTTTTCCTCTCTCATCCCCATTTTTACCTTTTATTAGTTGCATAGAGGCTAAGTATGATTATAAACATTCAAATCAGTTATGTATATTTTGCAACCCCCTCGGGTCTCCTCTCACCACTATGGGAGCTTTTCTGTCTTCTCAATAAATCCTGCGTTCTAATTTTTAAATTTAGAGGTTTATGTGTGTCAATATATATTTTTTTTCACAATCTCTGTGACGTTTAATTGTTTAAAGTACATTGTGCTACTTAAGGATTATCTGTAGTCTACCTTTAATACTCTTTTTCTATCAATCAACACTTTTTGCCCTCAAACAAACAAAAACCAAACCCAGAACAAAAAGCCACCCTACCATGAGAATACTCTCTGGGGATAAAATATAATTCCCCATTTTCTCCATTTCCAGAGATGGCAGACTGTTATTGAGCACTATATTTTGTGTTAGTTACAGTACTTCATGCTTAAAACTATTCTTTTTAATATTATACATAAGTTAATAGATTCTCTTTTTAGTTCCTTCTAGAAATAAATAAAAGCAAAACAAAACAAAAACAACTTATTAAAAATTCAAAATCCAAGATGAACAAAACACCTTTAGAGAATTTGGTTTCCTGGGTTTGGAATAGGCCTGGAAACCAGCATTTTGGTGATTTTGATGGAGGTTATATACTTTGAGAAACATTTTTCTATGTTTGTTATTACCTCTAGAGGCATACATTGTAGGAATTGGGTGCATAACATAAAATAGGAATAGTATGCTTCCAGCTGGAAAATGAACATGTGAATGCTGTGCATCAGAACTCCTTGTGTGTTTTTGTATGTTTTCCATAGGAACTCAAGATGCTATTAACTAAGATGTCGAATGGAGGGACAGATCCCACCATTTGCAGGTTATTGTATATTACAGAAAATATTTTTATAAAAAGGAAAATTATAAGACATGGCAGGCTCCCAAAGCCATTTACACTTCTCAGCCTTCCCTTTTGGGTTAGTTTCAGGGATCCAGAAACATTACTATCCAAAACAGTTAAGATTATGTGGCAAAATACATAGGGAAGCAGAAATAGACTAGATAGGCAGTGTACTTCTGTTAAGAGAAAGTACTTATTTAAAGAACAATTATTGAGCTTTGTAGTATGCCTAGTACTGTGCTTTCATAGACATCTTCTAAAGCACTAGTTTTCACCTCTTGAAAGTATTAAAACTTCATTTCATGGACACTCCCTTTTGGACATTTTCCCTGTTTCTCAGTCTATTCATTGTTATTTCTTTTCTGGTGATTTGTCTCATTTTGGGTCTCTCTTCCTGACTTGTTGCTCTCCCTTTTTAATATATAATGACAAAATAAATGTAATTGTCTCTAGAAGAAAATTTAAAATACCTAAGTACCAAAGTAAGCAAGAAAATTAAAATCTGGTTTGATAACACCAATTTTCTTTATTTACACCAGTGCTGCTGCCTTTTATCTTAGATATTTACCCCCAAACCTCTCCTTAAATATGAGTTATATGCCATAATTTGCTTATTTATATTTTAAAAGTGCTAATATTGAAGGCTGAGATCTTGGGCTGTGTGGCACAAATGATTCACAGCCCATCACTGTCATTCTCTTCATCAGACTTAGAGACTTTTTTTTTTTTTGAGTCAAGGTCTCACTCTGTCACCCAGGCTAGAGTACACAGTGGCATGATCATGGATCACTGTAGGCTCGACCTCCTGGGCTCAGGTGGTCCTTCCACCTCAGCCTTTCAAGAAACTGGGACACCTGGGTAATTTTTTTTTTTTTGTATTGATGAGGTCTCACAGTGTTGCTTAGGCTAGTCTTGGACTCCTGGGATCAAGCAATCCTCCTACCTCAGCCTCCGAAAGTACTGGCATTACAGGTGTGAGCCACTGCACGCAGCCTAGACTTAGAAGTTTTTTAATAACTGTAGATATGTAAGTTCTTCCTGGGTTATAACTTTAATTGCAGTTCTTCCCTCTTAATTTGTTTTTTAAAAGCAAATTGTTCTTCACTGGAAATTGGGGCAAGTCGGTATATGTGATAAATGGATAGAGGGTGTGTGAATTCTACCATAAATTTGTCCTCAAATTTATTGGAAGACCATGGATTAGAATTGTTGATCCCTGACTCATCCACTGGCCAGCCGCTTAACTGAGAACAATTCTGATGAATGCAGTTGTTCTCCACGCCTTTCAGCTACATTTTCTCTCCATCCTTTTCTTCTGTCCTATTCTCTAGTCCCTTCCCCATCTCCTCAGTGCATGAGTACGTCACTGAGTATGAAAAGGAATAGCAATGGTAGCATTATTATTAAAGTTGCTGTGTCTCTGAATTCTTTTACACATGTCTTGATCCCACGATTACATGCTTAGGGTAGAGAACCTAAAAATTGCCCAGTTGTGACCTTACTTAGTTTCTGGCATTCTAAAAGTAGTTTTTAACATAGAAGAAAGTGCCTTACTGTTTGAACTTACTTGAATCTTATTTTAGTATCTTTCAGTGGCCCAATAGCAAGAATTTTTTGTCCCATGTTTAAATATTTCACTAGTAGAAGATGGAACAGCTTCAATGATTGTTAAAATTCTGTGGATCTTTCAAGAGGATGATGGATATAAACTTTTCTGTGTGGGAGGGTGTAGAGGAAATTATGAAATGACATTAAGGTAGGCTAACAAAAGTCACAAATTTTTTTCAAGACATTTGTTTTATTAGACATAAGCAAGAGAGCTTTCACGTTGGCGGCACATATACTAAAATTGGAACAATACAGAAAACATTAGCATGGCCCCTGGTCAACGATGACATGCAAATTCATGAAGAACATAAGCAAGGATACATCATTTGTTGATTTAACTTTCTTCCACCATTAGATTTTAAAGTATAGAGTTTAACTTTACTATTCTTTGTTCTACTTTTCCAAAGTTGTCTGTCATACTCTTGAACACAAAATTTTCTTTTACTCTAAGCTTAGTAAATAGTAGTTTTTATGGTTTTATCAATGTTTTATATGTGGTGGCATATTAGAAAATAGTTTATTTGCTTACATAGTAAAACTTACCAGTTATTTATTATTGTTGAAGTAAACATGACATTTCAAGTGAAAGTTATATTAGTGAAGTTGATAAAATTTGTGGACAAAATATGAGTAACATGCTTTACAGATGTTTATATGCAGGCTTTCTGAAGGGGGCTCATCGAGACTGTGTTGTCTTTGTTCTATGTCTGTCTTGTCTGTGTTCTGCTATAACTGATCCTTGATTAAAACTGTTAGTGTTACATTTATCATGCTGCTTTTTTTATTCTTTAAAAACTCTTTTTCCCAACTATGCAATATACAGAGAAAAGTGAATACTTAGGAAAAAGCTATTACTTGTAATATATGTTTTGTTCCATTAACTTATGGAGGGGAGAAAAACTATTGAGAACCATTAAAATAATTATTTATGGTAATTAACATAGAACAAAATTTTTTTAGTTAGATTTTGAACCATAATAATGTAGCAAGACATAAAAGTGTTGCAGAAAATTATTTTATTTTGGTTTAGAGGGCAAAGAAATAAGCTGGATTTGGAAAAGAGTTAAACTGGATTTGGAAACTGTTTTTGAATTATAAACATGAAAGATTAAGAATACTTTGTAATATTAAGTAAAAACATATGTGTTAGTCTCATTTCATTATTCCTCCTACTGTTCTTTTATAATATTTAGAGAAGCCAATATCTAAAACAACTTTGGTGATTGTTGAAAGATATTGGAGGTATTTATCTTTAAATTGGACAAACATGACTTTTAAAAAACATGACTTTTATAAATAAGACTTTTACTTGTTTATTAAGAACAAGACTGGGGGTGAGCATAGTGGCTCATGCCTATAATCCCAGCACTTTGGGAGGCTAAGGCAGGAGGATTACTTGAACCCAGGAGTTTGAGACCAGTCTAAGCAACATAGTGAGACTTCATCTCTTGCACACTCATAGCCACCCCAGCGTCAACCTGCAGGGCTCCAGCGATCCTTCCACCTCAGCCTTTCCAGTAGCCGGAACTACAGGCAAGGCTGTACCACACCTGGCTAGTTTTTGATTTAATGTAGAGATGAGGGCTCACCAATTTCCCCGGGCTGGTCTCGAAATTGCAGGCTCAGGCAGTGTACTCGCCCTGGCCTCCCAAAGTGCTGGGATTACAGGCTGAGCTACTGAGCCTGGCCAAGACTTCATCTCTTAAAAAAAGAAAAGAAAAGAAAAACAACAAACAACACAGGCTAGAAACTATGAACTAGAGTCAGATATTCATTTGATTTGGAATGTTAATGTTTATCTGAAATTTTTGGTTGACTTTATCTGAGTGTGAGGGGAAGAGTGCATTTTTGTGTGTTTTGCTGTTGTTTAGGGAATTTTAGATTTTTAGAGAAAGATTTTTAAAGACTTTTCTTTGTCTCTCATGGTTTTGTTGTTTAAGAATGCTACTATGAATGGATGGCTTCTTTATGGTTAGTATGAATTTCATTGGAGAGGGTTTGTTGGCTTTCTTAGGTATCCTTACAACCTACCACCAAGGAGTTGTGTGGCTGCTGCTCTGTATTATCAAGCAGTGATGACTAGTAAGAACTTTTGAATGGTAAATCAGGATATTACACTCATTTTTTATATCTATTATCTTTATTTTCTAAGTTCAGTTTCAAGACAAAAGTCTAATTTTTCTAGAGGCATTAACATGGCTTAAAAAAAGTACATTGATAAAGTAGCATACCTGAAATTCAGTGACTTATTTTGAAAATTAAGCCTCTCATTTTTCCCTTCTTCTCAGGTTGAAGTTAGAGATTTCTCAAACTTTGGAATTACTTTCTTTTTTACTGTTTGTCTAGATGTCAGAATCCCTTGCACATAGTATGCCAACACAGTATATTTGTTGAATATAGAAGATACTGTACCTGTGTGGAAGACATAGTGTCCTCTAAGATTACACATAACATGTCACCAAAATAGACTTTAAATGGCCTGCTAGGTGTGGAAGGGCTAGAAGGGTAGAATTTTCTCATTCTGAAGGGGAAAACATTGGGCTTCTGTTTTCCCTTTGTTTAATGGAAATCTCTCCCTCACCCCCAAACAATATAAACCTACTTATAATGATCAAAATCAGAAGAAAGCATGTGCTTTCTTACAACCATTTTCTCCCCCACCCCCTACTTTGTTAATTATTAAAAAGGCACAGGGAGGTTGGAAATTTGTCAGGCTTTCTTGGCCTGGCCCAGCAAAGTAGTCTTCAGTGTGTTCCCAGGTGCTGCTATTCACTTGAGTAATAAATCTGGAATATTGTGATCTATTCTTTTCCTATTATTCTACATGTCCTTTTTCTATTTAGGAAAGTGAAGTTCTTTGGTAGTTGATGTTAAAATCATTGCTTTGTTCGGGCTACCAACCAAATAATACCATCTTGAAGTGTATTTCTTCCCAACTAGATGTCAAAAAGGTAACAGTGAGAACTATTACCTTTCAGTAAGTCTCTTCGTTTTGATGCCTTTATATTGTTTTTTCTCTGCCCCTATATCTGTGACTTTTAAATAATTTTTTCTTTTAGGTTTTTTTGGAGAAAACATTATATTGGATGCCTTGTTATTTATTTTAGTAATTGAATGCAGGTTATGTAGCATCTTTTATTCAACAAGGCCTTTCTAGGGTACTTTCTGTATTTAGAGAAGACTTTAAGAAATGAGGTATTCTGAAAATTTTGTTAATAGAAAAATGTATCTTTTGTATTGAAGTAGCTCTGCAACTAAGTGAATTAAGAAATAAACACATTATAAATAAAGACTTTTTTTTTAAAAAGTGTGACTGCCTGCCTCTTTTACAAAAGGAAATTCTACCATTACACATTTCCTGTTTTCCTTGGGACTCAAGCTTTATGTTGAAGCTTTTTTTTTTTTGAGTTGGAGTCTCACTCTGTCACCCAGGCTGGAGTGCAGTGGCATGCTCACAGCCACCGCAGTCTCGACCTGCTGGGCTCAGGCAATCCGCCTTAGCCTTTCAAGTAGCTGGAACTACAGACGCGTGTTACCATGCCCAGCTAATTATTTATTTATTTATTGTAGAGACATGTTGCCCAGGCTGGTCTCAAACCTCTGATCTCAGGCAATCCTCAAACCTCAGCCTCCTAAAAGTGCTGGGATTACAGGCTTGAGCCACCGCGTCCGGCCCTTTTTAAGAAAGAAGTTTGAGAAATTCATGCAGTTCTTCAAATCTTGGACTGTACTAAGATAGACATGTACTTATTTTAGAGCTATTTATATGAGGATAGTCCATTTGCATGTTTAACAATGTTGGAATACTCTTTAGGCACTTGCCTTTGTAATTTTTGAGGAATTAACATTAGGAGTCCTTAAATAACTAGTGGTTAAATGTTGACATCAATGTATTTTAACTCTCTGTATTAAATGTATGCATGCACACAGTATCTAGTACCACAACAAACGATGTTATATTTTTAGTTTATTCCATATTAGTTGTATGTCTAGTTTAGTAATATCAATATATTACTTGAGCTGGATGAATGGAATCTTATAATATTTTGTCAGACTGATAGTCGTAAGTATAGGGTATAGCATGCAAGGGAAAAAAAAGGTTCTGGGAAGAATGCCAGAAAGTGTTTTTGTTTTCCTTTAAAAGTGATTGTTGGTGGTAGGAAGGTACTTAGTTAAAAAAAAAAAAAAAATTAGGCCCTGAACTGTTGCATTGCCATGCAGAAATGTTATTTGAAAAATTTATTATCTTCATATTTCTAACTTGTCTCTCAGAAGTCTTTTGGGACATTTTGGACTTTAGGACAAGTTTTGGACTGTTATTTTTTGTAATGCTCAAAAACAGCAAGGCATCCATATAGGAAAGATGACTGCCCCTAGGATATTAATTAATATAGAAAATAAAGGATACCAAGAAACCTATATGATTGTATAGAAACAAATTACTAAAAAGAGTTTTCAAATGGAAAAGAAATTACATAACACTCAAAAGTAGTAAACATAAATTTTAGATTAAAAAAAAAATACCAGGAATCTTGCCCTTAGAAGTAGAAGCAACAGAGCTATAAATATGAAAAAAAAAAAGTTGGTGATTAAGGCCTGTTTAGTGATTCTATATCCATTATTTAATGTCATAGTGAATTATCAGTTTATCTGTTTTTACTTTTTTAAAAGCTACTTTGATAAATTAGAATTAATTTTCTTCATTTACTGGTTTTAAACTGCCAGATATTGTTTTGGTAAAAATGTTTGTGATGTGGATTTTTATTTTATTTATTTTATTTATTTATTTATTTATTTATTTTGAGTTGGAGTCTCACTCTGTCGCCCAGACTGGAGTGCAGTGGCCGCTTCCGGCCACCGCAACCTCGACCTGCTGGGCTCCGGCGATCCTTCCGCCTCAGCCTTCCAAGTAGCTGGAATTACAGGCATGAGCTACCACGCCTGGCTGATTTTTTGATTTATTGTAGAGATGAGGTCTCGCTGCCCAGGCGGATCTCGAACCCGCGGGCTCAGGCAATCCACTCACCCCAGCCTCCCGAAGGCGCGGGATTACAGGCTGAGCCACCGAGCCCGGCTATTTATTTATTTTTTAGATTTTTCACTCTTGGCATTGCTGGTTCCTCCAGGGTGATATTTCTCTTAATAGCAAGCAAAAGTGATTTATTTTTACTTTTTTGTGTCAGAGTTTGATGATTTACTAAAATGAATCTTCCTAAGTAACTTAAGCACTAATAAACCTTAATGTAGGTTGTATCTTTAGTGGAATTGAATCTTGTAAGTTGCTTTTAGTAGGAACTTCTTTGTTTGTGTTTGTTTCCTTAATCTGTCTCTTTAGGATCTCTGTTCTGATTTTGAGAATTTACCGTTCTTCTTTTACTCTTATAAATGTTTGCCCAATTTTGGTTTTTGTACATTTTCAGAAATAGCCCATCGCTCTTGATGGGAGTTTTGGTCTCTAGCTGCAGTCATCATAGACCCCTCTCCTCCTTCAAAGATGAGCATATAATATAAGAAATCTGTTTTGCATAGTCGAGGTAAAACTTGTATCTACTTGTACATGTTTTAATGAAATTCATCTTTTGAATTAGTGCCAGAAAACTGCAGAGAACTATTTTAATCTTAAAACCTGGGCGTTTGTAGATACCCCACACATTTTGTGGCTGCAGGCAAAAACAATTTTCTCTTGTGCCTTATCTTTGAAGATATCTAACTTATCCTAGACAATATACAGTATACCTTTCATGACAGTAAGACTAAATATCAGGAAGAGAATTAGCAACAGAGAGAAACATAGGGTAAAATATGTATGGAGGCAAGCCTTATGTTTTGTCAGAAGTTATAAGATAAAACATTTAGAAACAGCCGACTATCCAGCCCATTAAACCACATCATTTTTATCTTTTACTTATGCTCTGGGAGAACAAATAAGGGACTATATATAGAAAGCAAAAACTTAATCTCTGTATTCTAATTTGCCAATCCTTTTGATTCCTGTGATCATTTAGTCAGCATGGATATTGTACACCCTTTGTTTTTATTGGGTAGTTAGTATGGTTTCCTGAGTTTCTATCTATTCCAACACAGTTTACTTACTGTTTTCTGATTAATCTTTAAAATACATACTGCTTCTATTCTTTTGATGTCCTCCAAATCTGTCCTGATTATATCCAGTTCTAAAGAACATGGAATGCTGCAGTCCAGTAAGAGCAGTTTTGTCAAGCATTTTGATTATTCACAACCCTGTTTATTTGATCTTCATCTTCTCTGCCTCTGTTTACTATAGTTCTGTCTCTCCTTAATAATCCTGCTTTCTCTCCTTAATAATCCTGCTTTAGCCCTATTTCCTCCAAAAGCCTTCTTTTTTTATTTTTCTTATTATTCTAGGTCTTGTGGAGTGATTGATTTCGTACACATTTATTGAGTTCTTATACTGTACCAGGCACTGATGATACAGAGATGATGACTGGACTTGTTTTAGAAGCTCAGAGTCTAATGGAAGTCCTAGGTTATCATTTTCATATTCCTACTACATTTATCTGTAGATCTCATCTTAATGTTGCAATTTACAGTACAAGCTATATGATCAATTCCTTCATCTGAATATGTCCAGTATATTCTAAAAAATTATTCCTCAAAAAACTAGTCATCCTATATTTGAGTCCTTCCCAATTTTTTCATATTTTGAGACTCATTCTCAGTTATTTTATTTAGAATAGAAGGCTAATATTTGAGGAAGACAGATGAGCTTGAAGTGATGCCAGTCAGGTCAAGTTTTGAATGTTTACAGAGGTTTCCTGAGGCCTGGGTATAAGGGAATAAAGAGTTTAAACAAATTAGCAATTATTCAGGGACAGGGAGTTACACTTTTATAATTTGTTATAAAAAAGCCTTCAAAACATCATTTTTAAAATTTTTTAATTTTTTAATTTTTTGAGTTGGAGTCTCACTCTGTTGCCCAGGCTGAAGTGCAGTGGTATAATTACGGCTACCCCAGCTTTGACCTTCTGGGCTCAGGTGTTCCTTTTGCCTCAGCCTTCCAAGTAGGTGGAACTACTGGTGTGTGCCACCATGCCCGGCTAATTTTTTTTATTTATTGTAGAGATGAGGTCTCGTCATGTTGCCCAGGCTGGTCTCGAGCCCCAAGGTTCAAGTGATCCTCTTGCCTTGGCCTCCCAAAGTGCTGGGATTACAGGTGTGATCCTGTGAACTGCGCCTGGCTCTAAAAGATCACTTTAAAAAGCAATATGTAAGTAGTTTTTTATGAAGATCCCATAATATGTACCTGTAGAATAATTATAAAACCAACTGTCTTATAGTTATATGGAGTGAATATTTGTGGCTTGGGAAAACATTTTCAATAAAAATATTTTATATGGCTGGGCTCAGTGGTTCAGCCTGTAATCCCAGCACTTTGGGAGGCTGAGGCGAGGGGATTGCCTAAGCCCGGGAGTTCAAGACCAACCCGGGCAATTTGGTGAGACCTCGTCTCTACAGTAAAATAAAATAAAAAATAGCTGAGCATGGTAGCGCACGTCTGTAGTTCCAGCTACTCAGAAGGCTGAGTCGGAAGGATCGCTGGAATCCAGAAGGTTGATGCTAGAGTGGCTGTGAGCATGCATGCCACTGCACTCCAGCCTGGGTGAAGGAGTGAGACTTCAACTCAAAATAATAATAATAATAATAATAACAATAATTTTAATAATATTTTATATGACTTCAAAAGTATTACTTCTCAAAACAACTTAAAGATTATTCACTCTATGATACTTTTAGATTACTCAAAAATAAAGTAATGACCATTTGTTGAAAATATATGCAGAGTTTGAAAAAAATTGTTTTGTAAAATTTGTGTACTTTGTGATTCTAAAACATTCATAAAATAATAAAATCAATATACATTAGATATACAATGCAATTATACAAAGTTTGTATATTTTGAGTTGGTCAAAAGTTAAAAAAATCTGTTTATTGGGGAAAATTGGAAAATCCTTTATAATGATGGTTGCCCAGTATGCATGCATTTTTGGTATCTTCCAAGTCTCTGGATAGTTGGATGACTAATTAGCATAGTGAGAGACTGTTAAGTAATACTTGCCGAACTAATAAAATTTTGTATGCATTTATTTATTTGAGGGTTTCTTGGTACCATGAAGGATTGTCCTTTACCAGAATTTCCTAATTACTTGCCTAAAATTATTCTTTTGTATAGTATTTTTGATACTTAAAAAACTGTATTAATTTTACCCACCTGTTTCAAAGAGTGGGAGGAAAAGCAGTAGTGGTTGGAGAGTTTTTACTCAGTTGTTATATATATTTTTTGCATTTCATTATTAAGTACTGTTTGTGTTTGGAGGGCAATTAAGGTGGGTAGTTTTTAGACATAGTGGTATTATTTGTTTTCTTTTTTTTTGGAACTTTAGTATTACATTTGTTTGATTCATAACTACAGACCACAAAAACTCTAAAATGCTAATGGTAAAATGGTTAAAATGGCTAGATATTTCATCATATTAAGAATGACATATTCTAACCAACGCTGGCTTTACAAAAAGACAGATACTCTACATAAAGACAAAACTTTAAGAAGAGATACTATTGAAAGTGTAATTAAAGACTGTAATAGATGGAAGAGCTAAAAAAGAAAAGAACTTACCTGGGCATGGTGGCTCACGCCTGTGATCCCAGCACTTTCGGAGGCAGAGACAAGAGGATTGCCTGAGCCCAGGGGTTCGAGACCAGCCTGGGCAACTTGACAAGCCTTCATCTCTACAATAAAAAAACAAAAAAACAAACAAACAAAAGAAGCCAGGCGTGGTGGTACACGCCTGTGATTCCAGCAACTTGGAAGGCTAAGGTGGAAGGATTGCCTGAGCCTAGCAGGTTGAGGCTGTGGTGGTCGTGAGTGTGCCACTGCACTCCAGCCTGGGCAACAGAGTGAGACTCCTACTCAGGCAAAAGAAAATTTAAATCTCATATCAAACTGCATCCAGGTGTTTTGTGATTGACTACATCTATTTGTTGATTAATTCACCAAGTATTAATTGAATGCCTTCTGAGTTTCAAACATTGTGCTAGATGTTACAGATTCAGTCATGAATAAATTACACCATTTGCCAGAAAGAAGTTGACTATCTGGTGGAAGACATGCCAGTTTATCATTACCCTTTATATTTTCTCTTAATAAAGACATGTCAGTTTAGCCCTTTCTTACTTGTATAGTCTCTCTGGTCCTTACATCAGATGTCTATCATTCTTTTTGTGGTAAGGACACTTAAAAATCTAACACCCAATGGCATTCTGACATATAAATGGACATATGAGGGGGTGGGGGATTAACTTTTGGAGGGTGGGCTCCTTGTAGTACAGGCTGTCCCTGCTAGATAAGTGTTCAGCAGTGTCAGTGTACCAGCCAGTGTTATGGTGAGAGGATGTGTTCAGCTTCAGTAAATTTTGGGGGGAGTTTTTTCAGTGTGTTTGCCCATTTCATGATGGATGGTTTACGAATGCACCTGCCCACACCATCCTGAGTCTTGAGCAGTTTTTGACCAAAAATGGCATGACCCTCCCCATACCCCACCCTCTTTAATCACCTGATCTCTTCCCAAGTGACTTCTTTTTGTTTCTCCGATGGAAAAAGTCCTCAGAGGGAAATGTTATGATGATGTAAAAGAGGTGAAATAGAAAGTGGCAGAAGTACCAAAAGTCATCAAAAATGATGAGTTCAAAAACTGTTTTGAGCATCAAATGGAGAGTAGTTTGAAGGTGACCAATGTTGAAACATGTAAGCATAGTTTCATAATTTTTTATAAATAAATTACTTTTTTGTGTCTCTCCTCATATGTAGCCAACTGACAAAATTAATGAATAAATATAAAGTGTTTTACATTGGATTGCAAGTAGTATGCACTTTGGGAGAAGGAGGGGTCCTGATTAAAGTTCTTTAAGAATTTTGTTATATGTACACATATAACACATAAACACTAGAAGTAGTAGCTTTTCTTTTATAGAATATAGTTGAGATGGAGTTGGGTGCATAGTGTACAATATATTAGTTCATGCTATTTTTCCTTTCATAGTTGAGAGGAAGTCCATGGCACCATTAGTACAGTGTGTGTACGTGTGTGTAGTACGTGTGTTTATATATCCCCAAAATGTACTTTTCAGCTACTTGTTCCCAGGACCTACATAAAAGTTTCCAAGAAAACTTGGAAATTGTCATTCTATGAGAGACTTATCCTGGGAGGCTTCCTATAAGAGCTGGGCTTTCAGGATTTATTAGAATAAAGATAGCTAGCGAGGGAGAGGGCATTCAAGATGTATTTACTTGCACCATGTCCAGCACTATTGTTCCAGCACTATTTTTTGAAAGAGCTACTTTTTGTCCATTGAATTGCCTTTGTTTATTTGTCAAAAACTAATTAGGCATATTAATGTGGATTTATTTCTGGGTTCTCTGTCTGCTCCCCCGGCTATGTGTCTATTCCTCTATCGTGTACCACAATGCCTTGACTACTCCAGCTATCTTATAAGCCTTAACATTGGGAAAGTGGTGATTTCTCCCATTTTATTCTTTTACAGAAAAGTTTAGAGTAAGCTTGTTTCTGTATACAGAGAAATTTGCTGAGATTTTGATTTGAATTACATTAAACTTATGCATTTTAGAGAGAATTGACATCTTTAATATCTTAAGTTTTCTAATCAATGAACACAGTACTTGTCTCCAAGTGTTTAGATCTTTGATTTCTTCCATCAGCATTTATAGTTTGTATTATATAGATCTTATGCATTTTTTGTTAGTTTTTTAGATTATACCCAAGTACTGTATTTTCTTTGGAGAAATTGGAACTGGTGCTGCATTTTAAATTTCGGTTTCACTTGTTCATATAGAAATATAATTGATTTTTGTGTGTTGATTTTATGTGCTGATTTTACTGAGTTACTTATTAGTTCTGGCAATTTTTTTCCTTTTTTTTCTTTTGAAAGATTCCTAGGAATTTTCTACATAGGCAAGCATGTCATTTGCAAACAGAAGTTTTCTTTTTTCTTTTCCAGACAGTATGCCCTTAAGTTATTTTTTTCCTGCCTTATTGGAGTGGCTAGCACTTTCAGTACTATGTTAAATTAGAGGAATGAGAGTGGAATAGCAAATTGCCTTGTTTCTGATGGCAGAGTGAAAAAATGAAAACATTTGCTCTTTCATTGTTAAGTATAACTTCAACTGTAATTTTTTGGTAGATGCTTTTTTGATGTTGAGGGCATTTCCTTCTTTACCTAGTATACTGTGTTTTTACCTAGTATACTGTGGTTTTTTAAAAAAATAAATGGGTATTAAATTTTGTGTAATGCTTTTTCTGTGACCATTGATATGGTCAATAGATAAAACAATTAGCTGGGCATGGTGGTGCACACCTGTAGTTCCAGCTACTTGGAAGCTGAGGCAGAAGGATCGCCTGAGCCCAGCAAGTCGAGGCTGTGGTGGCTGTGAGCATGCTGCTTGCACTCCAGCCTGGGTGACAGAGTGAGACTCTGATTCAAAAAAAAAAAAAAGTTTCAGAAAATTTTAAATTGGGAGATACCATTGAAACTTAACCCATTGCACTTGGCTATCACCTCTGAGGGGACATCGTAAATCTAGCAAACCACTCTGATGTCCTCTGTCAGGGGACATAAAGAGATTGCTGGTGATTATACAGGACAAACTTATGCTAGCACAAACTTTTCAAAAATGTATATTTCCTTGAAGTTTTCCATTCAAATTGCATGAAAAAGCAAAGAGATGGAATATACTAAGATATTATTGATCAGTTATGAAGTGATTTTCAAGAATCACGAGTCTTTCACATCTTCGAACAACAGACTGGATAATAAATTACATACTATTAATGTGGGAGGAAGAAAATGAGACTGCATTGCTAAAATAGAAAAACACCAGGTGGAAGATATCAAACAAATTACTATTGCACAACATGTATCAATGAACCTGCAATGCATGTCAGTGACTGTTTTACATGTTGATACATGTTAGAAAAATATAAGCTATACACAATTTTGATTTTTTTTTGGCTTTCCTCAATGTCTAAAATTTCATTATAAGTCAAATATTATTGCGATAAAATAACTGGTTCCAATGCTATACTATTTGATATGAAGTGATTGGTTTTTCACTATTTCGTAAAAAAATGCAGTTGAGTTGCTGTTAGGTGATAAGCGAGATGTCTCCGAGTGCAGAGGGTTAATATGAGTAAATAATTTTGCCATCCTTCTAAAACTATACCTTTAAAGTTATGAAGTAAGTTGGAGAATATAAAAATATGTATAATTTTATTTATTTTTATAATCATCATGTTATTATATTTATTTATTTGGAGATGTGATGCTATAGAGACTGATTGCAGAATCAGCTTGAGAAGGGTGGGGAGATTGTCATAGTATTCCCCATAGGTCATTTTTTTTCTACCTGGGAAAAGTTTCAATCTAGTCTAGATCTAGAGAATCATCCTGAAATATTTACCTTTAAAAAGTAAGTGGTGGGAATATCATTTTAATACATAAAATGACCATCAGTTTATCTTTTATCTAGTCTAGGAATGGCATATGTAAGCCACTGGTGTTGCTCCTCTTCCGTTCCATATTATAGAATCCTCTCGAAAACAGTCTTCAAAATCCTTCTCAGTACAGTACTCCAAGCAGCCACTATTCATTTATTGGAATTGACACCAAGGTGAAACCTATTTGGCACTAACGCTCTAGGCAGCATTCAATTTTTTTGTCAGTTTTATTTAGTTTAAGAAGTGTTTCTATGCCTCAATGAATTCTTCTTTTGGTAATTGGAAAGAATTACATAGTGTTGTTTTTTTTTTTTTGAGTTGGAGTCTCACTTGGTCGCCCAGACTGGAGTGCAGTGGCCGCTCCCGGCCACTGCAGCCTCAACCTGCTGGGTTCCGGCGATCCTTCCGCCCCAGCCTTCCAAGTAGCTGGAACTACAGGCACGCGCTACCACGCCCGGCTAATTTTTTGATTTATTGCAGAGATGAGGTCTCACCAAGTTGCCCAGGTGGATCTTGAACCCATGGGCTCAGGCAATCCACTCACCTCAGCCTCCCAAAGCGCGGGATTACAGGCTGAGCCACCAAGCCTGGCTTACATAGTGGTTTTTAACATGAACTAAATTGGTGATAATTCATGGGACACCCTTTCTCAACAAAACAAATAAAAGGCTGGTTAGTCAGACTTTTGGAATTAGGATGTTTATTTTAAGATGGGGTGGCAGACCGCACACAACCTGTGGTCCAAAACTAGCCCAGAGGTAAGAATAATTTTTATATTTTTAGATGGTTGAAAAGAATAGAAAAAAGAATATTATTTTGTGAGATGAAATACATGGAATTAAATTTTCAATACCATAAATTAAGTTTTATTGGAACATAGCCATGCTCATTCATTATTGTCTATGGATGCTTTTGTGCTACAAGGGCAGAGCCGAGTAGTTGCAACAGACCACATAACCTGCAAAGCCTAAAAGATATACTTACTGTGTAGATCTTTACATAAAAAGTGTGCCATCCCTGTTTTAAGATAACAGTGGAGGCAGTGAATGGTTGCTTTTAATTATTTGGTAAAGGAGGACACTTGGCTTGCTCATATTTTCAACACATTTCTGAAAAGGAATAATGTAGAAAATGACCACTGTTTGTATACAGATAAGTGGTAATAGCAGCCCTTCTTTTATATAATACAGTTGAGTTGGAGTTTCCTGCATAGCTTGCAATATATCAGTTCCGTCTATTATATCTTCCATAATTGAGAGGAAGTTCATGGGACCATTACTGCCTACACATACTAGTAGCTTATAATTGTGTCTCTGTGCTAGTACACTGTAGAGCAGGTGTCCTTAAACATTTTAGTCTAAGGACTTCTTTAGAGTGCTTAAATTTAGAGACTGGATGCAGTGGCTCATTACTGTAATCCCAGCACTTTGGGAGGCGAGGCAAGAGGATTGCTTTGAGCCCAAGAGTTTAAGATCAGGCTAGGCAACATAGACCACGTCTAAAAAATTAGCCAGGCATAGTGGCATGCACCTGTAGTCCCAGCTACTCAGGAGGCAGAGGTAGAAGGATCACTTGAGCCCAGAAAGTTTAGGCTACCATGAGCCACGATTGTGCCATTGCATTCCGGCCTGGGTGAGAGGGTAAGATCTTGAGTCAAAAAAACAAAAACAAAAACAAAAAAATTTAGAGGCCCAGATAATTAGTTTAAAAAATGTGAATTATTTTTTATTAATATTTATCATATTAGAAATTAAGACAGCAGAGTAAAAATATTAGTTTGTTTTACAATGGCAATAATAAATCCATATTAGTAAAATAGCATTTATTGTGAAAAATACTTTCCAAAAAAGAAATTAAATTTTCCAAATCTCTTTAGTGATTATTCTAGTGGAACAAAATTGGATTCTTGTTATTTTGACATCATTTTGAATGAAGTGTTTGAAAGGAACCTGGTCATATACAGATATGTAGGAAGAAAATAAGGGAATAGTATTTGAATCATTTTTATAGATAGTTGTGTATGTTTTTCTTTGATACTGTACCATACTTCAACAAGTGATAATTTCTTTTTGTAAAAGACAGGTTTGTTTGTTTGTTTATTTATTTATCTATCATTTGAGTCAGAGTCTTACTTTGTCACGCAGGCTGGAATGCAGTGGCACGTTCATGGCTACCACAGCCTCGACCTGTGGGCTCAGGCATTTCTTCAGCCTCAGCCTTCCAATTAGCTGGAACTACAGGGTTATGCCATCACACCCGGCTAATTTTTTAAATTTATTGTGGAGATGAGGCCTCTCCAAGTTGTCCAAGCTGGTCTTGAAACCCTGGGTTCTCTCCTCTCTCCTCTGCTTCCTAAAGTGTTAAGATTACAGACATGAGCCACCAAGTCCTGGAAGGCAGGTTTATTGAAGTATAATTTATAAAGAATAAAATGTATTTTTTTAGATGTACAATCCTGTGAGTTATATTAGACTGTATGACCCACACATACAGTCATATAATACCACCACAGTCAAAGTGTGCAACATTTTCATCATTCCACAAAGTTTCCTTATGCCCTTTTGTAATCAACTTTCTTCTCCTCACTCCTAGCTTCTGGCAACCTCTTGATTTATTTCTGTTCCTGTATTTTTGCCTTTGCTAGAGTATTGGGTAAATGGAATCATACGTGATAGCCTTTTGAGTCTGTCTTTTTTACTTAGCATAATATTTGAGATTTATCTATATTGTTGCAGATATTACTAGTTTGTTCCTTTTTATTGTGTGGTTGTTTGCTTATACATTTCCCAGTGATGGATGTTGGGTAGTTTTCAATTCGGTAAGATTATAAATAAAACCAGTCTAAACATTCATATGTTTTTATTTCTTAGGTAGATACCTAGACATATGATCACTGGGTACTGTGGTAGGTAGGCATATGTTTAACTGTAAGAAGTTGTAAAACTGTCTTCCAAAGTGACTGGACCATTGTGCATCATCTTCTTCAATGTATGACAGTTTCAGTTGCCCATATATTCAGCAGCACTTTGATATTGTTTGTTGTTTTTTTGCTTTTGTTTTATTGTAGTCATTTTAGTAGGTATTTCATTGTGGTTTTAGTTTGCTTTCTCCTATGATTAATGATGTTGAGTAGCTTTCCATGTATTATTTTTCCATGCATATCTCTTTTTTGGCAAAGCATCTTTTTGAGTCTTTTTCTCATTAAAAAAATGGACAGAGTGTTTTCTTATGATTGAGTAGTGAGAGGTCTTTTTATATTCTGAATATCAATCTTTTGTTAGAAATGTGTTTTGCAAGAATTTTCTTCCAATCTGTGACTTTTTTCCTCCCTTAATTTTCAAAGAGTAGTAATTTTCATTTTAATGAAGTTCAGTTTATCAATTTTTTATTTTGTCATTGATGTGTTTTGTGTTCTAAGAAGTCTTTCATAATTTGAGATCACAAAGACTTTTCATATATTTTGTTTTGGAAGTTTAATAGTTTTGAGTATTATTTTTAGATCTATGATATGTTTTAAATTAATTTTTATATGTGGCTTGAGATGGGTAGAAATTCTTTTTTTAAAATTTTTTTGCATATGGATGTTCATTTACTTCAGCATCTTTTGTTGCCAATACTTTTTTTCTATTGAATTGCCCTGGCATCTTTTCTGTACATCAACTGATCATATATATGTGGGTCTTTTTCTGGATTCTCTATTCTGCCCTATTGATGCATGTATTTTTCTTTTTACCATGACCACGCTGTCCTTATTGCTGAGGTTTTATAGTATTACAGTTAGGAAGTATGAATTCTCCTTTGTACTTCTTTTTCAGAATTATTTTGGGTATTCCAGTTCCCTTATTTTTCCAGATAAGACACAATTTCTTAAAAGCTAGTTAAAATGGGGAGTCTGAAACTACTAATGAACTTTTTGTCTTTCATAACATTAAAATCTAGTGATCTATCATGCACAGAGTGAATCTTTTACCCATGAATGCTTTTGTAACATTACACATAATTCATTTGGAAAATATTTGTTTCTGAATTATAAATAGGCCTTCTAGATATTGATATATTTCATGATTTAATATTTTAAAGTCACATTTGTTAATATCACCACTGATTTCATCAGAAAATTCTTTAAGTATTGGGAAGGTGTCATGCTAATGGTAGTGGATATAACTTTTCTAAAGTCTTTGTTTTTGCTTGAAAACTCAAGTCTTATCATTGGCAATGCATAATATTAATTGCTTTTCTTGAAGTAATGGGCTCACTTGGTTCACTTTGGAGAACATGGCTGCCAGGTGCCTAAGAATGAGTAGCTATAGGTTGTTTTGATTACAGCTCAGCTACAAGGACTTATTTTTGAGACAACTGTTTTTACAATTGACCCTCAAACGACAAGTGTTTGAATTGCATGGCCACATATACATGGATTTTTTTTTTTAATAAATATGTTGGGAATTTTTTTCGAGATTTACAACAATTTGTAAAAACTTGCAGATGAATCACATAGCCTGGAATTATTGAAAAACTAAGAAAGGGCATGTCACGAATGCATAAAATATATGTAGATGCCAGTCCTTTATCATTTAATCCCATAAAATAAACACAAATCTATTATAAAAAGGTAAAATTTATCAAAACTTAAGCATACACCCACAGACCATACATGGCACCATTTGCATTTGGGAGAAATGGAAACAAATGTAAAAATACAGTATTAAATCACAACTGCATAAAATTAACTATAGACCACACAGTACTACTGTAATAATTTTATAGCCACCTTCTGTTGCTATTGTGGTGAGCTCAAGTGTTGGGAGTATCTGTTTAAAATACAGTGTTGCCCTAATCATGTCTGCGTGAGCAGTTCATTTCTCCAGTAAATTGGGTATCACAGTAAGAAGTGATCTCTTGCGGTTCTTGCATATTTTTCATTGTGTTTAGTGCAATGCTGTGAACCTTGTAAAATTTGAATAACACTATGGGACCTATACAGAATGCCACTAGTGATGCTGGAAGTGCTGCTAAGAAGTGAAGAAAAGCCATGACATAATAAGAAAAAGTTGAATTGCTTGCTGTGTACCATAGATTGAGGTCTGCAGCTGTGGTTGCCCATCGTTTCAAACAGACGATTCATTTTGTGAACAGATGACGTAAACTTGTGGTATTGATAAACACAGTTTAGTACTTTAAACCCATTTTCTCTTTCTTAATAACATTTTCTTTCTCTAGCTTATTTTAGTGTAAGAATTTAGTATATAATCCATATAACATATGAAATATATGTTGATCAGCTTTATGTTTATCAATAAGGCTTCCATTCAGCAATAGGCTATCAGTAAAGTTTTTGGGGAGTCAAAAGTTATATGTTGATTTTTGACTGTGGGAGTGGCACTCTTTACCCCCAAATTGTTCAAGGGTCAGCTCCACTTCACCATGCAGCAGAATTATATTTGCTTGGTTTCTATTTTGTCACATAAAATACTGAAAAGTAGTTTACTCAGGCCAGGGGCTAAGATTTTTTTTTTTTTTTTTTTTGAGTTGGAGTCTCACTGTCGCCCAGACTGGAGTGCAGTGGCGGCTCCCGGCCACCGCAGCCTCGACCTGCTGGGCTCTGGCGAGCCTTCCGCCTCAGCCTTCCAGGTAGCCGGAATTACAGGCATGCACTACCATGCCTGGCTGATTTTTTGATTTATTGTAGAGATGAGGTCTCGCTGCCCAGGTGGGTCTTGAACCCGTGGGCTCAGGCAATCCACTCACCTCAGCCTCCCAAAGGATTACAGGCTGAGCCACTGAGCCCGGCTCCAAGATTTAATAAAATTAACAATTTCTGCTGTTTTTCATCATGGATACTCTTAAGTAAAGTGAAACTGGTGTTGTCCTGAGAAATCTTATGATGCACGTGATCACTTCCTATTGTTTTTATACTTACACTACAGAAATTAACCTGGAAACCTAAACCCAGCATTATAACACTGGGAAGATAATAAATTGCTGACATTTTAGGAAGTTGCTATCTTGGGAAACAGTTTCCTGTTTTGAGATCTAATATGACTATATTGTTGTTTTATTATCTTACAGGTGCTATACTTGGTAGATCAGAAACTCAGGAGTGTCTTTTCTTTAATGCCAATTGGGAAAAAGACAGAACCAATCAAACTGGTGTTGAACCCTGTTATGGTGACAAAGATAAACGACGACATTGTTTTGCTACCTGGAAGAATATTTCTGGTTCCATTGAAATAGTGAAACAAGGTTGTTGGCTGGATGATATCAACTGCTATGATAGGTAAGGACACATTTTATTTTTTATGGTAGTATAGAGTAATTTTTATCCTTTCTTCCTTTTAAAGGGGGAAAGATCAGTGCATGGATTTTCACTTAAATGTTTCTTGTTTTTTTTAAATGGGATTATGAAGAACATTATAACATGTTCTAATGTTAATGAATTTTAAAGTAATAAAATAAACACGGTGTGTTTATGCTTTATCTTTGACATGTTTTGAATACTCTACCAAATAGTAAGGTCTCTTAGATAAGAAACATTTCTTTCCCCATGTTGTTAGGATTATAAACTTTTTAAAATGTCAAAGGATTTTTAAAAATTGCTTTAAAGAGAGTATATTTGTTGAAAATCTATTTTCAAGGAGAATAAAGCTTAATCGTAGTATTTAATTTCCTTTCGGTTTCCTTCTTTATATATCTGGAAGGAATTGATCTTATTACACTTTCTCTTTTTTTTCCCCAAGAATTCCTTTGTTCTTTACCCCAAGAGTCATTTTTAACTTTGTGTTCAGAATTACATCTGAAATAACACAGTCCTCATAGAAAGCCACATTTTATTTAAAAGATCTTGTTTTATTCTGTACTGGTAAGAAAATATAGTGGCCATGTTATTGACTGCCTATGATCTTTCTGTAAGGAGTCCTGTAGTTGTTGACTGACATCTTATCTGCCTGGGCCTCAGAATTTCCACTGTGAATGGGTGCTGAAGCTGCAAAATCCTAGATAACCAGATATTTTGAGCCATAAAGTGCTGCTATATATACTAGATACTAGCTCTAGATACTTCTGGATCCAATTTTAGGAGCCTCAATTGATTACCTAGAGTCTGTGGTAGATTAGTCATAAGTAACATATGCAAAATGCTTTGAATAAACCCTTGAAAGTTGAATTTTACATTTTATGAGAAATTAGAACATAGTCACTTAGGTATATATTTAGTATTTAGGGTATACTTCTGAGTCTGAATTTTCCAGGGATCATTTCTGTACACTTAAAATTTTGCTGCATTTCTGATTATTAGCCTTGCTACTAACAGAAGTGGTCATCAAATGATATGTGCTATTATGAAAGATAAATAGGATGAAATGGGGGGAAAATGAGGTTTGGGTATGTCATCTTTATGCAAAACTATCTTCTATGAATTAGTTGAAATCAATGTTCCTATTCTTTTTTGCAGTAAAAAACGATTGTGCTTTTTTACCTAAGACCAGTATTTTAGTTATGTGACTCAGGTACAGTAGTAGGTAGATTCACTGGAATTCGAGGAGTAGGTTGTCATTGCAAATGCTTGCTTTTAGAGTGGTGATTATTATTATATCATCTTTGTTTCTGGGGGTTAAATACTAATTTAAAAGTTTGTGAATTTTTGTTTTTATACTCTAAATTTGATTGAAAAACAAATAGTAAGGATAGTAAAAAAAAGTAAGAGAAAGGAAGGTTCAAGAAATGTCAAACTGTGGAAGAAAAAAACCTTATAAAAGAATGAAGTTGAATGGTAGAAAGCAATTTTGTTGAACATAGACTTAGTCTCTAGAACAAATCCTAGTCAATCACAAAGAAACAGTTAAATCTATTTTTTTAACTAAACTTTTAAATATTGCAAATAAACATCAAACACTAAGTATTTAATCTTGCTAATCTCCTGTAATTTGAGTCATGATTTTAAATATTTAAAAAATTTATTCCTTTTTATAAACTGTTTAAACTTAGCTTTCACTTGTCTTTTTTTACCTTCTATCAAGTATTTCTTGGTATAATGTTTTAAAGTTTTATTTTGCTAAAACTTCTATCTCCCTGAAATTTCTTGAGCTTTTCACTTAGGAGTAAACTAATTATTCTAACAACTAGAATAATTAGTTAAACTTATTATTCTAACAACTGGCACAAAAGTTTAGTTTATTTTCAAGACATTTAGTAAGTTCACCTGATGTTTATTTGCAATATTTAAAAGTTTAGTTAAAAAAATAGATTTAATTGTTTCTTAGTGATTGATTAGGATTTGTTCTAGAGACTAAGTCTGTGTTTTTTTTGTTTTTTTTTTTATTACTTAGGTCTTGTGTGGAAGGCTGCTTTTTCCTCTCCTTTTTAAAAAAGTAGCCTAATTCTAATCAGTTTGAGTTACTGGGTCCTACATGATAATATGATTGTTGTTGCATATTTGTTCTCTACTTGTTGATCTCAACCCTGTTCATTGAGTTCAGATAATTAAAATCTACACTATGAAATAAATGACACTATTAATTCCCACCTTTAGTTTGGGTCTCTGATGTTAAGTATGTTCTGCCCATGAGATGTGAGGTTTTAGTTTTTGTATTTACAAAATGGGAAATCTATGCTTCCTGTGAGCACAAAATACTCCTCAACCAAATTGCTTCATTGACTTTATGGTTCCTCTTGAAACTTTTCTAATAATTTTTTTTGTTTTAAAAATGGTTGCCTTAGATTGCTTATTAAAAACCAAATTAAAGCAATAGTCTCCAGTAGTCAATGTGATGTTTATAGCATCAGTTGTTATTTTGTTTTTTCATTTTTGCTGATAAGATTTAATAACCAGGAATCCAGGAACACTTTTGCCTTTTAAGAATTGATAATTAGATATTAATAAAGATTTTGAAGTTGAATATAAATGACTCATTTGTTATTTTATCTCTGTGAAGAAAAATACCTATTGTGTAGTCAGTATAATAATATTGATTTTAATTATTTCCTGTCTGTTTATTTATAGGACTGATTGTATAGAAAAAAAAGACAGCCCTGAAGTATATTTTTGTTGCTGTGAGGGCAATATGTGTAATGAAAAATTTTCTTATTTTCCGGAGATGGAAGTCACACAGCGTAAGTTCAGAGGGAAAATACATAGGTTTGTTCAACTAGTAGGTTGAAAACAAAGTGTATTTGTGTTGATAGAGTGGTTTACTTCTACCTCCAATATTCTATTTTTTTCCAAAAGTTTGACACTATGATTAATATTTATTATGGAATTTTATAGACTCTATCTGAGTTATTTCCCCCCTCCCTTTTCCACAGCCACTTCAAATCCAGTCACACCTAAGCCACCCTATTACAACATCCTGCTCTATTCCTTGGTGCCACTTATGTTAATTGCGGGGATTGTCATTTGTGCATTTTGGGTGTACAGACATCACAAGATGGCCTACCCTCCTGTACTTGTTCCAACTCAAGTAAGTTATTGTCCCATACTTTGTAGTGTTTTGCATTTTATATATTTGAGAAATATTGCTGTGGTGAAATCCGCCAGTTTGTTATAAGTTATTTTCCTTTGGTGTTAGGTTTTGAATGTTTATTGTCATGGGAACTGTAGCTAATTTTGCAAACTTATTAATTTACAAGTCCCAATCTTGTTTCATTTAAGGGTAGAGGTAATATACAATGAGAAGTATTCCCATTCCTGTTCTCTTGAGAGAATTTTACTTCCCTTTTAATACTTTTAAGTATTACTTGCTTTGTTTCTTGAAAATAATTAACGAGGAGAAGAAGTGATACTATAATCCTTTTTTCCCTTCCATCCCCTACTCCATTCCTAAATTTCTGTGCCTTTTGCAAGACTGCTTGCCAAAACATCCTTTTAATCATGGAGAGAGACCCAGGAAAGTAACTAAGAAGGTATAGAAAAGAAGGTTTCATAAAGGCTTCAGGGGGGATGCATCCATAAAAATGTTTAAGGGAAGAAGAGCAGAAGAACAACCTTTCTCTAACGTATGTTGTTGGTCAATCGAGTATATATTTGATTGTTATCACATGTATTCTAAAGACTAAAACTTTTTAAAAAACTCTTGTTTCTCACTTAGCCTACCCCAAATATTTCTGGAGATAGAGGTGTGGCGGGTAATCACATTAAATTCATTAAGTTTTCTCCATTTTCTATATGTATAGACACTTTGTGCTAGTCCAGTGCTTTATAAGGACCTTTCATGGGAGTAGTTAATATTCTATGGGCCTGGAAAAGCTGATAACTATTTGCTATCCTTGCTTGAGTCATCTCTAAATTCTAGTTTTTAGTTGTATCTTTTCACTCTTAAGATTATATTACCTTAGCCCTCTGGATCTCTTGGTTTAACTTTGTTTCTCTAATACCAGTAGGATTAATGGTTAAAACTTGATAGAAGAAAATGGTAAAGTCCTATAATTTAATGTCCAAAACAACTCCTTCTCTCTAATCTTTATTTACATAACACACTTCTTTCTCAGTACTTGCAGCAATCTGTTAGCATTAGATCATTGATTCCCATAATCTTTGTAAGATGTGTAATATAGAGAAATAAACCCAAAGATAAAATACTTTGTTCAGTAATTAGGTAAGCACTATTTTTTACAGCTTAAATATTTTAACTTTTAAACATCAGTAAGTTTGAATTCATTAAAAATCATTTGTAAAAAGTGTTTTAAGAAAAAAGTTGTAATGCCTAATATATGTAGTTTATTCCAAATGGCCAGAGGATACCTTTTGCTTCTGTCAGTGGTAACTTTTTAAAAATTTGTTCAGTCTAAATTTAGAAGAGAGGATATTCAGTAATATAATAGTTTCCTGGATTTACTCTAGATCTGTGGAATGATGGAAACAGCTGGAAATCACATTTATAAATAAATTTGTTAGTATTTTTATATAAGGAACTTTTTGATGTAATCTTACATAGATAACACTGATCTGCATATAGTAATGATACAAAAGTGTAGCTAAGGCATTTAAAAAAAGAGATTTATATCCTATATGTGAGGTCACTTTATAGAAATAGTAATTAATTCAAGGGTTTAGACTTCCAAAAAGGTAATATGTTGTTACTAATCATAAATAACTAAGAACCAGGGGTCTTTCATGAGTGTCCATTTCTGTGGGTATTAGATATGTTATGGTTAATGTTACTGTACACATTTATTTAGTACTTTTATTGCTTTGTCATGAATTCACATGAATTTGTGGCCAACTTGTTACAAAAGGTTTAGGTTTATCTTCTATTTAGAAATAATAATAATGACATGAAGCATTATCGAACATTTCCAATGTACTAAGGCACTGTTAAGCTGTTATGCATAAAGATATAAATTATATAGGAATATATAAAAACATATAAGTATATAGAATTTTTTAAATTGATTTTCAAATTGTGGGACTGGTATCATCTTTGGAATTTGTTAAAAAATACAAGTTTTGGGACCACATCCCTGAAAGTATGAAATGGGGCCTGAGACATTATGTTTTTAATAAGCTTCCCATGCAATTCTAGTGACCAGCGAGGTCTGAAAAACACTGATCTAATTTTATCCCATAGGGTTGTTTATGTAGTAAACCCCCCATTTTATAGCTAAAGAAATTGAGACAGCAGAGCTCACAAGTGTCAGAGCTAGAATCTGACCCAAGAACTCCTTGACACTAAAGCTTTGTTTGTGTTGCATGTGCTGTTCTTCCTCTCTTTTTTCAGAAAGCAAATGCTTCTGGCATTTTCTTATACTTTGGTAAACATCCCTGCCATCTCAAAGTCATTCTATAAGCTAATTTATTTTCCTACTTTTGAATATTGAATAATTTGTATGACTACTAAAAAGAGCACTAACATCATCTCATTTCAACATTGTCTTACATTGGACAAAAGGATAAAAGTCACAGATATATCAAAGGCCATATTCATGTGTTTTTTATGACATAGTTTTTTTTTTTAAGCACATTTTACAATAGGGTTTATTAACTCCATTTTACAAAAGAGTTTATGAGCATAAGCTTGGGTTGTAGGTGAAAATTCCTGTGCTTCTGTGGATACTGCCACTGCTTACTGGTTGTTCAATCTTTTTTGAAGGGTGGGAGAAGTACAGTAGAAGAGTCATATCATACATTTGAAATCTTAAGGTGGCTTTTATATTTTACCTCATATTTATGTCTCCATATTCCAAGTGTAATTCCAAGACCTGTTAGAAAAAGGTCTTACGTTCTTGCCATGGATTTCTGGAGCATTCTTTCACCAGAATCTTTAAATGCTTTTAGACAGTGCCATAAAATTTGTCATTCTTTTTCTTAGGGAAACTTTTTTTCAAAGCTTTGGCTAAATACTGGTTTGTGAATGAACTGATCTATTTTAAGGTATTGTTCTCGTTATTACTAGGGTGGCTCTAGTAGTTAAGTAGTGGGATTCTGTATCTCTAAGATGTCAAGTTGCTGAGAGTTTTTTTCTGTTTGGTTAGTATTTTATCCTGAAGAAGTAATGTAGTAATGTAAGTGCTTTAAAATATGGTCTCTATGTTTATTCTAAAATAAACCTAGCTCAATTAAGTGCTTAGAGAAAAGCAGTTTGCTGTTGCTTTTTTACTGAAGCCATTTATATTTCCTTAAAATTCGTAAGAATGATTTATCTACCATTGTTTCATGGTATTACTTTCATCCCATTTATCCCAGATGAAAGCCTTGAAGACAACTTCTGTTCCTGGCTCTGATATTTACCAAGTACTGTTGGTTTACCTTTTCATCTTATGGATCCTATTGTTCAGGACATTATTATTTCTAAGGTTAAGATTTCTTGGTTGCAGATTAGTTGGTTTTCTTGGTTGAAGTTCTCTCCCTTCATTTGTATTATTTCCAGAATCACATTTTATATGTTCAATTGTGCTACTTCTGAGCTTACTTTTGAGTTAAACTAAAATATTTTATGACTCCCAGTGATCCACAGCAGAGAAAACAAAATTTGGAACATGGCATGTGGTCTTCCATACTCTGCCTTTGGGTTCTTTCTTTCCACTACACCCTAAGCCATCTCTCATATGCATCTGGAATTGTGTTAGTTGTGTTCTGTCCTTGAAAGAATTTAGAAAATAGTGCTCAACTCATTTTCTGTCATCTGTAATTCAGATGAATAATTCCATTTGAGAAAGGCTCCTTGTCAAGTGTGTATATGTGCTATTCTCCCACTAGAATGTAAGCTTCATGAGATAAGGTATGTATTGTAACTACTACTGTATCTTATACAGTGTTTGTATGTAATAATTTTTCTGTAAGTGCTGCATTGCTGAATTGAGTTTGTTGCATTTAGAATTTTATTGTGATGTTAATGCTGTAAGCCCAGAGATTCTTTTAATAAGCATTCAGGTGTTTTAGGACTTGGCCTTAAGATAAATTTTTTTTTTTTTTTTTTTGAGTTGGAGTCTCACTCTGTTGCCCAGACTGGAGTGCAGTGGCCACTCCCGGCCACCGCAGCCTCGACCTGCTGGGCTCCGGCGATCCTTCTGCCTCAGCCTTCCAAGTAGCCGGAATTACAGGCATGCGCTACCACGCCCGGCTGATTTTTTGATTTATTGTAGAGATGAGGTCTCACAGGCAGGTCTCGAACCCGCGGGCTCAGGCAGTCCACTCACCTCAGCCTCCCAAAGGTGTGGGATTACAGGCTGAGCCACCGAGCCCGGCTTACGATAAATTTTGAGGCCATGTTTTTGGGGTGTGTAAAATATGTTGAAGTGTTCCAGGATCTTAGAATGATATTATTCAGTTTTTTCTGTAATCACAGACTGAAGCTTCCTATCAGTTTTTATTATCCTGGTCACTTTTCTTTAGCCTGTGCTGACACTGCCTTTTTACATGTAGGAAAATGCAGTGAGTAAACTGAATGCAAACTGGTTTTTCTAGTGACAGTGAGTCATAAATATGAGGGAATTGATAAACTTCTTAATAATAAAGAAGTCTTACTGTGGTTAGGGTTAACGTAGTTTCAGTAAAACCGAATTGCTTTCACAACCGTATGTGAGCTTATGTTTCCTGCTTATAAGATCTATATTTGTGCTGATCAAAAAATATCACTTGAGAAAAAATGGAATTTTAGGAGTTAGAAATGACTTACCTTTAACAAGGTACCAAGTTAGCTTCTTGTTCATTTTAAAATCCTATATAAAGGCACTTTAGTATTGAAACATTAATACTTTTTAAAATGACATCAGTCTGTTCATTATGACATCTTATCTGGGTGTTGGTTTGGTAAGGACTAAAGGCTTTTGGGATACTTAAATTGAGCATGCAAAATAATCCTGTTGACCTTAACATTAACGTAATAATAGTTTGTCATTTCATGGTTTATCAAATTACTATCCAATGAGAAGCCAAACTATCTGTGAAAATGCTTTGTAGAATTTGCCACTTCATCTTGAATTCTATATAGTATTCATTTAAAGTTAATAAGTAACTGAGGCCAGGTGTGGTGGCTCAAGCCTGTAATCCCAGTACTTTGGGGGGCCAAGGCAAGATAATTGCCTGAGTCCAGGGGTTGAAGACCAGCCTGAGCAACTTGGTGAGACTCGTCTCTACAATATATATAAAAAAAATTAGCTGGGTGTGGTAGCGTGCACCTGTAGTTCTGGCTACTTGAAAGGCTGAGGGGAAGGATTGCCTGAGTCCAGTTGACACTGGGGTGGCCATGAGCGTGCCACTGTACTCCAGCCTGGGTGACAGACTGATACTCTGACTCAAAAAACAAAAAGAACCTGAAAGGGTAGGATAATGTTATTCAGCCAAGTTAATTTGAGAAAGCATACTGCTTTCTTATTAGGGGAAGATGCAGGAGAAAGGCACTAAATTTTACTAAAAGTAGTTAATATGCTCATATTAAGTTGTACTTACAAAATAAATATTACATCCATAGAAACACATATTGAAATAGGTTTACTGCTAAGTGGTTGGAGTTTATGAAGACATCTCTTTCTCTCTTTGACTTTTTCTTTTGCACTCTCTCTCTACTTTTTAAACTCTTCTGATTAAAAACTTAATTATAAATATATGCTAGTTGAAACAAGAAAATTATTTAATAAGTACATCCAAATAAAGAGAGAATTATCTGTTCCTCCTCGTTTTCCTTTCTCTATCACTTTTCTGAAATAACCAATTTTAATAGGTTGGTGTGTATCATTTGATACCATTCTCTAATCTTATTTTTTTGAGTATATAATTTTCTTTCTTATAAACTATATAATATTATACCATAACTGGCTTCTTTTAATTTAACTGTATGTTGAAGACAGCTTTTCAGCTTGGTATTTTTAACCTATCTCATTTGGTTAAATGATGTGTTTTTAAGTGATATTTAATGGAACTTTATCGTATGCTCATGAAATACCAGCATTTGATTTTTTGGGGGTAAAAATTGTGTATATTAAAACAATTGTACAGAAAATTTTGTACATAAATTTAAGGTGTACATTGTAATGTTTTGTTAGCCTAGAGTTTGTATTAGGTTTCTGTTAAGAGAGAGAACCTACAGTTCACAAATTTTTTTTTTTTGAGTCAGAGTCTCACTCTGTCTCCCAGTTTAAAATATGATGATATAATGCTTTTGTCTTACGCTTGAGCATTTCTTTTCTGTATATGCCCAAGAAATAGTACAGGGATACTATAGATATTCCTCCTTCTGTGCATCACCTTGGCGCATGATTATTTTTATATTGGTAACCTAAGTTGCCACTTTTATATACATTTCTAAACTAATTGTGGTAGAGGTATCATAAATTATTTATAGACATGCAGCTTCACAAAAAATTACTCTCATCAGATGTATATAATTTATTCTGCTTACACATGCTCAGACAGGACCAATTGAAGATTGTCTAAAATTCTGTGTCCAAAAACAAAAAGGGAGGAAAAGTTAACAAAACTTAAAGCTTTATCAACAGTTTAAACAAGTTAAAGCTGCAAATTAAAATTGAAGCACCTTATTCCTAAAAGTGACTTCCCTTTAAATTTTAAAGTATTGAATTCAGGTTTTCTTTGGCTTGTATAGGGCTTCGCCTGCCAATTTACAAATGGGATTGGTGCATATAGACAGAGTACATAATTTATCCTTTTCCTTGTCTGGCAAGGAGATGGTAGCTAGGAGGAAGTGAGTTTTCTTTTTCTCTATATTTTTCATTTCCTGTATCTCATCGTAGACTTGTATTTTCATTCCTAGTTACTGCATTGCTGTCAAATCTTTTCCTATTAGTTTAAAGTAATACAAATAAAAAAAGTCTTTTTGTTAATGAAAGCTTATAGCAGATGGGCTAGGAAGTGTTCAGGTTTTTGTTTGTATTTGCTTAACCACTCACCTGGTGCTGCATGGATAGTAAAAATGGCACAAGGACAGCCCTTGCTTGCTCTTCTTCTGGAGCACACAGTTAATATGTAGGTGAACTAAAACAGATTGGTTAGTTAACTTTGCAGCTTGGAAATGAGAAGTAAAGAGAGTAAGAAGAGAGTTGCTTCAACTACTTGAATGAAGGGTGGAAGAAGGGAGGAAAGGTCTGGTTCCAGTTCTGCACTGATTGGGAGAAGAGCCACCTCTGGGTGCTTGGCTATGCTAAGTACTCAATAAATGGTAGCTGTTATTGCTGACAGAGAACAACTTTAAAACTGAACTCAAGCCAGGCATGGTAGCTCACTCCAATAATCCTGGCACTTTGGGAGACAGAGGCTAGAAGATTGCCTGAGCCCAGAGATTCGAGATCAGCTTGGGCAACTTGGTAAGACCTCATCTCCCCCAAATAAATAAAAAAAGTTAGCCAGGTGTGGTGGTGTGTGCCTGTAGTTCCAGCTGTTTGGAAAGCTGAGGTGGAAGAATCTCCTGAGCCCAGCAGGTTGAGGCTGTGGTGACTGAGTGTGCCACTGTACTCCAGTCTGAGTAACAGAGTGAGACTCCAACTCAAAACAAGCAAACAAAAAAACTGAGCTCAAACGATCATTTTTATTGAAACTATTGTTGATATTTATCAAGGTTAATACTTTTAAATTAACTTGGTGTAATAAAAGATTTCATTTTGAGTTTTGTATCAAGCACTGTATGGAGTGCTTTATACATATCAGCTTATTTAATCTTCCAATACCCCATGAAATAGGTTCTGTTTATCAAGTCCATTTTATAGATAAGAAAATTAAGGCACTCATAAGTGAAGTGATTTGGCTTAGAATCATGATACTGAGTGGCAAAGCTTGGGCATTTATATCCAAGGATTATCATCCATTGATTGACTGGCTTATTTCAATAAATAAGTGGGGTACATAAAAAAACTGCAGTAGGATAAATGGATAATAGTACATAAATTACATTTAAAATAGTTTTTATTTTATTTTTTATTTTTTATTTTTTGAGTTGGAGTTTCACTCTGTCGCCCAGACTGGAGTGCAGTGGCCGCTTCCGGCCACCGCAGCCTCGACCTACTGGGCTCCGACGATCCTTCCAAGTAGCCGGAATTACAGGCATGCGCTACCACACCAGGCTGATTTTTTGATTTATTGCAGAGATGAGGTCTCGCTGCCCAGGCGGGTCTCGAACCCGCGGGCTCAGGCAATCCACTCACCTCAGCCTCCCAAAGGCGCGGGATTACAGGCTGAGCCACCGAGCCCGGCTTAAAATAGTTTTTATAGTGAACCCTTGGAGATAACCATTTTACCACATCACAGTTTATTCATGGTACTTTTTCTGTTTTTCAGCTTCACTTGCAGAATACAAATGCTAAAATAAATCAGAATAAAATTTCTTCTATAGTCAGTCAAAAGCCTGATTCTGTTGAGGAGCCACCCCAAAAGGAGAATGAGCATGCCTACATATCTTTCAGACTTTTATCTCCCGTGCTGGCTGCCCCTAGGTGCCATACTTCTTAGAAAACATATCCAGAATCCTCATTTCATCTACCTTGGTCTTTCTATGCTTTGATTTCAAAAGGCATAAGATGAGAGAGACTGTAGGCAGTAATTTTTCTTGTTAGTCATAAAATGTTGAATGAGGTGTCCAAAAGAGAAAAAAATCAATCTACATCTATCTATTAACCTACCTACCTACCTGTCAACCTGTCTGTCAGTATAGATATTTCTTGGACTGGTTTATGCTTCTATATAATGTGTTATATTTGTTATATATAAACATAAATCTTTATTTCTAGAAAGATGTCTTTGTATTCCAGATCTGTATATCTAACTGCCTACTAAGTATCTCCGTTTAGATGTCTCCAACCACTATTATTCAAGGGTAAAGATTGTCACCCCCAAACCTGGTTTTTACTTAGTAAATGGAACCGTTGTTCGTTTAGTTGCAAAAGTCAGAAATCTCAGATATGTCCCAATGCTTTTTTTCACCTTAGCTACCTCCCTCTTGTACTTACTCCACTTCTCAAGGGTTCCTCTCCCGAGGGAAATATATTTAACCTGCTATTGTAAATCAGGTTTCTCTTTACAGATGTTCACAGTACTGAATTCCTTTTTATTGCTCTTAGCTTATAATTATAGTAATGTGAATTGTTGATTAGTTTTTCTACCCCCCTCACTACTGTAAGCTTCATGAGAGCCTGGCTAGTCAGTGTCTGGCACAAACTAGCCACTCAGTAAACATTTCTTGGATGAATTAATGAATGGAGAAGTACTTTTCATTCTTTTCTGATGTTTGGCAATAGTTTTTTTCTCATCAAAGGGCTGAAGCAACAAGGCTCTTTTTCATGTACAAACCTGATTACTTGACATTAATGTGCAGCTTTGATTTTTACTGTTATATGAAGTTACAATGTATAATGTGCAGCTACATTTTCTGTGTTATGAATTCATACTGTTTTATTTGGTTATTTTTTGCCTGTTCATATATTTCAGTGCATTTATTTTTTTGGATTTTGGTTTGACCCTTCTTATTTTACCGCACAGCTTATACATTGAGCCCTGTTGTTGGTGTTTCTTCTTTGCTATTCTAATGTTCATTTGTTGAAAGTATTTTAAGCTAAGATATACTTTATTTTGTATTGATTTATTTATTATAATGAATTTATTTTGGGGGGTTCGGTCCTGACCCTTCATATTGTTTATATGTTGAGGCTTGCTCTTAATGTCTGTTGTTTAGTTTGGGATATTTTATAGCTTATTCTAATATTCATTTATTGGGAAGTGCATTGAACAAAGGCATACTTTTTGGAAAGATGCATGGATAGCACCTACTTGCACAGGGTTAGTATAGTGTCAACGTTATCTCTGAAAGCACCTGTATTTAAACAAGATCAAACATCCTTTGAGCCTTGAGAAACTATAGTCTCGTTATTCGGTTGGCATGTATTTCTTTCAAGAGATGAATTTTATTCCGGAGTGCTGATAAGATGTTTTGATAGTAGGATTAGCTCAGCCTTTTGGATGAATTATAAATAGTCTTGAATCATTATCACAGGAGTAAAATCTAGAAGGAAGAAAAACTAGTTAAGCAAGTGGTGCAGATAAATGAGTTGTCAATTCTTTTTGTCAGTGCTATGTTCTCTGTAGAAATATTGGAAACTGGGGAATATAATTACCCATTGGAGGAATTTTCAGCATTCCTTAACAAATTGGCAACAGTATTTCTCTTAATTTTAAATTTAGGCCCTTATTTATTTTGGGATGACTGGAAAAATGAAAATCTTGTTCTCTGTCAGTATCTGAGTATCTCAGGATATGAGGTGTATGGTGCTTGTTCCCAGGGCCACTCCTGCTTAACTTCTTCACCTTGATGTGGCTGGGCAAGTAGGTTAACAGAAACCCTGGTCTGTCATTGAGTTTTACTTAATTCTGATGATCTTGTTCTTCCCGTCTTAATTGTCTTGCCATAAGTCTATTATTTCTGTTGCACACACACACATAGCCACCAGAAAGTTTCCAATCTTAACATTATGATTTTACTGTCTTCTATGAAAGGGCAGTGAGGTAGTTCAGAAAATAGGAAATTTAAGATTCTGACAACTGTCAAAAAGTGTAGTCTCAGAAACTTATTCTAGCTATATGTAAATTTCCTCAGAGCTGCTAGCTAGTTTTTGTTAAAAGCACTACTGCCCTCTGGTGTCCAGCATGCAATTCCAACCCATTTCTTCCTCAGTTAAGTTGCTATTACTCTTATAGTTTAGACTTTAGGGCATCTTAGAAAAATAAATAATAATTATTTAAGTCTTGGTTTCGTTTATTTTCTTGGCATAAAGTCCATTGGATCAGTTAACTTGGGGCTATACTAGATTCAATAATTTGTTTCCTACCTATTCCTCATTTCCAAGGGGGTCTTTTCGTTTCTACCTTCCTGGTTATAAGGAAAGAGCTCTCAGTCAATTAAAAAATACAATACATTGAATCACTGCCAACTTTTAAAAAGCTAAACCAGTATTCTCTTTCCTTCCCTTTTGTAACTGATGTGTCATTTTCATTTCATTCTGGATATGAATCGTAATTTCTTTTGCCTGTGTTTTTTCTTCACAAGCACGCCTTTCATATAATGATAGAGGTAAGATGCATTGATGTTTGTTTTATGGTTGTGGAACTTTTCGTGGATGCATACTAAACATTGTGTCCTTAAATTTTTGTTGTTGTTATTGCTTTACTGTACATTACCTATAGTTTATACATTTATGTTACAAAGAGCTTTCCCCCCTCACTTTTAATATTAAAAACATGATGGGTTTGACATGGATAATAGCTTTTGGTTATAAGGCATTTAACAGTATTTATACTTCTCTAAGGAAGAAGGTAGAAACAACTATTTTACTTGATTAGAAGTTGACACCTAATGACTCCATTAGCCTTAAAAACCTTGTATTGGTTAATTTTTATAGTTGTCATTAGCTTAAATGTCAGCATAAGCTCATTTTTAACAGGGGCTGACTTTCTGGTCCAGCCCATTATCTTTTAATGTGAAATCTATATTTTTGAATAGTTTAATCTTTTGGCATCTTTAGCAGTTGAACTAGCTACAGAAGTGTAACTTTTGATGGGATTTTTTTTTTGCTGTCTGGAGGTTTAAGGGCATAATTAAATTAAAATTCACCCTTCAGATGGAGAACTCTGAATGTGTAAAATGATCACAGACTACTTTGCAGTGCCCTGCCTCTAATAGTGTGTTTTATTATTGGTTATAGTAATGATACTGGATAGTGGTGGTGGAAGGGTGGATTTTTTGTTGTCATTTCAACATGTCTCTTCAACGTGATTTCTTCTGATACCATAATTTTCACATACAAATGGGTAAAGAAGAAATGTAGTCAGAACATGTTCCAATGCATGTTTTTTTAGTTTTGCAAAATAGCATGGCTGTTGTAATGGAAACTTAGAGAAAGTTTTCAGGAATTCTGAAGTTCTTACAGTTGCAAACCCCCCCCCCACACATACAAATTGGTTTCTCTGTGTAGCAGGGCAGAGCCTGGTTTTATGAATGACATCAGAATGTTGTTTGTCATTATGCAATTTAAGTCTGAATTGTTTCCCCAGGGGTTCATATATTTTAAAGGTAACACTTTTTTCCCCTAGAATCCAGTATTGAGTTTTTCGGAAGTTACTATAAAGATGATGATTAACTGAAAATCATTTCTAGTATTTTTAGATTAAGGGATAAATAAGACCCAGGTATTAGAGATACACTTAAAGCTTCATTCTAGTAATGTTTTGTTAAAAAAGCAAAAAGGCATATTAGTGTTACAGATAGTTATAATATGTGCTACAAAGTTACTCCTTTTTGAACTCAATTCTTTGAATATTAAGGAATATTATTTAAAATTCCATTAAAAACACATTATTTCTTACGGTTTTGACCCTTTGAGAATTGGCCAGTGTTCATTTTAATTGAAACTTTTAACTTTTAAATAATTTTGACAACAGTATGTTTTTTGACTGTTATGATACAATATTGAATATAACTATAACATTAGAAGGGTGATCAAAGATTTCTTTCTGAAACAATGGTAGCTTACAAACTTGCTGGACAGAGCCTTGGATCTTAAACTTTGAAGTTTAAGAATTTGGAAAACATTTAATGAACTTTTTTTCTAAACATAGGCATTGAAAATAATTGTATGTTTTCTAAAATTATTATTATGCTAAAATTGTATTTTGAACTGCTGACATATTCTTAATTTGATATGTAAATTAAATAATCTAATTTGAGACACAGATTAAATAAATATATAAATAAATATATATTAAAATTCAAATCTGAGTTTATGGATTGAATCATATTCATGTGGTTGATACCCTTTAGAACAGAGAATGGGTAATATGTATGTTATCTAGAGAGACCTTACCAGTCAATTCATATAAAAATTATTTTTAAAAGTCTTAGCATTGCTATTTAGAGTTATAGTACCTCTACTTGGTTATTTTTCCTTTTTTTAGCTTTCAGCTCTTATTTGCATAATTTAGTTTTTAGTATCCTTATTTTGAAAACTTTAACTTTCTAACCTTTTCTATTTAGCTTAAATATTTCTTTATGCGGTTATATAATAATTCTTGGACCTTGTGGACTGAATGGGTTTCTTTGCCTCTAGCAGAGTTAATTTCAAGCTTTTTTTTCTTGTCTCCACATTCATATAAGCAGCCTACTTCTATCAGTAGAACCTCTTATTACAGGTAGAGATGATCACCTGAGTGAGGTAGGGAGGGTGTAATTTGCATAAAAACTCTCCACACATTTTTGTGTTCCCTCCCACTGAGAATCATACTTGAAAGCCTATCCTTACTATATGATACATCTTGACCTCCTTGACCCGTCTCTCTGCCAAAGGAAAATACTGTAGCTTTACTAACTTCATATTTTGAATGTGGGAAGGAAAAGCAACTTTTGTAAAAATTTTTTTAAAAATCTGAATTTGAAATGAGTCACAAGAAGTCTTCTATTTTGTCGTCTTGTTTTTATAGGAATTCTCTAGGTATTTTATAAAGATTAGAAGAATAAATTGCATGTTCTTCCTGTGTAATACCTTGCAGTGTTTCTGCTGTTGAGGGTCTTTCTAATGTAAACTTTTAAAATTCCTGATTGGCATTAATGGGTTGAATGGTGTCTAAAGAGAGCACTGATGGTCTTTGAGGCATTAGAAGAGGAAATAAAAAGGAAGGAGAAAGGCAGAGAGATGCATTGATCTGGAGCGACATATCATTTTCAGTGTCTGAGATGTCACCCAGTGTCATCATATCTGTTGCTCTTGCTACAGAAAGTTTAGTTCCTCTTCGCAGTACTTGTTATACAGCCCTTGAAACATTGCTTTTCTCTGAAAGCTTTCTGAAAGGCTTCCTACATCTTGCTCTAGTTGCAGATAATGAGTGGATAGGCTATTTTCCATGAAGAGTTGCCATTCTGTTGTCATAAGGAGGATTTCCTTGTGATTTGTTGATGTTGGACTCCTATTTATGTACTATATTTGCTGGTTTTTTTTTAACTATAGCCATGCACTTTTATTTACCATATATTGTTATCTATCTACTATGATGATCAAATCTTTTCTCGATTTTTATTTGTACATTCTTTGCCAATCACCTTCAGAACACAAATACCTCTAATCTCAGATAAATTTTGGAAAATAATTATAAGCAAAGGCGTGAATTGTTAATATATTGGAAAAATTAGAATGAATAAAAACAATTTGGCCATAACAATATTAACTTACATATGTCTTTTATGTGCTTTGTATTTGATATACCTATTTGCAATGTGTTTAAGAATGACTATGGGTATTTCTGACATTAATGAAGAGAAAATTTAAACCACCACTGGAGAAAGTAGTGGATTTGAGATAATAGCCATAATTTGTTATTTCTGGTATTTTTGAAATCCTCATTCTCTAAGGGAGTGTAAACTGGATGAAACAAATGAAGTATTGTTAGGAGTATGCTAATGTTCATAGAAAATTGTAAAGAAAATGAGTAAGACTGATCAAAAAGATTTTCGTTCTTCTACTGTATGAGAGAGAGAGAGAGAGAGAGAGAGTGTGTATGTGTGTGTGTGTGTGTGTGTGTGTGTGTGTGTGTGTATAGTAATAATGCTGGATATTGTTGTGAAAACTCTTAATATAAGTTGCCTGTTTTCTCACTAGAGAAAGTTAGTAATGCTTGAGAACTCAGACTGGCAGGATTAAAGTTAATATCATCCATATATATTTACTGTATCTGTGAGTTTTTTTCAAGTAATGCTTGAGAACTCAGACTGGCAGGATTAAAGTTAGTATCATCCATATATATTTACTGTATCTGTGAGTTTTTTTCAGTATGCTCACCTTTTTCTCATTTTCAGAATTGATATGTATCACATTATACTTATTTACAGCATTATTATTATTTGTCTGTAGGACCCAGGACCACCCCCACCTTCTCCATTACTAGGTTTGAAGCCACTGCAACTATTAGAAGTAAAAGCAAGGGGAAGATTTGGCTGTGTCTGGAAAGCCCAGTTGCTCAATGAGTATGTGGCTGTCAAAATATTTCCAATACAGGTATGTTTATTGCAGTTTTGTAATCTACTTGTATGTTTTAAAAGATGTAACTGGCTAGGTTATCATAACTCAACAGTGGTCTGAAAACAGGCCATATTTCCAAGATGGTTATACTGGAAAAAGCAGTTAACCCTTTTAATGTCTGCCTTCACATCTGAGAAATGGAATTACTACTACAGTAGCCACTATGTTTGTCTGGAATGGTGGGATTAATATAAATGAACAAGATCTTTTGCCAGTATACGAGATCTTTTGCCAGTAAAAATTCTACAGAGGTCGGGCTTGGTGGCTTGGCCTGTAATCCCAGCACTCTGGGAGGCTGAGGCAAGTGGATTGTCTGAGCCCACGGGTTCAAGACCAACCTGGACAACTTGGCGAGACCTCGTCTCTACAATAAATAAAAAATTAGCCATGCGTGGTAGTGTGTGCCTGTAGTTCCAGAGGCTGAGGTGAAAGGATTGCTGGAGCCCAGCAGGTTGATGCTGGGGTGACCATGAGTGCGCCACTGCACTCTAGCCTGAGCGATGGAGTGAGGTTCCAACTCAAAAAAAAAAAAATTCTACAGAAATTTTTTTAATTTTAATTTTTTTTTATTTATTTATTTTTGAGTTGGAGTCTCACTCTGTCGCCCAGACTGGAGTGCAGTGGCTGCTCCTGGCCACCACAGCCTCAACCTGCTGGGCTCCTGCGATCCTTCCGCCTCAGCCTTCCAAGTAGCCAGAATTACAGGCATGTGCTACCATGCCTGGCTGATTTTTTGATTTATTGTAGAGATGAGGTCTCGCTGCCCAGGCGGGTCTCGAACCCGCGGGCTCAGGCTGTCCACTCACCTCAGCCTCCCAAAGGGGCGGATTACAGGCTGAGCCACCGAGCCCAGCTTCTACAGAAATTTTAAGTAAGGGTAAGGATTCCAATTTTTTTAAAAACCTCATTGAGTAGTTAAATTTAATATCCCCTTGACATTATCAGAAAAAGCAAACAAAAGCAAGAGTAGTGTGCTTTGTCTTAGAATTGCTGTTTGAAAGTGTATTACTAGATTTTATTTTCATTCTACTTTGAGTATTTATAATCATTGCAGTTTTTGTTTGATGCATTTTCAAAGACATTGAATCAAGACACCAAATAATTGGTTTACTGTTGAATTCTTTTTTTTTTAAAGGTGGCTGGACTCTTCATAAAACCCTGATCTAATATACCTCTGGGCTCTCCTTATATTTTGTTTTGTTTCATTGGTAGTATAGATTTATAATAATTCTGTCTTCCCTGTCTTCTGCTTATGTACCCTGATGGCTAATGATATCCTTGGTCCTGAGGTCCAGGCTAGATTTAATGATACAGGCTCTACCACTAGATAGTGGATGTTCATTATTCCAAAGTCATCAGCAACTTCTTTATGTTAATATACCTAAATTTTAACCTTCCTATCTCCTCCAAATCCTATTTGTAGAGTCTGTGAAGAAGTTTATTACTTTTTTTTTTTTGGTATCAGTACAGATACTGTAAAGTACAGTATCTCAGAGAGAGTGTGTATTCTGTTGTGCCTTAGATTCATAAATAAGGGAAGCAGTTATTTACATGTGTAAGGAGACTTTAAAAGTAGAAAAGGGCATTTTCACGATATTAAGAATAACAACAGTAACAACACCAGTAACTCACATTTTATTGAGTGCTTTTATTGGTCAGGTAAGGGTGCTTTGCCTATATTAGTACTCACTAATGTTTGTGTGTGTGTGTGTGTGTGTGTGTGTGTATTACAACAACCCTATGAGACAGGCACTTCAATCTTGTTTTACTTAATGAGGAAACTGAATGATTATGTAATTGACCAAAGATTTGTGGGAGAGCCAGGGTTTAAATTTAGACACTGGATCCAGAGGGTTCCTAACCTTTATGCCATGTTGCCTTGTGCTCTCATTGTCCTTTTATAGTGAAAAGAGTCAAATCTTTAATAAGTCAATATCTAGTAGACATGGATCACTTGCAGGCACAAATGAATATATGGTGTTTTTGTTTATTGTGTTGCATATCTATGCCCCTTGATCTTTCATTGACTTTGCAGGGCACACTAAACTAAAGGATGTTTAATATTATGATAGTCTTTAAAAACAAATATTGTCTATTTGGAGGAAACCATTCTGTCCGAATTTCATCTTTCTGGGAGATTATTCTGAATAGTACCCCAAGTAACTTCACACCATGATGAAATTACAATGTAATACTTGCAATAACTTCCAAGCACAATGCATTGCTGTTGTTAAGACGTTAGAAGCTTAGCATTTCTGATCAACTCCTCTGTTCATAAACCAGAAACAGAAAACTATGTTATGAGATAATGGGCAGGACAGGTATTTAGTATTGAACTGTTAAAACACAGAACAAAACAAAACCTAAGAATCATTTAAGCTTTTTTTGTTTCACTTTGCATCTTGAGTAATCTCTTAGACATGGTTTGTTTACTTGTATTCTTTACATTCTTACTGTACTCTCTTTTAAACTCTAGGACAAACAGTCATGGCAGAATGAATATGAAGTCTATAGTTTGCCTGGAATGAAGCATGAGAACATCTTACAGTTCATTGGTGCAGAAAAACGAGGCACCAGTGTTGATGTTGATCTGTGGCTAATCACAGCATTTCATGAAAAGGTAAAATGACATAACATGTTAATTTAGTAAAGTCAGAGTTGACCTACCTGCCTAACACTGGCTATAAATCCCTCAGACTTATTTTTCTGGTGATAATATGCATTATAGTTGATTAATATTTAACCTGAAAATACAAATCGCTCTTAAATGAAAATCTGTTTTAAAAAATAATTTCATAGGCTGGGTGTGGTGGCTCACGCCTGTAATCCCAGCACTTTGGGAGGCCAAGGTGAGAGGATTGCCTGAGCCCACAGGTTGACGACCAGCCTGGGCAACTTGGCAAGACCTTCATTTCTACAATAAACCAAAAAATTAGCTGGGCATGGTGTTGCACTCCTGTAGTTCCAGCTACTTGGAAGGCTGAGGTGGAAGGATCACCTGCGCCCAACAGGTCAAGGACGCGGTAGCCATGAGTGTACCACTGCACTCCAATCTGGGTGATAGAGTGAGACTCCAACTTAAAAAAAACCAAAAAACCAAAAAATATATGTATAAATATATGTATATTTAATAAAGGAGCAAAGATGGTAATTTTTAACTATACTCATATAATACTAGTGTTTTGTCCCTGATTTCTTGTGCTATAATTACTGCTCTTACAAATATTTATTTTAGTATAGACAATGCTTAGTAATTTTCATCTGCCATTTACAGTCATTTTGGTTACATGAACCATTTTTCAGCGTGAATTTTTTGTCTTAAAACTAATCAATCTAGCTCAGTGACAAAATCAGAGTCAGGAAATTTATCTGATCCTTGATCTATCACTGACTTGCAGGGTAATTATCACTGAAACATTAGTGCTCTTTTTCCTCAATTTTTCTACTTTCAGAGTTAACGGGAAAGTACCATTAGTGAAGTAGGAAATTGTGTTTATGGTAATCAGTTTCATCATTGTGAGATACACATGGCTTTTTTACTTTTTAATTTTTGACCAAAAGGATGACTGCAATTTCCAGAGGGAGAGTCTTTGTATTAGTTGTTGTTTTTATGTCATAATTTTGTGTTTTCCTAGTCCTATGATATAACATTTCTATAGTCAGTCTACTTTTAACTTTCAGAATATTTTCTAGAACTTAAGATTTTTAGTCTTAAAAAACAAAACAAAAACTTTTGCTTTCTAAATTGGTGGAATGGACAGTTCTTGTAACAGAACTTTAAAGATATGTGGTATTTCTTTCTGGTCAAATGTTTGTTAATGAGAGGTGGAAAGATGTTTAAACCATTCCAGAAAGATGGCTTTCTGGATATTATTATGCACTTAAAGGAAAGATACAGTCCCTTCCATAATCTCTTACAGGTAAAAATAAAAATTTATGTATATATGGCTTTTGCCAAGAACTTAAGTTTCTTTTTTTTCTCTTTTCTTTAGGGTTCACTGTCAGACTTTCTTAAGGCTAATGTGGTCTCTTGGAATGAACTGTGTCATATTGCAGAAACCATGGCTAGAGGATTGGCATACTTGCATGAGGATATACCTGGCCTAAAAGATGGCCACAAACCTGCCATATCGCACAGGTAGAGCTATATTTATATTGTTTTTCGTTTATATTGTTTTCCCTGATAATTGAAGATATGTTTATTTTTAAAATTTTGACCCCCTGGATAAAATGTATTTTCCCCTATTTATGTAGTGATGCCTTCATTGCAATTGATTTTCAGTTATTTTTTTAAATTAGCTTTGAGATTGGCCAGGAAGTACTTTGGATAATGTATATGGGTAAAATCATTAGTAAAGTTTAATGATCTACTTATGTTTTAGTTTGTCTCACTTCTGGAAGCATGGTTGAAAATGAAATTGTATTTTCTCTATCTCGAAGGAAAAAGAAATTTGTTTTACTTCAAAACATGGTATACTTTAAAGATGATTATAATTAGATACAGGAGAATGTAATTAGGGAGGCATATATTTGAATATCTTCTTTGCAGGTTTTCTGAATGACTTTTATCATTTTTACCTAAGGTATAGGGAGGCATTATTTAAACAATTGTCCAGTGAAGAAATAGTACTTAGGCCCAACAATTGTCATACCTTCCAAAAGAAGGATGTCTGTTCTTAAACATGAGATTTAATTTTCTTGAATGTGGAATTCAGTTTGTCATCTTGTATTCTATATAAAGATGGTTGTTTTTAATATTAAGCATTAACTCATTCATTGAACAAATATTTAGTTGAGTGCCAGATGGTGTTTTAGGCTCCTGGGAGGCATTACTACTTAAGTTCACTTCCACTAGAATTTGATTTTGCAAACAAACCTTACACGACTTCTACTCAGAAGTAGCTTTCTCTTCCTATATGCGGTCTAACTGCCTCTTCCTTCATTTTTTTCTTGCCCCACCTAGCTGTATAGGGAACTAATCATTTGGATCCCCCCCAAAGGCTATTAGGAGTATTAGGAGTGAAAATCTTTTGGGACTAACACTGATTGGTTTTTGTAGCACTTGTGAGTGACTGCCTGTTCCTCCTCTCTCCCACTCTTTGTCAGTATGTCTGTACACATAAATGGAACCATTGGTCACGGCACAGGTGCATTTAGCCTCGGAAGGCTGAGGCGGAAGGGTTGCCGGAGCACTCCAGTCTGGGCGACAGAGTGAGACTCCAACTCAAAAACAAAACAAAATAAAAAAACTGTTACCCTTTTCAGAACACCAGGATCCGACTAGAGCAGTGTATGTTACAGTAAAAAAAACTTCTGTTATACTTTCCTAAAGATGCTTTTCAACAACCAGGTGGGAGAAGATAAGAACCACTACAGTAAGGGACTACTCCAAAATATACCAATAGGCAAAAGGCCCCAATTCAGCAGTTTTCTGAAAATTCTTTCATTTTGGCTTTTTAATTTGTTTCTATGGGAGTTTGTAACTATAAACTCCTAAATCTTATTATCTTAAAAAGCTATGTGTGACATAGATAACACATACTTTTGGAATGGCAGTTTTTTATATGACTGCTTTATGGAGAGGACTCTTATTGTTTGCATTGTTAATAGGAATTTGTCAGGCTGTCTGGGGACTTTGCTTGATTTTTCTCTGCGTTTCATATTAAATAACAATTTTATTGCAGACATATTCTCCCTCTTCCACGTTCAGTAAAAATTTTAAAAAGATAACTAGTTTAAACTTAATTTATCTTTATCTTTCTGTTTACAAGGGACATCAAAAGTAAAAATGTGCTGTTGAAAAACAACCTGACAGCTTGCATTGCTGACTTTGGGTTGGCATTAAAATTTGAGGCCGGCAAGTCTGCAGGTGATACCCATGGACAGGTAAGGGTGATAATTATAAAATGTAAGAAAAAATAAGCTTGTCCCGTATTTTCTTAGAATGGCATGTCAGGATGTGTTGTGGTAGTAATTAATTCAGCTCTAATATAAAGAGTTCTAATGTTAAATTTTCTAAAGAGGATATTTTCATATGGTGGTAGAAGACTGAGGTCGTTTGGATCAAGCACTTCATAAAGCAACCCTTAGACACGTGTCATAGGATCCTTTTTAAAAAATTGACCCAAAGAATCCAACACCTTTTAGTGGACCTTATTCTTAAGACGTTCTTAGTATTAACTCAGTAGTTCCAACTTAGTTCGTTCACCATCATGGGAGTAGTAGAAGAATAATCAGTCACTATTCTTGCTGTAATGTATTAAAATTCCCTGCCCATTCTTCCATGCAATTAGAGTTTCCTGCTTCTTGCTCTTCATTGCTTCATTAACCCTTTAATCAGCTTGATGACTTTTCTCAGAATTCTCTCCAGAGTTCAATAACACCTGTAAAGCCCAGAGTGAGGTGTCTGTCTCTAGTTGATGTCTGCACAAAGAAATCTCAGCCATGGGAATTTAGGAAGAGGAAGAGGGGAACATTGTCCATACATTTTATTCTCAGAAGCTGTGAGGCTGGGAAAGGTGCCTTCACTCCTCGGATAACCTTGTAATCAGGAAAACCAGTTTGACCAGAAAGGTGACATTTCCTGTAAAGCTAAATGATTCAGGCTTTGGCTTTATCATTCCTTTATCTTTCATATCTGTGCCTTATTTGGTGACCTAATACCTAACTTTGTTTTCCCAGCATATCCTATTGATCCCCAAGAATATGTTTTAAACAATCATGGCAGAACACATTTTGGAAATATTGACTGAGAGTTTAAGAATTTAGTTTTAGGGTAATGGTCAGCAGCTCTAGAAAAGCTTACACCAAGTGTATATGGGAGTGGAGGCAGTTTTGTGGCGAATACTACCAAGATAGAGATTTTGTAGGAAGTCTAGGGGCAAACTTCTAAACTAATTAATGGCTGACTATCAGAAGACTAAATTTTGGGAACACTGTCATTCTTTGGTACCTCATAAGCACCCCTTCCCCTGATTTTTTTGAGGAAAAATTTTGGAACCCATTTGTACCATCTTTGAACTCCCTCATGATTTGGCTCCATGATGAGTTAAACATAATTGATTGCTTATTGTAGCGGCTTCTTGAATTTTGATTTCATGGACCAGAAAATCTCAAAAATATTTGGAGGAATTTGTGTGATATTGCACATTGTAAATATTGCAAAGAAAGAACACTTATAAGAGGACATTTTACACTAAAATGGCAGGTAAGCCATAATCTCTTAGTAAAATAGGTACTTTGGATGGCATACCTTTATCTTTAAGAGAAAATTTGGCTTTTGGGAAACACTTGCTTATCGTATGATTAGAATAATTATTCAGAGAGTAAAAAAGAAAGGAGAGCTACTTTTTATTTCTTTAAAGTGTTCTCTTTATTACATGAATACTTGAACTTTAGTCTTAGTGATCTGTCCTTATTTTTTAAGAACACTTCTGTTATATTTACATGTGCATATAATTGCCCAACTTCCAGTCCAGAGATCACAGTCACCTAAGGATGAAGCTTTATGGAAATACTAATATCCAGACTGCTCCCTAGATGACTACAACTCACATATATTGTGATCTACCCAGCTACCTCACACACACATTTTTTTTTTTCTTTTTGAGTTGGAGTCTCACTCTGTCGCCCAGACTGGAGTGCAGTGGCCGCTCCCGGCCACCGCAGCCTCGACCTGCTGGGCTCCGGCAATCCTTCCGCCTCAGCCTTCCAAGTAGCCGGAATTACAGGCATGCGCTACCACGCCCAGCTGATTTTTTGATTTATTGTAGAGATGAGGTCTCGCTGCCCAGGCGGGTCTCGAACCCGCTGGCTCAGGCAATCCACTCACCTCAGCCTCCCAAAGGCGCAGGATTACAGGCTGAGCCACTGAGCCCGGCTACACACACATTTTTTAAGCATTCATATATGAATATTGTCAAGCACCAACCAAAGCTAGCTGTACAAGCTTAGTAACCATAGTTACAATACTAAGAAATACCAAATTGTTGAGGACAGATATAAATAAAGGACTCTAAGTCAGAAGAATTCATGAATAAATAAATACATAGATTTTATAAAAACAGAACTTGTAAAAAAGTCATTCCATCTTTTTCTTGGCTGATTCTTTGTACATTTTATGCTTACTTTTATTTGTTTTAATACAGAGAAAAACAAGGCCTCAAAAAGAATTGTTTTTCTAAAGGTACATTTCAAACAGTATGCAGAGGTACACCTGAAACTATGCAACTTTCTTCTCTGTTCCATCTTCTTCCACCTAATAATCATCATTTAGTTTCTTATGATTACTTCCAGAGAAGAGGGGACAAAAAAGCCTGTACCAGCATAATATTGATATATTTTTTAAGTGTATTCAGAATGGATCTTACTTATATATATATATACTATGGTCTGATGTGTCTTACCTTGATAATAGACCAATTAATTTTTATTCTTTTTACAGAATCATAAAATACTAATTCATAAAATTAATGAATGAGTATTGTTTGCTTTCAACATTCATAAAATTAATGAATGAGTATTGTTTGCTTTCAACATCTTTTTCAGGTTGGTACCCGGAGGTATATGGCTCCAGAGGTGTTAGAGGGTGCTATAAACTTCCAAAGGGATGCATTTTTGAGGATAGATATGTACGCCATGGGATTAGTCCTCTGGGAATTGGCTTCTCGCTGTACTGCTGCAGATGGTAAGGGAAAAAATTTTTTAAAAAAGATACATATGCCTACTACACATGCATGAAAAGGGATGATTACAAAGGTGATAATTTAAAGTACCTTTTTTTTTTTTTTTGAGTTGGAGTCTCACTCGGTCGCCCAGACTGGAGTGCAGTGGTCGCTCACGGCCACCGCAGCCTCGATCTGCTGGGCTCCGGTGATCCTTCCGCCTCAGCCTTCCGAGTAGCCGGAATTACAGGCATGGGCTACCACGCCCGGCTGATTTTTTGATTTATTGTAGAGATGAAGTCTCGCTGCCCAGCGGGTCTCAAACCTGCGGGCTCAGGCAATCCACTCATCTCAGCCTCCCAAAGGCGCGGGATTACAGGCTGAGCCACTGAGCCCGGCTCCTTTTTTTTTAATAGACTCCAAGAGGTGGTAGAGAGTTCAGGACGCAAGGAGCAGAAGGTAGGGCAGGAGAGGAAAGGAAACACTACTTGATGTTTGCAGGACACTTCCCATACCTTTTGCTTATTTCTAAAAATAGCTTAGGAGGTATTGCTACCTCATTTTTCCAGATGTGGAAATTGAGACTCAGAAAAATTAAGTAGCTTGCCTATTTTAGCCTCAAGTTGGTAAATGGTAAAACCTAGATTTGAAACTCTGAACCAGATGTAAGGCTCTTTTGGTAAGATCATGTGGGTCCTGCCTGCCAGGTTCTGAAGTCAGCTATAGTAAGTGGATGCATGTAGGGGAGGGACTTGATCTCAGGGTGAGTCTTTCCAGCCCCCAGTGATGCCAGCATATTTAACCAGACTAGATTTAGTCTAGCCTCTGTGATGCAGAGCTGTGATCATGTGTTAGGATATACCATGGGTTAAATCCTGCCTTTTTAAAGCTTTGAAAATCTGATAGAGACATTATTGTGGACATTCGTCAAATTCCCTACCATAGAACCTTGGTTCTAAAAGATTACTGTTATTTGTTATTTATATTTTTGAGTTGGAGCTTCATTTTGTTACCCAGGCTGGATAACCGTAGCCTCCTGGGCTCAGGTGATCCTTCCACTTCAGCTTCCTGAGTAGCTAGGACTGTAGGTGTGTACCATCATGCCTAGCTAAATCTTTTAATTTTTTTGTAGAGACAAGGGCTCACTATGTTGTGCAGGCTGGTCTCTTACTCTGGGCCTTGTGTGATCGTACAAGAGTGAGCCATTGCTCCTGGCTCTGTTCCTGTTACTGAATCCTTGTTCTAGTTCTGTAAATATTTGTGCTTTAAAAATTTACTTTTTGGGGTGAAACCTGCTGTGACTATAGTCCCAGTATGACAAACCTAATGTTCTAGGTACTTTATCTTTAGTGTTGTTTCATTGGCTCTCTACTCTCTCTTCAAATATGTTGCAGCACTTTTTTAGATAATATAAGGCAAATTTCCCAGCTGCTGAACTCCCAAACAAATGTAAATGAACTTGATCTGGTTTTTGCATTTTAACTTATAATTGCTTTAAGACTCACTGTGGTTGTTAGCCAGTATTTCAAAAAGCATAACCAACTTAACCTGTATTATAAGAATATTTTATTTTCTCAGTACTGTATAGGCTTTCAGTATAGGAAAGACTGCCTCTTGCATATGAAATTTGATTTTGGGTACTACACTTTCAAAGGCTGAAGCAATTTGGGAATAATTTTAAAAGCCTATAGGAAGAAGAGAAAGCTGTTCAGAGTATTTAAACTCAAAGAGGAAAAAGTTATATGTGTTTATGGAAGCAGGTCAGAAGACAGATGATATAGGAAAATACACTTCATAATTTTATTAATAAGAACTCTCCGTAACATACCATTATGGAGGACACAAGGTCCTGTCCTCAAGTAATAAACAGTTTAGACAATAAAATATATCTTAGACAGTTAACTTAAGAGCAAGGTGGTTGTCTAGCCCACTGCTCAGTACATAGGTATTCAGTAAGCATCTTTGGATGAATACAGTATGGTGTGTTTTGGGGAAGAGGGGTATCAGCAGTTTTTTGGAAAAAAATGACTTTTCTTAAATGCCTTGTATGTGCTATGAAATAATTGGCAGTCAGACATTTCTGACTCTAAGTCAGAAACTGGGCCACAGGAAGCAATGTGAACATTGCTAATGTGGGTGCTTTCTAATCTGGTTAGTTGTTGGTTAAATACAGTGATTCTCAGACTTTTAATAGCCGTAGCAAACTCCTGGGAAATCGTTTAAATCCAGATTCTGACTCATTAGGTCTGGTTCAAGGCCTGGTGTTCTGCATTTTTTTTACAAACTATTAGCCAATGCCAGTAATATTGATTTATGGATCCTGTAAGTGTTGAATAGACAGACACCATAGAACATTAGTCCTCTAAGTCACTGGAAGTGCTCAAGCAGAGATAAACTGTTCAGCCGGCAAGGATTCTTGCATTTGAAGAAAGTTAAGTTAGGTGATCCCTTCTTGATTCATTATATTCTATCCAGGAATATTTGGTATGTTTTAAAAGCTTGTGCAAGGTTTATGTCTATGTATACACATATCTGGTCGCTGAAATTGCTCAATAGTGACCTCTTCCTGCCAGTGAGAGACAATAATGCAGTGATTGAAAACACAGACTTTAGAGTTATTCAGAGAGATGGATTCAAATTCCAACTCTTCCACTTAACAGCTGTATACCTTTGTGCATATTCTGTAACTTCTCTTAGCTTTTCTTATCTGTTAAATAGAGGTAATACCCATCTTCACCCTGTGAAGTAAGTGATATATGTAAAGTTCCTTATCAGGATAGGGTAATCACTGAATACTAGTTATTAACTTCTAGTTGAATTTTTCTGAGTTGGAGTCTTAATCTGTCACTCAGGCTGGAGTGCAGTGGCACATTCACAGCCACTACAGCCTTGACCTGCTAGGCTCAGGCAATTCTTCTGCCTCAGCTTTCCAAGTTGTTGGAACTGCAGGTGCACGCCACCTGATTTATTGTCGAGATGAGGTCTTGCCAAGTTGCCCAGGCTGGTCTCGAACCCTTGGGCTCAGGCAATCCTCTCACCTCTGCCTCCCAAAGTGCTGGAATTACAGGCGTGAGCTTAAACACATTTTTCAATTTATCAGAGGAGGCCTAAGTAAAAGTAATTATTTGTGTTGTTGAGTAACATCTTGTCTATGAAGGCACATTTTAACTTGTTGGGAACTTGGATAGCATGTTTGTGATTTTCTAAAAATAAATAAACATGTACTTTTGGCAGCTTTTTTAAGGGAAGGTAGAGAAGAGGCCTTGGAGGTACACAGTTCCTCGGTTGGAGCTTGCAGGGGGTTGGGCTGGCCTCAGAACGAAGACGGTTGTAATGGTTTGAACCCAGTCTCCAGACATGGAAATACAACTGTTAATATTCTGATCTGAATTGCAAGGAGTGGGTAACTTAAAGGGATATTGTATCCTTGATTTGCAAATGTCAGCTATTCACTGTGTCCCATATACAGATGGATGTAGGCTTTCTCATACAATAAATAAGAAAGCCCCTTACACAATTTTCAATGGGGCTGCATGTCAAATTGCAGACCTTTTCATTTCCGATCATGCTCATACTGTGGTATGAGTCTAGTTGAGTATGTTTCTCTTCTGTCCTTGCAGCAAGTCAACAGTTGGAAAGGGTGATACAAAGTTTATATTAGAAAGTTTATACCAGTTTGAAAGTCAGGAAGATTTTAATTAAAATGATTTTTCACTTTTCTTTTTTAATTTCAGGACCTGTAGATGAGTACATGTTGCCATTTGAGGAGGAAATTGGCCAGCATCCATCTCTTGAAGACATGCAGGAAGTCGTTGTGCATAAAAAAAAGAGGCCTGTTTTAAGAGATTATTGGCAGAAGCATGCTGTAAGTTAGTTAGCTTTTCATTTAAGATTCCAGTAGAAGACTTCTCAGAGTATAACTTACCTCCATACATTGTTCTTTCTTCTGGGGAGGATTTTCTGGGGAGGTGATCTTACACAGGATATTTTGTACTGGGCTTCTAGAGGCAGAATTAGAGGCATGTATGTCGGTATACCCACAAGGGAGATTGTGAAGTCACAGAGCTTTATTAGAAGGCTCTTGTCTCAATGGTCCTGTGCAGATAGTAGTATGTCTGCTATTTAGAAAGATTCCCAGGGAAAAGGAATGCTTGACTCTTCACCTGTGGATAGTTGGGTAGCTTTGCTATCGCCACTTTCCAATACTTCCAACGTGACAACATTTTAAAAAGTTTATTTAGCACCACGTTTCTCCTCTCCATAGGAGTTTGTTTTAGCCTTTTGATTTGGGCTTAGAAGATTTCCAAGTTCTTAAGATAGCTTCAAAACTAGAGACTAGGCACCTGATGAAATGGTATTGCACTGATCATTTTGGTCTAAATTATAACTGGAAACAGGGATAAAATCAGGTAGAGAATCCTCAAGGATCTTTCAATTAGTCGCAAGATAGAAATGCTAGATTAACTAAGAAAATAAAAATTGGTAGATCTTGCTTTAGCCTTGATTTCATGAACAGTGGATAGGGATTTTTTGGAATTAAAAAAAGTCCCATTGTGAGAGTCTCCAATACTAAAGAAAGAATAGTTTCTCTTAGTGCTTTTCTTCATGACTGCACTTGAGACTCAATAATTAAGTGAAGGATGACAGATAGGAGCAAACTTGGCTAACCTTGAAACTTTGACTCACAAAAATGGCCATTTCTTGATGAAAATTTTACTCCATTTCCTAATAGAAAACAGAAATTGCTGTGGTGTTTGAATGTTTTTGTCCTTTCAGGGAATGGCAATGCTCTGTGAGACGATAGAAGAATGTTGGGATCATGATGCAGAAGCCAGGTTATCAGCTGGATGTGTGGGTGAAAGAATCACCCAGATGCAAAGACTCACAAATATTATTACCACAGAGGACATTGTAACAGTGGTCACGATGGTGACAAATGTTGACTTTCCTCCCAAAGAATCTAGTCTATGATGGTTGCACCATCTGTGCACACTGAGAAGTGGGACTCTGAACTGGAGCTGCTAAGCTGATGAAACTGCGTAGTTTGTTTCCTGTGTGAAATGAGTAGGATGTCTCCTGGAAACCAAGGAAGAAGACCTTGTTGAACATACGGCCCTGGGAGACTTACCGCATTGCCTACAGCACAGATGTGAAGGACATGAGACTAAGAGAAGCTGCAAACTCTATCAAGAAACTTTGGTAAAGTGTACATGAAGAATGTTGCCCTCTCTACATCAAGGATCTCTTGGACCCGGCTATTAGAGGGTTTGAAAACTGACATCAGATTTCTTAATGTCTGTCAGAAGACACTAATTCCTTAAATGAACTACTGCTATTTTTTTTTAAATCAAAAACTTTTCATTTCAGATTTTAAAAAGGGTAACTTGTTTTTATTGCATTTGCTGTTGTTGTTTCTATAAATGACTATTGTAATGCCAATATGACACAGCTTGTGAATGTTTAGTGTGCTGCTGTTCTGTGTACATAAAGTCATCTAAGTGGGGTACAGTAAAGAGGCTTCCAAGCATTACTTTAACCTCCCTCAACAAGGTATACCTCAGTTCCACGGTTGCTAAATTATAAAATTAAAAACACTAACAAAATTTGAATAATAAATTGATCCATGTTTTGTAACAAATTCACTGTGTTATTTAAGGAAAAAAGGTGTAAGCTATACTTAGTGCCAACAATATGTGGCCATTCGTAAAGCAGTGTTTTCGCTTTTCTTGTGCTGGCTTGTAATTTAGGAGAAAAAATGCTGTTTTTTGAAATGAAAAGATGGTATTATTTTTCCTTTCTTCCCATGTTTTAAAGCTCCATCTTCTATTCAGTTCCCAAAATATTGCATACTTACCTTACCTAGGTGTTTTTGTTTTGTTTTTTTCTTTTTTAAGGTGTGCTGTGTTTGGGGAATATTTGAAAATTTAAAGCATGATTTAAATTTTTTAAAGTGAGCTGTGACACTGGAAAGCTCTTCATTTTATGTTTAAAATAGATTTTTTTCCTATTTATATATGTAAAATTGTAGTGTATTTCTTTCTACCAAACAGTGTGTGGGACATTCTTTATCACTGTTTTAGAATCACCTCAGGAAATGTCGTTACCCAGAATTCCTCACTCTCTGCTTTGAGACTTGTAACTTTATCACAATACTTCTGCTTGGTGCCATCTTGTCAGAGTAATATTTGATGTCTGTGATATGTAAAGAATTATCCTAGGGTAGAGATATTAAACCATAAGCAGATTTCAGATGTTACTGCTTTAAAACAAATCAGGGATTAAAAAAATTAAACATGTAACTTAAAATATGCAATGACACTTAGAGGTAACCAATGTTGATATAGGGGACATATCTATATGTCTAGCCTTCCTCCTCAAAATTGCTTTCATGACTAGCTCGGATATTAATTTAGGATAGTCCATGCCTTATCCTTGCTAAGAAGATGGAATCGATGGTAGGTAGGTGTCAAAGTGCTTTTTCAAAACAAGATTATGTTAGAATACAATTGGTTTCTTCCCAAATTGATACAGGCCGAAGTAAAACATTAATTATCTGAATTTTCAGATTACTAATCAACAAATAGCCAGTATTATGCTACGTACTTTTGTCAGGTCATTTTAAAACCTGTACGTTATTTTATAAAAGAATTTTTTACATGTCACTGTTAAGAGCTCACTGTGAATGTTATCTTCAAGTGGTTATTTAGCCATGCAGTACACTACATTTTACATGTAATATGCACCTAATCTCTGGGAATAATAAATTGTTATTTATAAACAGGTCAGACGCTGAGCAGGGAGGGAAAGAAGAGTAATAACATTCCTGTCTGTGTGCCACACACCGTGCAGAACTGCTTGTACTCTAGTCAAGTGTGTATCTAAGGTCTCACTGTATTCCTAAGAATTCCCATTTCAATGTTGAGTTCACCTCTTTATTTCACAAAGTACCTGGCTTCTCAGCTTCTTGATTTGGTTTTGCTTCCATTTAAAAACTCATCAAGAAGGGGGAAAATATTGAGAATGTGCAAACAAGAAAATTGTTAATCCCCTGAAGACAAATTTCTACCTGTGGTAAACATTCACCCTCTTTTTTAAAAGCTAAAAAACAAAACCAAAACAAACAAGGGATATTATGATGAATGTTTGGCTTATGTGAGCATTAGAAATAAATTTTTTAAAAACCAGTTATTCACAACAGAAGATGTTTTCTCTTCAACTTAGAAGTTTTTAGACATCCTGGATATTATACTTAACTGTAGCTAATCAATTTTAAAACTTGTATCCTTTTGAGAACTATATTAATAGAAAAACTTTTTATAAGCAGTAAAAAAAGAATGTTCCAGTGACTACCTGTCCTGATACCTAGTCTTGTTAAAACTTTCTTTTGCAGGGTATTCAGTGTTTGGTTTACAGTCATTGCAGACTGGGCAAGTTAACAAAAAGTTCTGAGCTAGGGATACTGGAAGAAAGACCTAAGAATGAGAAAGATGGTGATTTGTGTTGGGACGAACAGACCCCAGTGACTCTCATGTGTATGGTGCTCTTCATGGTTTGTCTTGTATGTTGCTTTTCTGATGCCCATCAGAACTGCTCCTCTACCTTACACTCTTCACCTTGCCCAGATCGCCGTGTAAAGAATGCTTTATGATTAACTGCCACAGGACTGATGGATTAACCAGTGTTTGGCTTTATTCAAAGTTTATTCCCTGCACAGCTCTTGTATGTATATTAGATGCTAGGAAGTTTTTAGCATGTGATGTGTGATTCTTGTTTGAATGTTTTTATTACAGGTACCATGTGAATTCCACAACAGAGACTGTGCCTCACAATTGTTAGTCCCGTGAACTTGCACTATCTTTCATGGTGATGTTTTGAAAATATAATCAGGAAAAAAAATCAACATCTTTGAAATTTAAAGATAGAATCATATATCTTGAAATTTAAAAAGAATCTCTTCTGTCCCATTTCCTCACTCCTAAGTAATAGCTACGTTTAGGTGAAACACAGGTGGTAGGGGAAAAAAAATCTTGGCCAGATGGTAGTTTAGTGTAAGAATAAACTGATTATTGTTTTTTAAAAAAATGCTTCATCACAGATATTTTCCGGTTTCTCTTTTTTACTTTTCTGAAAAATTACTTTTTAGGAACATTTGGTATGATGTACATAAAATTATTTACTGATTATGGGCAAAATGATACAAGTAGCATCTTGATTGGACATCATTTACCTCAGATATTCAACCAGCAGTACATTTTTTATGCAGTCTCAACCCATATCCTATTTGTTACCTCTCAGAATATGGTAAGCAATTATTTTAGCTTTACTCTGTATTTCTTGTCAGTGTTTTTGGGCACAGGTGGTTGTACTACTGTCAAATCGTACTTGCTACTTTTTTTTTTGGCAAGTATTTAACAGAAAGCTAAAAAAAAAAATTCCCATAAAACCCCACATTGGATAAGTGATTGTTAAATATTGTACAAATAAAATGTATGCTATCCCCATTCCATCCCCAAGTTAAATAAAAAAATGAATATGATATGATTTGCATATGCAGTTTTTCTTTAGCTATATGTTGGTAAAGAGGGCAATAGTAGCTTTGTAATTTACAGTGAGTAGTGAGGCTTACACCTTGAGATCTGCAAGAATGGGGATAGTGGTAACAGGAGGCTTGTCAATTATGACATTTTCCTCCATTGTTGTCTAAGCAGATTATATTCCCACCCAAGTATGAATTTCAGTTCTGCCAATATTAGGAAGCCAGAGGCTAGATGGCATAGTCACAGTTCACACCAACAGAGTCTCATATTTTTTAGGTTAAAGGTAAAAGGGGGGGGCAGAACTAGGTCATGGTGGTTTGAAAGAACCTGCATGGAAACTACGGAAAGACTGAATTGTTTTCCATAGCGTAGCATTCCACAAAACACTGATTCTTTAGAAAGCTAACAGGTATTATGTGTTCAATGTATATGGCATTATGATACAGTAAGTTTAGCCCAAACAGGTTTCAGGTCCCCAGAGCCATTCACATGCATGCATAGCACAGCGGTCTTTTTAAACAAGATACAGGAATACAGGAGTAAAAACTGCACTGAATATTCCATCACCTGCTTTTCAATCTGATGACCCGGGGGAGTTCATGAGTGTCTGTTTTTGCTTTTTCCTCCTCTAGTAAATGAAGACGAAAGTATCTTTAAGCCATGCTGGTAAGTTTATATTATTCTTGAAAGTTTTTTCTTCCTAGGGCTTTCCAGATTTGGATTTTTGTCTTATTGATGATAGTTTAAGCAATCTAACAGATGAAGTTAGTTCAAAAATTTCAAATATATTTTAGCTTTTTTGTATTAGGGAATATGGACAAGTCTCCTCCCACAAAAATGCTTTGGGAATGTAGTAGGCATTTACTTGTATGCCTTTTTTTTTTTTTTTTTAAATAATTTGCTTTATAATTACTACTTCATGTTTACCTCAATGAAAATGAAAACCCACCTTGCTACTTGGTTTTGAGATCTGAATATCTGATTGTTGAGGGATCCTCTGTAGCTCTTGTATATCCAGGGAGGGAGATGAGGGCTATCAGCTTTGAAGTGACATCTTAAGCTAATAAAAACTTGCAATCCACAATTCATTTCATGAGGCTGTTACCCTTTAAGGTAGATAATACTTATCTAAAATAGTTCAAAAATTGTTTTAAAGGGACAATTATAGCTCAAGTGTAAAATTCTTGCTTCTGGTAATAATAGTGATACTACCATGGTAAGTATTTTGGTAAAATATTCTCTGCAAATGTACAGACCATGGCAAAGAATCAATCTGCAAGCGTTAAGTCTTAATGAAACTGATGAAAGGCAAATGACAGTTATCTAAAGACTTAGAATGCTGAACTTTTTTGTGTGGGGAAGGAAAGGCTTAAATATGCAAAGCAGCGGGTTATAACTACTGGAGAGCTACAGCATTTATGCACAGAAATCTTATGTCCTACTCTATATCCGAGATATCTATATCAGGCTTAAAAGCCAGATAAACTGCTCCTGAGAGCATACTTCTAAAAAATACTTGGTAAGGATCCCACTGTTGAACTTCAGGTTGAGTTCCTGAGTCTGTCAGTCATTCCCAACCTGTGTGATTTTGGACGATTCTGGACCTGCCACTACTGTGTTAGTTTTCTAATCTGTAAATAAAATACCTGAATCTCATAGGCCCGACAGTTAAGTAGATTGACTGTAAGTTGCACAAGGATAGGGATACTCTGTTTTGTCTAAGTCTCACATGCACACAATAGGTGATCAAAATATTCTTCAACAAATGAAGTTACTAAACTTACCGAGTACTTACTAAATTTCATTTTAAACATATCCGTGTTAGTTTGTGGATCTCTGAGTTTATAAGGCAATGCTTTGACTGACATTTCCTCATTCTTCATAGGGATCTACTTTTTGATGTAAGTAGATTCAGCTAACATTTCCTTACATTTCCCATCCTTTGTGGGAGTGGTTTTCCAGACATCTACAGTACAGTCCTAACTACTTAATGATGGGGATACATTCTGAGAACTATGTTGTTAGGTAATCTCATCACTGTGCAAATGTCATAGAGTGTACTTACACAAACCTATATGGTGTAGCCTACTACATACTTAGCCTACAGGCATAGCCTGTCGCTTCTAGGCCACAAATCCATAAAGCATGTTACTTTACGGAATACTGTAGGCAAGTCTAACACAATGGTGTTTATGTATCTAAACGTGAAAAGGTACAGTAAAAATACAGTATTATAATCTTATTGGACCATCCTTGTAACACGCGATCTGTCATTGACCACAATGTGGCACAACTAACTATACTTGTTAAAAAGGCAAATTCTGATCCTTGTGACACAAGGTGGGCTCCAGAAAGCTGTAGTTTCTAAACAAATCCTACAAGGGAATCTGATGTAGACAGTATAAGTATCACATTTTGAGATGTCTAGAAGAAAAATCTTAAAACTCTTGGGCCTTTTTTTTCCATGTGAACCCTTCTCTGTCTAAGCTGGTCAGTCTACTGAACTAGAAGACCTGGATCTAGGATAAAATAAAAAATCTGCATGTGTACAGAGAAAAAAAAAGATGCAGCACCCCTACTGGACCAAAAAGATTACTTACTACACTTCAATTCTTACCATTTTCCTTTCCTGCTTTGGCTTAAGGTTTGTAAAAACACCTAGCTCCTATGTTAAAATGAACTCTTCAAATAGACCATATAAATACAAGCGTTAAATAAGCATATGATCCAATTCCTCAAAGAGTCGCATTTTAATCTTTTGAACGGCTCCTTACAACATCATCTAAATCAATTGTTGTTGAAATAATAACTCATGTATATGCTCATGATCCAAGGCAAGACACAGCAAGTTGCCCATAAATACAAAAATGTTTATAAATATAAGAAAATGTAATAACATCTTATTAAAGGACAATGGTTTTTAGTTCTCTTGAAGTATGCCTGAAACACCAAAACTGAAGTCACTGGCTATATTCATAACCAGCTCAGTGAGGATGTTGCCCACTGCCTAACATCTGTAGGACAGTTAGGGTATTTTTGCAGAGCATTCATAATTTGAGTATTATCCAAAAGTAGTTTCATCAGCTGGTACTCTCTCTGTGAATTTCCTGAAGTTCTTTCCACGGGCTTTACTAATTCTAATTGTTGTAAATGTTCAAAAGCCTGAAAGATGAAAGAAATAGTTTAGGTTGAATAGGGTGAGGGAACAGTGACGGTTTCAGTCAGTTGTAGAATAGTATCAGGAAGAAAACGTAATAGAATTCAAGAGTCCAAAAACACTTCTCATCCAGTCATAAACTTCACGTCAGCAGCTAAAACAGTGTCAGTGCAGTTATCTGTCCATGTATTTTTGAATATAAACAGGGCAAACTTTAATTAAGTCTGTACAATATGGTTTTCTTCCTAACCTTATTCTATAGTTTAGTTCCTCCTAAGACTTTAATTAACAAAGGGTTTCTAGTTCTGTACAAAAACCTACTGATTACCTAGGTTACTAACATTTGTACTGACATTCTGTCGCTATCTTTGTAAGACTTTGCTGTGTAAAGTTTAACACAACTGTAACAAAAAGCAGACACCAGAGGAAACCAGGCCCAGTCAGCTGGCTCTGTAAGTAAATGATTCAGCAGGGTGGTATGGACATGGGAGGCGAGGGGACAGGCTCCTATTTCTCAAAGAAGGCTGAGATTGTCACAACCTGTCAGCAAGCTCCCTTCTTCCACTTTCTCCATCTTAACAGGCTCTCCTACTAGTTGCTGCTTCTTACCCCTCAAACCTCGATTGTTGTTTTGGGTATGTTACTAGAGTATACAACAGACCATTAAATCATGACACACAGATCATTACATACTGACAAACTGAAATAGATTCCTGAGCATTCTATTCTTATAGCTCACTATTAAAAAAAATCATTGAAATATAGTCTTTATGTATCATAAAATTATGATGAGAAGAGACAGCTCAGATACTATTAACTTCCGAAAGTGAGAAAATACTGGAGGCTGCAGGTATTAGGGCAGAATAAAACTGAAGCAATTTAAAATATTTCTGAGCAGCAAACTACTTCCTTATTGAAAATGTAGACATGGGCAGCTACAAATTATTCACAAGAACTTAAATGCTTAGGTACCTTTCCTTTTTCACAACTTTCACAAACTATCACTATCAGACAGATGTGGAGTTATGGAAGGAAAAAACCAGCTTTCACTATGTTAAACAATTCTCCTTTTTCCTTGAAGAAACAGCAATTCTCTGTACTCACTTGTTGCTACCAGAAATTAAACTCTGACTACTAGAGCCTATAACGGACATCAAAAGACTTATGGGTCTACTGCTTTAAAAAAAAGTCTGTGGGATTCAATTTTTAATTTTATTTAACTTTAATTAAGTTTAAAGTTAAAAATTGATACTTGGTCTAATTACAAAAGTTTAATTATGTTCAGAACAATTTTGAAATGTAAATCTACTTTTTCAGCTATAAATTTTATGGAATCTAAACAATTTATTTCTAATGAATATTTAGGCAATTGAAATGTGCTATCGGTATAAATACCTACCAAATTTTAAAGATTTAATACAAAAGAAAGAAAAATATTTTACTAGTAATTTCCCTTATTGATTATATACTTTGAAATATTTTAACATATTGAATTAAACACATTATTAAGGTTAATTTCACCTTTTTAAAAACTTTCTTATGGCTATTAGAAAATCTAAAACTATATTATGTGGCTCACATTATCTTTCCAGTAGACACCAGTACCCTAAAATACAGTCCTCAAGTTTTATAACGAATGCCTCACCCAGCCACCAAGTAAGAATTTCTTGGAATACCCTCACAGGTTTTTAAATTTATTAATTGCTCATATGTGTATTTTTGTCTCCCTTTACTGAGATGGTATAACCCACCTTGGGTTCGAGAGGGATAGGGTTGTAGCAATGTGTTTTGACTAATGAACAGTTCTTTTCAGGATGCAAGTATTATGAATAGACACGAGAGGGCAGTATAGCTCCACAAACTGTAGAACAACTGGCTGCTTCCTTAATTCCATTTTAGATCATTTGTTTTGGGAAAAACTCAGTGATAAATACCTATTTTTTTAAAAATAATAAGAATGGAACTTTATATATAATCAACTGAATATAAAAATATACTTGTCTACAAAAAGATAACAGCAAACCAAATCTTACCTTCATGACAACGGGTTTCTCAAAATTATAAACAGAATGAGCTTTCCTTTGAACAAACTTCTGAAACTCTGGGTAGAAAGCAATGGCAACATTAGTACTTTCAAATAAGCAGCAGGAGAGACAGAAAAAACTGTCCAAGTCTCATCTCACCATTATAGACCATTTGAAAATTAAATGGCTCCTCTTCATAGATGTCATTTAAGTGTTTCATTGCTATTATAAGGCAGATTTCCAAGACTGACAGACCTATGGTAAAAGGGAAAAAACTATGAATTGTAGTTTAATGACATAAAACTGAAACAGCTGTTCTCCGAAGGGTATAATGTAGTGAAAGACCATGGTTTTGAGTGGTATAGAGGTCAAGACCCTCCCAGATTCAAATGTGTTTCAATCACTATTATCTACATAAACTTCAGTAATTTACCTGACCTCCCTGAGCTTAATTTTTGGCATCAGCAAAATAGAAATCTTTCTAAATTTACAGAGATATTACAAGGTTTAGAGACAATATCATCAAGCAGTCACCATAGGGCCCACAGTAAACAACAAACAGAAGCTGCAATTATGACATCACTTTAAATCACAGAGGACCCACGGGTGACATTTATCCAGAGAATCCTTAAGCCCTTGGAAATTATATCTAAAATCACATGCCCTTTTTTCCCCTGGAAAGAAAAAAGCTCATTAGGCTCCCCAAAGGGAGAGTGGACCCTGATGACTAGAAGCCGGTGAGTGCTCCTCAGCAGTACTTGGTGCACAAGAATGTCTGCAATATAGTCTTACCTGGATTTCCAATGCGGCAAGGGAGGTAGAGCACCAAGTTCCTTTCCCTTTCAAAGGGAGTGATCATACAAGGACTGAGTTCAAGAGGTATGGAAATACTCGTATTCTACATATAAAGCACTATACCAATGTTAATTAAATGTTGAAAAACATTCCATTATCTACATTCAAACTTTTAAAAACCACAATTTAAAAAAATGAGTAAAGTCGGTTTCTCACCGTGTACAATATTTGCTTTGGAGTCCATGCTGCACAGTTGGTTTGCCTCCATGAGATCTGCAGCAGTCAGAACTGGGTGTGATGCAGTTACTCGATTTAAAGCAAGCATCTAGGGAAATGTGGGTCAGAAAAACAATTACGTATTTCTTGGGTATTTTGGAGCTACTATGTAAAATTTCATTTACAGAGTCTATTCTTGAGGGAGAGTAGATGTTAATGTCTCAGAAAGGCATTCTTTGATTTACCTCTATTAAAATCCAGTATTTCAATCTATATGCCATATAACTCTATACATGTAAAGTCGGAAAAAAAAAGTTCTTGCTACTCTCCCTACCCCTTCCCTCTTGCCTATTTTGTTTGCTTCTCAAAAGAACATCTAAAGAGGAGTAAGGTAAGGAGAACAAACTGAAAATAAGAACACTAACCAAAGTCCCAGACACAAGCCAAAAAGGCAGATCTATGCCTCACGTAAACTTTTTCTACACCAAATCAACCAGCTAAGGTTAGTGTAAGGTAGGCTAAGAGAGACAAAGATTAGCTTTATTTTATGTTCAAATGTACAAAAAAGAAAACAAACACCAAATTTATACCCAGAAACAACTCTTCTTGAAAGGAGAGTCTACTTCTCTTGTGCTTTTCATTTAGTTTTCCAAAAATTAACACAGCTCCTAGACTAGGGTTGCCACTCAAATATTTGAAGACTTTTTTTTCTTTATTTGTATTTGTCATAAAAGTTAAATTTATTCACTTAGGGTTAACAGATTTCACAGATATAAATGACTGACATAGTTAAATGACAATTTCAAATACACAATAATTTCTCAGTATAAGTATGTACCTTGCAATAATTGGGACATACTTATCTAGAAAATCTCTCTTCCACTTTAACCAGGGCATAGGTGCCTTAGTTGGAACACAAGAGTTTGGCAACCCTTCTCCTTCATTCTCCTTGAGACTCGGGTTGCCAGTACTCCTTCCCTTTTCCTCCTGTTCGTTTTCTTTTATTACAAAACATTTTCTACCATACAAAAAAGGCAACAAAAGAGAATTCATACAATGAATACCCATGATCGCTTTCCCAATTTAAGAGATAAAATTTTAGAGTTGCCTGTCTCCTCCTGATTGACCTTGACTCTTCCCTGCATGTTTTTATACTTCTACTTTATATTTCGACTTCATATGTATGCAACTCTAGGCAACACAATCATTTTCAAGTTTTACATAACTATTATATTGTACTTTCACAACTCTTTTCACTGACCATCTGAGATTTTATCCATGTTGAGGTGTCAATTCTAGCTTAATCATTTTTTTCTCTTGTATTCCTTTGTATATACAATTATTCATTTTCTATTGGTAGACATCTGTCATTTTCTTTTTTGCAACTATAAGTACTTCAGTAAGCAATCTTGTACATGTCTTCTTGTGTTTCTAATTTTCTCTAGTCAGCTAATTTGCCAAACTGCTCTCCAAAGAACCTATACATATTTACAGTGCTGGCAGCAATACATTTTAATAGTCACAAACATTATACCATTAGCTATAACCTTTGACATCGACCAGATTGGTAAGGAAAAAATGTCTATTTGTAGCATTCATTTATCTGCATTTCCCCAGTTGCTGGAGAGATTGAAGACCTATAATCTATAGAGAGCTTCCACAGGTTATCTTCACAAAGATAATCAATAATGGGGTAAGCTAAGGATATGAACAAACAACGATAAAGAAGAGTGTCACATGACAAAAAACAAGCCATTATTTAATTCCTTACCAATAATTTAAAATGTAATAGAGAACTGGCAGAACAACAGTTGTTCAGGCTGACAATACTGAGTCCAAGATATATTCCCAGAAAAAATAACTGACATACATAATATGTATTCCTTCTAAAATTTCTTAAGTCTCCAGGTTCCTTCATGATACAGATAGTGTTGTTGAAAGGGCAGAGTATTTTTGATAGGAGAGGGTAAGCTAATAGAGTAAAAGCATATACAAGGTATAAAAAGACTTAAGTTTTCTCAGCAAAAACAGGAATGAGAAAAGATAATCTGTAAATACATATGGTAGAACCATATAGCAAAGCAGAATACAAGCTTGAAGCCAACTGAGTTCTGGCTTTGCCACCTACTCGCTGTGTGCCCTTGAGCAAGTTATTTAACCTCAAGGAGGCTCAGTTTCTTCAAGGGTAAGGATAAACAGTTACGATTACTGCAAAGGTTTGACACGGTTAGGTAATGTAACTGCGGTATCTGGCTCATGCACTAGTCAAAAAGTGGTAGATGCTATTATTTTTATTCTATTATTATTGCAAGTGACTAAGAAACTCATGAAACCAAAACTCATTTCTCTTCGAAAGGTATTTGTCACAGATAATTTTCTAGAAATATTAGACTAAAACCAAATACTCTTAGTGAAGGACATTCTTTAATTTTCAGAACAATTAAGTACCCCTTGATTGATACTAAGTTATAATTTTAAAAAAAGAAACACCATGACCAAGTAGGATTTATTCCAGGTATGCAAGGCTGGTTCAACATTCAAAAATCAATGCATCAAACATATGGACAGGCTGAAGAGAAATTACATGATCATATCAACTGATCCAGAATAAGCATTTGACAAAACCCAACACCCATTCATAGTAAGCTTTCAGCAAATTAGAAACAGATGGGGAATACCTCAATCTGATAACAAGCATGTATAAAACACCTACAGCTAACTGCATTCTTAATGGTAAAAAACTGAATGCTTTCTTACTAAAATTGGGAACAATCACCATGCTAACTCAACTAGTGCTGGAAATTATAGCCATTAAAATAAGGCAAGAAAAAGAAAAAAGCTATACAGATAGGAAAGAAAAAAAATAAAACGGTATCTATTTGTGAAAAATACACATGCCTACAAAAAAATCCCCAAGAATCCCAAGAAAAAATGTCTCCTAAAAAAAAAAATTGGCTTATTCCTAAAGTGAGTTTAGCAAGTCAATGGAATATAAGATCAACACACAAAAATCAATCATATTTATGTATACTAACGATGAACATGCTGAAATCAAAATTTTAAAATCTATTTACAACTGTTCCAAAGAAAATTAATACTTAGGAATACACTTTAAATAAGTGCACAATCTATAATGAGAACTATAAAATGCTGATGAAAGTAATCCAACAAATTAAATAAAAGGAGATATACACCATTCAGAGACTGGAACACTCACTGTAGTAAGCATGTCAATCCTCCCAAAATTGATCTATAGATTTAGTTAGTTCTCATCAAAACTTACTTATCTAGTGAAAGAAAGTGTGAGAGACAAAAATAAAACTAATACAAACCAAAAGCATGTGTAATGACCTCAGGTTTTTGCTAACATTGAAATGCTTCTGTAGTACTTCTCGCACACTTCTATCTTCTGAGAGACACTAACAGGAAAAAAAAAAATCAAAACAAAATTGAGGAACAATGCAGTCTAAAACCTAAATATAATCCTAATTGTGTACCTTACTGGTTGGTGTACCTTACTAACTCTATTTGATATTAATTATTAAGTAGATGCTGGTCTTATTGGTAGAACACTAAAATCAAAATAAAAGTTCCGGGTACTAATTTTCTTCTTTTCCCTTTACGTTAATTCAACAAAGTATGTTTTAACTTCTTGCTACCCCAAAATTTCTACCCTTATTAGAGTTCCTCTTATTAGGAAAACTGTACAATCATACTAGTGATATGAACAAAATGCAGAACAAAACATAACAAAGAATGAGAGTTACTGTACATGGGGAAAAAAAGGTAATGTATTACAAAGAATGTTTAAGCCATCTGTCACATACACAAGTTTCAGTTATTGGTAAAGGGATTGTACAGAATAAATCAGGAAAACCTAATTGGAGGCAACAGTCCACACAAGAGGCAAGGGGAGCATCTGAATGATCAGAGTGTTGTGAAGATGAGAGAATTAAGACATTTGTAAAAGAGATATCTAAGAGAATCAACTGGAAATTCTTGGGGAAAAGAGAAGGAAAGTTTTGAAAAGAAGAAGAGAAAAATCAAAGCTGATCTATAGGGGACAGAATGGCCCATTAAGAGTGAGATTCAAGCCGGGCTTGGTGGCTCAGCCTGTAATCTCGCGCCTTTGGGAGGCTGAGGTGAGTGGATTGCCTGAGCCCGCAGGTTCGAGACCCGCCTGGGAAGGCGAGACCTCATCTCTACAATAAATCAAAAGTGAGCCAGGCATAGTAGCGTATGCCTGTAATTCCGGCTACTCGGAAGGCTGAGGTGGAAGGATCGTCGGAGCCCAGCAGGTCAAGGCTGCAGTGGCTGGGAGCGGCCACTGCACTCCAGTCTGGGCGACAGACTCCAACTCAAAAAAAAAAAAAAAAAAAAAAAAAGAGTGAGATGCGGTCAAGAAATGAACAGTGGATTGCCAATAGTTAAGACGCAGTGGGAAAAGAGAATTAAAGCAAGCAAGAAAGAAAGATACTAAAGACTGGAAGAGAGACTACAAGAGAGGGCAGTGTTATAGAAAACAAAGGAAATTTCAAGAGGGAAGTGGTATTCAACAATGTAAACTACTTTGTAAAATTAAATTAAGAAGAGACTAATGGCTTTAGAAACTCAAAGCTCAACAGGGCTCTTTGAGAAAGCAATGTCTAAAAGAAACAAGTGACTGCAGTGAATTAGGACTGAATTGGAAGGTGAGGAACACTAAAGAAGAGATTTGATGAAGGGAGAGTAAATTCAAAGGCAGCAGAGCCAAGAAAAGTCTGGGGAAGATGGACATAATTTTCCAAGTTATCTGCATGGAGCAAAGATTTTTTTTTTTCTTTACTTAAAACTAAGCAATTCTACATTCTACAGCTACAGCCACATGTGTTTCCTCTTCCACTGTAAAAAGACTCACATTAAGAAATAATTTCTAGTCTGCTGGAATGAAATGTCATGCTCTCAGTAAATACATTATCCTAGTTCTAGTTTCCACTGCCTTGCTGTTGTTTTCAGTCTTCTCTTTGTATTTTAAAGAGTTTCCTGTTGTTACTAGGTATGTCTCCATACCATAAACAACGTAAAATATCATTAGAAGTACACAGATTAAACATAAAATAATAAGGCAAAGTAATAGAAAAAATAATTTTTCAAATAAAAAAGTTAGCCTTTCCAAAATTTTCAAATTTCAACATGAAAGAAATTTTAAAAATATGAAGCTAAAAATCATAGGCCAACTACCATCCATCTTGGCTTCTGTAATCTTTGACTCTTATTAAGTCACTTATAGAAACTAATGTGGCATAAGCACTTAAGAAAGCTTAAGAAAATAACTTGCAAGAATTCAATTAGTTTTAAAATTGTATTTGTCTTTCTTTGGCAGGAGGCTTCAAAGGGTTAATCTGCACTCCGCTTTCCTACTTTACCTCCGTATTCTTAGTGGTCTGACCCCAACTCCCTTTCTTTCTGAAAGTTATCACCTTCTTGCTTCCATACCTACTTAATCTGCTTTTTAAAAAGTCTACATTATGTACATATGAGTCACTAAAGCAAACAAAACAATTATCTAACCTTTCCCATTACACTTTATATTTCATCTTGTTTCAAACACTAGAAACTATTTGAAGATAAGGCTATCATCAATAACCACCTGAACTTAGCTTTAGTACTTTGGAGGATTTCCTTTGAGGAGAATTAAAACTGACTCTTTTAAGTGCTCATTTTCAGTGATTTAGCTTACACTACCATGCTAAGATAGAGTCTACTCTGCTTACTTGACTCATTTGAGATAGGGCCACAACAAACCTTCAAATTAGGTTGGATGCCCAGGTTCAACTCTATCCTGAAGATATTTCTGGGATAAGATTCTGGAGGTGACCTATTACTGGTACTATTACTTTTGGTTTGGACTTGCAATTAAAAAAAAAATCTACTAGTCAGTCAGCACTGAGAGAAACAATAGCTCCTTTAACGCAACCACCACCCCTCTTCACAGGTCAGGGACTCTGACCGTGGTGCTGACAGATTTTTCAAATGAAGCTCATTCATTAGCAAACCAAAGGGATGTGGCACAAGATCATCAGGATACTGGAAGAAAATATTAGAACTAAGAGACACAAAACAGTGGTGCTAGTTCTACTTTGTGAAACTGTTCTAGGATAGTTCTCACATTCATTGCTACCATCTGGCCCTCAGTTTAGGGAATATAATGTCTGCAACGAGTCGAGAAAACTAGGGTTGAGTTACCTTACTGCCACATGGTTACCATTTTCTAAGTCCTCCAGAGTTATGCTTCACTAGTAACCCTCATTATCATTCTGTGTATACCCACTTTGAGACGCCCAGAATGCAACACAGCTGGGAAGGACAGAAAATAGATGATGGCATAATGCAACCTGGGCCAAGTGGTCACCTCAGAAAAAGAGTCAGCATGAACAGGAACAGAATAAAAGCCATGGGTGAGCATGGATTTCTGTTAAATACTGTAACAGACTACATTTGGATCTCTAAAATACACAGAAAAACACAATATTGGAATAAGACAATCATCAGTTCAGGAGTTGTACAAGGTCAAAGTCTGTCAGGCACTGAAAAGTGAATCTAAAGAATGACGATTTAAAGGTCAGATCCACTCCAGACATATGCAAGAGCGAGAACAATGTGGGAGTACCAACCATAAAGAAAGTGCTCCACAGAACAGAATCCTATAATTAGAAACAGTATCAAAGAAAACCTGCCTGAGCTAACTGAAAGATCTGAGTCCCAGGCAAGATTAATTTGGGGAGGTGAGTGGAAGGGAGGATCCACATCTAATGATAGCAAGCCACAACATCTAAATTTTAAGGATAAAGTCAGTCATCTTTACATACATTTATGCATAGTTGTATTAAAAAAAAGTGAAAACAGCAAACAAAGAATAATATGTAGACTTTGAGCTCTTTATGTAAAAATAACAAATTTAGCAAGTATGTATACTCTGCAATGCTATAAACCAAATAATTACTCCATAGTAAAATAAAGGAAAATGGACATGAGTACAAGGAAAACTTTCACTTTTTGCCAAATATTCTTTTGCATTGATTAAATTTTGTTCAATGAACTTTTGAGAGAAACATTTTGAAAATAAAATGCCAAAATTAATAGTGTTTAAATGAGCAGACTGTATTTTAAAATCAACAAGAATCATTTAAAAAGCAAAATAACGCAAAATTCTCACTTTTAGTTTAGTATTGGCATTTTAGATTTCATAGTAAAAATAATTATAGCCATCATTATTGCTTTAACATAAAATCATCTTTTTTAAGAGCCATAAATACAGACTGTAATAATATTCAGAGATCTAATAATCCTTAACAGTATTTTCATATTATAGAAATTTCTTCATAATCAAGGCCTCTAAATCATGCAAGCTCATTAATTATCTAAAATAAAAACCAGATATAGATAAGACAAAAACTTCATTAAAGTTCATTTGAAACTGACATTAGTCCTAAATCTTAACTGTGACATTCTTTTGAGATAGAATTTAGGTCACATGACATTTCTATTGTCTTTTATACAATGAACATTTTTAAAAAGTATAATGACCATTAAAAAAAAAGTATATAAATTGCATTCTTGCAGTCTTATGCCACAGTGACATTCGGTTTGTTATTTTTAAAATTTGCCATTTTAACTGCTTTAAATTGTAAAAGCAAGGCACATAAATTACTTTAACGTTATTGCCTTTAAGTTACCTGAACATTCTCATTCCACTTCTCAGCAAAAAACTTGTCTGGAAATTCTGTTGGTAGAGATAATTGTTCTTTAAATATTTTAACATACTGTGGAAAACCAAATGAATTCATTAAGTGTATCTGCCGGTGAGAAAACCGTGACTTCACTCTTTTTTCCAAGAGTTCCAAAATATCCTTAAAAACAAACAAAAACCCCCGTAAGATGTGGGTTAAAAAACCACCGCAGCAATGTTAGAGGATAAGTAAACTATTGCCAATAATTAGTGCTGATTTTAGAAAACATCATTAAAATTTTTTTTAACTTTTACATAAGTTAAATAATCCCTCTCTAGGTATCTGCTGGCTTATTGATGATATATGCCTTTTCCCTACCATGTTGTTCTCAGATAATCTGTAACATTCCAAGACCTAAAATGATTGTTTAGAAAAACTGACTTTACTGAAGTTATATGCCACAGTAATATTAAGAGTTTCAATAAAGAATTTTGTACATTCTATATGAAGATGAAAATTAAAATAATGAAATGCAGTGAGACTTATTACATTCATAAAAAATTAGACATCTTCTTCCTGGTTTTATGTAACAAAGACTCAAGAAGCAGTATGTGAAACGGAGCAAAATTCAGTTCGCTAAAGTCCCTACAGATTTAAGCTAAGCAAGATGGGCAGAGTAGTCAACTACAGAAGAGGGAACTGGCAGAAGTGTAGCATGACATCGGTAAGTTATTCATCTTTTGACTTTTCTTTATAGTGATGTTTTTAGAAACTACTTGTGCTTATGCTATTTCTCCTTAAGAAGAAATCAGGAGTCAAGTTTACTGTCAAAGGACACTAGATACCAAAAGATAACTAATGTACTACTTAAAAGACATACAAAGTTTTCTTAAATAAGGGAAATACTTCACAATCCTGATATGCACTCAGTGCCCCGGATATCAAAAGCATAATAGGTAGGTTGTCTTCTTAAGTCACATATATGGGAAGGAATTGTCATTTCTAAATTTCTTTTTTACTGAACTTTCAATCTGTCAAAAGATGTTATGGTACAGTTACCATTTACTCAAAAATTACACTCTAAGGTATACAACCAAGAGAAATGAAACCACACAGCCACAAAAAAAAGTGTACATGAATGTTTATAGTAGCAGTATTTATAACAGCTTAAAAATGTAAGCAACCAAGATGTATATCAAATGATGAATGGATAAAGAAAGTGTGGTGTGATATAGCTATACAATAGAATATTGACAATAAAAAGTAATAAAAGACTGATATATGCTACAACACAGATCAACCCTGAAAACACTATGCTAAGGAAAGTAAACCAGTCACAAAAGACTATATGTTTAAAAATTACTAGAAAGAGAGTAAATTAATAGTAGCCTAGGGCTAAGAGGGAAGAAGGGGACTTGAGGTAATAACTAAAGGTTATAGGGCTCCTAAATTGACTGTGATAATAAATGCACAAATCTGTGAATATATAAAAAATTAATTGTACAGTTTAAATGAGTGAATTGTATGGTATGTAAATTATATCTCAAAAAAGCTGTTAAAAATATCCACCCCCAAACATGAACAGTGACACGAGATTGGATTATCTCAAGAAATCACTTAATTTTTAAGATAAAACAATTGTATTAGAGAAATACATTTTTAAAAAGTATCTTCTGAAAATACATTCTAAGACACTTACTGATAAAATGACATCATGCCTGGCTTTTGTCTCAAAATAATAACGAGACTGAAGAAGATGTAAAGGGTAAATAAAACTAGTTGTAGTAATTGTTGAATCTAGGTGATGACTGGAAAAGAAGGATTGGCGCTTATCTTATTATTCTTTCCTATTTATACTGTTGACATTTTCTATAATAAAATTTTTTTAAAAGGGGTGTTGTGAGGCCCAGAATTGTAAATTCTTAAATCTAGCCTGATGATTCTCATAATAACTGGGTTATTATTATTAAGAAACCATGGTATAGAAGAATTCAAGTGATCAAAACAGTATCATGGTTAGTTCGGGAAGGAGGACAGGAAAGACTAATAGCTTAAGTTGAAGTGGGAAGGATGAATAAAAAACATGGAATGTTTTTTTTTTATAAGGGCAAAGAAAATCATAGTGTCAGTATGAGAATTAAAGTAGGGAAATGTTATGTTCAAAGACAAACATACAAGGTCGTGAACTTGCCACCATGTGCTTATGTTGGCAGCACTATACAAACAACTCAGTAAGGTTTATAATCTTGGTGTATCAGTGTCTCACAGCTGTGTTCATGTCGACGTGTGGCAGAGTCTTGCTGATTGGTGTTCATTATTGCTGTTGCGTGTTTTGTGTGCTGTCATGAGAATGTTGGAGCTTGAATTTAGAGCAATGAACAAACATTGCATTTCTTGTTAAATTTGGCGAGTGGAAGTGAAATCAGGGACATGCTAGTCCAAGTTTGTGGGGATAATGTTATAAAGTCAGTATTCAAATGAATTAAATGTTTTTCTGAGGGGAGAAAAAATGTCACTGATGAAGAGTGGTCAGGACGACCAGTAACGAGTAGAACTCACAAAAACATTGCAAAAATTTGTTGAATTGTGTGTCAAAATCATCACCTGACTGTGAAGCACAGCAGATCAAATAAACATAGATAGAGAAACAGAAAAATCTTAACTGAAAATCTTGGCATGAGAGAGGTATATGCAAAACTGGTCCTGAAGGAGTTCTTGCATCACGACGATGCACCAGCTCACACAGCAATGTCCATGGGAGAGTTTTTGGCCAGTAAAAAAATAACTGTATTGGAATACCCTCTCTACTCACCTGATCTGGTCCCCAACGACATTTTTCTTTACCCAAAGATAAAGAAAATATTGAAAGGAACACATTTTGATGACATCCAGGACATCAAGAATAATATGATGACAGCTCTGAGGGCTGATCCAGAAAAAGAGTTCTAAAATTGTTTTGACGGGTAGACTAGGCACTGGCATTGGTGCATAGCTTCCCAAGGGGGAGTACTTAGAAAGTGACTGTAGTGATATTCAACAATGAGGTATGTAGCACTTTCCCTAGGATAAGTTCATGAACTTAACTGTCAGACCTCGTATAGTATATTTACTTTCAGTTAAGGAGGAGTCCTAAGTCACCCACATAGGTAGTTAGTGGGTTAGTGGAAGTGATACTTAATGCAAACAACAATTAAGAGTATGAACTTGAAAATGAAAACAGATGGAAGTAAATGATGGTTTAATGGTGTAAAAGTAATGACAGAAATTGGCTATGTAGGAATGACTTTTTTTTAAAAAAAGGATTACTTCTACAGGGGAAGAAGCTGCTTGCTGGCAAAGTCACTACTCCGTCTATCCTTTTGGCCCCTCCCTATAAACCTGGATACACAGATATAATTACACTTGAAGGAATTATGGAGTTGGAGAATTATACATACAGAATAAAGAAAGAACATCTGATAACGGGGCTAGAAGTTGCTGATCTTTTCTTTACTCCTTCAATGAGTCAATAAAATTTGCCACTGCCACTTCTATCCAAAGGAAGTTTTTTTTTTAAATCAAGGGAGGTGCTCCTTTTATCCCTGTGATAGCCTGCTGCTTTTGGCAAGGAGAAATAAAGACATGTGGAGCACCAAACAGATGATCAATGGAGGAGGCTTATTCTAGAGTCACACATTAAATTATAGGGTCCAGAGCACAAGAGAAGCAGGTGCAAAGACAGCCATTCCATGGAAAAACAGCAATGGGAGGAGAACCATTGAAAGATGACTTAATCAAAAGTCTTCTTTATCTAAAAAAGAGTTGCAGGAAAGGAGGAATGAATGCGCTTGACAGAGGTCTGCCAGGAATGGAGGAGGAAAAGAATGGAAGAAGGTATAGTATAAAAGAATGGCATGGTAGTCATAGTATGAAAAAGAGGTGACTTTGCTGTGGCTTGACAGTAGTTTGTCCCTAAAGTGCATGCTAAAGTTTAATTGCCAATACAACAGTAGGAGGTGTCTGGATCATGGGAGCAGATCAGATCCCTCATGAAGAGATTAAGGCCCTCTCACCACAATGAGTTCTTATTCTCATGGGAATGAATTAGTTCCCAAAAAAGTGGTTGTGTTATGAGCAATGTGCCTTTTGCTGTTTGGTCCTTATTTGCACATGCCTGCTCCCCCATTTACCTTATGCCTTGTTATGATGCAGCATGAAAAAAACCCTCTCAAGAAGCCACCTCCATGCCCTTGAACTTTCTAGCCTCCAGAAAAAGCTAAATAAACTTCTTTTCTTTATTAATCATCCAATTTCAGATATTCTGTTAAGGACTAAGACACTTAAATACCAGTTTTATATGAATTCAGTAGGAAAGCCTGTACTGTGATAGTATATGAAAGTAAACAGAAAAAGGACTGTACAGCTGTCCAAAGGTACATTAAACTGACAGTATAATAGTAGTGACATTGAGGCTATCGTTAAAATAATTCTAAAATAAATACTCCATAGAACAGAGAAGTCACTATTTACTGTGACTACTTGATAAGGTCTCTTCCATTACTTAGAAAGTTGGTATAATATCATCTAGAGGTCCAAGATTTTTTCTTTTTTTTTTCTCTGAATCAAGATCTTACTCTGCTGTCCAGACAAGTACAGTGACACAATCACAGCTCACGGTAGACTCAGCTTGCTAGACTCGGGCCATCCTTCTGCCCCAGGAGTAGCTACCACTTCAGCCTCCCAAGTAGGTGAGACTACAGGCGTGCACCATGACACCAGGCTAAAGTTTTGACGTTTTGTAGAGCAGAGGTCCTGCTATGTTGCCTAGGCTCATTTCAAACTCCTGGGCTCATAAGGTCCTCTCACCTCAGCTTCTCAAAGTGCTGGAATTATAGGCATGAGCCATTGTATCCAGCCTCAAGCATTTTCAAAATATGAAAAGACTCTTCAACTTAAGAGTAGAAACTATTATTAATTTTTAGAAAATAGTGGTGATAGTATTTAACTACCTCTTTACTTGCTAATGTAGAAATATTTATTTGTATATTATGATTTCACATTTTTTTCTTCAATGATTCATTGGGTGGAGGGAGGTATTCAGTTATGAGTGCACAGGATAATTTTTTCTTGTTTTCCTCAAGTTGAGTTGAAAAGCAAGCTAAATACACTAGGCACTGGTAAAACAACTTTTTTTTTTTTTTTTTGAGTTGGAGTCTTGCTGTGGTCCAGGTTGGAGTGCCGTGGGACACTCATGTCCACTCCAGTATCGACCTGCTGGGCTCTGGCAATACCTCTGCCTCGGTCTTCCAAGTAGTCAGAACTACAGGCGCATGCTACCACACCAGGCTAATTTTTTATTTATTGTAGAGACGAGATCTCGCCCCATTGCCCAGGCTGGTCTCAAACCTGCGGGTTTAGGCAATCCACTCCCCTCAGCCTTCCAAAGTACTGGGATTACAGGTTGAGTCACCAAGTCAGGTGATGAAACAAATTTTTTAAATGCCTAATATAATGACCAAAATAACTTTAAAGAAAGGGCTACATTATAATCAACCTTGCTTTTAAATAGAACAATAGACTTACCAATCTACATGTAAGACCAATAACTGCCACTGGGGTCTGTGCAGACTGAGAAATGTCAAAAAGATTATAGAGGAGTGTCTGGTTCTTGTGATGAGCAAAAAGATCAAATTCATCTAATATGAAGATTACTGGGCAACTGCTAGTCCGATCACCTAAAATGAAAGTAGAGTATTATATTAACAAGCAATTATACCAATCTTGACTAAATTTCCAAGCTATTTACTATATTTGGTTTGAAAACTATTCAACAAACATATCAATAACCCACTCTGAGAAGGGAATCTACTGATGCATGCAAAAGGACTGACAATTAAGTTCACGAACTCATCCTAGGAAACCAGCTACATATTTCTTTGTTGAATTTTTCTGTGGTAGCCTTCTAAGTACTCCCCTTGGGAAGCTATCCACCAACACCAGTGCCTATTCTACCCATCAAAGCTATTTTGGGACTCTTTTTCTGCAATGGCCATCAGAGCTTACATTGTACTACCCCCGATATCATCAAAATCTCTTCCTTTCAATATTTCCTTTAGCTTCAGGTGAAGAAAAATGTCATTGGGCACCAGATCAGGTGAGCAGGAAAGATGTTCCAATACAGTTATTTGCTTACTAGCTAAAAATTCCCTCATAGAGAGTACTGTGTGAGCAGGTGCACTGCTGTGACATAAGAGCTCCTATGGGACCATTCTTGCACATACCTTTCTCATGCTAAGATTTTCAGTTATTTTCCTGTTTCTCTATCAATTTTTTTTTTTTTTTTTTTTTTCAGTTGGAGTCTTACTCCATTGCCCAGGCTGGAGTGCAGAGGCATGCTCATAGCCACCCCAGCATCTACCTGCTGGGCTCAGGCGATAGTTTCACCTCAGCCTTCCAAGTGGCTGGAATTACAGGCGTAAGCCACCACACTAGGCTAATTTTTCGATTTATTGTAGAAAGAAAGGCTCGTCAGGTTACCTAGGCAGGTCTCGAATCCTCAGACTCCGGCAATCCTCTCACCTCGGCCTCCCAAAGTGCTGGTATTACAGGCTTGAAGCACTGCAACCGGCCTATCGATGTTTATTTGATCTGCTATGCTTCTCATAGTCAGTCAGTGATTTTAACATAAACTCAAAATTTTTTTGCCATGTTTGTGTCAGTTCTGCTTGTTACTGGCTGCCCTGACCATTTTTCATCAGTGAGCTTCCTCTCCCCTCAGGAAAACGTTTAATCCATTTGTTCACTGTCATTTACTTCATAACATTATCCCCATAAACTTGGACTAACATGTCTCTGATTTCACTTCCACTCTTGCCGAGTTTAACAAGAAATTTAATATTTGTTCATTGCTCTAATTCAAACTCCAACATTCTTCCAACGGAAGCTCTGATGGCCATGCCAGAAAAATAGTTCCAAAACTGCTTTGATGGGTGGTCTAGGCAGTGGTGTGCATAGTTTCAAGGGGAGTATTTTGAAGGCGATCACACAGTGATATTCAGCAATAAGGTATGTAGCACTTTTACTAGGATTAGTTCATAAACTTAATTGTCAGACCTCATATATCTACTTAACAAAAAAATTACTCGCAGGAAAAAGACAGCACTTATTGCACTTAAGTAGTTCATAGTCTAGTTACCAGACTCTAGTAGTTTGTTGACAATTTTCAAAAATAATTATATTTATAATTATGTAAATATAATTCATTTTTTTTTTTGAGTTGGAGTCTCACTATCACCCAGACTGGAGTACAGTGGCCGCTCCCGGCCACCGCAGCCCCAACCTGCTGGGCTCTGGCAATCCTTCCGCCTCAGCCTTCCAAGTAGCTGGAACTACAGGTGCTACCACACCCGGCTGATTTTTCTATTTATTGTAGAGGTGAGGTCTCGCTGCCCAGGCGGGTCTCGAACCCGCGGGCTCAGGCAATCCACTCACCTCAGCCTCCCAAAGGAGTGGGATTACAGGCTGAGCCACCGAGCCCGGCTTATATAATTCTTAATAATTACAAAATTGATATAAACTAGTCAATACCTATATATTAATAGAACTAAAACACTTCAGGATTTAAAAAATAATGGAGCCGGACTCGGTGGCTCAGCCTGTAATCCCGCGCCTTTGGGAGGCTGAGGTGAGTGGATTGCCTGAGCCTGCGGGTTCGAGACCCGTCTGGGCAGCGAGACCTCATCTCTACAATAAATCAAAAAATCAGTCAGGCATGGTAGCGCATGCCTATAGTTCCAGCTACTTGGAAGGCTGAGGCGGAAGGATCGCTGGAGCCCAGCAGGTCGAGGCTTCGGTGGCTGGGAGCGGCCACTGCACTCCAGTCTGGGCGACAGAGTGAGACTCCAACTCAAAAAAAAAAAAAAAAAAAATGGGAGTCACTAATTCATGAACAAAACAACTGTTTCAACAGAGATTTTTTTAGTTAGTAGAAATGCAAAGTATACTTTCCTATAGAAACAATTCCTGTAAACAATGGTTAGACTATGAAGTTCAACCAAAACTACTTAACGCCTTTTAGTCATAATTTTTAACATTTCAACAATGGAGCAAAGTTAAAAATGACTGTCTGGATACACTTTTCTCATCCCAACAACAGAAACTAATTTAGTTCAAGAATCTCTACTACCTTAGGTTTAAAGGCTTTACATTTGCATTAAAAAGGTGAAAGAAAAATTTGATTAAGGGAAGATTTATTCCAATAGACAATAAAACAAATACAGTAGCACAAATGATTTAATATTGGTACAAAAGAGTATTTAAAAGTCTAGAAAGAGACCTATATATTAAAGTAAAACTTTAGTATTTGATAAAATGTAGCATTATATATCAGTGGAGAAAACTAGTATATTCAAAGTTAGATCCACAATTTACAACTCATAACAAAACAAACTCCAAATTATAACTTACAAACCTATGTGTTAAATGAAAACATGAGTTAATGTCACCATAATCTGAAGGAGAGAAAAAAAATTCTAGATAAAATAACTGTGTTGAAGATGTAAAACTTCAGTTCAGCAGACAAATCCCAATAAAATGTAAAGGAAGAGAAAAATAAGCACAATAATTCCCATAGATAAGCATGAGATAAACATTACCAAAATTAGTCAAAGATTCAACAGAAAACCCAATCATGTGTCACTAAGTGACAGGGATGTATTCTAAGAAACGCATCCTTAGGCGATTCAGTCCTTGTGTGAACAACCTAGAGTTATCCAGGTTATACAGTGCAGCCTATTGCTCTTAGGCTACAAACCTGTATGGCAATGGCACTGCAGGCAATTGTGAGACAATGGTAGGTATTTGTGTATCTAAAAATATCTAAATATAGAAAAGGTCCAGTGAAAGCATGGAATTATAATCTTATGGGATCATTGGCACATATGTGGTCTATTGTTGACCAAAATGTTATTATGCAGTGCGTGACTATACATAAACCAGGAAATAGCAATGGTCAATAAAATTATAAAATTATGAGCATCACTACTACCAGAATTATATAAATTACAAAAGGACACAATTATGCAAATTAAGAGATAATTTTTTTTCTATTAGACATGCAGACATAAAAATTAATAATAATAGTTTTTGAAGATGTGAAGAAAAAGGTACCCTACAATATTCAGAAAGTGAACTTTTTAGGGTAGTTTGATAATATCTATTGTTTCAAATATGATTCCTTTTTTGCTCAGAATTCTACACATTGAAAGGTATCCCAGGAAATATCTGGATTGTCATCAAAGGATTTCTTCCTAATTATAAAAATTAGAAACAAAAGTCCATAACTAATTATTAATAAACTACAGCACCTTATAAAACAGAATATATCCGAACCATAAAAATTTACTAATTACAAAAGAAAAGATAATTTTATTCTTATATAAAATTTACAGCTATCTCTACAATGAGATGATGCAGGTGAATAATCATTATTACAGAGGTAGAACACTGTAATCATTTTATTCTTTCTTATATTTCTGTATTTATGAGAAGCTCTTTTTTTTCTTTTGGTAAATGCATCTAGTACCTTTATAGTCAGGGGAAAGATAAAGTTAAAAACAAATGTCTTTTGATACAGCTAAATATGTTAATATTTACCTTTTTTTAAAGCTTCCAGAAGAAAGGAAAGGTTTTCAGCAAAGCTTCCCTGAATAACACAAAAAGATAACATGACTAGAAATTTAGTGAAATAAAGAATAAAAGGGGGCTATTTGATTCTTGGATTTTATATGGATATTGTATATCATTTTTCCTAGTAATTAGAGTCATTGTGCAGACTCAAATGAGTGTCTCTAAACTTACTATATAAAACTTACATTAAATATAAAAGTAGAGATGCCTCAGCACTGAAAATGGCACTGTTATGTTTGAAATTTTATGTTTTCTGGGAAAAATCTGAAAAAATGTTAAATTTATTTTGAAGGTAGTTATGTAGAGTTGCTATATTCTAAATATAGCTGGAGACCTAAAAATGCATTCCACTTTGGATCTTCAAACACACTGGGCTCTTCCAAGTCTCAAAGTACTTTGTACCACTAGAGAAATGACTGTGAATTTAAATGAGATTAAAACAAAAAAGGTAGAAAAAATTTAATTGAATTATTAGATACTCTAATAGTGCTTGTTTATTGAAGAGTGTGTATATGTGTATGTGTGTATGTGTATGTGTGTGTGTGTGTGTGTATTTATTTATATGCAATTTTGTTTTAAGAGGTGGAGTCCATGCTGCCTAGGCTGGACTTGAAGTCCTGGGCTATACTGAGTCTTCTGTCTCAGCATCCCAAGTAGCTGGGACTACAGGGACATGCCGCATGCCACCATGCCTGGCTGCAAGAATTTGTATATTTCATATCAAGTTTGTCTATGTTGACTTTTAATAAAGCCAAAACATATTTTTGAATACAATTTAAATATTCCAGATGAAACTTAATACAGTACTAGATGAACTATCCAGACGTTCCAGATTGAGGGTACAAGCCTCATTAAAATATTTTCTCTCGAGACTTGCCTGGGCAGCGACCTCATCTCTATAATAAATCAAAAAAATCAGCTAGGCATGGTGGTGCGCACCTGTAATTCTGGCTACTCAGAAGGCTGAGGCGGAAGGATCGCCAGAGCCCAGCAGGTCGAGGCTGCGGTGGCCAGGAGCGGCCACTGCACTCCAGTCTGGGCGACAGAGTGAGACTCCAACTCAAAAATATATATATATATATTTATTTTTTCATTGAAGTCATTAATTTTTATTTCATTCAAATTTCTTAACTTAAAGAAACAGCCACCTTTAAATTTGAGGAGATATAATGCAGAAAAGAGACCCATTTGTTTATTCTCCAATTGAGATATCTGAAATAAAATCGCATAATACGTTTTTAAGAACACACATAGTATGATGATAGTATGCTGTCATATTAACACTATTTCCAGGTAGGCAGGGTAAGAGGTATTAATCTATTATTTACCATAACATAACAAAGGCTCAAAAGAACCAATATACTGGGAATTCAGTGGTCAATTACTCAAAGTTTGCTTGCTTTGTCTTGTTTCTTTCTTTTTTTTTGGTTAAAAGCCTATTACATCTGACATTAAGTATACACATATAAATATGTATAAATGCATGTATAAGATACACATATGCATGTGTATATATATATATATACACGCACATGCATACATATATATTTGCTATATTATATCAGACCAGAAAAGCTCTGAGTTGAATTAAGTGACTTAAGTTCTTTTTTTTTTTTTTGAGTTGGAGTCTCACTCTGTCACCCAGATTGGAGTGCAGTGGCCACTCCCGGCCACCGCAGCCTCGACCTGCTGGGCTCCGGCGATCCTTTCGCCTCAGCCTTCCAAGTAGCCGGAATTACAGGCGCGCTAACACGCCCGGCTAATTTTTTTGATTTTATTGTAGAGATGAGGTCTCGCCTGCCCAGGCGGGTCTCGAACCTGCGGGCTCAGGCAATCCACTCACCTCAGCCTCCCAAAGGCACGGGATTACAGGCTGAGCCACCGAGCCCGGCTGAATTAAGTTCTTATAATGTCCAGCCTTTGTCATATTATGGCCTTAGGCAAGTTAATTATGCTGAGTCTTAGATGCCTAATTTATATAGTGAAGGAATTAAAGCAATAATCTCTGTACATAGTGATGATAATAGTGATGATTAGAATAGAATGATAAACAAATGTGCCTTATATTACTTTACAAAAATACAGTGTGAATATGTCCATTTAAAAATGTCAGAAACACCTATCCAGATCAACTAGAAACCAAAAACCAAACTGAACATACTGAATTGGAACTCTTTGGCCTAGTAGGCCACTAGCTTCAAAATTACATTCTAAAAAAGGAGGAAAACATTAGATTTATAGAAGGGGCATTTTGAACTTGCGTTTCAAAGATCTGCAGACTAAGGAAGAGAAAAATACACACAACTTTTTATAGATAATTATTAAAGAACGAAACTCCTAAATGTTAGGAGATTTATACAACTATGGCTGTGTCATTGCTATAGAGAGCACACAGTTGAGAGGTTAGAGTGACAGCACTGCATGGTTACCAGTGACCAGAAAATGAATTTGGAATGCACAAAACCTACTTCAGTTGCATAGGCAGTATGAAGGCAGGCAATTTCATCGTGAAAACCAGACAGCTACAAATTAAATAATCATGTATTCCCTAGGCTCTATCCTACATAGAGGATAAAAGTTTTGAACATAGGTAAAACAGATGTCAAAACAAAAACCACATGATTATATCATTAGATACAGAAAAAGCTTTTGATAAAATACAGCACCTCTTCTTGATAAAAACCCTCGAACATCTAGGTATACGTGGAACATACCTCAAAATCGTAATAGCCATCTATGAGAAAAGTTTTGAACATTTCTAATCAATTTGTTTTAAGGATGTTCACTGGCTAAGACTCTGAGCAGTTATGCTAATAAGGTATGGATACATTTCTGAAAACAGAATAACACAATAACTGACATTTGTAAGCATATTATCAACTAGTATTTTTTTAAGTTTAATGTTTTCTTCTTAAGTATAATCCTGTGACATATGTAATAAAAAATGCCCATTTAATACATAACAAATCTGAAATTCAGACATTCATTAGTCCAAGATTACCAGGAAGTCAAATGGTTGTAAGGTATGACTGAAATCTACTTAATGCAGCTTTAAATTCAGTATATTTCCCACAATGCCTATGGTACCCAAGTTTCAGAAAACTATAAGTAGACTGCTAGGGTATAGTATTTTTGAAAATGTAATGATCTATCCCTAGACAGAGAATCAGAATATTTATCTTACAGGTAAAAACAAACTCAGAGAATAACTATGTAAACCTGAATTTCTGGTTATTTTATAGCCAGTATTTACCACACCAAAAAAAACCATGATAAAGACTTGATGACTAAATATATCCTAATATATTACACACTTTTATGACAAGAATTCTACAAGTTTCAATTTAGAATCTCTGAACCCTTCTATAACTTTCCAGAAACATAAAAAGATCTATGCTATAAAGACTTGACTTTAAAGTTTATTTTATAAAATGACGAAAATGATACTTACAAAAACTTTATCTCCAACTACATTTTCCAGATATAATTGCCTTGTGATTTCCTTTATGGCAATTTTATCATTGATCTGTAGTAGTCCTGAAATAAAGTCCATTTAAACTTATTTAATTAAAATTAAATATGTATTTGATACAGCAGATTATTTTCCAGTTAAGCATATTTCGCGATTATTTAAAAATTTAACTGGAATAAAAGTCAAAGCCTGTTAGTTCACATTAATTCCTTTTTAAAACTCAGCAATAAGGACATTTGGTAGTGCCAAAGAACAATCTTCTTTGGAATTATTTTAAAAAAGAAAAAAAAAAAAGGTCAAAAGTCAGAGTCCTTATGTGCCTCCTTTATTAATTTCCAAAAAATATTGAGTTTGGCATGCTAACTAAAGGATGTGACAAATGGATCTAGTTTAAAAAAATCTAACTTATTAATACAGGCTTTAAACAGACAAGTTAACTTAGTTTAATGGTATGAAAACTCCACATGGTTTTTACCATTTCCAATGGCAAAATGATGACAGACTTACCATTTAGGTGAACTTGTAATACATTTTCACTCACTTCTATATCCATGAGTTCTTTCAAAGCATGATTTATTAACTAAATAAATATGAAAAGTTTATAAAATATTTAAAAGATAAAAAGAAGCTCATATTTCTTTTCAAACTATGAGTGGTGGGAACAGAATATAAACAAATTGCCCTTTTAGTTAAGTAAATTTTTAAATTTTTTACAATTAAAAGATTTAACTAAGATATCTAATGTCTGACTATTCTTAAGTTATCAGATCCAAGACCGATACCACACTCTCTCAATTATCTACCCAAACGTTTAACAAAAGTTCAGAAACAACCCTCAGACTTTAAAAGAAATATTCCTCTACATGTCACACTAAACTGTGGCCCCTTCTAAACTTCACATCTGTTAGTACATTATACATCTCTCTGACATTTACTAAACTAAATAAAATTAAAATCAGTTAAAAGTGACTGAAAAATATGTACCAGAAAAATGCTAAATGATTGTAAAACGTGTACTCCCAATACATCAATTTCTATGTAATGCTGTGAACTACTTTGTATGTTATCACAGAATGAAAATCAGAAAAAAGAAATACTAAGATGATAAGTTGAAAATGAGATATTCCCTCTGATAGTTGCTACAGATAAAGTGTTTATTAAAGAAACTTAGGGCTTGAAATGAAGAAAAAAACTACTAACAACAGTTATTACTAAAATAGATTCAATGTTACATTCAGAAAGTGTTACATCACCTTAAACTATTCAATTATATCAATTATAAAGCTTCACATTTTCTTAAAAGATTTCTATGCAACATACTTACATTCTCTACTTTTTGTGACATCCTATTATTCTTCTATTGCAATATTATATTCATATTACCACTGCAATATTCATATTACCACTGCATACATTTTAAAAAATAAATAGAATTAAGAACAGCCAAAAACTATTTTAAAAATAAGAGTTATGATGTGTATACCTTCTAATATTAAAATAGGGTATACTGTCACGAAATAAACTGACCAAGAAAAGAGGCTGTATAAACAAATAAAATTGCATGCATGGAATCAAAACTTAGTAAGGACCAAAAGGGTTCTTCAACAAAGGTACTTGGACAACTTGTAAACTATTTTCAAAAACAAAAACAAAATACTATATTTATTTGTATTTGCAACATGCTACTTTTATTTGTTACTGTGACATGTCTGTATAAAGGAAAAAGCAAATATTATACTTATTTTAAATCATTGGATTTTACAGTAACTTTTCCTGGTATACTTGCATGATTTTTAAAGCACAGAGAATTCTACCTTAGACAAGTAGTCTACATAGTCTACGTCCTCTTTTTTTTTTTTTTGAGTTGGAGTCTCACTCTGTTACCCAGACTGGAGTACAGTGGCCGCTCCCGGCCACTGCAGCCTCGACCTGCTGGGCTCCGGAGATCCTTCTGCCTCAGCCTTCCCAGTAGCCGGAATCACAGGCATGCACTACCACGCCCGGCTGATTTTTTGATTTATTGTAGAGATGAGGTCTCGCTGCACAGGCGGGTCTTGAACCCGCAGGCTCAGGCAATCCACTCACCTCAGCCTCCCAAAGGTGCGGGATTACAGGCTGAGCCACCGAGCCCGGCTTGTCTACGTCCTCTTAAAAGGAGACAATCTCAAGATATCAACTGTCATAATACTAGTAATAACCTAGCTAAGAAATGACATTAAAGACCTGTGTGAAGGAGAGATAATACTTCTCTACCTTTGGGTAGATCAGGCCCTATCATAAGAGCACACACCTAGACAATACAAACTGGGTCCCTCAAACTATTCCTTTCAGCATGATTTTCTTGGTAATCTATGGTGTTGTTTCCCCATTTCTTGGTATTTTGCTTATATATGTATTTTCTTTGGCTCTAATTTTCTGTTTTAATTCATAAAGTATTTTGTTTTATGTTTTGATTTTGTTCTAAATCATTTTGCTTCCTTTGGAAGAAGGAATGGGGCTATTAATATCCTCTTCATGTCACATATGCATAAAGAGTTACAACAGGCTTATAGCTCTCTTTCCACTGAACTCACTTTTACTTTAAACGCTAACTTATGCTTTGCTTGGATTAGCCAACTACTGTTTTATGGGATTGTGTATGGTCTGAAATGATAACTTAAATGTATTAGCAAGTGTGTCTTCAAATAATTTTAGTTTCAATCTGGATATTGCTAAAATTTACTGTGCAATTAACTAGGTAATCAACCATTTAATTTAAGTTAGTTGTTTTCATAAATACACTGTCATCTATTTATATACTGTAAACTACATTATACACTAAAAAGATTTAGTTGGTTATTAATGTTGCACTGACCAATATAGCCCATTTGGTTATTTCCTTTTTCACATTCTTTATGCCTAAAAATTAATTTTACAAATATACACCAGATAATTTTCTCAGACCAGCCAGCATCTTGGGATTTTTCTGTTCACAAAGTATTAATATTTCCAAATATTATAATAAACACAAGATTCACCAATATACAACTAGAGAAAACATCCTATTTAACTATCTAGCAATTTTATCTACAGTAACTTCCATGTGTTTTCTAGAACTCAACTTGTCACTTGAAACCATATCTATTTTTTAAAAATAAAATGTCTGTACTACAATAAGCCACACTATCTGTTACCTTTTCTAGTTAACTGCAGATTTTGAGTTTTTGGGTTAGAGATAGTTTGGCCAAGGTTAATATTTTAAACATACTAAAATCTTATTTTCTAAATTTAAATTTACATTATTATACTATTGAGAGTTCTTGTCTAAGAATAAGCTATAACTGACAATTTATTCAATTCTTTTTTAAATCTTGGGATACTCTTCCACACACACACAACAATTTATAAAAGTGGAACAAGCTAAACCAAGATATTCATCTCTTCAACTTCTCAATATTGGAGTGTAGCAGGAATAAATATAACTATACTCAAATAGAATAACAGGTAGGGGACTCTTCCAGATTCCAGTGAAGCCATACCAGACAAGTGACTTAAAAGCACCAGAACAGGGCTCTGGTTTAAGAAACAAAACAAAAAGCAGATACACTGTCACCATGGCCAAGAATAATTGATCCATTTTATTTACTGATAAATCCCATGCCTAATGCTGTCTTCATTAAGCTTGAATACAAAGAATAAAGAGCCAAATAAAAACTTATAAAAAGATGATATAACATGAAAAAAAAGGGAACATCAAGTAGATTTAAAAGAGTCATCATAGGAGGAGATCTCAGCAAGAGGGCTGATTAGAGGTGCCTAGAGCTCATCCCCATCTACAAAAAAGGACCAAGACAAGGGATAAGCAGCTTAGATTTGACTGGCATGTCGAAGGAAGAGTGCTGGAGTGCAGCAGTGGAGTGGAGACATACCAACGGTGACTCGAGGTCCAGAAGGACAGCATGAAGATACCCAGCCCCTGCAGCTGCCATTTCCCCTGCCTAGATCTCACTGGAGTTAGAAGAGACTAACTTCTGTTTTAAGAAAATGTTAAGCATAAGATCCCACCAGCCCTCATTGGCACTGCAAATACCCACAGTCCTTACCACAGGAGAATGCCGCAGTCTTCACAAGCCCTGAGTCCAGTTTGGGGAGCTGCTGGGAATTCATGCAGCTATACTGCCCCAGATTGGGAGCACAAGGTGTGCATTCCCCATTCCACCCTCGCCCACCCTGTAGGCCAAGCTGCTGGAGCATGGTGCCAACTTGAGATTAGAGTCACTTCTGGAGTGCACCCTGTTCAGGAAGCCTGTGGCCACTGAATCATTCCAGAATTAACGTCTTATCTAAAGATGTTCTATAAACAACTCAGCCATGCAGACCTTGGGTCCATGACTGGCTATTACTCTGATCTTGCACAGCACAGAAATCAAGATTCCCACTGCTGTACTTCCAACAAAAGAACCAGTCTGGCAGTCCTGAACAAGGCAAACCTTTCTTTGAGCCAGTCAAATCGCTGCATGCCATCTCCCAAGCGGGAGAGGACTTCAAGCCTTCAAGCAGCTAACAGGACCCCTGGGCTGGCAGAGCAACTACATTCACACTCAGAACCTGAGAAAAGGCTCCATGGTGCCCCACTCCCTCCCTCTCACAGAAACACCCATGGCCTGCTCAACGACCCAGTACCTACAGTTAGGGCCTAAGAAACAGTTCTGAAGGCTGCCCCTGGTGGGCACGTCATCAGCACAGCCAAGAAGCTGTGAGCCAATGACCTAGACCTGAGAAACAGTCGCGTGGGCCACCCTTGGTAGACATACACCCAGGCTGGCCAAACAGGCCTATGACATGAAACTAGGCCTGAAAAACAGACCTGTTGGCTGACTGTAGTGGGCACTTGCCTGAGCTGGCCGAGCAGCCTTGTGCCCATGTCCCTAACCTGAGAAACAACTCAGGATCCTGCCCCTGGCAGACATTCCGTAAGGCCAATAAAGCATACGTATACCCTTGTCCTCAACCTAACAAGCATCCTTGTGGGCCACCCCTGGCAGACATGCCCACAGGCTGGCTGAGCAGCCTTGTGCCAACTTCCCAGTCCTGCACTTGGGAAATAGCTCTGTGGAACCCCTCAGCAGACATGCCCCAGGTCAGCTGACCAACTGTGTGCCTGCAGTTGTGACAGGTACTACTCCAGTCTGGCCAAGCAGCCTTGTGCCTGCATCCCAGACCTGAGAAATAGCCCCACAGGCTGCTCCTGGAAAATACAACCCCAGGCCAGTTAAGCAGCAGTATGCCTGAGTCTTGGATCTGAAAATAGCCCAGGCCACTCCTGGGAAGCATGCCCCAGACCAGCTGTGCAACCATGTGCCTGTGTTCCTGGACAAATAACAACCCCATGGCTTCAAACCCAAAGTTGGTTGACCCAAAGCAAGTCAGACCCAAAGTTGGTTGGCTTACTATATGCATACATGTACCCCCCAACCCAAGAAACAGCTTAGCAAGCTCACTCCAGACCAAAGCTATACTGCCACCTCACAAACTGTCTCAGTCTAGGCCACTAAGACACTTGCAAATGACATTAGTATGAATTACAGCTGAATAAACTACATGGAGACCACACTTCCATATCCACAAAGAATCAAGGCCAATGCATCACACTGAAATGACACACTAAGCCCCTTTCTTACAAATAAGTCTTTTTCTGTGACACCAACTCCATACAATTGAAAGAGGAAACCCTCTACTAGATGTGTAGAAATCAACATAGAGATGTATCAAACATGAAAAAGAAAACATGATACTTTCAAAGGAAAATAATAACTATCCAGTAACAGACCTGAATCATAAGGAAATATATGAAATGCCAGAAAAATACAAAATGATTGCTAAAAAATCAGTGAGATATAAAAGAATACAAATACATAATTCAACAAAATCGGAAAACAGTTTATGATTTGAAACGAAATTCCACAAAGAGATATCATGAAAAAGAACCAAACAGAAATTCTACAGATAAAGAATTCAATGAATAAAATAAAAAACACAATCAGGACCTTCAACAATAGACTACACCAAGCATAAGACAAAATTTTTGAAACTGAAGGTAAATTTTTGGAAATAACATATGCAGAAAAGAAAAAAGAATAAGAAAGAAAGCAGAAAGCCTACAGGACTTATAGGTTGCCATTAAGTGAACAAATAATGAAAATGTGAGGAAAATACATTTAATTAAATAATAGTTGAAAATTTTCCAAATCTTACGAAAGAGATGGACAGCAAGATCCAGGAAACTGAAAGAATCTCAACTAAAACACGTCCTCCAAATAACATTATAATCAAATTGCCAAAAGTCAAAGATAAAGAATTCTAAAAAAGGCCGGGCTTGGTGGCTCAGCCTATAATCCCAGCACTTTGGGAGGCCGAGGTGAGTGGATTGCCTGAGCCCTCAAGTGTGAGACCCACCAGGGCAACTTGGCAGAACCTCTGTCTCTACAATAAATCAAAAATTAGCCAGGTGTGGTAGTGCGTACCTGTAGTTCTAGCTACTTGGAAGGTTGAGGCGGAAGGATTGCCGGAGTCCAGCAGGTCGGGGGGCGGTGGCCGGGAGTGTGCCACTGCCCTCCAGACTGGGTGACAGAGTGAGACTCCAACTCAAAAAAAAAAAAAATTCTAAAAAAAACAGCAGGAGAAAAAATGTCAAGTCACATATCAGAAATTCCCATTAGACTAATAGCAGATATCGCAGAAGAAACTTTATAGGCTAGGAAAGAATGGGATGATACATTTATTTATTTATTTATTTTTTGAGTTGGAGTCTCACTCTGTCGTTCAGACTGCAGTGCAGTGGCCGCTCCCGGCCACCGCAGCCTTGACCTGCTGGGCTCTGGCGATCCTTCGGCCTCAGCCTTACGAGTAGCCAGAATTACAGGTGCACGCTACCATGCCCAGCTGATTTTTTGATTTATTGTAGAGATGAGGTCTTGCTGTCCAGGCGGTTCTTGAACCCGCGGGCTCAGGCAATCCACTCACCTCAGCCTCCCAAAGGCACGGGATTACAGGCTGAGCCACCGAGCCTGGCTGGAATGATACATTTAAAATACTGAAAGAAAAAACCAAAAACCTGCCAACCTACACCTTGATGTAGCAATAACTGAGATTCAACTTTTTTACTGTAATGCCACTTTGTTTCAAGAGTCACAGTTGACTGTGAAATGTTCCTAATGTACTGATTTCTTAGAGCTCATCTTTTCCTTGGCTGATACAAGAGAATCAGTATGGAGCTTCTTTAAAAATTAATGCATTATCTAAAGATGCACTTTAAACATTCCTATGGTGATGTCTTTTCCAAAGATAATAAAATAATAAAAACTAGAAAAAAATTATCATTTACTGAAAACAGACCTAAATTCATATCAAGAGGGTTTACAGACTATCAAGTTTAAAGATCAACCTTAGATATAGCTCTTGAATTTTTTGTATTTCCAAGATAAAGAAAATACCCAGACATGAAAAAAATCAAACACAAACCTAAAACAAGTTAGCTATGGTAGTCAATAGTGACATTCACCAAATACTTCTGGTTAACTGCTCTTCTAGGTACCTAATTAGGAATGTACTTCCTTGCTCTCAAAGTTAAGAGTGGTAATTCTCTAGCCAGTGTACCCTGAGGATATGTGCTCAATTCACCTCTAGAAAGGAACTTTTGAGTGTGTCCATGATTCACCATGATCTTCTCCCTCCACTGGGATGCTTGTGGAAAAGCAGGCTGAGATAACCTGATTACTCCTATTGAGTAGCTACAACAAGCAGTGCCACTGTGTTGATTCACACTGAGCACAGAACCAGAGCAACAATAAACTTCTGCAGTGTTAAGACACTGAGCTTTGGGGTTGTCATGACTGTGTAACCTAGCCTATCCAGATTATCGAAAAAATAATGAAGGCAAAAAAGAAAAGCCTGTCCTCAGAGTTTCGCCAGAAAACACAAATTGAGTAAAATCTATATACAGACAGTTAGTCACCAACATTCAATGGTTTGACTTACAATTTTTCCACTTTAAGATGGTACATATCTTTTTTTAAAATTTTTAATTTTTATTTTTTTTGAGTTGGAGTCTCACTCTGTCACCCAGACTGGAATGCAGTGGCCACTCCCAGCCACTGCAGCCTCGACCCACCGGGTTCCAGCGATCCTTCCGCCTTAGCCTTCTAAGTAGCCGGAATTACAGGCACGCGCTACCATGCCCGGCTGATAAATATATATTTTTTGATTTATTGTAGAGATGAGGTCTCACCAGGTTGCCCTGGCGGGTCTCGAACCCGCGGACTCAGGCAATCCACTCACCTCAGCCTCCCAAAGCGCGGGATTACAGGCTGAGCCACCGAGCCTGGCTGGTATATATCTTTTTAATATCTTAAAAAGTTTATCAGTCAAGAAACTAAATTTGTTACACATGAGAATATATTTTACAGATTTTACATGGCCCAACTATTTAAGATTAAATAGTAATGGCTTCAAATGTTAAAACCCATAATTTGTCTCCAATATTACATAAAGAATGTGAAAGAAAAAAACGGGGAAAGAGCAAGACTTTTCTCAGGTAATCAAGCAAATACGATAAAGACAAAAAATAGAAGAGAATTATAGAAGATATGAGCATATATAGGAAAAATGTGTACATGAGGGTTAAACAACAATCAGTAAAAAAAAAAATAGAGAAAATAAAAAGAATGCATGATATAATAGTTCCTTAATCTATAAAAAAGGGGTGAAACCTAGTTTTACCCCTTACAGGCTTGATGCAAAGAATAAAAGAGAGAACACAGATAAAAAGGCACAAAATATGTATTCAATAAATGCTAGTTTATTTTTCCGCTAGCAATCTCTAATTTGAGGACAAAAGCCTGTGGTGGAAGAAAATATGAGGAAAAAAGGTATGCTACACTCAAATTACCACCCTAATTTCCTAAGGTTTCGCATGTCTTCTATGATTTAAAAAAAAAAAGCAAGATGTTACAAAATAATGAATAACATTTTAAATATTACATACAATAAGAATCAACAAACATTACCAAAGCAAATAACAGAATCAACAACAGCTTTTACCATAGACTTTCCTGATCCTCGGGGTCCAATAATAAGTGCAGAGTTACTTTCTCCATGGATAGCAGTTCTTTTTAGCAGCTCAATTAAGTGTCTAAAATAATATAAATAAACCAAAATTTAAAAAATAAAACTGGATTAATGTGCTAAGTAATACTTTTTAAAAGGCGAATTTGAATATGCACACATATTCCTTTCTTGTCTCCCTCTGGACACTTGACTTAGGTTTTAAGTAGTCCTATTCAGAAGCATATAGAATAAGCGGTAGGGCACCACTGATTTTCTGAAAACCTTAGAAAACTGAGTAACTTGGGAATATACTGATTTTTATGATGGTGGGGAAAAGATAAGAGGGGTAACTCTTGGGACTCTTGGATTCAGATCTCCTTTCCTACTAACACTCTGAATTTTACTCCATAGCTTGTTACTGGGTATTAAGGGCAAGTAAGTCAGGATTCTCTCTATAAAACCAGATAACAGAACCAAAATAAGATTGCTATTTAAAAGGCTTTCTCATTATGGTAATATTTATATCTGCTCCTGCTTCATAATAGTAGTGCTTGTACACACAAAGCAAAATTTTTCCTTCCATAAAAGTGTTTGTTAGATTTAAAGTCAAAGTTGTATATAATTTTTTCAAAGCCTGGAAGGCGTCTGTAAGTTAGGTTCATATCAGACAAGGTGATAACTAGACTTACTTGTATTGTAGCTGCATTCCAAATAGGTTACTATGTGGACTCTGATGACAAAATCTTTCACGCAAAATTCTTTGTACCTGATGAAAATAGGATGAATAAAAATAAATAAAAATATTATACTACACAAGCAATTGTACAAAGTACATTTAATATAGTCAGAAATAGGTATTAATAAATCAATTCAACTCTCCCTACTTATTTGTCCTTAACAATTCTGGCACCATTTTCATGAGTTCTAAACTTAACAGTGTTTTTACTATCTGAAGCCCCACAAAAAAACAATGAAAACTTAGTGGTGAAGGTTTCAACAAGAGGGAGAATTACTTACTTTACCTACATAAGCAACTTGAGGGATGTTTTAAAGTATGTGAATAAATACTCTACTTTGCATAATATGTCAGCCAAGAAATAAGACAGGAAGAAATCTAATAATGCTTCATGTACCACACATTCAGCTTCTGGGGACCAACACATCTAAACATGGCTTAGTTCAAGTCCCATGAATCTGTATCTGACATAAAAGTCAGGATTCTATGGAAATCAAAGTTTAAAAGTTCACATAGTTATTGAGGACCTATGAGATTGACAGTATAGTATTACTAAAGGGGGCATATCCATACCTAAAAAAAATTGCAAATAAACTAGAAATAAATAACCAATTCAAGAAACAAACTGCAAAAAAAAAAAAAAAAGCAGATATTTGGCATAAAGCAAATGCTCAATTAAGTGACAGAAACCACATTCATCTAAGCCATAAAGTATGGAATCAGTGAAACTAATTAAGAAACAAATTCTTGTAAGGAGTTATTTTGAGTTCACTTTGGAATGAAAATCTTAGACTTAATTGTGACAAATTATGTCAGATAATCTAGCACTGTCTTTAAAAAGATGGCCATTAAAGTAATTCCTTTTTTGGATCTGCAGCTAATACAGAGGTCTTTTAGGGACAAAAACTTTACAGGATTGTCTCAGATTTGGTCCCATAAGTTGAAATAAAAAGACTTCAAGAATATTTGCTTCTCCCAGACCAACAGCAGGTTATTAATCCTTCATGTACCGAAGAGATAAATTTGAGTTCCCTTTCCATGTACCAGAGGCTAAGCAAAGAAAATTAATCTCAGGTATAGAGCAATCCACACTTATTCATTAAAGAATAAGTTAAAAAATAAGGGGATTGATTCCAGAAGAGACAAAAATGTGAATTTACAAAGGTTAGGTTTTTTCTAAATTTTAATTTATCTACAAAATGGGAACAATAACAACTTTGTGGCAGGCCAATTTTTAAGAGTAGATAAGGCATTCATCTGCAACAAAATATAGGTATTTGTAGACATTATAGCTGATAACTATGAAATACTTAAATGAGTATATATACAGACTCAACTAATCATAATGTGCATTCCTCTATCTAGAAAAGATCACTAGAAATCAAAAAGCAAAATTTAATCCTAGTCTTAAAAAGGACTCATCAGGCATAACTGCGTATAAAATATAAGACAGACATAAAGAAAACGCAGCTATAGTGAATAGAAGGTTCACAAATCCCGAAGTGGTTAGGCACTAGAGGTTAAACAAGTATATACATGTATAGAAATTAATTCAGCTGCATATGGAAGATGTGTGTACTTTACACACAAAGGTACATGAATTATACCTCAAACATTTTTTGAAACAGCATTAAACATTTTCCTTCAAAAAGAGAGTAAGGCCTTATAAAGGGATACCAATAGCATTTAGTTTTTATTTAAAAAATAAAAATAGAGCAGGTCAAGGCAGATAAATAGAAATATGCCCATTCCCTACTAAACTTTAAACTTTAGGTTTCTTAAGTTAAAGGAAGACACACACACACACACACACACACACACACACACACACACACACACACTCAGCACTTGAAATACAGTATGCACTTAAGATAATATTAAATGTTTATTATAAAAACAATCAACAGACTAGAAACATAACGGACTTCCTCAACCTAATAAAGGGCATCTATAAAAAACTTTCAGCTAAAATCATACACAATGATGAAAGACTGAATATTTTCCCAAGATGAAACACTTGGCAAGAATGTCTGTTCTTGCCACTTCTATTCAACACTTTAAGGAAGGTTCAAGCTAAGGCAGTTAGTAGGCAAGAAAAAGAAATAAATGGCATCCAGTTTCAGAAAAAAGGAAAACTATCTCTATTTGCAAGGATGTAATGGTGTATATAGAAAATCTTAAGAAGTAAACTGAAAAACTATTAAATCTAGTAAATGAGTTAAGTCAGGTTGCAAGATACAAGATTATATCAAAATCAATTGTATTTCTACACACTAGCAATGAACTTACCAAAAATGAAATTCAGAAAATAATTCCATTTACAATAGGAATAAAATACTTAGGAATACATTAACAAAAGAAGTGTAAAACTTACACTCTGAAGATAATATTTAACTAAATTGCAATAAAAGTTTACTCATGTGAAATTGTAGATATTTAGTAAAACTTTAGGACGAGTAAAAGTTAGATTCCAAATATCCACACTTAAAAAGGATGAAATTAAGAAGTAGCATGACATTTATAAAACAAAAAAAGCACAACATGAACTGACAAAAAGGATAGAGAGCAACCATAACAACAAAATATGTTGGTCCACACTTAATTTTGACAAAGGATTTAGAAATTTTTGCTTCCAGATGACTGTTCTTATGACCTTGTGCAGATATCTTAAGAATGGAAAGAGAGATTCTTAAGTTCTAAGGGAAAAATTCAAGCTAAGATCTCTGAAATGCTTTTTTTTTGTTATGTGTAACTGTTATGTGTAAATCCATTTAGTCTTATGTTCTAAAGAACTATTTGTGCAACTCTAGATTTTCAGTAAAATAGTATGGCCAGTAAAAAGGATTTCTGATCACCTTTGCATAGTAATAGACCCTGAGATAAATGAAAATACATACTTACCTGTGAAAGGCACTCTGCATGAATTAAGTTGTTACTCTTTGATTTACGACTGCTCATGTCAACAAATTCAAATCCTTAAAAAAAATTAGCATGAATATTATAAACAAATACTAGTCTATAGAGATTTTTTAAGAATTTATTATTCAAGAACCAAAATAAATACAAATTCTTTAGTGGACAAAATGTTCAAATTTTAAAAATCTTCAATGGCTCCACTTTGTCTAAGTACAGACTTATTTGACACTCATACTACATTTTACAGGTATATCTCATTTTATTTGCCTCTTGTTTTATTGTGCTATGCAGATATTGTTTTTTTTCCCCTTTTTTAAAGACTGAAGGTTTGTGGCAACCCTGTATCCAGCAAGTCTATCTGTGCCACTTTTCCAGCAGCATATGCTCAGTTTGTGCCTCTGTGTCAGCATTTTTTGTAGCAGTAAGGTATTTTTAAATTAAGGTATGTATATTTTAAAAACATAATGTTACTGCATGCTTAATAGACTACAGTACAGTATAAATATAACTTTTACATACACTTTCTAGAAATTTGTGACTTGCTTTTTTGTGGTGGTGGAAATGAACCCTGCAATATCTCTGAGGTATGCCAGTATATGGTACTTATAGCTACTCCTCTCTTTCCCTTAAATCTATGAATTGTCTTCTCTTCCCTCCTTTTTTTTAAAGCCTATATGCTTCCTTTATGTTTCTCTCACTCATTGATCCCAAAGGACTGTCCTTTACAAAAAGCATTCTCTTTCTTGCTCTACTCATCAACTGTATACAAATAACCATTATAGACTAGTTAAATGTCTCTTCTCTAAATGCCCTAAGTGCCTGTATTTCTCTTTGTCCAAAGTCAAATTATATAAAATAAACATGTTTAATTGCTAGTATTTCCAGACTGAAGATATTTTCTTAATCTAAGCATTGTAGCATAATGTCCAAAACAAAGTTGGCAATTAAGTAATAACTGACATGAAAAAAATTACAATTTTTGGAAAAGTCTCAAGTATATATTATAGACAAATACCTTTGACTAAAAGATTTCATTTTCTTAGCACTCATTTCCTATAGGAGTACCTCAGCAGTATTTACTTAGATATCAGAAATTATTACACATGCTTTACATTTATCAATTCATTTAATTATCAAAATTATACTGTGAAATAAGTGGTATTATAATCCTCCTTTAAGATAAGAAGGCATAGAAACGTTAAGTAATTTCACCAAAATCAAACAGTGTTATAAATGGAAGAGGCAGGATTTGAACCCATACTTTTTGGTCATGTACTCTGGTCTTCCGTAGTCTTCAGAAAGAACACAGCCTTACTGACACATTTTGGAACTTCTGACTTCCAAAACTCCTAAAACTTGAGGCAAGCTGACCTATCATAAAATCACTAATAATTAACACTATCACAATGTGAGGGTGACTACAGCAAGATATACTGCTTGTATCCCCATATAGCAACAATAATTTCACAGCCATCCACTGCAAAAATATCTCTGTGGGAGGCCCTGAGATCCAGGTAGGAGTTTGTGAAACCCCAATGGAGGCCAAAAACTAGGAAGGTTGTTTTGAGAAAGCTGCACCTCACCTAAGTGACAGACTACTCAACTGTGGTCCAGGCTCCAGACCTGGAAAGGGCCTTGTACCCGAGGGCTTAGCTATAACCCAGTATGACCTGGTTACCAGGGGATACGGTGGGATGTGAATTCCATCTAGTTCCCGGGTGACTTGATCATCTTTAGGACCTTGGACTGTACAGGGGATGAGGGTCTGTAGGTAACAGGCATGCTATCAGGTATGCAGACAGGTGTAGTCTCCTGCAAGACCCTGAGATGGCTCCTGCTAGATCACTGCGTAAAGAGCTGGGCAGGCAGTACTGCCCCTAGTCCATGGCTGAGTAGGGCTGGTACTAAGCCACAGGGCTGCTTCAGGGTCTAAGATCAAGACTAAGGTCTTCAGGCCTGTCTCTAGGGTCGTGGATGTGCATGTCGCCTGGTGTGTCCCTGGGTAAGCAGGCCTGCTCTCAAGCTGCACCGAGAGGGGCTAGAACTGCTTTTCAGGGCTGTTTTAGGGTCTCCTGTGAGATGTAGGTCAGGCACTGTGACCTATATCCTGTGAGATGTAGGTCAGTGGTGCTGACAGGCCACTTCCCTTTCCAGGACCCTAGGTGGAAAGAAATGCTCTCTGACCGCATTCAGATGGCCAGGACTCGTGCTGTTTAGGATCTACTGTGGGACTGAAATTTGCCTGGGGGACACAGAAGGGCGGATCTCCTAGCTAGTCTCTGCCTATGCAGGACTGCTGTAACACTGTGGCTGAAGTGGGGCTGGATCCAAGATTCAAAGCTGTTTCAGCTTCTGCTGTGGGACTGAAATTGGAAAGCAGGTATGGATGGCAAGACAAGTGAGTTTCCCATCAGTCCCTTGCACAGGCAGGATTGTTCTCAGGATGCAGCCAAGAGTGGCAGGAGCTGAGCTTCAAGGCTGCGTCAGAATCTACTGTGGAACAAAGTACAGCAAGTCTGCCCCAGGGACTGACAGGGTATCTCTCTCTGGGTCCTTGGATTGAACTCAGATCATAGTGAGAGTGAATGGAGCCAAGCTGGAGAGTTGTTTCAGGTTCATAGTTGACATCAAGGACAGTGGGCCTGTCTTCTGAGGCACTAGTGTGCATGACTTTTCCTGAGTCTCTTGGAGAATCGTTTTGGTGACAGGCCAAGATCCTTGATGAATACATACGCAAAAAACCACATCAAAATACTATCAAACCTAACTGAATAGCACATTGGATTATTCATCATGACCAAGTGAGATTTATCCAGGGATGCAAAGATGCTTAAACATATGCAAAACTATAAATGTGATACAATGCACTAACAGAATAAAGGATAAAACCCATATATAATCATCTCAATTTATATAGAAAAAGCTTTTGACAAAATTCAATATCCCTTTATGATAAAAACTCTCAACACATTAGGTATAGAAGAAACGTAACTCAGCACAATAAAGGCCATGTATGGTAAGTCCACAGCTAAAATTATATTCAAAGGTGAAAAGCTGCAAGTGAGAAAGGGGGAGAAAAAAAAATGGAAAGCTCTCCCTCTAAGATAAAGAACCAGACAAGGACATCACTCTGGTCATCTCCATTCAATAGCATACTGGAAGTCGTAGCCAGAGGAATCAGACAAGAAAAATAAATAAAAGGTATCCAAATCATAGAGGATCTGTTTGCAGATGGCATGATCAGACATAGAAAAAATCTTAAAGACTACCAAAAACTTGTTAGAACTAATGAATACAGACATGCAGACATGAAATTAGCATATAAAAATCAATAGAATTTATTTATTTATGCTAATAACTATTTGAACAAAAATATTTTTTAAAATCCCAATTACAATAACATAAAAATAAATTAGGTTTTGCTCTTACCAAAACAGACACACAAAAAATATTTAAGAAATAAATATAACAAAAGAGGTGAAAGATCTACAACTAAAAGTTACAAAACACTGACAAAAGAAACTGAAGACACAAACAAATGGAAAGATATCCTGTGTTCATGGATTTGAAGAATCAATACTGTTAAAAGGCCCCACTACTCAAAGCAATCTATACATTAAATGCAACTGCTGTCAAAATTCCAAAGACATTTTTTTAGAGGAAAAACAAATCCTCAAATTCATATGGACCCACAAGTAACACTGAATGGCTAAGGCAATCATAAACAAAAAGAACAGACCTGAATGTACAACAAGACCTGATTTCAAAACCTAGTCAAGGCTACCATAATTCAAAACACATTGGTTCTGGCATAAAAACAGATATATAGAACAATGGAACAGAATTAAGAGTCCAGAGGCCAGGAGTGGTCACTCACACCTGTAATGCCAACATTTTGGGTGGCAGAGGCAAGAGGATTGCCTAAACCCAGGAGTTCTAGTTCAGCCTGGGCAACCTGGTGAGACCTCGTCTCTACAATAAATCAAAAAATTAGCTGGGCGTGGTGGCACATGCCTGTAGTCCCAGCTGTTTGGAAGGCTGAGGTGGAAGGATTGCCTGAGCCCAGAAGATCGAGGCTGTGGTGGCCGTGTGTGTGCCACTGCACTCCAGCCTAGGTGACAAAGTGAGATTCCCACTCAAAAAAAAAAAAAAGAAAGAAAGAATAAAAAGTCCAGAAATGAACCCACACATTTACAGTCAACTGATCTTCAATAAAGGTGCCAGTAGTACACAATAGGGAAAGCAGTTTCTTCAATAAACGGTATTGGGAAAACTAGATATCTACATGCCGAAGAATGAAATTGGATCTTTCTCTGACACCAAATACAAAAATTAACTAAAAGTGGGTTCAAGACCAGAAACTGTACGACTACTAGGAAAAAAAAAAAAGAGAAAAGCTTTTTGACATGACCATGAAAGCAGAGGCAACAATAGTGAAAACAGACAAATGGAATTAGATAAAACTAAAAAGATTCTGCAAAGCAAAACTGACACTCAACAGAGGAAAGAGACAATCTACAGAATAGGAGGAAATATTTGCAAGTCATACTCTGATAAAATTAATATCCAAGATATACAGTTGGTCCTCATCAGTAGATTCTACCAATCATGGATAGAGAATATTCAGGGCAAAAAATAACAATGGGACAATTAAAAAATACAAATAACATACATATAAGGGAAAATACATATAAGGGAACTGAATATCTGCAGATTTTTATATCTAAGGAGAGAAGTCCTGGAATTAATTCTTCATGGATACCAAGGGACGACTATATAAGCAACTCAAACAACTCAATTGCAAGAAAACAAATAACCCAAATTAAAAATGGTCAAAGGACCTAAACAGGCATTTTTCACAAAAAGACATACAAATAGCCAACAGGTATTTGAGAAAATGTTCTATACCACCAATCATCACGGAAGTACAAATCAAAACCACAATGAGATAATATCTCACACCTATTAGGTTGGCTATTATTAAAAAAAGACAAGAGATGACAAGTGTTGGTGAGGATGCAGAAAAAAGGAAACCATCATACACTGTTGGTGGGAATATAAATTAGTATAATCATTATGAACAACAGTATGGGGGCTCTTGAAAAAATTAAAAATAGAATTACTATATGATACAGCAACCCCATCCCTGATATATAGAAGGTGCCAAAAAAAGGTATACACATTTTAAGAGACGTTATTTATGTATTACTTTTTGAAGTTGAATTAAATTATGTTAGCAATGTGTAGCATGACATTCACTCAACCGTGCTTCTGCCATTTTCTTTGACTGTTCTGCCTGTCTCATGGTGATGCCAACATTCATTTGATTAACACCATCTTCTAAGCAAACGTTATACTTAAAATGTGTAGACATCTCCTTGGCACCCCCTGTATTTATATCCAAAGGAAATGAAATCAGTATGTTGAAGAAATATCCTCACTCCTATATTCATCACAGCATTATTCACCATAGTCAAGATATGGAATCAACATAAGTGTCCGTCAATGGATAAATGGATGAAGAAAAGTGGGACAAATACATAATTGGACACTAATCCAGCCTTCAATAAAAAAGAAATCCTGTCATTTGCAACCACTTGGATGCACCTGGGGAACATTATGTTATGCGAAATAAGCTAGGCACAGAAACACAAATACCATATGATGCAACTTATACAGGTCCTTGGTGGGATAGAACAGGATGCTGTGAGATTTCATCACACTATGCAGAACAGAGCACAATTTAAAACTTATGACTTGTTGATTTCTGTAATTTTCCTTTTAATATTTTTGAACCATGGTTGACCACACATAACTAAAACAACAGAAAGTAAAACAGCAGATAAGGGGGGAGATAAGTATAGATTCCACAGACCTATCTGTGGAATCTATAAGATGAACTCATAGAAGCAGAGAGTAGAATGGAGGTTACTAGGGGATGAGGGGTGGTGGGAGAGTTTGAGGGAGATGCTGGTCAAAGGATACAACATCTCAGTTAGGAGAAATAAACTCAAAAGATCTATGGTGCAACATGATGATTATTAATAACAATGCATAGTATAACTTGAAAACTGCTGAGGGTAGATTTTTAAATGTCTCACCACACAGACCCACACACACACAAAGTACATGAGGTAACAGATACGTTTATTAGCTTGATTTAGTCATTCCACAGTGTGTATGTGACACACACACTATATAACACACACCCACATATGTAAAACCATCATGCTGTGCACTATAGATACAATTTGTATTCATCACTTAAAAATTGTAAAATACATTTAAAAAAATGTGTAAGTGGCAGGGCCAGGATTTGAATCCACAAGAGTTAAACTCAACTATGATTTATTTAGGCAACTGTTTTAAAAAGGAAGCACAAACACATTTCAATAACTTGAACGTCAACCACTGTGGCAATATATTTTATATTCACATTTATTAATTTCATATAGTAACAATTATAAAGTCAAGCATGGTAATACTATTTTCTTCTCCAGAAATGTTAACAGGTCTGTACCTGAGCTAGCCTTGATAGAGAGCAAATCTGTGTCCCCTTTACTATACAAAACAGGTAGCCAAAGTCTCAACCACTAAAGGTATCTGGCTCCAGGCTGCCAAATTAGAAACTAAAGAGTACTTAAGCCTTTACCTGTAAGAATCTTCTGTCTTTGGAGAAAGTAGTCTTCTCAGGGGCCCTATGAAATCTTCTAGCAGCCTTTCATGTCTAAGAAAGCACTTTGCTTGAGAATCTTTACCTTAATTTTTTTTTAAGTTTTACTTTATTCCATTTGTTTATTTTTCCCCCTTATGAGTGTGGTGGGAGAGAAAAACCTTCTTAGCTACATAAAATGATATCCCCACCTCTAGTTTATGATGCTCTTGACTGTGTAGCCAGCTAACATCTAGTATCACAAGAAACCATGAAATAACTGTTCCCCAGACAAAAAGACTGACTGAAATTTTAAAAGAGGAAAAGGCTTTTGTAATGCTTATTTTTTAGAGTTTCATTAGCTATTTTACAGTTTTGTCGGAAATTAAAGATACCTTTTACCCACTTCATGGATTAAGAGCATTGCTCATAAAGGCTAAATAAATGCCTGAAGCTCCAGGTAAGTAGCTAATCTGCCTCTTTGCATTCATCAAATGTAATTCAAGTAAGTGATTAAGAGAATTCATTTTTCTTTATTTGAGGCCATCATTCATGAACAAAATAACAAACACACTACTATGATGTCTAACTTACAACCTCACAAATTTTTACTGTACAAAGTCTTCATCTGAGGTTATTTTAACACATTTTGCCCTTTCATATAATGGTCAAATTTCCACTACATAATAATGTTTCAAAAGACAATTCTAACACTCCAGATAAAGAGACATGCTTCAGACATGGAAAAAATATTTGCAAACCATGTATGTGACAAAGGATTTGTACCTAAAGAACCTTCAAAACTTAATAAAAAAAGATACAACTCAATTAGAAAATGGTTAAAAGATATAAATAGACTTTTCACCAAGGAAGATAAATGGGTGGCAAGTAAGCACATGAAAAGATGTTTAATGTCATTATCCATTAGGGAAATGCAAATTACAATGAGATATCACTACACATCTATTAGGAAGCTAAAATAAAAGAGAAAGAACTCAAAACGATGGTGAGAATGCAGAAAAAAATGGATCTCTCATACAACCACTGGTGGGAATGTATAATGGAAGTTTCTTAAAAAACTAAACACACAATTACCAAGCTACAAAGCAAGGCTCTCTTGGGTATTTATCCCAGAGAGAAACTAATGTTTCCAAAAAAACCTGTAACATGTATGTACATAAGTAAGTTGATCTCTAATAGCCAAAACACTGGAAACAATTCATATGTCCTTCAATGAGCCAATGAGGTTAAAAAAACTCTGGAATATCCATTCATACAGTGGAATATAACTCAGCAAAAAATATCAACGACACATGCAACAGCTTGATGGATCTCAAAGGCATATGACATTCCTGAAATCCGAAAACAAGAGATATAAAAAAAATTAATTCTTTGCAGCCAGGAGACAGGCAAGGATTGAGGAAGGTAGGTAATGACTACAAAGACATTATATGAAGGATATGCTTTGTAGTGATGGAACATTTATGATCTCAATTGTGGTAGTTGTCACACAAATCTATACATGAGATTAAGTTACAGAGAATTACACATGTGCATACAAATAAGTACAAATAAAAACTGCTGAAAACTGAATAAGACCAGTAGTCTATTTAATGTTAGATCAATGTCTCTTTATTGGTTTTGATACTGCACTATAATTATATGAGATGTCACCCTTAGGGGAAGCTGAGTGAAGGACTCTAAGGCAATATGTACTATTTTTGCAACTTTTGTGAACCAGTAATAATTTTAAAATAAAATATTTAGCAGGTAATTGGTGTAAGAAAAGGGAAGGTCTGGAAAGTCCTCAGGCATATGTAGTTACCTCTTCATGATATTTCATGGGTTCCATCTATAAATTTAGGAGGAGTTAGTATGAAATATATAGTGGATATTTAGACTACGAGTTCTGCACAAACTCCAGTTGGCCATAGCAGTTCTATCCAATTTCAGTCAGTTTTGTTACATTACTAGTGGAGGAAGTTTCACTGTTTCAACAATTGTTCTTTTCTTATCTGTCAGCCTGAAAACTTAAGGATTTGTTATTTATTTATTTTTTAAACTCTTTGGGCCAGTTTCAGAACTGCATGTCTATGCATAAGTAAGTGATTAGTTATGCTGACACGAAATGCAAACCTAGGTGACTACAATTATTTAGTTGCACATATTTTGGTAGAACCCACTAGTACCTATTCACACTACTATAGGAAGCTCTGAAATGGGTAACCCAAGCAACAGCTTACCATTATATTATTCCTTTAGCTTCTCTACGTGCCATATCATTGGCTTCCAATAGATCCTCCTCTCAAATTATGCTCTGCTAGAGCTAATAATCATAATTTTCCTTCTCAAAGTTCCAAGTAAGTCTATTCTACTACCTAGGAAATTTCAACCCAATCTACTTGTATCTCTATCCCAGTTTGGATCACTTTTTTTTTTTCCCCCTCAAATGATCCTTCCACTTCGGCCTCCCAAAGTGCTGTGATTACAGCCACTGCACCCTGCCTCTCCCATTCCTTTTAAAACTTTATTATAAAGATGTGTGATACAAGTCAGGATTGGGTTAAAAAAAAAAGTAGTCTATGTGCAGGTGAAGTTTGGGCCTCCAACTGGTCCTCACTTCCCCTGGTTTAGGATGATGTACCCTTAGTCATGTTTTGTGATTCCCATCTCCCCCAATTCCCTGGCAGTATTCTGCTACTGTGATAAATGATCAGGACCCACTTATGAGTGAGAACATGTAGTATTCATGTCTTTGTTTCTGTGATAGATCACTGAGTATGATGCACTCAATTCGTCAAAGTTGTTGCAAAGTTCATAATTTTGTCCCTCTATATGGTTGTATAATACTAAATTGTATGTATGTACCAAATTTTTCTTATCTAGTCCACTTTTGAAAGCAGCAGAGTTGGTTCCATGTTTGTGCTACAATAAACATGTGTACACAACTATCTTTTTTGTAGAATGATTTGAGTTCCTCCAGGTATATTCCCAGAAGGATGATTGCTGGATTGTATGGAAGGTCAGTTTCTAGCTCTTTTAAGAATCACCGCACTGCTTTCCATAAAGGCTAAACTAGTTTACACTACCATCAGCAGTGTAGAATTGTTCCCTTTTCTCTGTACCCTTGCCAGCATCTGTTTTCTTATTTGTTTATTTATTTATTTATTAATGACCATTCTTACTGGAGTTAGGTGGTATCACAAAGCGGTTTTGATTTGCATTTCTCTAATGATCAGTGAGGCCGAGCATCTTTATGTTTCTGTTGGCTATTCATATATCTTCTTTTCATGCCTTTTGCCCACTTTTTAACAAGGCTGTTTATTTTTTTTTTCCTTTACAGTGGTTTGAGTTCCTTGTGGATCCTGGATGTTATGCCTTTGTGAGATACAGCAAATACTTTTTCCCCATTCTGTGGGTTGTCTCCCCACTCTCTCGATGGTTTCTTTTGCTATGCAAAGGCTTTTCAGTTTAATGAGGTCCCTCTTGTCTATCTTATCTTTTAATGGCATGTGCTTTTGGGGTTATGATCAAGAATCGATTGCCTACTCCAATGTGAGTAATGGTACCTCCTGCGTTTTCTTCTAAGATTCTTAGTTTTAGGTTTTGAGTTTAGGCCTCTGATGCATTTATTGCTGATTTTTGTATATGGTGATAGGTAGCCTGTTTCATTCTTCTGCAGGTGACCAGTCAGGTTTTCCAAGTGCCATTTGCTAAATAAGGTCTCCTCTCCCCAGTGGCTGTTACTGATAGCTTTGTCAAAAAAGAACTGGTTGCGAGACTGAGTTTTTGCTTCCAGAATCTCTATTCTGTTACATTGGTCTACATGTCTGTTCTTTTACCAATACCAGGTTGTTTTGAGCATTATTTCTTGATTGGAAATATATAAGCTTCTTTACCCCTCTCCAAATCTAGCCTCCATTCATAACATTTTCATATAAAATCTTTCCATTCTAAGTCCAACCCTTAAAATTCTCCAACATATCTTATTTTATTTATTTTTTTGAGTCAGAATCTCACTCTGTTGTCCAGGTTGGAGTGCAATGGCACCGTCATGCTACCACAACCTAGACCTGCTGGGCTCAGGTGACCCTTCCACCTTAGCCTTTCAAGTAGCTGGAATTACAGGAGTGTACCACCATGCCCAGCTAATTTTTTTATTTACTGTAAATATGAGGCTTTGCCAAGTTGCCCAATCTGGTCTCAAACCCCTGGACTCAGAAAATCCTCCTGTCTCCACCTCCCAAAGTAGGGGATTACAGTTGTGAGCCACTGCACCCAGCCCCAATATAATTTATGAGGAAAGTTCTAGATTGGTAGTTCCCAGTTTAACTCACTAGTTTCTTCTCTTACTATTCTGCCAGGAACTTTTACTAATTCCCTGCACCCTCTCTCATTCCAACCTCAGATCTTAGTTGAGAAACTGCTTTCTGTAACATCTCTCTGTACTCCCATTCTAGGAAAAGTCTGTGGTTTATGTGCTTTCAGAATATATGCCATATTCTCCTGTCACAGAACTCAACACACAGTGAAGTAACTGTGTGGTTGTCTAATTCCTCCACTGGAGCACAGGCTCTTGAAGGAAGGGATCAGAAATTATGTTACCATTGTATCCAAATAAACCAGTACAGAATTACCACACAGTGGGTTTTAAAAAAGAATACTTTCTGAATAAGTTAATGCTAGCCAGTGGTGGGTGGTGGACCATAGGTAAACTGAGGTAAAAAACACAGGTAATAGTCTTTTTTAAAAAGCAGTAAGATAAGGCTAAATCAACAGCTTAGCCAAATTGAATAGTTTTAAATAATTACATGTCATGAATCTCAAAAAACTCCCAACTATAAAAGGAAAACATTACAGTTTTCTCATAATTTAATTAAAATAAATGCAGTATGTTATTAATCATGGTTTTGTTATAGCAACGGAATTTCAAAATAACTACAATGTATTTCTTTTACAAGAGAAGCCACAAGAATAACAAAAAAATAAATTACATGATAATTTCTTTAAGCAAATAATTTTTATACCAGGTTGCTGCAAACCTTATAAAGCTGCAAGTGTGGTGATTCCAGAGATGGTACATTCAATTGACTTTAGAAAAAGACCAGGTGCAGTGGCTCACATCTGTGATCCCCACACTTTAGGAGTCTGAGGCAGGAGGACCACTTGAGACCAGGAGCTTAAGACCAACCTGGACAACATAGCAAGACCCCATCTCTACAAAAACTAAATTAAAAACAAACAAACAAAATATAAGTTACTTCTATCTTCTTAATCATGAATTGACAGCTTGCTAGTAACATTGTAAAAACAAGATTAGTAATATATTCCTTCTAATTTAGGACAGCATATTTCTTATTTTGTTTATACTGCCTTCAATTAAGATCTGGAGGACTAAGAGGATTATTTCCAATGAAGATTAAAACCACTAGTCTAAATCTACACTTGTACCTATTTTATTAATAAACACAAACACTTCAATCATCCTCCACATTCTTTCTTAAAACTGCTCCAATTTAGAATAACCTCCCCACTCATTTCACACTTGCAGTTAGGATGCCAGTTTTAGCCTATCTGAAAAGTATGTCTCACAGACTTTAAACCTATTACTGAACAAATTAAAAGATAGGGTTCAAAGGTTTTCATCTATAATATTAAACCAGAACAAAATAAAAATAAAAAAGTAACGATAAAAATACCAACTTTTTTCCGAAAATTTTAAATTTTTTTAAAAAGTCACAAGTGATGAAATAAAAGATATAATTAAGAATACTATTTAAATCAGAATGGCAAGCAAGGAGAGTCTAAAAAAAGACTATCTATATATCAAATTACAAAAATTGGTGCAAAATAAGACAAAGCCATGGAATAGAAGTAGAAGTAGAAAACTGGGTTTGCTGGTAGTCTCAGTGTTTTTAAGGGCTTTGTCACCAGCTGGATCTAGATTTGAGTCCTTAGTTCTATAGTGTGACGTCTCCAAGTCAACTTAAGCCTCAATTTTCTCCTTTGTAAAATTTGAGATTAGGGTCATTATGGGCATTAAATTGAATAGTTGACCTGATGTGCAATTCTGCCAAATGCAAGCATGGTGGTACATAGTACCCTTTACAAATGATTATATTGAAGAGAAGAACCAAGACTAGGAACAATTAGAGAAAACAAAACCTCTCTCTCTCTCTCTCTCTCTCTATATATATATATAAATAGATGAGTTCATTGCTTCAGTTTCAAACACTGTTTAAGGATATACTTTCATTAAAAAAATCGAAAGACAATTTTTACTGTGAATGACATTTTAAATGCTATAGAAACTAAGTGCATTCTGGAAAAGGAATAAATAAAATGTTTATTCTTTATAATGCCTCCTTATACTGTAGTTAATAAGACAATCAATAGTTACAAATCAGTGCAAGAGCTTCTCAATCAATTTAAATTAGAAACTGCTTAGTGAGTGTTTACTTGTTACAAGGCTCTGTGGATGACAAATACTAAACCTGGTCTCTATTCTAAATAGTTTACAGTCCTGTTGAAATTGTGTGTGTGTGTGTGTGTGTGTGTGTGTCTCCAACAAATAAGGCACTATTAACTCAAAACAAGGGATAAACTCATGGATTTGTAAAGAAAGGAAACTTAAAGAGCATACAGTCTACTTTTTTTAACAGAAGTGGAAACTAGGCACAGAGACTTTAAATGAGTTGACTGAGAGCATATAACCTACTTATACTGGTGGTATCTGCTAGGTTGAGTGACTCCAAGTTAAGGTTGGTTAGTCTCAAATGGCATGAAAAAACCCTGTAAACATAAGAAAAGTCATCAAACTTATCACTGGGCTTTTCTTTAGGAGACAAAAAATAAAGATCAATGCATTCTGAAAAAACATGGCTGGTATCCCAGATGTTCAAGACTGACAATCCACTTCTCTTTGAATACCTGTTTGTACATTTTGAAGTTTTTGTAGACATCTTTATTTTTAAAATTGTAAATTTTTCTCACTAGAAAGTAATGCATGTTTAGTATAGAAACTTTGAGGTTCCAATAAGATATCATGCAGATTAAATAAAACGAAATGGAATGAATCTTTCTTTCCTAATATCTAGCAAGCAAACAAACAAAAACATAGTTTAACAGAAATGTTCTAGCAGTAACTAAACAAATAAAGAGACAGAAGTAAATAACAAAAATAAACAAAAGCCCAGAAAATTCTACAACTGCTCTGCACTGCTCACAACTTCAACCTCACTTTCAAAAGCTGGACTGGTATCAACAAAATTCTCAAAATTCTCACTAATGTGCCAACTAACTATACAGAAAAGCAAACTGAATAAAATCCTAATGCAATTATTAAATGTCAAACCTTAAGAAAGGAATTTGTAAGGCTTCCAGACTGAAAAATATCTACAAGGGAGAAAAAAAAAATTTGCTGAAGGACAGTGTATCTAAAATTCTGAGAGAAAGATAGAAACCAAGATTAATAGTCAGCAAAGATGTCATTCACATATAAAGGTAACAGGTATAGCTGTATCAAATGAGAATGAATTATTTAGTACACAGAACAAATAGAGTTGTTGGGGGATGTGTATACATATAGGATATAGGGAGCTCAACAATAAAATCCAGTCAATTAAAGTATGATTCAATTTGACACACACACAAAACATGATAGTGAGCTGTGAATCCACTAAAATAAAGAAGAGGAACTAAAAAGAACACAAAAAATATAGTCGCAAAACAGGCGGTAAATATGTCTTGATAGTGTGAAAATTATCATACAAAAAATAAAAAACATAGGCGTGCTGATTTCTTCATGTTGCAGAGTAGGAGGACAATAATGTCTAAAATGGAAATATGCAATATAGAAAAGGAACTTTAAATTTTAAAAAAAATTTTTGTACAGACATGGGTCTTGCTATACTGCTCAGGCTCAATTTGATCTCCAAGGCTCAAGAGATCCTCCTGCCCCAGTCTCTTAAGTAGCTGGATGTATACTTTGCTCTGCTATGATTTTTTTTTTTTAATCCAAGATTGGGATTTAGAAAAATAATTGCTTTGGTTTCATCCAAAGGTGAGCAATTTCTACTTTTTTTTTTGGTTAAATTCAGAAAAATTGAATGCAAGCAAAATTGCTACTGGTGGTGTATATAAACACATTTTTTTAAAAAAACCAAAATGGATCCTCTATATACTGCTATATGTCACTTAAGAGATCATGAACAGGCTGAGCACAGTGGCTCACACCTGGAATCCCAGCACTCTGGTAGGTGGAAGTGAGAGGATTACCTGAGCCCACAGGTTCGAGACCAGCCTTGGCAACATGGTGAGCCCTTGTCTCTATAATAAATCAAAAAATTAGCTGGGCGAGGAGGTGCATACCTGTAGTTCCAGCTACTTGGAAAGGTGAAGTGGAAGGATTGCCTGAGCCCAGCAGGTTAAGGTTGCGGTGGCTACGGGCTATGGGCTACGGGCTCACTGCACTCCAGCCTGGGCAACAGAGTCGGAGGACAATAATGTCTAAAAAGAAAAAAAAAATCGTGAACAACTTTCTACACCTATATATCTACACATGTAAAGTATATTACATATTGCTTATTTTCCCTACAGTACTACCTAAGGGAAAAAAATAATCAGTAGATCAAATTGTTAGAAAAAGAACCATGCACCTCAGCAAGATAATCAAAAATACTTACTCTAGGATCAAGTGTAAAATAAATTTTTAAAATTTTTTATTAAAATCTTCTGAAGTACAATGAAATCATCTGCCTTTTATACGAAGCACTACTACAAGATAGACAAGTTTTATTTGTTTAGTTTTTTTTTTAACTGGTTAATGCAAACTGGGTATAGTGAGGCAAGACATACACAAATATACTTGTACAGTTTCAAGTGAAAGGACGGTGTTAGGAAAAAGGAAAATCAGATGAAGCCTATACTCATAAGATGAGCAGGAGCTTATACCTAAAGAAGCACTTACAAGAAAATATAGGTGTGAATGTGTCCTACTTATTTAGCTTGAAAGTTGTCCAAGTAGGTCAAAGATAGAACAGATAAATAATTTTTCCCATCCCGCAGATCAATGGTTTGTTAGGTAGGTGGTACAAAATAACCTTCTGTAATAAGAAAGTATTTTAAACTTTAAGTTACAAATATTTATCTAAAAAATAAGAGCTAAATTAAACGTAACACATATTTAATATATAAATGGAAACATCTTCACTTGGGCCCTGTATCAGCAGGTTAAGTAATATCACTAACAGCAACCCAGGACCTCTAAGTTCCAGATCAATACAGAAAGAGGTTCCAAGGGCACTATCACATATTTATTTACTTTCAGCTCATTAAGACACAATGTAGGACTATGAGTCTTCAATGTAGATATATGAGAGGAATTGTTGTATTCAGTTGACTTGCTAACCTTAAAGGTGTTATTATTTTTTAAATAAAAGTTAAATACTCCAGGTGTTCCGACCGAAGCTGTTTCCTGGGATGAAAAGTGGCCGCTTGTTAACTGTATGTTGCTTAGCAAATAAAAAGCAAAAAAAGATGTACTTAAATCTAGAACTTTAAAATACAAGTAGGAAAGAAGTTGCTTTTTGAAAGAAAACTGTGTTATACAGCATTTTGCAAATGCTTCCATTACTGATTTCATAGCTGAAAAGTAGTACTACCTATAAAATTCTCACATCTATACACTTAAAACACTTGTACAGGTATAACTTTCTAGTCTATTAACAAATATTTCTACAAAAGTATGAGTGAATTTTGTATCTGTTAAACTAAAAAGCTGATGCAAAATTAATATAAGTAGACAGTTTATTTGGGCCAAGCTTGAGGGATGCAACACAGGAGCATAGATTCAAGTTGCCCTGAATATAGACTTCCATTAGTAAGTGGATTTTTGAAGGGAAAGAAGAGGAAGTTCATGAGTTGTTCACCCACAATTAACATTAATATAGCATAAGGCATCCATTGGCTATATGACAGGGGAATGGGGGGGTGTTATGACTGAAGTCCCATACTCATGCCTCTCGGGGCCTGCACATCTCACAGAGCTCAAATGCTTGGAGCTGTTTTTCTTTTCTCATATCCATATGTTAAAAATATTTTAAAAATCACTTTCCAATCAGTTTGCAAGAACAAGTAATTTATATCAGAAAAGATGAAATTTACTAACGATTTCTACAAAAACTTCAGTAAAATTGGTGGATGGAGCGGGAAAAAAAGGTAATTTAAAAACACACACATGGTCATATTCTTTTCTTTAACAGACTTTTGTTGAGCAAAACTCAAAAGTTCCAGCAGATGGGAGCATTACTTTGTGAGAACACTCAGTAAATCAAAAGATGTTTAACACTGCTTTCTTTCCAGATGGTGTCTGAAGCAAATTCCAAAAACAGTACCACTATACTCTTCCTTTGTTAGAATAAAGGCAAAATACAAATTCTGCTACTGTTTATGTGTGGGTCACATTTTTTAAAAAAAGAAAGTATGGACAAAATGTTAGAACTTTGCCTCTCTTCAGTTAGATTAATGTTCCTTTGCCATGCTTACATCGTTGAATTTAAATATATATAACACTGTAAGGGCTCTGGAAATGATACCCTGAAATGAAGCCCTCAGAAGCAGTTCTGACTTTCTCTTGCCTTCCTGTCTCTGGTCCTTCATTGTCCCCTGAGGCTAGCCAAAGAAACTGGAATCCTTCTTTTCTAAAGTCAGCACAGATCCTAAAAATATTAATCTCATTTCCTTTTCTTTCTGTGGAAAATCTAGTCATAAAGAAATTATTTGACCTGCTTTGTTTAAATGAAGGTCATAAGACCCCAAATTCCACTGAGTCCTGTTCCATACTCAGAAAGAAGAAATACTGCACAGAGAGGCCAAGAAGTACCTAACGACAAGCCTTGCTCGATTTCCCTAGTCAGTACATGGCCGTCCATACTTTGTTGCACAAAAAATGGACGGTTTCCCCCTGTATCTGTATCTGTATTGGGTCTGTATTCTGAAGGCCCCTGTGTAACATAAAACTATGATCAAATAAATCTGTATGCCTTTCCCCCTATTAATCTGCCTTTCATCAGATGATTTTTAGCAAAACTCCAGAGAATCAAAAGGAAAAGTCTATCCTTGGGCCCCCACAATATGCTACAACTACAGTGACTTAATTAGTAGACATTAACTAAATTAGTTTAGCAGGGAAAAAATAACATTGTCTTAGAAACTAAGAATTTCTAGAAATTACCCCTGTGAACCTCAAATCTCAGAACTTTCCCCCAAAACTTTTAAAACTGTATGTTGTTTCTAATGAGACCCTTCAGTTTATGCAGAAAGCACAGGAAACCAATTTGCTACAATTGAGGAACAAGGGTCAATAAAACAATGTTCCCCCACTGTGATTTACTAATCCATCAGCAGGTTTAGGTAATCTCTAGTCAGGATAAATGGAAATGAGTTGACATTTACACTAAATTGTGTTTTTTTGGGGGGGCGCTATATTTAGGATGTTGGGGGCTTTAAAAAGACAACATTACAAGAATTAGAACTCTATTTTATATAACATCATACAATACAGAGGAAAATCGGATCCTTTTCAGACATCAAACCAGAATGCTCAAAAAACGTAAGTTCTTCCTTGAATTAAAAAAAAAACAACACTAAAATATTCATTGTTCTCATAAAAGTTACAGATTGACATTTTAGCAACATCACCAAACATAAATCCCATTATTTTCACATGTGAAAAGATGAAGACACATATTTACCTGCAGATTCAGATTAAGAACCTGGGGTGTCCTACCTCCATCCTTTTCTGCAAAACTTTCCTCCCCTCCCAAGGTTAAATGGCTGTCAATGAGACAAGTAACTAATGATCAATTATTAATAGGTTGAAATACACTGTTAAAAATATTCCTGCCATTCATTATTCAGCTCTTCTCATGTAATAGCATTCTTTGACCAAATAATATGCAATTCCTTAACCTATAAGGTTAAGAAAAACAATAGTAACAGTCACACTCATCCAAACAAAATCCAACAACAATATCCCCAAAACACCAGTCTCATTAACTGAGTATAGGGATAATTCAGTCTTCTGTCTGAAAAAAAATTCAAATACACTCTGACCACTCAAATTTTTATTCTTAAGAAAGACAGAGTTAGCTCATAATATTCAAATTATTCCCTTGAAAAGGCAGAAGGTTGCTGGGCATGGTGGCTCAAGACTGTAATTCCATCACTGAGAGGCTGAGGTGAGAGGACTGCCTGAGCCCACAGGTTCAAGACTAGCCTGGACAATATGGTGAGGCCTCGACTCTATAACAAATCAAAAAATTAGCCGGGTGTGGAAGCACGCACCTGTAGTTCCGGTTACTTGAAAGGCTGAGGTGGAAGGATCACAGGAGCCCAGCACGTTGGGGTGGCCGTGAGTGTGCCACTGCACTACAGCCTGGGCGACAGAGTGAGACTCTAAAAAAAAAAAAAAAAAAAAAAAAAAAGGCAGACGGTAAAAAAACATGGAATCTCCAACACGGGATCTGTGGTGCTCACTACTTGTTAATAAAAAATAAATCTTTTCACACTTAGCATACAAGAAAGCACATGGAGAACAATCTTTTCTCCTGTTGGGGGCAAAGTTAACAACTTAACAGTGACAAAAAGGCAGATCTGGAAACAAAAAGGCTTTCTATTTAAGATGGCTTACTATGCACAGCAATTTACCTTGACTTCCTTTATAAATATCACTGTTACAGAATAAATAACAGCAACCAAAAGGACAAATCTAAGTCATCAAGAAAACTAAAAATCTGAGATAACCAGAATGCTGAAGAATTAATTTCTAGATAATAAAAAGCACATGCACTCAAAATCTCGAATTTGGGGGCTATAACTCCATATATGTAAAAGAAGATGTCTATAAAAAACAAGCTTTCTCAGCAGAACTCCAGAATAACCAGAATGTCTACAATAGCAGGATGAAGATCATAAAGAAGATGTGGTAAATGAATTAGTTTAATAAATATGAGTACTCATCACCTTCATTTATCCCCCAACCGAAGGCCACAACTATAGTTGTCTACATAAAGTGAGAGATGCTTCATATAAGACAATTGGAATAGGCATTTTGGCCTGAGAAGAGGAAGTGGTGCCTGAGGTAAGTTTTTGGTCACCCTAAGTGAAAAAATGTTTTGTTTTACTTTAATTAATAGTCAAGATTGGTGAGGGTAGAGTTAATGAAACTAATACATAATACAGAAAAGCAAATATTGAAGCCTTGATTTTGAACTGCTTTTCATCTAGCAAATGCAATCCTAGAATTTTACTCTATAATAATCAGATATGTGCTGTGAGGATGTTTAATATAACTCTGTTTATAAAAATGAATAAGATATCCAGCAGCAGAAGACTGGTTAACTAAGTCTTAATACACTCACACAATGAAAGACAATTATAACTCTAACAACTATAGCCCTGACTAATTTAGTTTTAATGTAAAGAAAATTAATGTGCAATTTTTAATTCTAAAAGGATCAAGCCTTTCTGGTCTGACATGTAAGACGCTGACACAGTTATCACAAGAAAAACTGAACTGAAAAACAACTCATATCCATCAGAAAACTGAAGTCACAGGGCAAACACAATCGACCACCCCCAGAATTGGAGAGCCACAGGTAGATACAGAGAATCACAGCTAATCAGAAGAGGAGCAGAAACCACTGGAGATGGTTTCAGGGCTTGCTGAAGGTTCAATATAGACAAGTGTGAGGGTTGAAAACTCCTGAGGAACCCAGTCTTAGGGATGCCCCTAAAACTTTTCCTAAGCTTTACCTCCAGGAACCCACTCTCCCAGATTATCAAAGACAAGATCAGCGAAAAATTCCCTCTTGCTTCACCAGGAGGAGTCATCTGGAAAAATACCCAGAACATTCAGTTCTCTTAAACAAGGCTTGCCCTTAAGGGAAACTATTTCACTAGAATCTATCTGACCTGGGATTTTATCAGAGTCTAAAAGATCTGGGGAAGGGAAATGTTCAACTCTAATTCCCTCAGGTCTTACTGACACACCTAAAGCCTAAGGCCTGGGGCGGAGGGCAGGGGGAGGGGCATCAGAGAGGCACTATGAAAGTAACAACTCAGGCACAGATTCACACACAAAAAGGGGCACCTAATTATAGGACTACAGAATAGTTCCCCACCCTTTTACCTTACCACCACATTAATAGGGCTTTTCTGTATAATATGAGGGAATTACAAATGAAAGAACAGAACCTTCCAGACCTTATTTTTAAAATCCCTAGAAAAATCCAAAGTAGACAGGGGAGAGAAAAGCAAGAACACAGAAGAAATTTTAGCCTCTGGACCTAAAGCTAAACAATAAACAATTTATACATAAACATTAGATGCAGCCTAACTAATGCAGTCAGATAAACATGAAAACTTACACTAAAGACCTGGAGTAGTCAGTTCCCCCTTAACCACAGGGATACGTTTGAAGGTCTTCAGTGGATGCCTGAAACCACTAATAGTATAGGACTCGACACAGAACACTTTGTTTTTTCCTCTACATATATACCTATGATAAAGGCTAATTTATAAGTGAGGCACACTAAGAGATTAATAACAATAAGAAAGGATAACAATTCTAACAATATATTATAATAGAAGCTACATGGATGTGGTCTTTCTCTCAAAATATCTCATTGTATGGTCTCACTTATTTTCTTTTTTCCTTTTTATTTGAATCGGGGTCTCACTCTGTCGTCCAGACTGAAGTGCAGTGGCACAATCATGGCTATCACAGCCTCCAACTCCTGGGCTCAGGTGACTCTCTTGCCTCAGCCTCCCGAGCAGCTGGGACTACAGGTGCCTGTCACCAAACCCAGTTAATTTATTTTTTGTAGAGACAAGGTCTTCCTATGTTGTCTAGGTTGGTTTTGAACTCCTGAGCTCAACCAATCCTCTTGCCTCAGCCTACTTAAGTGCTGGGATGACAGGCATGAGCCACAGCACCAAGCTGATTCACCTATTTCTAAACTGTGGTTGATTAGGGGTAACTGAAACCATGGATAAGGGGGACTACTGTTATTTACCTCCAATTCTTCTACCCAGTATATCATGTCTGGACTTCAACAAAAAATACAAAGCATTCTAAAAGACAAAAAGAATACCTCAAAGTGATTGAGGAGCCAGAACTAGATTCATATATAGCAGAGTTTACAGAATTATCAGACTGGGGATTTAGAAAACCATGACAAATATAATAGAAAAAGCTGACAATCATAGCTCACTGCAGCCTTGAACTCCTGGATTCAAGCAATCCAGGAGTCTCCTTACTCAGCCTCCCTATGGGAAATATAAGCAAATATGGAAATACTAAGAAAAAATAAAAAGGAAATAGTCAAAAATACTAAAATAGAATTAAAGAATGCCTTTGATGGGCTTAACATGATCAAGAAAAGAATCAGTGAGCCTGAAGTTATGTTAATATAGATTCCAAAACTGAAACGCAAAGAGAAAAAATAATAAGAGAAATAGAAAAAAAATTCAAGAACTGTGAGACAATTACAAAAATGTAACATATATGTTACATTTTCATAACATATAATAAAAATACCAGAAGAAGAGAGAAAAGAACTGAAAAAATATTTGAATAATGACTGTGATTTTTCCAGAATTAGTTAAAGGACAGGTACTGAAAAACTGCCACCCAGACATACAGTATTCAAACTGTAGAATATTAATGACAAATAGAAAATATTGAAAGAAGCCAGAGGAAAACAAACACCTTACCTATAGAGGAACAATAATTACATCAGACTTGTCTTCAAAAAACATGTAAGCAAGAAGAAAGTGAAGCAAGATATTTATGATGCTGAAAGACAGAAAAAAAAAAAGCCCTAGAATTCTCTATCAAGTGAAATTATCCTTCAAAAGCAGAAATAGACTTTCCAGACAAACAAAAACTATAAGAACTTGTCAGCAAAATTGCCTGGCAAGAAATGTTTTAAAGTAGTCCTTTGGAGAGAATAATAATTACATAAAACAGAAATTTAAAACTACATAAAGGAAGAATGTTAGGAAAAAAATAAAGGTAAAGTATTTTTATTTTTATTTTTTAGAGACAGGGTCTCGCTCTGTCACCCAGGTTGAAGTGGAACGGTGCAATCATAGCTCACTGCAACCTTGAACTCCTGGATTCGAGCAAGTCTCCTGACTCAGCCTCCCTAGTAGCTGGGACTACAGGTGCACGCCAACTCGCCCAGTCAATTATTTTACTTTTTGTAAAGATTGGCTCTCAACTAGGTTGCCCAGGCTGATCTCTAACTCCTGGACTCAAGTAATCTTCCAGTCTTGACTTCTCAAAGTGCTGAGATTAAAGGACTGAGCCACCATGCCCAGCCAACAATGGTAAAGTTTTATTTTTCCCATGCCTACTAGATCTCACAGTTTGCTCAAAACAACAAGAACAACAACAACAAAATTCAGTAATAATAGTTTATAAGTGAGTGAAATGAATAAGAGAAATGTAAGAGATGAGAGGGAAAAACTGGAAATACTGTTATATGCTGCTTATGTTACTCGTTAAGTGGTAAAGTATAAACTGAAAGTGGACTTAGATCGGTTGTAAATGCATACCACACTGTCTGTGGCAACCACTAAAAAAAGTTAAAAAAATGATAATCGCCGGGCTCGGTGGCTCAGCCTGTAATCCCGCGCCTTTGGGAGGCTGAGGTGAGTGGATTGCCTGAGCCCGCGGGTTCGAGACCCGCCTGGGCAGCGGGACCTCATCTCTACAATAAATCAAAAAATCAGCCGGGCGTGGTAGCGCATGCCTGTAATTCTGGCTACTCGGAAGGCTGAGGCAGAAGGATCGCCAGAGCCCAGCAGGTCGAGGCTGCGGTGGCCGGGAGCGGCCACTGCACTCCAGTCTGGGCAACAGAGTGAGACTCCAACTCAAAAAAAAAAAAAAAACCAAACAAACAAACAAACAAAAAATAAATAAATTGACTTGATGTAAACTAAAAAAAAAAAATTATAATCAGTAGGTTAAACAAGGAAAAAAATTGACTAATATAAAAACTCAATTAAAAACCAGAGAAGACAGAAAAAGAGTGGAGAAAATAAGAAGAAACAAAGCACAAGGACAACGAAGAGGAACAGCAGCAAACATGATAGATATTGATCCAATTATACTAGTAATGACTTTAAAATCAACAAACAAACCAACTAAAAGCAGAAAAGTTTTAAGAAAGATCCAATTACCTTTTGTAAGAAACCAACTTTAAATATAAAGACACAGATTAAAAGTGAAGAAAGAAAATAATACCACGCTAACATTGATCAAAAGGAACATGGAATTGCTATATTAATTTCACACAGAGCAAGTTTTAGAGCAATGAAAAATATCAGGAATAATCAGGACACTGCATAATAATAAAAAGGTAAATTATTCAATACAATATAACAATGCTTAATATATATGGGTCTAACAATAAAGCATCAAAATGTATGATAGAAATGCAAGAAAATAATGATGAATCTACTTGTACAGGTGAAGACATCAATATTACTACTCTATGAGTAACTGATAAATCAAGAGACAGAAAATCAGTAAAGATGTACCTGAACTAGACAGCACCATCAGTCAACGGATTTAACTGTCACAGAATACTGCATCCAAAAAGAATCAACTAGACATTTTCTCAAGCTCACAAGGAACATTCACCAAAGTAGATCATATTCTGGGCCATAAAATATATCCTGAAAATTTTAAAAGAATAGAAATCACACAAAATATGCTCTAAGACCACAAAAGAACTAAACTAGAAATGAGTAATAGAAATGAATAGCTGGAAAAATTCCAAAATTCTATAGATTAAGATTAAGCAACATACCACTTAATACCACACTGGTCAAAAAAGAAATCTGAAGAAAAATAATGTGAAGAAAATAAAAATGAAAACAGACCTTACCAAATTTGCAGGATGCAGCAAAAACAGTCCATGGAAATTTATAGCACTGAATGCCTATGTTATAACAGAAGACAGACCTAAAACTAATGATCTAAGTTTCTAATATTAGCAAAGTAGAAAAGGGCAAACTAAAACCAAAATAGGCAGAAAGAAAGAGATAAAAATTAGAGCAGAAATCAATAAAATTGAAAAGAGGAAATCATAAACAAAATCAATGAAATGCAAAACTAGTTCTTTGAAAAGGTCAATAAAATTGATAACCCCTTAGCCAGGCTTAACAAGACAAGAAACAAAACAAAACAAAACAAAAAGAAACATTACTAATATCAGAAATAAAACAGAGGCATCACTACTGACACAATATATGTTAAAGTGATAAAAGCATTTGACAAAATACAACACCCATTCATGATAAAAACTCTTCAGTTAACTAAAATAAAAGGAATTTTCTCAATTTGATCTACAAAAAATTTGCAGCTAGCATCATATTTATTTAATGGTGAAAAACTAGATACTTTCCCAGTAAGACTAGAAACAATGTAAGGATGTCCTCTCTTATCATTCCTACCCAACACTGTGCTGGAATGCCTAGATAATGCAAGACAAGAAAAGGAAATAAAAGGTATACAAATAGGGAGGAAAAAATAAAACTTTGCAGATGCCATGATTGTAGAAAATCCCAAACTATCAACAAAAATATCTAATAAACGATTGTAGTAAGGTTGTAGGATACAAGGTTAACATATAAATGTCAATTGCTTTCTTATACACCAGTAATGAACAATTAGAATTTGAAATTGAAACACCATTTATGTGCCATCAAAATAACAAACATCCACCAAAAATAGTAAGTATAAATCTAATAAAATATGTACAAGATCTATATGAGGGAAAACTACAGAATTATGATTAAAAATATCAAAGAAAATCTAAATAAATGGAGCTATCTCATGAAGAGGAAGAATAGAAATAGTTAAATCTCAGTTCTTCCAACCTTGATCTATAGATTCAATGCAATACCAATCAAAATCCCAGTAAGTTATATTTTGGATATGACAAACTGATGTGAAAGTTTAAATGGAAAGGCAAAAGATCCAGAACAGCTAACATAATACTGAAAGAGAACAAAGTCAGAGGACAAAAACTACCTCATTTCAAGACTTACTATAAGGCTACATTAATCAATACAGTTTGGTAATGGTGAAAGAATAGACAAATCGGTGGAACAGAACAGAGTTCAGAAATAGCTCCACATAAATATAGTTAATTGATCTCGAACAAAGAAGCAAAGAACAATCTTTGCAACAAATGGTGCTGAAACAATTGGACATACACATGTCAAAAAAATGAGTTGACACAGATCTTACACCTTTCACAAAAATTAACTCAAAATGGATCACAGACCTAAATATACAATGCAAAAGAATACAACTCCTTAAATGTAACAGAAAAAAAATACAGGTGACCTTGGGTTTGTCTTTGAGTTTTTATATACAACATTAAAAGCACAATCCATGCCAAAAAAAAGTTGATGTTAGACTTGATTAAAATTAAAAACTTCTGTTCCGCAAATGGCATTGCTAAGAAAATATAAGACAAACCACACATTGGGAGAAAATATCTGAAAAACACACATCAAATAAAAGAACAATATCTAAAATATACAAAGAACACTTAAGACTTAATAAGAAAATAAACAAGCAAAAATGGCAGAAGATCCACACAAACATTTCACCAAATAAGATATATATATAAGATATAAATAAGTTGTTAAAGAAGCATATGAAAAGATGCTCAACATTATATGTCATCAGGGTATTGCAAATCCACAGGTATTCAACACCTATTACACAATGGCTAAAATCCAAAACAATGACCACACCAAATGCTGGTGAGAATGTGGAGCAATGGGAACTCTCATTCAATGCTTATGGGAATGCAAAATGGCACAGCCACTTTGGAAGACAGTTTGGTGTTTCTTATAAAAATAAACATATTATTTTCATACAATCCAGAAATCATGCTTTGGTTAGCTAAATGAGTTGAAGACTTAGGTCCACAAAAAGATCTGCACCTGACTGTCTATAGCAGCTTTATTTCTAACTGCCGAAACCTGAAAGCAAGCAAAATGCCTTTCAGTATGTGAATGAATAAAAAAAAAATCTGTGGTATATCCATACAATGGAATATTATTCAGCATGAAAGAGAAACAAGCTACGCAAGCCATGACAGAATCTTAGATGTTTACCGCTAAGTGAAATAAGCAAATCTGAAGGGGTTGCATATTATATGCTTCCAACTATATGAAATTCTGGAAAAGGCAAAACTACAGAAATAGTGAAAAGATCAGTGGTTGTCAGGAGTTCAAGGAAAGAGAGAGAAAGGGTAAGGCACAAGATTTTTAGGGCAATAAAACTATTCTGTATGATACTTTAATGACAGATACGTGTCATATATTTGTCAAAACCCATAAAACGTACTAATTAAACTATGGACTTTTAAAAATAATAATGTTTCAATGCTGGCTCATTAATTGTAACAAGTGCCCCACACTAAGGCAAGATAAGAATAATAGAGAAAGTTGAGTTAATAATAAAGGGGGTTTGGTAGAGGTAAAGCAGAAATATATAGAAACTTGGGGTGCTTTCCACCCGATTTTTCTTTAAACCTAAAAAAGCTTTTAAAAATCAGTTAATTAAAAAATAAACATGAATCGTAAGGAAGGAGGCAAAGAAAACAGGAAGAAAGGCTCAAAGTCACAAGTTTTATTTTACACTGAAGTCAGCTATGTAGATCTCAAGATATATGCAGAAATCTAGACCCAAAAATTCCTTAATAAATTTTATGATTTGTGAAAAAGTCAGGTGAAAACACAATCTTATATAAGATGTGTGAAAATGAAATTTAAAGTACAAAAGACAGTTTCAAACGAGGAAGGCAGACAATCTATAACATGAGGTAAAAATCTGGTAGAAAAATGTACATGAAAAATCTGCTTTAGCGGGATTGTGACTCTACAGCAATGTTTGCAGAAAGAATGGGAGGTAATTCAAGAGAAATATTAGCTACTAAAATAATACATTTAACCAAATTCATCTGTTTATTGTTGCTATTGTTGTTTTAAGAAATCTGTTTCAAACATTTCTATGCCAAAGTAAGAACATGTTTTAGATTTTATTTTCGTTGTCAACACCAATCATGACACTATTTAGGATCATAACTCGTAGAGACTGGTTAGAGACTTTTGCAATATAAAACAAAAAACATATTATTAATTATGAGTATTTAATATAATGGAAAGATGTTAGCTACATATTATTTCTTTAAAAGTACACAGCAAAGCTCCATAATACCACACTGTTAATATAGTTAGAATAAAATTACATTTAATAGCATCTTAGAATTATTTCTGGATGCAATGATTACAAGCAATTTTCATTTTTTACCACCTTTACACTGAATTATATTACTTACTTTTGTAACTTTAAAAAATAATTTTCTTGAACCTTTAAATCAAATCTCTGTACTTTACAATTTGACCATATACATTTCTAACTGTGAAGTATGATGTCAAAATTTTATTTTAATTTTTAAACATATGTCACAAATGTAAAAGATGTCTTAACATAAATTTTTTAAAAACATGATACTCACCAGAAAGTGCAGCAGAGTGTTGCTATAACACGTTGGACATAATATAAACAATTGAAGTCTAATGACTATTAGCCAAAACTCATCTTTTTAGGGGAAATACTTTTACTATTTATTCATAATAAAGTAAGTTGACTAAGACATATGAGAGCGCCAGAAGTGGTAATTTTGAATGCAATATAATCTGACATTTCTGGGTTATCTATACTAAAAATATATATTTTTGTCAATGATAGAAAGATGAGGGTACACAGGAGAAAGTGAAAATGTGCATGTGTGCCAAAAAAAATGTAATAGATTCAAAACTTTAATCTTGAAAAGTCTGACCCTAACCTTTTGGTCATGCTATGATTTGGATCTAGTTTGTCCCCATCAAAGCTCATGCTGAAATTTGCAGCCCTGTTGGTGGCGTTGGAAGCTGGGGCCTCGTGGGAGGTGTCTAGCTTATGAGGGTTGATTCCCTCATAAATGGCTTGAGCTGTTCTGGAGTTAGTGATTTCTGGCTCTCACAAGACTGAATTTGTTCTCATGGGAACTGCTTAGTTCCCATGAGAGCAGGTTGTTATGAAGCTAGGACATGCCCCTCAGATTTCCCTCTCTTAGAATGTGTCGGCTTCCCCCATGATCTTCTACACCATGTTGTAATGCAATATGAAAGCCCTACTCTAAAGCCAAGGTCATGCCCTTGAATTTCTTCTGTCTTCAGATCCTGGGCTAACCAAATCTCATGTCTTTATAAATTACCCAGTCTCAAGTATCCTTTTATAGTAACACCGAATGGACTGAGATAGGTAAAAATTTCATACTATTCTCAATTGCCCTATTAAGCAAGCAAGTAGTATAGGACCAAGATTTTGTTATGTTGTTAAAGGAGGTAAGGAAAGAGATGGAAGAATATCGTAAAAAGAGATTAGGAAAAGATAGCAATCCCAACCCATGGTTGACTGAAGATCAGCACTTTAGGCAGGTGTTAGAATGAAAAGGAAGAATAAAATTGAAATGAAAAGATGGGGGACTGTCAATTCCAGATTCTTCAACTCATGTTTTATTTTCCAATTTATGCATTTAATAAAATGTGCAACATCATCCAGTCTCATCAGCCAACCCTGTCTAAATTGTATAAACTTATAACATCAAGTTCATTTAATAAACAGTCTTTAAATTTGAGCTAGAATTCAATGACAAAATCATTTCCACAAAGATCCACATGGCTAACATGGTTTAAATTAAATGGAAGCCTCTATCCCACTCCATCAGAAGACAAGAAGTTTATTTTCTATAATGGGTAAAACAGAAGGAATCTACACCGGGGGCACAGGCACAGGAAAAGGTGAGGATATCACAAAAAACAAATGGAGTAGTAAGAGAATGTTTACATATTGACTGTTGAGACTCTTCAGTTGCTTCTTTTACTAGGTTCTTAGAGCACCGACAATCAGGCTTACTCCCTAGAGCAAGGTTTCTCAGGGTAGGCATTATTGATATTTAAAACTTGATTATTCTTTGTTGGGGCTTTCCTATGCATTGCAGAATGTTCATCAAAATCCCAGGCTTCTATCCACCAGTAGCAACCCACCCAGGGCAATCAAGTGAGTCTCTAGACACTGCCAAATTTCTCTTGGGTGGTCAAACTGTCCCACTTGCGAATCACTGACCTAGAGTAAAGAGATTGGAAAACCTTTCTCAACAGACTCTTATTAGTCCTAGAGAAAAGGCTTCCAAATACCTACAGATAATCACATCAAGATTTTTTTTTTCAAAAAAAGAAAAAAAAATTGCCCCATCTGTATTCACAGAGCTCTGAAATAGCTTTCTAATGCCCCTAACATAAATGTGTATGTACAATTAAAAATCACAACGTGGCTGAGGAAAGATTAAAAAAAAAACTTAAAACATATTAACAGAAAGAATAAATTGGAGAAAACAGAGAAAACAGAAATAAACTTCAAAACAAAACTACAAAACTTTAAATTCAGAGAGATAGGAAAAAATAATAGGATATAATAAAAAAAATACAGGAATTAATAAGGATCTCTGGAATTAAGAATATGATAGCAGAAATAAAAGTCTTAACCATTTCAAAAAGATGAATTTTCCAGAAAGTATAAATGAAAAAGAAAAAAAATTTAAAAGTTGAAAAATGAGAGAAAAGCTGGGCTCGGTGGCTCAGCCTGTAATCCTGCACCTTGGGAGGCTGAGGTGAGTGAATTGCCTGAGCCTGCGGGTTCGAGACCCGCCTGGGTAACTTGGCCTCATCTCTACAATAAATAAAAAAATTTGCTGGGTGTGGTAGTGCGCGCCTGTAGTTCCAGCTACTTGGAAAGCTGAGGTGGAAGGATCACCGGAGCTCAGCAGGTCAAGTGACCGGGAGCGGCCACTGTCTAGTCTGGGCGACTGAGTGAGACTCCAACTCAAAAAAAAAAAAAAAAGAAAAATGAGAGAAAAGAAATAAATTCAGAAAGCAGAATATCTAATAAGAGTTCCAGAACCAACAGCAGAGAGGCAAGAAAGTAAAGAAAAAATATCAGGAAAATATAAGGAAGTTATCAGGATATTTTTCCTATAGCTGATGGATACAAATTGCCAGACTAAAAGCACCCATAAAATGCATGGCAAAATGAATGAGAATGACTATAAACTTAAAGTCATATCATTGTGACATTTCAGAACTCTAGATACAGCAAAGAAGAAGATTTGATAAGCTTAAAATAAAGAGATTGTATAAGTTTCCAGAGAGAAGATAAAAGTTGACGTGTAATAAGAAGGGCTTTAAACTTTACATTAAATGCTAAGCATTTCATCACAATCCCCAACTTAAAACTCTATACCCAGCCAAAATAACAGCTGGAGTAAAATAGATATATATATACACAAATACAAGGGGGGACTCCCCTCCTCCAAAAAATAATTTCATTATTTTTTGAAATTATTTTTTGGTGGATGGACCCCTGTAGTACAAAGCTTCCCCTGCTAGTGAGTGTTCTAGGAACCCATTAGTGTACCAGTTAGTATTGTTGTTCAGCTTCAGTGAATATTATTTTTTTTAGAGATTCTTTTAGTGCTTGCCAATTTCATGATGGGCAATTTATAAGCATACTTGCCCACACCACACCATGACCAAAAACAGCATGACCCCCATGCCCTACCCTCCCTATTCACCTGGTCTTGCCTCAAGTGACAATTTTTTGTTTGTTTCCCCAGGGAAAAAATTCTTCAAGTGGAAACGTTTTGCAGATGTGGAAGAGGTGAAACAAAAGGCTGCAGCAGCACTAAAAGGCATCAAAATTGACGAGCTCAAAAACTGTTTTGAGCAATGTAAAAAGCATCTTGATATCTGTATTGCATCAAATGGAGGGTACTTTGATGGTGACTGAAGTTTAAATGAGTAAGAATACACATTTTTAAATAAACAAATTCCAGGATTTTTTGGGGGTCCTCCCTTGTATAATACCTCAAAACATCTGCCTCTCAGAAAGCTACTGGAAACCCATAAACTAAAATGAAGGAGTATATAAGACAAAAGATTACATAGGGAATAAGAAATAGAGGATTCACTATAGACAGAGGCTGCCTAAGTGGCAACCATATCAAGCAACAGGTCTAAATTGGAGCAGATCATAATGTTCTAGGAGGAATTTCTGGATAATGGTTAAACTTATGAAAGTACTCAATACATCTGAATACATGGAGAAAATACGTTGACAATCAGCAATTTGGTACTGAACTAATGATAAATATTTAGAAGCTATACAAACACTGAATGGTTCTAAACCCAAAACTAAGCTATCAGTGGAAAGATGGTGGAATGGTTAGGGTATATGCAGAAAAAAGCTAAATCTGCATCACCCAAAAAAGTCAACAGATAATGCATCAAATTTAAAAAAAAGAGATAACAATATAAGATATTACTTCGAGATATGGAGGTAAGAGAATCAGTTAAAAAAAAAGATTTTAAAGTGTTTGCCTCCAGATGGGAGAAATGCAGGCTGTGACAGACTTGCCACAAAAAAAAAGAAATAAAAAATTGCATCCTTCCTGGGACTAAGTAAATTAAAGGGATAAAGACAGATCATTTTGGTCCACTCTGGTGTCAATCTGAAGTGAGATATTCTGAAGAATCTAACCTATAACAAAAAGATATAAGCTGTTTTTAATAAGTCATTGAGATATAGCTAAAACTTGCAGCATGTGTTCTTTTTCTTTGAAAATTGTTAATAAAAAAGAGAGAGACAGAAGAAACAAACTGCTTAAAAACATTTTGTAACTTCCACTAACTTTTTTTTTATACTGTAAAGGTAAATGTGATTTTTAAAAAATGTAAACAGTTTTTTTGGCCAAGTAGGCAGAGCAAGATGGTTGACAAACCTCCAATGACCATTCCTCCCCAGAAACACCAAGTTGAACTACCAGCCAGGCAAGAAATCACCATAAGAACAAAAAGTCAGGTGAGCAATTACAGTATCTGATTCAAGAGACATTGAAAAGGGTAGGAAAGACATTCCGGCATTGCCTACATCACCCCTCCCCCAGCCTCAAGCAGCACAGCAGAAAGACAGAATCCGTATGCTTGAGGGAAAAGGAGTGAAAATGAGTGTGGGATTTTGTATTGGATCTCAGTGCTGCCCTAAACAGTAGAACACACCACAGGGCAGAATTGTGTTAGCACAGAGGGAGCATTTAGACCAGTACTGAGCCAGAAAGCTGTCTTCTACCCTTTAAGAGGAGGAACCAGACACCACCCAGCTTCAACACAGGTTGGCTTAAGTTGCCTGGACCTAAAATAAATTTGAGTGGCAGTCAGGCCACAAAGACCACAGTCCCTGGTCAAGACCTGGTGCTAAATCACCTTGGAGGGACTGGACCTGTTGCAGTGGCCCTCAGAGAGCTTGAGTCATCCTTCCCCCAATTCCAGGCAGTGTAGGTCTGGAGAGATTTCTACTGCGAGGAAGGAGTACAGAGAACTTACTCTTGCAATTTCAGTACCAGTTCAGTCACAGAGAAATAAAGCACTTGGCAGATTTCTGAAGCCCCCAATTCCAGGCCTTTGTTCCTAGACAGTGTTTCCAGACTCATCTGGGCCAGAGGGGAATCTGCTAGCGCTAACAGGAGAGACCCAGTTCAGGCAGGATTTACCACCTACTGACTAAAGTGGCTTTGGGCAAGTTCCTCCAGCACTGTGCTGATCTGCAAGGGTTCTGGTGCAACTCAGTGCAGTGCCAACTGTGGTGGCCATGAGACTGCCCATGTCCCCATACCTAACCCCAACTACAGGCAGCCCAGTGTAGAAAAAGACTCCTGATTGAAAAAGAGAGGAAAGAGAGCAAGACTCTGCCCGGTAACCCAATGAATTCTCCCATACCTTCCCCAAATCCACTAAGGTTGTGTATCTAGAAGTCTGCAAGAGTTACAGCATTCCTGGGTTTAGGACCCTCCTTAGCACTGAAAAGGCTGCAGTAATGAAAGGTTTAGGTTACATCACCCAATCCCCTTTGAATTATTGAAAAGTCCTCTGAAGAGTGATGGGAACAAACAAGCCCAGATTGCAAAGACCAAGGCAAACACCTAACTCTCTAACGCCCGGACACTGGTTAATGTCCATGTCCACAATCATCAAGAAATGCAGAAAAACATTACCAAGTGGACCAATCCTAGAGTGATAGAGATACATGAGCCTTAAGACTGGAAACTTGGCTGGGCTTGGTGGCTCAGCCTGTAATCCAGCACTTTGGGGGGCCAAGAGTGGATTGCCTGAGTCCACAGGTTCAAGACCAGTCTGGGCAAATTGGTGAGACCTCGTCTCCACAACAAAAAATGAAAAATAGCTGGGCGTGGTAGCACACGTCTGTAGTTCCGGCTACTTAGAAGGCTGAGGCGGAAGGATCGCTGGAGCCCAGAAGGTCGACGCTGGGGTGGCTGTGGGCGTGGGTGCCACTGCACTCCAGCATGGGTGAAGGAGCGACTCCAATTCAAAAAAAAGACTGGAAACCTAAAATAACTGTCTTGAGGAAGCACATAGACTTCAAAATAACAGAAAACAATTCATAATTCAACAAATATTGAAATAGTAAAAATCACAAATTCTGGAGCTGAAAAATTCAACTGATAAGCCCAAAATGTATTAGTTTCTCAAAAGCAGAAGTGATAGCGTAGAAGAATTAGCAAATGCAAAGATGGGCTATATGAAATACAGTCAGAAGACAAAAACAGAATTAAAATGAAGTACATCTACAAGATATAAAAGAATAGCCTCAAAAAGACAAATCTAAAAGTTACTGACCTTAAACAGGATGCAGAGAGAGAGAGAAATTGATAGAAACTTTTAAAGCATAGCGAAGAACGTCCCAAACAGAAGGCCAAATAACACCAAGGAGAGGCAACACAAATAAGACTACCCCAAAGCATATAGAAAAACTCTCAAAGGTAAAGAACAAAGAGGAGCCTAAAAGCAGCAGAAGGAAAGAAGCAAATAAGTAATGGAGCTCTGATACATCTGGCAGAAGATTTCTCGGTAGAAAGAGAGGGAAGACATATTCAAAATGCAGAAGGAAACAACTTCTAACTCAGATTCTAACCAGCAAAATTATTCCTCATACGTGAAGGAAAAAAACTATCCCAGACAAAACCAGACCTGCCTTCCAAGAAATGTTAATGGGAAATCTTCAGTCTTAAAGAAAAGGATGTTAGCAAGCAGCAAGAGACAATATTAAAGTACAAAACTCACTGGTAAAAGTAAGCACACATCCAAGTACTACAAAAGTAAGTAAACAGACAAATAACGCTACAATTGTGGTGTGTAAACCATTTGACAAACTATTCAAAGCCGGCTCTGTGGCTCAGCCTGTAATCCCGCGCCATTGGGAGGCTGAGGTGAGTGGACTGCCTGAGCCCGCGGGTTCGAGACCCACCTGGGCAGCGAGACCTCATCTCTACGATAAATCAAAAAATCAGCCGGGCGTGGTAGCGCATGCCTGTAATTCCGGCTACTCGGAAAGCTGAGGCGGAAGGATCGCTGGAGCCCAGCAGGTCGAGGCTGCGGTGGCCGGGAGCGGCCACTGCACTCCAGTATGGGCAACAGAGCGAGATTCCAACTCCAAAAAAAACAAAAACAAAAACAAAGGAAGTAACCACACAACTTTTAATCCTTTGCACTCAGAAGTCCCCTCTGTAGAGACATCATAAAGACTGCTGGTGATTATACAGGACAAACTTATGCAGGTGCAAATTTTTCAAAAATGTATGTTTCCCTGAAGTTTTCCATTCTAAAACAATGAAAAATCTACGTCCCACTTGAAATTTGTCAAGCTTCTGATCAATCGAGAAGTGGTTTTCGGGAATCATGAGTACATCCTTCCACATCGTCTTCAAACAACAATCTAGACGATAAATTACATATTATTAATGTGGGAGGAAGACAACAAGATTGTATTTTCTGTTTGAATGGAAAACACCAGGTGGAAGATATCAATCAAATTATTATTACACAACATGTATCAATGAATCTGCAATGTATGTTGGTGACTATTTTAGACATTACCATGTTAGAAAAATACATGATATAAAATTTTGATTTTTTTGTAATAAGTTCCTCAATATCCAAAATTTCATTATAAGCTAAATATCATTACAATAAAATTATTGGTTCCAATGTTATACTGTTTAATATGAAATGAATAATTTTTCATTATTTCATTAAAAAGTGCAGTTGAGTTGCTGGCAGGTGGTCTGCATTTGTCTCCAAATGCAAAGGGTTAAAGAAATAAACAATATAAAAACATATTAATAGAGACAACAGAATTGCAAAAAAGCAGGGAGATGGAGTTAAAGTAGAGGTTTTTAGTTTTCTCTTTGCTTTTTAAAAATTTTCTCTGCAGTCATAGTTAAGTTGTATCACTTTAAATTAAGTGGTTGTAAGTTGTTATTTGCAAGCCTCAGGGTAACCACAAAACAAAGCTATTAAGAGTTACATAAAAAATAAAAAGAAATTAAAACATGCTACCAGAAAATAACTTCTGCACAAAGGAAGACAGGAATAAAAGAAGAGAGGACCAACTAAACAACCTCAAAACAAAATGGCAGCAGTAAATCCTCAGCTGTCAGTGATAACACTGAATGCAACTAAATTCTGCAATCAAAAGAGACAAAGTAAAGGGAATAGTAATAATGATACCTAATTTTATGCTACCTATAAGAAACTCACTTCAATCACAAAAACATACAGATGGAAAATAAAAGGATGGAAAAAGATCTTGCATGTAAATGGAAACCAAAAATGGAATAGCTACACTTAGATCAGACAAAAAAGATTTCAAGACAAAAACTGTGAAGACACAAAGATCATTAAATAATGAATAAGGGGGTCAATTCAGCAAAAAGAAGTAACAATTGTAAACAAATATTCACCAAATGCTGGAGCACCCAGATGAAGCAAATTTATTAGATCTAAAGAAAGAGAAAAATACCCCACTACAATAATAACTTGGAACCTCAACATTCAACTTTTACCACTGAACAGGTAATTTAGACAGAAAATTAACAAATAAACATCAGATTTAATCTATACTACAGACCAAATGGGCCTGTCAGATATTTACAGAATATTTCATCAACAGCTGCAGAATATACATTCTTCTCCTCAGCACATAGAACATTCAAGGATAGACCATATGTTAGGTCACAAAACAAGCCCCAGAAAAATTTTAAAAACTGAAATAAACACTGAAAAGGGAGAAAAAACATCAAATAAACAATCTAATGTTACATCTTAAAAAACTAGAAAGCCAAGAGCAGACCAAATTTAAAAAAATACAGAAAAATAAATAATAAAGGTCAGACCAGAAAGAAATACAATTGATACTAACAAAAAAATCAACACCAAAGGTAAAGGAAATAAAAAGTTGGTTTTTGAAGATAAAGCCGACAAGCCTTTATCCCAACTTAGAAAAAAAGAGAAAGCCCCAAAAATAAAATCAGAGATGATAAAGGAGACATTACCACTGATCAGAAATTCAAAGGACTATTAGAGATTATTATTTGAAATGATATGCCAATAAAATAAAAAATCCAGAAGAAATGAATAAACTCCTTGAAACAAACAGCCCACCAAGATTGACCCATGAAGAAATCCAAAACCCGAATAGCCAAACAAGTAATGAGATAGAAGCAATAATAAAAACTTTCTCATCAAAGAAAAGCCTAGCCTGATAGTTTCACTGCTGAATCCTTCCAAACATTTTAAAGAATGAAAACCAACCCTACTCGAACTATTCCAAAAAATTGAGGAAGGACAATTTCTCAAGTCATTTTGTGAGGCCAATATTATCCTGATTCCAAAACCAGACAAAGACACAGCAAAAAAGGAAAAAGTACAAGTAAATTTATTTGAAAAACACAGATGAAAACTCCTGAACAAAATACTAGCAAATCAAATTCAACAACATATTAACAAAATCATTCACCAAGATCAGGTGGGATTCATTCCAAGAAGACAAATTTAACACATGCAAATTAGTAAATGTGATACATCAATCATATCAACAAAATAAACCAATCATACAATCATTTCAATAGATGCCAAAAAAGAATTCAATAAAATTCAGTATCACTTTATGACAACTACTCTCAGAAAACTGGGTACAGAAGAAACCCAACACAAATGTATAGTCAGTATCATACTGAAAGGAGAAAAATTCAAAGCCTTTCCTCTTAGATCTGGAACAAGACAAGGACCACTTTTATTTAACACAGTAATGAGTCTCAGCCAGAGTAATTAGGCAAAAGAAAGAAATAAAAGATCTCCAAATGGAAAGAAAAAAGCCAAATTATCCTGGTTTGCAGACAATATGATCTTATACATAGAAAAAAAACTAAAGACTCCACCAAAAACCTATTTGAACTGATAAATTCAGTGAAACTACAGAATACAAAATCAACATACCAAAAATTAGTAGCCATCTATATGTCAACAGCAAACAACCTGAGAAAGAAACCAAGAAACAGCTACAAATAAAATTACATTGGTGAATGAAACTGGGGAGGATACAAAGAAATGAAAAGACATCCAATGTTTATTATGGTCAAAGGAATTAATGCTGTTAAAATGACCATACTACCCAATGCAATTTCTATTAAAATATCAATGACATTCTTCAAAGAATTAGAAAACAAAATCCTAAAATTTGCATGAAACTATAGAAGACCCTGAATAGCCAAAGACATTCTAGCAAAAAAATAAAGATGGAGGCTGGGCTCAGTGGGGTTGCTCATCCTGTAATCCGAGCACCTTGGAAGGCTGAAGCGAGTGTATTGCCTGAGCCCATGGGTTCAAGACCAGAGGGGGCCACTTGGAGAGACCTTGTCTTTACAACAAAAAATAAAAAATAAAAAATTAGCTGAGTGTGGTAGCACGCACCTGTAGTTCAGGCTACTTGGAAGGCTGAGGTGGAAGGATTGCAGGAGGCCAGTAGGTCGATGCTGGGGTGGCCTTGAGTGTGTCACTGCACTCCAGCCTGGGCAACAGAGTGAGTGAGACTCCAACTCAAAAAAAGTTAAAAATAAAATAAAATAAAATAAAGCTGGAGGTATCATAATACCAGACATCAAAATATTCCACAAAGGTGTAGTAACCAAAACAGTATGGAACTTGCATGAAAACAAACACACAGACCAATGAAACAGAATAGACAAGCCAAAATTTAATCCGTGTATCCATACCCGAGTGATTTTTGACAAAGGTGCCATGAGTATTCATTGGAGAAAGGAGAATCTCTTCAATTAATGGTGCTGGGAAAACTAAATAAACACATGCAGAAAAATAAAAGTAGACATCTAATGCTTGCCATATGCAAAAATCAAATAACAAATAGACTAAAGATTTATATCTAAGACCTGAAACTATTAAACCACTAGAAGAAAACATTGGGAAAACACTCTGAGACATTTGTCAGGGCCAAGATTTCTGGAGTAAGACCTGAGAAGCATAGGCAACACAAGCAAAAACAGACAAATGAGATCATAGCAAACTAAAAAGCACAGCAAAGGAAATCAATGGAGTTAAGAGACAATCCATAGGATGAGGGAAAATATTTGCAAATGTCCCATCTGGGGTTAATAACCAGAATATATAAGCAGCTCAAACACACAGAAAACAAAAATCTGATTTAAAAATGGGCAAAAGATCTGAGTAAACATTTCTTAATGACAGAGAAATGTCCAAAGGTATATGAAAAATGTTCAACACCACTAATCATTATAGAAATCCAAACTACAATGAGATATCTTATTCCAGTTAAAATGGCTTTTATAAAAAAAACAGGCAGTAATAGATGCTGGCAAGGATGCAAAGAAAGGGAAGCCCTCATACCCTGTTGATAGGAATGTAAATTAGTATAGCCACTATGGAGAAGTATGGAGGTTCCTCAGAAAACTACAAGTACAGCTGCCACGTGATCCAGCAATCCTATTGCTGGGTATATATCCAAAAGGTAGGAAGTAAGTAACAGGAAGAGATAGCTTACTTCCATGTTTATTGCAACACGATTCAAAGATAGGAATCCAAGATAGGAATCAATCTAAGTGTCCGTTAAAGGCTGAATGGATAAAGAAAATGTTGTACACATACATAATGAACTATTATTCAGTCATAATAAAAGAATGAGATCCTGTCATTTGCAGTAACATGGATGGAACTAGAGGACATTATGTTAAGTAAACTAAGTCAGGCACAGAAAGACAAACATCACATGTTCTCACTTATAGCTGGAAGTTAAAAAAAAAAAGGAAACCTTAGAAATAGAAAGTAGAATGAAGGTTATCAGTGGCTGAGAAGGGTAGTGGGGATAAAGAGGGGGTGGTCAATGGGTACAAAAATACAGTTAGATAGAAGAAATAGGATGTAGTACAGAATAACTATATTGCAACTATAGTTAACAATAACTTATTGTACATTTTAAAATTATTGAAAGAGTAGAATTGGAATGTTACTAACACAAAGAATGATAAATATTTGAGGTAATGGATATCCCGATTACCCTGGTTTCATCACCCCACACTGTATGCTTTTACCAAAAAAAAAAAAAAAAAAAAATCATGCTACCCCATATACATATACAACAGTTATTTATAATAGTTAAAAATTAAAAAAATTTAAACTAATGTATGAATTAAGCCAAAACATACAATTCTGGCTAGAAGCATAAAGATTTTAAAGTCAAATCTCAAAATTTTTTTTAAAAAAGAAAGAACTATGGTTCTATTTATGAAAATTACAAATAGGATCAACCTTTCTGCTAAGGCTAATAAAAAACAAACTTCATAATAAAAATGAAATAAGGCAATGTGAAATTACATGCCAAATTCTACGAGAAGGTAAATCAAAAATAAACCAAATATCCAGTCACTTTTGTTCTGAGGACATTTTTCTATATAGAAGAAACGGCTGAGAAACAATGCTGAGCCTCTAGAGGCTATGGTATAAAGCGAAAGCACAGGGCCTACCAAAATTGGGAATTCAATAAACCATTAGCTAATTTAAGTTGAGACTTTAAGGGCAACATCATCAGGAAAAGAGGAAACTATAGGCAAGTAGAATTCACATGATGCTAAAGCTTTGTTTTTGTCTATAGAAGAAGGAATTCCAAGCCTTAAACATGAATAAAGTGACTTCGGACTGATAGTCCCTATGGTTATCTTTCCTAGAAAAATGCACTCTCTTCAGAAAGGTGCCGTTATTCAAGAACTCAAATGTTTTTCTCATTTTTTAAAATACAACAACTGATACACAGGCAGACAAGAAAATATATCATATATACCCAGCAGAAGAGACTCATATAAAATTTAGAAATTGGATCTATCACAAACAAATAAACTATGAACACAGTTGCCCCATCTAAGTATTCACCCAACAAAGGATTAAAAATATTATTTTTAAAAAACTAACATAAAAATAATGTAAATTTTTAAAAAGCATAAGAACTATTTATATTTTATTGGATGTTATAAATAATTTAGAGATGGTTTAAATGCATGTGGAAGGGTGTGCATGGGCTATTTGGAAATATGATACCATACTATATACAAAATTTGAGCAGCCAGGATTTGGATATCTGTTGGGGGGGGACCCTGGAATCAGTCCCAGGCAAACCCTGAAAGAGGACTGTACTGGGCCTATAATAGCCAACACTGCAATTTTCATCAGGTAAGTAGAAACAATAAGAATGGACACAATCAATATTTTTAAAAATATACTGGGGTGTTGATTCAAGAATTTCAATGAATACAAAGCAGGACAAATAATTCTACACAAAAACATCAGAGTGAAATAGCAGAAAAACTATAAAAAAAAATTTAAAAATCAAATTTCCTTCAAGACAGCAAGAATTAGGTTGACAGCTAACTTCTCAGAAGCAATAATAAAAGCCAAATACAGTGGAATGTTATTTTCAAGGTGCAGATGAAACAAATAATCACAAATCTACAATTTAATACCCCCAAAACATTCTTCAAGATTGAAGGCAAAACAAAAAATTAAGAGAACTGACCATAAGAATGTATACATTATGGAATTTCTACATATTAAAGGAGAAAAAGTTCCAAAAGAAAAGTCAGATATGCAAGAATAAATTAAGAACAAAAAAAAAGTGGTAAACACATAGGAACACCTAACTCAAAACTAATGGAGAACAGAATTGTTTAACAGAAAAACAATAATGTATCATCATCATAAGTAATTTAAAACTTTGTAGTAGGCACACTAAAAGAAAAGTAAAACAAGATGAAATTAATTATAATTTCAACATGTAATCATAATGAAAATCTGATATATTTTATAATGTTTTCGTACGAAATCTGTGAAATCTTGAGTCTGATTTATAGAACTTCACATTTCAGAGGCACAATTGTCATCAGGAACACTTGATCTATATTTTTAAAAAAATTAACAGTTGAGAAAGTAGATTTACATATCTGAGTTATTCCAGACATACTTACAGGTTTTACCGTAACTGAACTGAGTATCAGTTTTCAAAATTAAATCAACATTAACTAAAACTAAAAATTCATTTCCTCAGTCACAATAGCCACATTTCAAGTCCTCAAAAGCCACATGCAGCTAGTGGCTACAGTATTAAATAACACAAGTATAGAACTTGTTTCTTGGAGTTAAAATTACATATAAAAGTCTAATAACAATAACAGCATATAAGGCAGTAAAGACCTTAATGAAGATGGGGCTTTTTTCCATAAAGAGAGTAAAGTTCCATGTCTAGAAAAGATATTCGACACACTGCTACAAATCTTTTAGTAAAATATATAACTCAATAAAAAAGACTTAAAAAGACAATTAATGCACAAAAGGTTTAATAGACAATTCTAGTAAGTGAAAATGCAAGTAGCCAATAAATTTTTGAAAAAGTGCTCACACTCAGTAGTAACCATGACAGGGTAAATTGAAACAACAATTAAGATAAAGCTACATTCAATAATGAAAAATCACTATTGATGAGATTGTAGAAATAACGAAATCATATACTGCAGTTGGAATATAAATTGGTATATCCACTTTGGAAAAGGAGTAATCTGGTGACGTTGAAGACAAACATATGTACTCAATAAAAATACATGATAATGTGCAAAAGAACATATGTATAAGATAATTCACAGTAGCACTGCTCATAATTGCTAAAAACTGAAAACAACCCATACGTCTATATTAGACTGAATTAATTGTGGCTTATTCCTAGTAAGACTTACTATACTATACTTACTATACTATAGTCATTACTATATTGCAATAAGAATGTATGAACTACAGCAAAATGTACTAACAGGGTTAGATCTTACCAGCACAGGAGAAAAAAAACCACAATGATGTGTTATATGTAACCATTTACATATAGTTTAAAACAGGCAAAGTTAATCTAAATTGTTTAGGAATGTTGACATAGGTGGTTAAAAACACTAAAAATAAAGCAGTAAATAATGAGCATAAAAATCAGGATAGTGTTAAACTCTGGAAGAGGTGAAGGGAGAACAATCAGGAATGGATGGGGTGGGGAGTTCTTTGGGTGCCACAGATGTTCTAGTTCTAAACTGTGGTAGTGGCTACACAGTTCACTTTACAGTTACTCATTGTACTATACATCTATGTTTCATGCTGTTTCCTGTATATTTAATATTTAAGCATAAGATTTAAAAATTAAACCTAAGGCGCATTGGTTGTCCTGCTATGCATTCTTTCCCTATTACAAAGGGTAGACATATGGTTTCAATATAAAGAAAATTTTAAGGCACAAGAGTCGAGTTTTGATTCCATCTGACATGATTACCGTACACACAGAAAGTAGTAAGTACTAGGCAATGATGCATAAATAGCATCCACTGCCAAAACTGGTAGGGAGTAAAACATAGATAATTAGTAACTCTAATTGATAGTGACCCTAGAGAGTTCACACTACAGAATTAAATAATACCAACACAATAAACATGAAGAATTTTAGATTCTTAGTTCTTAGAAAATGTACAAAGGTGATGAGAACCCGCAATACAGAAATAAATAATACCAACACAATAAACATGAGACATTTTAGATTCTTAGTTTTTAAAAAATGTACAAAGGTGACGCTCCTTCAAAGTACCTTTAAAACAATAAGATAACTGAAAGATTGGAATGTTTTAAATACTGTAAGAAATGAATGTGAAAAAGAAACAGTACTGTTTCACGATACCGGCTTTACTTATAAATCCTTTAGTAAATATTTGGAATATTCTGATTTTATGAATATTCTGGTTTTCAACCGAAAAACCAAAGGCTCAAATGAAGAAACTAAGACGAAACATTCATTTTAAAACTCTCTCATCTACACTATAAGAAGTGAAAACTTTGATGATGTCCCTCTCTTTATCAACCGTAACACTCAACATCAAAGACTACACAATCCCCCCCCCGCCCTCCCCCCCGAGAACAGGCGTACGCTTTGTGTTGCAGCAGCAACGCAAGACATGGAGAGAAACTACTCAATACTTCCTTGCCTGCTCCTTACCCAAAGACACTCCAGAATTCCAGGGAGTGTTGCGAGGTTGAGAATGAAGAGCGCAATATCCAATATAAGCAATTCATCTGGTCAAAACTCACACACCGAGCTTGTCTGTCCCTGAATAAGCCCCCTGCAGAGCAACTGCTGAGACTCCACAAATCTCCTTTCTCTCTTACACCCGGACCACCACGCTCCTCCCGCACCAACTCACTGCAGAGTCAGTCTCCTCAGGACTCCCTGCACTTGCCAGGGATTCCTGAGCTGGCTCGCGGGGAGGCACGAGGCAGAGCCCGCCTGGTCCTGGCCTGCCCGGCCTAGACATGCCTGCCCGCTTCCCACATTCCCAAGCTCCACAGTCTTTCGTCCTCTACCTCTCGATTCACCTTTTGCTGGTGGCGCCCCTGGCCTTCATTAGAGGCCAGTCTACCCCACGTTACCTCTCTCAGAAAAAGCTGCCTTTCCCGGGGCAAAGAGGGGGAACCAGGGACTGCAAAAATCGCTTTACAGGATCGCCTCGTCGCGTCCTCCGCTAGGCTTCACCTGCTGCTGCTGCTGACGGTACACAACCGCTCCCAGCAAGCCCCGCGCACGCACCGCCTCTCCCACTCCGCCCCCCTCCCGCCCAAACACGTGACCTCCTTTCGCCTTCGTCCACGCCCACTTCCGTTCCTCCACTTTCCCTTAGGAGGGAGGAGGGAGCTGGGAGTGTTAAAAGAGTAGCGACTTCCTTCTCCTCCCCGCTCCCGCCCCTCTACCCCCTGCTACAATGTCTTCCGGGTCGCGGGAGCCTCGGAGCCTTCTGGGAAAACATCTCATTTCCTCCCCTCCCCCTCCTCCTGCCTTCAACCAACCAGCCTCCCGTCAGAGAGGGACATGCGCAGTGAGTGCCTCCCGTCTCTTCTACCCGAACCCCCCTCCCCCCCCAAGCAGAGAGACCCCAGCAGCAGCAGCAGCTGATGATGAAGAGAGAGGCAGTGGCAGAGGGGGGGCACCTTTTATTTCTATTTTTAAAGGGACAGGACACTAATTCTACCCCACTTCAACCTTGAATTGAGGGGGGTGGGGGGAAGGCGGCTGAGTTCCTTCCCCCGCCCTCCAGCCCTGAGCCCTGAGAGGGGGATTGAGCCTGAGAGAGAAGGAGAAGGAGTTTCTTCTTCTTCGAAAACCCCCATCTACGACTCCTACCCCCTCACCCCTCCAACTCGCTTCCCTCCCGAGCCCCCTCCACCCTCCTCCTCTTTGGCCGTGAGAGGAGGAGAGAAAGAGACCAAAAGCCTCTTAGCAACACAGACCCTTTGCTGCTGCTGCTGCTGCTGCTGCTGCTGCTGCTACTACTGCTGCTGCTGCTGCTGCTGCTGTTGCTGCTGCTGCTGTTGCTGCTGCTACTGCTGCTGCTTGGCCCTGGCTGGAGACATCTCACTACACCCAGGAGCAGCCACTTCCCCAGCTCTCCTCCTCCTCCTTCGCCTCCTCCTCCTCCACTCCCCCCCTTTATTACCCTTTGTGTCATCCTCCACAGCTCCAGGGAAGGCACTCAAAAGTGGGGGGCAGGAAAGGTAAGTGTGTCTGTGGGGGCTTCATTGCCTTCCTCTGGCTCTGACTTTCACTCCGGGGCAACAGTAGCACCAAACCACATACGCAGTGGAGCTCCGGGGTGAGGAGGGGGTGGTGCTGGGGGGGGGGGAGTGAAGGAGGGGTTGGAGTGGGGAGGGGTGTGTGAGGTGGGATGCCCATCCTGTTAGGGGAGGAAGGGTACTTTTATTTTTATTTGCTGTTGTCAAAAGTGGTTTCTCTCCTCCTGCTAACATCTGATTGTGTCTTGCTCCAGTGGGGGAGAATACAAAAACAACCCCCTCCTTCCTCCAATGAGGCGCCAGGGAAAGAGACAGAAAGAGGCACACTTTCTAGATGTCACTTTAAAAAAATTCATTTGGAGAGCTCTTTTCTTTTTCCCCAGGAAAAGCTCTACTGCATTTGTTTCTGAGTAGGAAAATGTCGGGATCTGGATTGTATTGGAACTGCTTATCCATTTGTAGACCTGAGTGTTTTCCCCCTTTTTGGTCCTGTGTGTGGTTTGGATATTGACTTCACTGTTGGAAGACTTGATTGGTTTTGCTTTAGGGGTTTAATTTTCCATTTTTTTGTTTTGTCTGAGTTACATAGAAAATTTCAAATTTTTAATTGATAGAGGCCTTTGGTTAGGTTTTGACTTGTATTATTGCTTTTTTTGTTAAATGTCTGTTTCATGTATCAGTATATAAAGTCCAAAGCTCAGAACGCTTAAAGTTTAAATGCCACTGCTATTGCCTGTTCCCACATATGTTCCTAATACTTATTTCCTATAAAATGAAAATATTAACTGTTTTATAATTAATCTGGGTATTTTTGCAATCTTTGTAACTTGTCTGAACAAGTAATGCCCATTGAAAACTTTATGTTGTTCTGGCTGCATGGAAGGCCAAACCTCTCCGTCAATAGTTTGCTGGATTGGTACCACTTTCAGTTTTAACTGAATTATTTATTTACTGTTGTAAATTGAGATGAGTTTTTCATCTCTGGGGGTATTGAGCCAAATTGCTCACTCTATGTGAAAGGAGACAAATTTCCAAAATATGTTTTCATAAGGCAAAGAGCTCATGTAGTTGTAGTTAGTGTATTAATTGTGGTTAGCTATAAATTGAAAGGTAAATACAGATTTAGGTTTATAGAATAACAATTTGATGAAAATCACTATTCTCCATTTTCACATGATATGTTCTTAGTACATAGTTTTCAAATTCAGTTCTGTATTTTATTTCACAAATGCTAGAAAGTGTGTTTCTGATATAGGCCTTTCACTAGGGTTTATATTGGAAAGTGGTATTTTTTTTCCTATTGGCATTTCTTTATCCTTTCCTTGAAGATGGATGCACATATGCATATACACACACACTATCTCTCTCTGTCTCTCTCACACACCCTTTTTTTTTTGCAACTGCATTGGTATCTCTGATCCCATAATTTGTGTCAGCAAAAAATATTCCTCTGTAAAGCAGCAATTTTGTGATCAAACCAGTAATATGAAATCAGCAATTTGACCAACTGGAAAGGTTTGAAGATATTAAATCTAGAGGGCTATTTGACATAAATATTATAAAGACATGAAGTACTTTTAATTTTTTATTTTCTTGATGGTAGAGCCAAGACATAATATACTCATGTTTCAGTGACAGTAAAGCATTGCGTATATAAAAACTTATATTGTAAAATTTTAATTATCGACTGGGTGCAAAAGTAGACCTTTATACACTGGAGGAAAAAAAGCTGTGTAGCAGCAAACAATATGGGCTTATTTCCCTTATTTCTTTCATAAATTTGAATAGTTTTTTACCTTTCTCTGAGGTGTAATTGGTACACTTAAGCAGAAATTTGTGCCAAGTTTAAGTTTTTCTACCAACATAAATGCTGCTATTTCAGATCCACCTAAGATTTCTTATTTTCACTTTAAAACCTCAGCAACCTTAAAGAGACAGACAGTAGAACTTAGTGAAGCATGATGTTAAGTAAGTGAATTATATAGATAATTGGGGTGGTAGTAGCCCAAGAGCCAGCTGAGTAAAAATTTGTGGTCTTGAGTTTCATATCTACTTATTTTATTTATTTTTTATTTTTTTTAACATTCCTTAGTCTACTGTCCCCAGGGTAATCCTTTATGGCTGGAAGATTCCAGACTTTACTTAAGTTAGATAATGATTTATATTTAGAAAACCTTTTATTATGTTTTTATTATGGTTTATTTTTTAAGTATTAAGAACTATAGATATTTTAGGATTGTAATTTTTCAAATAGGTGATATCATGGAGGTCACTTTATCCAGCTCTACATATTCCTAAAGTTCACAAAGCTTGAGGAACTTGCCCAAGGTTTCAGGGCCTGTAAGTGGCCAGAGCAGGGATCAGAGAGCTCAGATCTCCTGACCTCACTGTGCTACACTACTTCATTTTCATTGTCAGAAATGAAACTGTCATATTCAGTTCTGGGTGTAGCTTTTAAGGGTTTTATATAGAGAAATGTTCTTCTAAGAATATTAAAGTAAATAGCTTTAAAGCCATCATTTTGTCTACTTATAATTCAGTAATTTGTCATTTTTGTAAAAGAAGTACTAATTTTACTTATTTTATATTATTACTATTTTGAAAATAATTTCAGCTTTCTCCAGTGCTTATTTTTTTCCTGAACTTCCATTTAATCAGTAAATATACTTCTTTTGTATTAAGGACCCATATTTATAAGAGGAAATAGAATGAATATTATATTACATATGTTTACTTGAGCCTTCCTTGTGAACTACTTAAGGACAAGGATTTTTGTTTTGCTTACTCTCAGCACAATGTCTGCTGCACAGTGGCCCTACTAGTTGCTTGTCATAATCCATATTAAAGTTAGACATATTTGAATTTCTTTACTTCCATTTGTGGAATTTCTTTCCTCCCTTTTTTTTGTCCTTCCTTACTATAATTTTCACTGCCATGAAATTTTTTTCTAAAAATTTTTTTTTGTCTTTATCTCTACTATGGCTCTCATTTTTTCTGATTAACAGCCAAATTAAATACTGTTAACAAGTTAATATTCTTAACAAGAAGCAAAAACACATTCCCTTCTAATCCTTGAACGGAATAAAATTTGACAAAAGTGATTTATTTTGAATAAGCCATGATCACAAAAATTCCAGTTAAAAACATGCTTGTAAAAAATGTTCAGGATGCACTTAAATTTCATTTCATTGAGTGACTGGTACAATAGGTTATTGGAATAATTAGGCCACTTTTACCAGCTCTATAAAGCAACTGTTACTTAGGTGACATGTTTCCCTGACTTTGTTTTTTTGGTCCTTACCCAGACAATTGTCAGCTTTCCAGTTTTCTATGGATATGAAGATTTACTCCTAGTCATCAGTGGGACCCCATGAAGTCAGCCAGAAAGCCTATGTCCAACTTATGTACCTTTGCAAACTTGTCTGGATTTTGAATGTATGTGCAAAACAGATTGTACTTAGCTATTCATTAAACATCTATTGAGCATCTGCTGTCTGTCAGGCACTGTGTTAGGCACCTGAAAAACAAAGATGGTCCCTGCAGTTTAATTTGAAGAGTTATCATCATTGTATTTCATAAGTGTATTGTCTTATCTTTGCTTTGGTGTTTCTACCTAAATAAATCTTATATTAACTAAAGGGATATTGTTAGGTGGGAAAATGTTTGTTTAAGAGGGATATCGCTGTATTTTATTAAAATAGAACAAATATAAAGAAAAATTTTCCACTTAATGCTGTATTCTAGGGATTTCTATTCTGGATACAGTTCACTCATTTTAGACCATGAAAATAGTCTCTGTGACTGCCATTGCTGGATTTCTAATGCTAACCATAATTCTTTTAAGATGCCTAGCACTGTTCATTAAATTATCACATTAAATTTCCTCCCCCCAAAATCCTAAACTCTCCAAACTTAAAATTTTTTCCTCAAAAGTAACTTTTTTTCTTTTTAATATCTCATATATCTTTATCTTTCATGATTCATTGGAAGACATTGTACATTTTCATTTTGAGTTTTCAGATACTTTTTTTTTTACTATATTTTAAGCAAATCTAACAGCATAATTTAGTTATTATGCAGTAATTTGTCTGCACTATTTTTAGGAGTTTGGAATTTTTAATATGTACTAGATATGTTCTCCCAAAATCCTCATAAGAAACTTCCCAGTTCTAATTCTAAAACAATTGCAGTTTTTAATCTTTTCTTATTTCTATAGCTTCAGTAAAATTATTGGAAGTTTCTTAGAAGGATATTTCATAAACAAAGAATCCTATTCCAGTTCCTGGTATGCCTTTCATATGTACTTGAAAAGTATATTAGAGAGAAAAAGTATTGGCGTTACTTTGCCCTCCTTAAAGTATACCGTTTGCAAAGTATTTACTCACAGCTTAAAAGGAGAGAATGCCACTGTTGGTGAATTAAATTTACTCCTGAGTGGTAAATTCTGATCTCTTTCACATTCCATTCTTAAATTTGTTTTAGTAATAATCATAGTTGCTGTTTATTATAAGTGCCCACTACCATGATAAATTAAATTCACATTAAATTCATGACACTTTGTAATTCAAAACAGTCACATTTAGAGCTTTTATCAATCTATTTAGTAAATCAGCCCTAATAACTTATTGATAGAGTTATGGAAAATTTCCGTAAGTTTACAGGCACAGAAAAACAAAAACCCCAATCTTTTATAAGGAACATAGAAACAGACCATTGTGCAACTTAAAATATGGTATACAGGCATGTGACACCATACCCGATTATTATTATTTTTTAATTTTTTTGTAGAGGTGAGGTCTAGCTATTGTATCACAGGCTGCTCTCAAACTCCTGGGCTCCAGCAGTCCATTCACCTGAGCATCCCAAAGTGAGCCACTGTGCCTGGCTGATTCTCTCACATACTGTGAGTATTTATTTCTGCTTGAGATATTTCTCTATCATATAAGATCTCATATAAGTTGGAATGACTCTGTATAACACTTCAAAGAGACAAGGTAAGATTTAGGTTTAGATTTAACATATCTTAAGGTATATTATCTAATGTAGCTGGACATAATGGAAGAGAAAATTGCTAGTGATATTGGACCTGGTGAAAAGCTTATACTTTATTCAGAGTTGAATAGGACAGGTTTTGATTTGAGTCCTTATTTCATTTGACCTATATACCATTCTTCAAGGATTTGTAATCAAATTCTTTGTCATTTAGTAGATTACTAGAACATATTGTTTTAAAAGACTAAAATGAATTATGTAAATCAGTCACTAACCTTGGGATGATGAAAAATTTTTGTAGTTCCATACTTCAGTGAATTATTTTGCCAATTCACTAACATTCTAGCAATGAGAAAAAATTTTTTTGTACGTTGCTAGTGTTAAAAGTTACATTCTTGCATAGCTTTTTTTAAAAAAATTAGTGTTTCTTAAGATTGAGTGTGTGCTAAGTTTTATTAGATTTATCCTCATATTCACAGCAACTGTTTTTGATACACCTAGAGTCCAGAAGTGTCTACTAATCTGTTGACCATTAATTAGCTTACTCCATATATTCTTAATATTATTAGGATCTAAAAATAGTATTTCAGACTGTATAAGTATACTCATTGATGTTGGGGAGGGAAGTATTCCACATTCAACAAAAATATTAATTAGTAAATAGTTTTGTCACTTGCAATATACTGATCTAGAAACTGCTGCTATGTATGATAAAAAGGATTTTTGTTTATTTGGAAAGTTAAATATGAAGTTTATTATTAATATTAAATGATATCAAGATATTTAGAAAGTCAGCATGTTTTTATAATAGAAATTTAGAAGCTATTTTTTTTTTTAGCAATATTCCAAAATCATTTTCCTTCTTCTGCATTTGTCACAATGGAGTTTGTGCTGAAGGATTTCTTGGCCATTTTAGAGACTGTAATCTAGTTAAAAGATTTGTTTATGCTTCCCATCTCTGTTCTGCTGATGGTATTAGAATGCAGACCAGAGCCAGACATCTAACTGTTTATAGCATTCAAACTTCAATTAAAGCTGCAGTGTTCAGTTTACTGTATGTCAGAAAGCCCATGCCAGCGACAAATATCACTAGTAATGATGGCAATGATTTTGTGTAGCCACAGGCTTTCCTAAATCATACTACTCCTTTAGAATACTTTTTTTTTTCATTTAGGAAGTGTTAACCTTTAATTCTTTCATAGAAGTGTAAAATGAAGCTTATTTTTTACCAGAAATAATATGGTATTTTTCTTTAACAATGTTGTTTTGATAATAATAAATCCTAACCGTATATTATTGCATATCTTATTTAAATGGTACAACTTAGTTGTTTAAAAATTCTATAGTAGATATTACTCTAATATTTAGTTTATTTGAATCCTCTTTCCAGCTTGAAGAACTTAGCAATTTTTTACCTATTAGAAAATAAAACTAACAATCACATTACTCAAGAGTTTTTGTGTGTATGAAAGGAGGCTAGGCAGACATAATAGAGAGTTTAATTTAATCTTATATTGGTTTTCTGGGCTGCTGCTCTTACTATTTTAAATATACTGGTAAACATTTAAAACTTTTTTTTAAAATTATGATTTCTTTTAAAAAACTTCTTCAGCAGCTTCTCTGTTTTTGTACAGTTTACCTCGGCCAGTCAAAAAATGAATTATAGGTGTGCTTAATTTTTCTAATAAGCAAATTTGCTATGTTGCATTGCTTTATTTTTTATAAAATTAAGTTTTTAGTTTTTATTAATTTTAGACCTTGACTAAATGTATACATTCTTTATGTATATACGTATATTTTTTATTGAAGCCCAAATTTATAAAAAGTATAAACAACATTTAAGAAAGATGAAGAATCATAACACAGATGAATTGCTGGTAAAAACACTTGTAATTAAGAAATATAACAATGAAAAGATCAATATGACTCATTTTTCTGGGCACAATTCACTTATTTTTCTGGTAATATAAGACAAAAAGGAGATAACTACGAATTGTATCTGAAGATAAGAACTAAAAGCAACCATGAGAAATTTAAGTTTTTAGGTAAATATATGGAAAACTAGATAAGCTAGGCTAAAAAACAAGTCACAAAATAATATGCACATTATGATTCCATTTGTGTAAAAAATACATGTACAGAATAATAAGTATGTAATGTTTAAGAATGTATATGTTAACGTACATGTAACATGTATTTTATACTATATATACCATATATGCACGAGTATATGCCATATGTATGTACATATGTTAAAAGATCTGGAAGATTATCTACCAGATTATATCCTTGTTGTACAAAAGTTATGTATGGGATAATGGAAGGTTGAAAAACTCTTATATATTCTTTAGCATTACTTGGCTATATTTTTAACAGAACCTTATATTCATTTAGTAATTTTGTAGTGAAAAATATGCTTATATATTAAAGGAATGAGAAAAAAATGTGACCCAGAAAAGTTGCAGTCCTAGCCTAATAGTCACATGAATATCCTTCGAACATTTTGAAGGGAATTTATTTTAGTCTTGCCTGATAGTCATCATAGCCCGATGTAGAATAAAGTCTGTCAAACTATCTAATCTAACAGGGTGAAAAACATAGTCAATTGAGGAAGGAACAGTGAACATTATTATAAATTCCTAATTTTTAAAAATATTTTGCTTCTTACTGAAAAATGCACTTCACACTGCCCTGGCGAAGTATAGCCTGGGCTACTGGTGATTATAAAGGGTGTCAGCTACAAAGTGGTAGACAGTTTCAGTCTGAGATAAGATATAATATATGGCCTTAATATGAACTTTTATTATTTTAATTAATGATCCAAATTATATGTTCGTTTGAAATACAGATGGCATAATCGCTTAAAATTTTTGCATTGTCTTCTATATTGAGGTGCTAGTTTGAATAGAGGATAAAAATAAAACAGGTTTGAATACTAAGTACTTTTTTGTGACTGAAATGTGTACTTGAAAAACACTTTAAGAACCTTTGTAAAATAACATGAAACTGAGTGTGTAAATATGTCTAGTAAAGAAACAATTAGAATTCTGTATAGTTAATTACAGTATGTTTTGGGGGAGGACCCAAGTTAATCGGGGTTTAGGTAGAATATAGATACTAGGTTGTCACAGAAGAGGGTAATTCAGGTGAAGACAAAGCTTCCAATGGGATGAGGGAATTGGGAAGCTTATTTTTGCCAGTATGAAAGCTAGGATTAAAATTCGGAGTAAACTGGTAAATTAGGGAAGTGGTTAGAAATTATGTACAGTGCTTTTACATTTTTGACTTAAAAATTTTTATTTCCCAAAATGTAGGTCAGAAAAGAAATACCAGAGAAAGGGGGGAAAATAACTTTCACACACAAAAAAGAAATGAATAACTCTTTGCAATCATAACTAGAAAGTCTATTACAATCTGAAATAAGTGTGTTATGAATAAGTTGGAAATGAAACACTGTAGCTCAGGCGGCAAAATTATGCAATAATACTAACTAAGGTTCTTTGTGTTTCATAATTAAAACTCATACTCAGATTGATCCTTAAGATTAGTAGTAAATAGTAAATAATTAAAACTATAAATCATGTACAATTAAATGCTGAAAGTAACAAAAACATATAGGTTATGTTTTCTTCATTTTCCTTATGTTTTGTTTGTACCTAATTTATTTCATTCTGATGTAAATTATCACCCCATCTATACCTGCCACTAGGAGTTGAACTTTTTTGCTTCTTCTAAAAACTAGTTTGTTCAAAGAACTCTACCAAATATGACTCTGTATTTTATTTCAGTTGAAGAGTCATGCAATTTTTTTAAAACTATTGTTGTCATTGACTTAGTGTTTGTTATCTCTTTTTTAAACCAAGGGTTTTCCAGTGTCTTAACGGACATACATTGGTACTTATTTTGTATTCACTGGGACAGATAGCAAAAATGGACATAAGTCTCGGTCTTATATCCCAGAGCTAGAGAAGGAAATTAATCAAATAATCATACAAATAAATGCAAAGTTGGAACTGTTTTAATTACCGTAGAGAGGTGTATAATGTTTACTATGAGAGCTTTTAGAAGGAGCACTTAGCTAATCAGTGGAATCGGAATTTTTTTAAGTTTAGAGTTATGGGATACAAGTGGGGATTTACTACATAAGTAGGTTGCATGCAGGTGAAGTTTGGACTTCTAGTTGGCCCTCTCTCCCCATGACTGTGGACCAGGTACCCCGTGTATTGTCATGTATCCCCCTCTTTCCTCCCTTCCTCCTTCCCTCCCCTAATAGTGTCCAATGTCAGCTTACTTCACCCTTGTGCTAATGTGACTAGTGTTTAGGGCCTGCTTATGAGAGAGAACATGTGGTTTTCTGTTCTTTGTTTCTGCAAAAGTTTGCTTAGTATGATGATCTCCAGCTGCATCCAAATTGCTGCAAAGGCCATGATTTTGTTCTTTATGGCTGCATAATATTCCATCATGTATATGTACCACATTTTCTAGTCCACTTTCCATGGGCATCTGATGTGGTTCCATGTTTTTGCTGTTGTGTATAGCGCTGCAGTAAACATGCGTGTGCAGATGCCTTTTTCATAAAGTGATTTATATGACTCTGGGTATATTCCCAGGAAGGCCATTACTGAATTGTATGGAAGCTCAAGTTTTAGTTCTTTGAGAAATTGCCGCACTGCTTTCCTTAGAGGTTAAATTATCTTGCATTCCCTCCAACAGTTTAGAATGTCCTCTTTTCTCTACAGCCACATCAGCAACTGTTGATTTTTGATTTATTAACGATAGCCATTCTTGCCAGTGTTAGGTGGTATTTCATTGTAGTTTTAATTTATATTTCTCTAATTCTTTGTGAGGCTGAGCATTTCTTCATGTGTTTATTAGCTGGTTATATGTCCTCCTTTGAGAAGTGACTGTTTATGTCCTTTGCCTGCTTTTTAATGGGATTGTTTATTTCCTTTCAATTTATTTGAGTTCTTTGTAGATCCCGGATGTTAGGGCTTGGTCTAATGTATATGCCTATAAATATTTTTTCCATGGGTTGTCTCTTTACTCTTTTGATGGTTTGGGGTTTTTTGTTTGTTTGTTTTGCTGTGCAAAAACTTTTCAGTTTGTTAAGGTTCCATTTGTCTGTAGAAGCTTTTGTTGCACTTGCTTTTGAGTACTTGGTCATGAATTTGTTGCCTACTTCTGTATCGGGAATTGTTCCTATATTTTCTTCCAAGGTTTATTAATTTTTTTTTGAGTCGGAGTCTCACCCTGTTGCTCAGGCTGCAGTGCAGTGACACACTCACGGCCACCTCAGCCTCAACCTGCTGGGCTCAGGCGATCTTTCCACCTGAACCTTCCAAGTATCTGGAACTACAGGCACACGCCACCACACCCAGCTAATTTTTAAAAAAATTTATTGTAGAGACAAGTTCTCGCCAAATTGCCAGGCTGGTCTCGAACTCCTGGGCTCAGGCAATCCTCTTGCCTCAGCCTCCCAATGTGCTGGGATTATAAGCATGAGCCCCCACTTCTTACGGTTTTTATTGTTTGAGGTTTGACATTTAAGTCTTTGATCTGTTTGGAGTTGATTTATGTGTATGGTGATAGGTAGGGGTCCAGTTTCAATCTTCTGCATATAGCTAGCCAGTTTCCCAGCACCATTTGCTAAATAGGGTTTCTTTTCCCCAGTGTTTAGCTTTGTCAAAGATGAGTTGGTTGAGAGACAGAGTTTTTATTTCCAGATTCTCCATCCTGTTCCATTGGTCTATGTGACTATTTCTGTACCAGTACCATACTGTCTTGATTATTGTAGGTTTGTAACATAGTTTAAAGTTCGGAAGTGTGATAAAGGATTTGATTTGTTCCTTTAGCTAAGGATTGCTTTGGCTGTTTATGCTGATTTTTGCTTCCGTGTGAAATTCTGTATTGTCTTTTCCAGGTCTGTAAAAAATGATATCGGCAATTTGATAAGGATAGCATTGAATCTGTAGATTGCCTTGGGTAGGGAAATTTTTAGAGGAAGTGTTTATTTAGCTGAAGTCTCAAGTAAGAGTTAATTTGATCAAGACGAAGAAAAGTGTTTTCTGGGAAGAGGGAGCAACATGTGCAGAAGTTCTTAGCAGAGAGGGAACATAGTACTAATATCAAACAAAGGTCATTGTGGCAGAAGTCTAGAGCAAGAGGGTGTGTGATAAAAGGTGATGGCAGGGACTTAGGAGCCAAACTGCAGGACATCGTAGGTGAAACTTTTCTTTATCCTTAGGGTTAATATTTAAACAAAGACTAATTCTTAATGTTCAAAAGGACAAACTTACTTTGTAAAAGTAAAATGTGTTATAAGAGTTCGTTTTTATTTCAGTTTAAAATTCAGTGCTTTTTCCATAGAACCATAGTTACAGTGTCAGGTCCCATTAAAAACCCTTTTAACACAGATGATAACATTGGAAACCAGTGAACATAGACATAAACAGGTAGAAGTTAAAAAAGAAAACTTATGTCCATATGTATCCACAAGAGAATGTCTGAGGTGTGGTTGACTAAGCCATTAGTAATGAAGAAAAAAAAAAGCCTACTTCAAGTCACTAGGTTGATATAGGAGATCATAGCAAATGGTGGTAAGTAACACGTTAGTTGGACAACTTGAGAATAACCTCGTCTGGCACCTGGGTATAGTATAGTGTGATAATGTGAAACAAACCAAGGTAGAGGATTGTGAGACGGTATCCCATTCACAAATTAACTGTTCTGAATCTAGCGTATATTTGTGTCTTTTATTAGGATATAAACATTAATTTTTTCATGTACTATTAGGAAATGTAGACTACAAAATGTCATCAGTACAAATGCCAACTTATTTTTGGTTATGTTTGGTATTCATACAGTTAGAAATATTATAAATTACTCAATTCAATAACTATTTGAGGCCATAATGCTAGCCTTGAATATATTAGTGTATCTGAGAGTATTACTTTAAAGATGAAGTTGAAGAAACTTAATTTTTAGTTCTTATTTTCTATTTAACTTGTTACATTTCAATAAATTGTCTTCATTTCATGTTGATCTTAAGTTTTTGGCCTCTTTTGACACTGGTTTCTGTCTTTATTAAGTAATTAACAATCGAATTTATCTTGAACTAAGGATTCAATAAATACCTAAAATATTAAGAGCATTATAAAAATGTATTAAATCACTTTCATTAAGAACAAAATATTGCAAAAATGTAATACATTGTAAGAAAGAGTTAAGCCTTCATTGAATAAGCAGGGTGTATCACATTACTGTTGGTTGATGAACTGATGAATTCTGCAAATGCATGAAGTTGAAGACTGAGCATCTTTCATCAGATAATCTTGAACAACTTTCTGGCATTCTCAGGTATGGCAGATGATGTATTTAAAGCAGATTAGCATCCAAAGAACTGCAAAAATGAATTTGGTGCTTATTTATTTGTTTATTTACTTCTTTATAAAATATTCCAAGTGATACTATATTACTAGCATTGATTCATTTTTCATGCAATTTCTAACAGACCAGTGATGATTCACAGACTATCAGTGTTTAGAAAGCTTATTAGAATGTTAGATAAGACAGTTTACTAAATTTATCTAATAAGTCTAAGAGGCCAGTGTACCTCCTGAATAGAAATGAAGATATGCTTGTTCATTATTCAGAAAATAATATGTTCCTTCTGTTTTACAGCTTTCTGCTGTCTTTCTAGCAAAGTATATTTCTAGGCATCTAGTTCTGTGATAAGTTAATAGTTATGATTATCCCCCTCACCCAAACCACAACAAAAAATTCCTTTATCAAGTAATATTTAGAAATCATGATTATAACTAAAGAGTACTAGACAAGATTTTTTACACTGTGTAAAGCACTTTATAGATATTATCTTATTTAATCCTCTTAACAACCAGAAAAAACATTCTGAGCAACACATTTCAGGAAGTGATTCTTATTATTATTTCACTGCTTATAAACACCTAACCAAATCTTATGTAAGTAATGTAAAAATTAGACAAACATCATTTTCTTTCTTTCTTTTTCATCCTTACAGCTTTGGGGAAGAAAGCCATGAAATTTATTTTTAAACTTAAATGCTGAACGTATCAATATGTATCTACTCTTCTAACTATAGTATTCACAGATTATCAATGATAACCATTATACCTTTTTGATTAATAGGCAGAACCCTTTCGAGCTTTCAGAGAAATTCCTGAGTTTGAACATTGGCTCCATGTACTGAATACTATAGTATATCATTGATGAACTGTTAAGATTCTGAACTTTAGCTGATTAGTAAAATTAGTATAGTGATATGTATCTGAATTGTTGTGACTATAAAAATGATACAGTATAAAGTCCTAGCATGTTGTAGCCATTTGCTAAAAATAGACTTCCTTTCCTTTTTCTTCTCTGCTTCTGCTGTTAATAATAACCTTGCTTTAGAAACTTTGTAAAATTATATTGTGCATTAATAATTTTTTATTACCTTCTTTTAAAAATTGAGTTGTCTGGCTGGGTGCAATGGCTCATCCCTGTAATTCTAGCACTTGGGGAGGTCGAGTGCAGAGGATCACTTGAGGCCAGGGTTTGAGGCGCTGTCTCTATAAATAGAGAGTGGCAGTAGAAAAGTCATTAGAAAGACTAAAATTAGAATTCAAAGTATTCCATGTGCCAATGTGTTGAGCCAAGCTATTCTCTACCCTTTATTGAGCATTCAAACAACAAACCTATTAGTTAGAAAAGTAAATGTTAAAGATACATTATTCTCTTCCTCAAAAACCCTATGGCTACTGTCTCTTTTGGATGTGTCTTTTTACTTAAGTTTGGTTCACTCAAAGATTACATGAACATTTTGTTTTAAATGGGAGTAGTAATTTAAATCAAATGTAGGGCTAGCTATCCCTTAGGATATTTAAGGGTTAAATTGCCTTTTGAGCTTTCAACTGATCTTTCTCCCTATTTTATGAACTCAGTAAAAAACTCCTTTTCTATTATATTATCAGTACTCTAGTACTATGTGTTATGGGTTCAGTGTGCTTGTGTGAGCCATCTTAGAAACTTAATTGTTATTCTTAATATTTTGTTTCTGTGAGCAGTGATCCCAAGTTTTGAAAAATAAATTATTGTGCAATGAAGTTTTGAAAAACACTAGATTGATAGATGAACACTGTCTATATTTTTGTTGGCATATTAAAGAACATTTTAAATAGATGTTTATTTTTTCTTATTTAAAATATTGCATAGTGTATATAATTCATCAGTTTAAGAAAGTGATAAACAGTTTGGTTAGGAGATCAGAAAATAACACATAAGGACAATCAAAAGATCAGAAAGAACCATCTTTTTAAGAGAGAATTATAAATGGTTGCTTAGGTAAATACATAATAGAGTGTATAATTTCAGATTTGTAATTAATGTTCACAGTTGTTTAAGAGATAGTGTTTTTATGTAAAGACAAAATGAATTTTGTCTTTAAAAACAATAAATAAAACTTAAAATTTAGTATACCTCTCTAATAGTTTGCAAATGTTTATGGAGATTTTCCTAGAAAAGCCACTTTTATTCTAGAAAACTCAATAAAGATAATTCTATATTTGTTCTAAATAGCAAGGTATTGACTGGACTCAGATACACAGTATCCCAGCTGTTTTCACATGTAATAAAGTTTAAATGTTCTTTAAAAGTTCTATACAATGTTTTTAATCTTTTATGGTGTTTTCATGTACTCACTTCGAATAGAATCAGGAAACCTAATCACCTAGTAACCCAGTTTGAAAACTTGTATTTTTTGTAAATTCTGATGTGATGAAACCACTTTAAATTTGCTAAAAAAATCAAGTTATGTTTAAGTGTGCTTTTTAAAAGTTATGCCTTGTGAAAAGGATTATTCTCTTTAAATGAGCCAGTTGTAGACAATTATTAAGGCTAACATCGGCTGCTAACACGCTTTAAATCCTGTCTCAAGGGAATGGTAATATTTTCATAAACAGGAATTTTTCTCAAAGAGACAAAATTACAATTGAAGTTAGTGAAAGGGTCCTAGGACTTGAGAAGCAATCTCAGGTTTTCATGGTGTTACAGAGAAGCAAAAATATTCATTCTTTCACTTTCTCATTCTAATAATATTAAGTACTCGCCGTTATGCCAGGTATTCAGCTAGCAATAAGACAAACAAGGTCCATGGTGCTTATAGTCTTTCCAGTGAAGATCATTCGTAAGAAATATAAAGGTGATACACATTAAAAAGAATAAACAATTCTTTCAGCTACTTAGAGAATGAAGATAAAAGTTTAGTTGTAACACAAAGATTTTTAGATGATAATAAAGACATGTAATTTTTAATTGTCTCGCTTTTATTGATAAGGAAACAGAGACCCAGAAAAGGTCTCTTATCCAAGGTCATATAGCATGTGGTATATTTGGGACCTATATCCCCTGCCTCCTTCTCAGTGTATTCATATCTGCAGAGTGAAATAAAGCAGGAATCTGAAAGAGGAAAGTCAGATAAGGTGCCTAAAAAGTGGGAGCAGCCACTTTGGATCTCAGTGTAGTTTAATATAATACAAGGAATCATTCTTTTAAAGCATTTTTTCATGCTTTTAAAATTTTTATTTGAATTTCTTTTGCTTCTCCCTTAGCATTTACTAAATATTTTAGGATATTGCTAAGTTCTATACTCGTTTAAAATTTTTTATCCTTGGAAGGCAAGTATGTTAGTGCCTGGTTCCTAAATCTCATTTCTGCAAAAATTTCTCAGTTATATCTTTTTTTTGTTTCCGTAAAGAAAGTTGTTTTCTTTAATTTTCTTATATTCATTAAGCTACAATCTTCTTGTTGGAATAAAAAAACCTGGGAATGTTGAAAAATTAAGATACATTTTTTTCTTGGGATGATTTTGGTCTAACACTGGTTTGAAATCTTGTTATTATGGGCCAAGTATGGCTGTATCTGGTAAGAAAAGAGTTCATAATAAATTAGAAAGGGTATCCCACCAATCACATTTAAGGTTTTGACCAAAGTAATGGATAGAGATAAAGATTTGTAAGAAAGTTAGGTGATTTATCTTAGTTTCCATTATAATTTTTTTATTTGTTTTTTGGCATTGCTGTTTAAATTATTTCAGGTTAACAAAGGGTTTGATTTTTGTTTCAAAAAATAACGTATTAGAAAAACTAGGTACACAGCCTAGTAACTTACTTTGACTTGTACAGCAGAGCACAATTATAGGATCACACTTTGAGAAGTAAATAAACTGTTTGAAAGTTGAGTCTGCAAAGCTAGACATAGTAACAACAGGAAACATCCCACCTACAATGCATATGGCAAAGGAGAAAGATAGCGCAGCAGACTACAGACAAAAATAATAGCTGAGAGTTGCAAATGAGTATTCTGCTTTACAACCTTAGGTCTGCCATCTCAAAACTAAAGATAACTTTTCTTCAAGATATAATACGGTAATAGGAATATATTTTAATTTACAGGAAAAATATTTTTAAGTATCCCACTTCATATTTTTGTAGTATTTATAGTTAGGGTATAATGTCTCCTGTATGTTTTAAACTTTATTGTTTTTCTGGTATACATTTGTGGTTTTGTGTCCCAGGGACACATTATTTTACTTTATTGTTCTGCCAAATTTTGGAAATTTGTTACATGAAAAACTGAACATGCAAAGTCTATGAAGTAAATGGTGAAGAGGTTTTACTGGAGAATCCTTTAAATAGAAAGCTCGTCTGATGTACTTAAGTGTTTATAAAGTCACTTCCTACCCTGGGCTAAAAGAGACACAAGAAAACAACAGGCTTAAAATGTCAGAAGTCACTGTCACATGAATAGTAAGCAGAAATGTCGGTAAATCATCTTTGAAATTTTAAATATAAATTAATGAAAAATTATGCAAGTAGAAATTCTATTTTCATCTAATTTTTGAATATTCGTTTTATTAAATGAGTTACTGTGGTTTAATTTCATTATCTTTGAGATTAGTTTATAGAGTCTATATGAAAATAGTATATGGACTAAGCAGTTATGTTTCATAAGGAGTTGTGTTTTAAGGAGATACAAGTCAAAAAGTACATTATTTAGTGAATATCATGAAATAATTAGTTTTTAGTGAATCCTGGCCTGTCAGTTATGTTTCAAAATATCTGTTACTCAAGTTTGAGGAAAATGACTTTTGGACAAGTGTTCCTGCTTCTCATTTTGTTAAAAGGGAATGTAATGCTCTGTAATATTGGGCTAAAGTCATGTTCATTAGATCTGAGCATGTATAGTATATGGATAGAGCATTCAGGCCTTTGATTCTTTAATTCTATATTTCTATGATCTAAATAAAACTTATTTTGGTATATACTTAGTGGTATTTATAATCATTGTCAATTCATGATAGAGAAATATTATAAATAACTGCTATAAATAACAGTGATACCTTTTTCTTAAAAATACAGCAAATATTTTTCTGTTACATTTGTCCACACTCCCAGTTTTGATAATGCATACTATTTAATCTTTATCATAGATTTATATTCACTAATTTGTTAATTACCTACCTGACCCTTAAAAATTAGACATTTTGAAGCAATAGTTTTTGCATACATCTTCTGTTTCCTAAGTCTAGGAAAATATTCCTTAATGGTGGATGCACTTTAATATCATATAGGACCAACCCCTAACTTTTAAATCAAAATCTTTATGGGGGGCCCTGATATTTTTATTTTTAAAAGCCCTTCAGGTGATGCTAAAGTATAGCCAATATTGAGAATTATTGTACTAGTACTTTAATAAAATCCTATGTTAACATTTTCTTACCTTGCTCTTAAGGGATCCTTAAACATCAGTTCACAAGGTGTTGGAGGGCTGATGACACTACAAAATTTGGACTCTGTGACTTGTTTTGGGAGTGATAGGCGGCTGTGATGAGGAATTCCTGTGAAGAGGACTTCTGGGACCTCAGCTTTAGTTACTGAGACTAGGGAGAGATAGATGAAAGCACCCAACCCTCTCCAAGGAAAAAGCTTGGAGAGGGGCTAGATGAAACTGAAGTGGATTTAGAAGTTTCAGGAAAGTATTACTTAAAAATAGCAGATTGTATAGCCATTCATGTCCTGCATTGCCTAGAAATGGACTTCCAGAAGAACCACCACCAGGCCATTGTGGAAGCCATCCTCTAAGGAGGAAGTTGAGAACCAGGTTTTAACAGACCATCCAGTGTAACAGCACTCCCCCTTTTACCTGCGCACACATTACACACTTATGCATGTTTATTGCACATCCTACACACTACCACTATTTATTCTAAAGCAGGTAAGGTTACACATGTTTTGATGCAGAGATAGATTACTGGGACAAAAGAAGATTCTGTCTTGGTCTCCACTGCCTTTCATCTCACTTTCTCTCTTTCCAAAAATATTTTTGAAACTTGCAATAACTTTGTTTGTAATTGAAATTCCTTAAGAAGGCAGATTTTCTCTTTAAACAGTTAGAAATGAAAGGTTAGCATGAAAACATACACATTCAAATTTTCTCACAGCATTATGTAGTCTTTTAAATAAGTTAAATGGGCCGGGCTTGGTGGCTCAGCCTGTAATCCCACACCTTTGGGAGGCTGAGGTGAGTGGATTGTCTGAGTCCGTGGGTTCGAGACCCGCCTGGGCAGCGAGACCTCATCTCTACAATAAATCAAAAAATCAGCTGGGCATGGTAGCACATGCCTGTAATTCTGGCTACTTGGAAGGCTGAGGCGGAAGGATCGCCGGAGCCCAGCAGGTAAGGCTGCGGTGGCCGGGAGCGGCCACTGCACTCCAGCCTGGGCAACAGAGTGAGACTCCAACTCAAAAAAAATAAAAAATAAAAATAAAAAAATAAATAAGTTAAATGTCTCTATTTTAATCTGAGGGAGAGTGATTAGGAGAGAAAAGTCTACCCACCTAAGGGGGATTGTCCTCCACTTCCTTGCTTACTGTTTATCTGTAACTATGAACAGAAACATGAAAGATATGTTGCTCACAAGTACTTTTTTTTTTGAGTTGGAGTCTCACTGTGTCACCCAGGCTAGAGTGCAGTGGCATACACGCTCATGGCCACTCCAGCGTTGACTTGCTGGACTCAAGTGATCCTTCCACCTCAGCCTTCTGAGTAGTGGGAACTACAGGCATGCATGGCTAATTTTTGATTTATTATAGAGATGAGGTCTCGCCAAGTTGCCCGGGCTGGTCTCAAACCCGTGGGCCTTCAGTTACAGATAACTCATTGGCATATAGTACTCTTACTTTAAAAAGATGTGAAATTTCTTGTTTTATAAGAATCTGCGTGGGATTTGGCAAAGTGACTCTCCCCTGTAATCCCAGCACCTTGGGCAGCCGAGGCAGGAGGATTACTTGAGCCCAAGTTCCAGATCAGCCTAGGCAACATAGCAAGATCTCATCTCTACACAAAATGAGAAAGTTAACTTGATGTGGTGGAGCTCACCAGTAGTCTCAGCTGTGCCGTAGCTGAGGCAGAGGGATTGCCTGTGTCCAGGATGTTAAAGCTGCTATGAGCTGTGATCATGCCAGTGCACTCGAGCCTGCTTGACAGAATAAGACCTTGACTCAAAAATAAATAGTATGTTAATATAAAGAGTAAACACTATTATAATCAGAATTGTTAGGTGGATGTTACCATGGTTCAGAAAAGATGCGTTTTCCATTCTTTTCTGCATAATAACCATTATCATAACTAAACATGCTGGTGTTAAAGGCACTGTTACATTAAGAGTTCGGTGATTGTATGTCTCTTTCCTTTTCTGGAAATTGAGCCCAGGAGTTCCAGATCAGCCTTGGCAGCATAGTGAGATCTCATCTCTACACAAAAGGAAAAAGTTAACTGGATGTGGTGGAGCTCTCCAGAAGTCCCAGCTGTGCTGATGCTATCATTTATTTCTAGTGCCTATATAACATTTTAAATATGCATCTTCCTTTTTATGACTGATAGTAAGCATATGCCTCTATGAGGAAGACTTATGACTTATAGATAGAACTATGAGTAAGTCATAAAAACTGCAAGCAAAAGGCCAAAGAGCCTTTAAAATAGTAATAATAATGCCCATGGATACCTAAAAATATTTAGGCCAACCTTACAAAAAATTTACCATATCAAGGCTCATTACATTATTTAGAAAAAACAGCTGTATAGTTCTTCTAAAATCTACATTAAATGAAGATTTTAATCATAAAGGGAAAACCTGCAAGTAGAGGAAATAAGAAAAATTTCAAATCTCAGAAAGAAAATTATGATATTAATAAAATGTCCTTACTAGCATTCATAATTGTCTAAAGACTGCAAAATAGAGATGAAAAAAGGAAAAAGAGACCACACTAATAGTGTTGAAGGAAATTTTTACAAATAAAGGGGGCCTGGTAGCTAGTCAGGGTTAGTTTTACCTAGGATTTAGGGGCCTCCTGAGGCAATGTGGCCTTTACACTTTTATAGGTCCTAGATCCCTTTGGAAATCTAATGAAATCATTAGACTTTTGGGGTATGATGTCTGCATGAAAAATTTTGTATGGGCTTGTTTATGTATTTTGGGGAGTTTATGAAGCCTTTGAAGATAATAACCTGCTAGTACAGTGGTCCCCAACCTTTTTGACATCAAGGACCAGTTTTATGGAAGATAGTCCTTCTATGAATGGGGAAAGGAAGGCAGGAGAATATGCAGTCAAGCCTCACTGTTAATGTTAATCTTTATTTCCAGCCACTCCCTAGTGCTAGCTTCACTGCTTTGGCTCTACCTGAGATCATTGGGCATTAGATTCTCATAAAGGCACACACAACCTAGATCCCTGGCATGCAGTTTACTATAGGGTTTGCACTCCTGTGAGAATCTAATGCCACTGTTGATCTGACAGGAGGCTGAACTCGGGCAACAATGTGAGTGATGGGGACCGGCTGTAAATACACATGTAGATTCACTTTTTTGCTCTCTACTCCTGCTGTGTGGCCCAGGGGTTGTGATCATGCCACTGCACTCTAGCCTGGCTGACAGAGTGAGACCTTGACTCAAAAATAAATAGTATGTTAATATAAAGAGTAAACACTATTATAATCAGAATTGTTAGGTGAATGTTACCATGGCTCAGAAAAGACTTGCATTTTCTTCCTTTCTTTTCTGCATAATAACCATTCGAATAACTAAACATGCTGGTGTTTAGTTATTCTTAAGGCACTGTTACATTAAGAGTTCAGTAATTCCATACTAGAATACTTGCATCAGAGTCACCTGAGTTGCCTATATCAAATGCAGCCTACTGGGCTACACTCTAAACCTACTGTGTTAGTATTTCTACTTACCTGGACTCTGGAATCTGGATTTTAACAAGCATTTCCTCATGGTTCTCAGAGTACTACTAAAGTTTGAGATCGCTGCTCTAGAGCTTTATGGATTATATTCGTTCTGCCCTTGCCTAGGAACTGGTTTTCTAATTCCCTGTTTGGTGATACTTGACTTAACATATGTTACCTACCAATTTCTTACCTGTCTGAAAATATCGGCTAGATGCCATAGATGTTAATAAGTACCAGGATTATAAAGAAACAGTAATTTGTGCAGGGTTGATCATCATTTTAATTAAAAGAAATATGTTATTGGAAATAAGTATTTTAAATCCTGGTTCTGTCAGTTCATATGATATGCAAGATAAGTAAATTTAACATATTTCCTGTCTTTTGCAAAATATATTTATTTGCTCCAAAAATGTATCTGCAGTTATTCAAGTGTTAAATGTGTCAGATTGGGATTTTCAATGATAACTACTTGAAGGTACTGCTAACTCAGAATAAGTAAAGTCAGATCCAATGTGAATTGTAGAAAAGCATGACTTACAGAATTATTTTTTTTAAATGCAGTTTTACTTCAAATGTGTATAGTGATATGAACTGTCTCCAAGAAGAGTCATCTCTATATCTCAATGAATAAAGCCTATTTGTAACTCACATATTAAGTGGTGGTATGTACATTAATGCTCCTAAAAGTTTTAAAAACTGCTTGAAAATAGTATATAAAATTTGACCAAACATTTCTTTCCAAATCTTTTGATGATCTTAATTTTTTTTTGCTAGTTCACTGCACAGATAAATTCAGGGTTGAACTTTAGTCTAATAGGGACATGCCATTATCTTATTTCATATTATTGGATCTGGATTAATGAGCTAGTATGCCTATGAGGCTGTACTATTTACTATTAAGCATAAACACTTTTGCACCATGACACGAGAGACAGGTTTTAAGTCCAGTATTCTTGTAACTTTGTTTTAAACATAGAAGAAAAAATTTTCTAGTCAAGGATTAGATCGTATATTTTAGCCAACTTTCTCATCAAGCACTTTGTTGGGGAGTCAGAGGAGACCAGTAAAATAATGTGGATAGCTCTGTGAAGGATATTTATTGCTAAAAGGAAATGAACAACTATAAGGTGATCATAAATAAGTCAGAAATATTAATTTTGTGTGAGAAAAATACTTGCTATTATTCATTGGTATAATAAAACACATTAATTTTCATCTGTGTTTTTCTTCCTTAAAAGCAAATTAAAATTACTTCAGTACATATTATTATGTAAAGTATGTTGTTCATGGAAAAATATATCTTACAAGCATTTTTCATGTATCCTGTGACCATCCAAATTTATGAAGAAAAAAAACCAGTTTAGGTAGTTTCATAAAGATGAAAATTTAGTTGATGATTTTCCCACTGCCTCTTATTTCTGACTAAAAATTCATGTTAATAGGTTATTAGGAATAAATAACTGAATGATGCTACTTTTTCCTACAACATGATAATACTTTTTATGGCATACTGTTTGGTAACTGTTGATTTCAATTTCCTGGTTCTCTTTGGCTTTCTTCTCATGTGTACCTTAAGGGCTCATACACACATGCACACAGCTACACAAATATACTGTGTTATCTTTGTAGTAAGAGATGTAGTAGATCAGACAAATGAAGTACATGGTTATAATAGCTGCTAACTTTTTGATAATCACACTGACTGGTACATAGTAAATATATACTATATGTGCATTATGTCATTCAGTCCACACAGTCACCTTTAAATTCAGTTTAATTTTAATTTCCAATTGACAGATGACAAAAGCATATTTAGGTGAACTAACTCAACCAAGGTTACATTACTAGTACATTTTAAACTAGATTTAATGTTACTACTTCTTAATTGCTATGCTTTACTAACTTTGAACATTACTTTTAAAATATAATGTCTAATATTTTCATATTAACAAAAATTAAATATTTGTAAAGCTTCTTCTCCCTTCTTATGAAGAACGCTTGAGGAAAGAAAGATAATAACTTGGCTGCTTATTATATGCCAGATATCTCTATGAGCATTTAATTGTTACCGGTGAGGTAAGCCTTGTTATTCTTTTCTACAGATTTAAATTAAAGGGTCCAGTTTTCAACTTGCTCAAGGTCATACAGAATACAGCAGGGCCAGTATCTGACCCCATCATGCTTATGATTGGTAGACAAAAAAATACTTGGATTAGGCCACTTTCTCAAGTAGACTGGAGACTAAGTATTCCAGGATAAAAGGCAGATAGACTAAGGAAAAAAAATACTTTCTAGTTACGAGGAAATGTTAATTTCTTCTTTTTCCTTTGCCTTAATGCTATTAAGTATATTATAATTTGTTATATATGGCAATCTGGATATTTTGAAGACTTCAACTCTTAATACTAGAATGGATAATAAAATTGTTTCCTAATTTTTGTGTACACAATCATAGTCCACACAAATCAGCTCACCAAGATTTTGTTACTGTTGTTTTAATGAAGATTTTCTATATGCTAATGATTTTCTATATGCTAATGATGGAAATAAAATTCAGTATCTTTGAAGCTTTTATCATTGGTTGAAAAGTCTGTGTATACACATAAACATAATTTGGCAGCATATGATTAAGTCCTAGACCGAGGAGTAGCAGTTAAGTCCCAGAGGTCCTTCAGAGTCAGCATTTATATAATTAATTTCATTAACATCTCTCACAGACCTCTTGCTTATGTTTACTTTCTTGGATGGTGTCATCCCTTTTCACCCCAATTCCCCACATTAGAAATATCAGTCTTCTCTCTGCCACCCTTTCTTTACCTCCATAGTCAGCCTATTACCATCCCCTGTAGAATTTTTCTCCTTCCTAACCCTTAAGTCTGCTTACTTCTATATTCATGTTTCTGCTGCTTTAGCTCATTCTTTGGCTAGAGAATGGTAGTAAGTAGTCTTCTTAGCTAATTAATCTGCCTCTGACTTTCTGTATTCTAGCCCGTATTCTATCTTTTGCTGAGTTAGTTGTTCTCAAATCATAAATCTAGTTATGTCACTACCTTGAGTGAAAGCCTTGAGTTGTCCCTTTATCTGGGTTTATCTAAAATCCTAGTTTCAGTTTGACATACAAGTCCTTCACCTTTATATCTTACTTCACCTGAAACTTCCACCCTCATCTCCTCATTACTTTTCCTTGTACATCTTTTGTTGCAACTCACCAAACTGCTTCCTCAAGATTATGTTGTGCTCCTACAGGTCTCTGTGCCTTTAGTCATGTGCTGTCTTCTGTACAATGCCTCTTGCCTTACCTACTCCCTCCCCCAACATAGTTTGACTACAAAGTCCCAAATCAAATGTTACTTTTCTGGCCCTCCTCAGACAATTAGTATTCCCCTTCTTAGTTAATGGTGCACTCATTTAATTCTTATGATTGTATAACATGGTTATCTTTTTATTTTTAGTACCTATCTACCCCTGAGATTATGAAGTCCTTGCATTGTTGTGATTTGTACCTTCAAATCTAACCTAAGCCACCACACATTCATGTCCTCAATTTGTTGTACTCAAGAAGACCACAGGCTTTGAAAAGAGTCATACAAACCTGAATTGAAGTAAAGCAATGGCAATTCTGGATGTCTTTCACATCCTGCTTGGCCGGGGTTAGGCAGATAATACCTCAAAGCTATTAGAAGGCCAGAGTGGGAGACATAGAAGTTGTTAGCCAATATTTTTACCAAAAGTTCTGATAAACCATGGCTGTGCTACATCGCCACTAGGAGTACACAGATGAGTGAAAAAGAACTCTGCCTTTGAGATGTGGAGTGAATAGGGGAGACATATAAATAAATGTGATGTCAGCCGGGCTCGGTGGCTCAGCCTGTAATCCCGCGCCTTTGGGAGGCTGAGGTGAGTGAATTGGCTGAGGTGAGTGAATTGCCTGAGCCCGCGGGTTCGAGACCTGCCTGGGCAGTGAGACCTCATCTCTACAATAAATAAAAAAATCAACCGGGCGTGGTGGCACATGTCTGTAATTCCAGCTACTTGGAAGGCTGAGGTGGAAGGATCGCCGGAGCCCAGCAGGTCGAGGCTGCGGTGACCGGGAGCGGCCACTGTACTCCAGTCTGGGCGACAGAGTGAGACTCCAACTCAAAAAAAAAAAAGTGATGTCACGTAGAAATGTTCATTAATAAAGTAAATTTAAGGAACAGAAACAACCACTTATGATGGGAATACCTCCTTTGGCAGAATGGCCTCAAGTCCAAAGTAATGATTAGCAAAATTTTAAAGTATAAATTGGAATTCTACAGATGGTTAAGATGGTAAGGGCTTCCTAAACTAAGGGAACAAATAGCATGTACAAGGACACAAGGTACAAAAGCAGCAAGACTAGAGGTGCCAATGTTTGCAAAACATCATTTATAGAGTTGTTTATTTTAGAAATTCTTGCACAGAAGTCTTTAGTAAAATACCACGGGAAATTCCCAACTTAAATTTTTAAATAAGTTCTCGTGAAACAATTCTCATATATCAGTTTATTCATTACTCCTTTCCCTTTTCAAATGTGGGTAGGAGCATGAACTTTAGAGATCAGGATTTGAGTGCAAATCCTTAATTATTAAGTCTCTGTAAAGCCTCATTTTACCCATTCAAAAAAGGGGGGCTATCAGCTTCCTACTTCTAATGGTTTTTAGGAAGTTTTAGAGGGATAATCCATACAAAGCGGTTGACACTGTGCCTGGTTCATTACAACGTCTCAGGAGGACCAAAGAAATGTTAACATATGTTAAGGCTCCTGATAGGTCTTTGTTTTTTCTTTCATTCATTTGTTTAAGAAATGAGTTTATTAGTGGGGCTCGGTGGCTCAGCCTGTAATCCCGCGCCTTTGGGAGGCTGAGGTGAGTGGATTGCCTGAGCCCATGGGTTTGAGACCCGCCTGGGCAGCAAGACCTCATCTCTACAATAAATCAAAAAATCAGCCGGGCATGATAGCACATGCCAGTAATTCTGGCTACTCGGAAGGCTGAGGCAGAAGGATCACTGGAGCCCAGCAGGTCGAGGCTGCTATGGCCGGGAGCGGCCACCACACTCGAGTCTGGGCGACAGAGTGAGACTCCAACTCAAAAAAAAAAGAAAGAAAGAAATGAGTTTATTGAGTGCTCAATGTTAGGTGCTAGAATTGCAAAGATGAGTTAGACACAATATCTACCCTTGAAGAGTTGATTATTTATTTATTTTTTTGAGTTGGAGTCTCACTCAGTTGTCCAGGCTGGAGTGCAGTGACATGCTCACAGCCACCGCAGGCTCAGGCAGTTCTTCTGTCTCTGTCTTCCAAATAGATGGAACTACAGGCATGCGCCACCACGCCCAGCTAATTTTTGATTTATTGTAGAGTCAAGGTCTCACCAAGTTGCCCAGGCTAGTCTCGAACCCCTGGACTTAGGCAGTCCTCTTGCCTCAGCCTCCCACAGTACGGGAATTACAGGCGTGAGCCACCGTGCCCAACTAAGAGTTTGTAGTTTAGTGAGATTATCTACATGTCTGTGTTGAAAATCAACAAGTATAATACAGTCTGACATGTTTTAGTGGAGAATTTTGTAACAAAGTAAGAACTGAGAAAATGAGCCTCTAAATCTGTTTGGAAGCTTTAGGGTAGCCTTCCTTAGGGAAGACTGACTTGAAGAATGAAGAGCAGTTGGTTTGGGGTTGGAGAGTAACATAACTTGTTCAGAAAAAGACAAATAATAGAAAACCATTAAATGAGAAAAGGATAGCGTAGAACCAGGTGACTAAATCTACTGAGGGGGAATCTCTCTATGGTTGAAAAGCATACCAGAGGGCCTACAGTTACAACGTTACTCTCTTGAGACAAGAGAAATCAGTAAATCCCATAGGATGGGTATGAGAGAAACCCCTCTGAAAAATTGCCCTATCTTGCCCTTGGATGTTGGAGTAATCCACTCATCTGAAATGGAGCCTTGCATAGTCTTATGAAAACACTGCTAGTGCTCAAATAGAGTAAGGCAGGGCCCTATTGTGGAAATAATAAGAATGAAGCATTTTCCTATGGTTGCTGAAAATTTCGGTAATGTCATGTGTAATAGATTGACTGGACTGTGGCTTGACTAAACAGTGGTGTCAACCTGTATATTCATTTGTTCTCAGAAGCCCTATGATTTGAACCCAGAAACTGAACAGCATCACAGCTCTTCAGAGACTAGAAATCCTGTGTCATCTGAATTTTATGAGTCATCCATTCTTCACTTTGCCTTGAACCAAGGAAGAATTTGAATAGCACTAGAAATTCGTAGAAATTTTTCGTGGGAGTTAGCGATAGAATAATCATTGTGCTGTGGTTTTACACTCCAGCTGTATTTCCAGCCCAGTGAGAACTGGCAATATCTTTTGAACAAGAAAGCAAAGAGGATAAATAACTGAAATTTGTTGAGTAATTACCATATACCTAGTACTGTACTGCTTGTTTTTGGGGATGGGAGGTGAATTTTATTATTTTTTTATTAAGATAAAATTCACATAACATGAAATTCACAATTTTCACCATTTTAGGGTATATAATTCAGTGGTTTTTGGTATAGTCATAATGTTGTAGAATCATCACTTCTAATTCCTCAATATTTTCATCATCCTAAGGAGAAACCTCATACCTGTTAGCAGTAACTTTTAAGTTTTGCCCTCCTCTCCCCATCTCCTGGCAACTTCTAGTCTACTCTCTATCTCTGTGGATTTGCTTGTTCTAGACATTTAATATAAATGGAATTATACAACCTGTGGCCTTTCAAGTCTGTCTTCTTTCATTTGGCATGTTTCATTCATATGGTAGTGTGCATCAGTACTTTAATCCCTTTCGTGGCTGAATTTTTGTCTTATAAGGTTGTAACACATTTTTTTGACCTATTCATCAGTATTTGATGGACATTTAGGTTGCTTTAACTTTTTGGTTATTATAGATAATGCTGCTGTAGACATTCATTTACAAGTTTGTGTGTGTTTGTATGTGTGTGTATATGTGTGTGAAAGCAGGATTTATTGAGAGAACAGAAAAGCTCTCACAATGGGAAGGGACCTGAAGGGGTTGCCCCTATCTACAAGTTTTTGTGTAAACATATATTTTCATTACTTTTAGATACATACCTTGGAGTGGAATTGCTGGATCACATAACTCTATGTTTAGCATTTGAGGAACAGCCAGACTGTCAGAGTGGCTGTACCATTTTACGTTTTTACCAGTAATATATGAAAGTTCCAATTTCTTTACATCCTTGACAACACTTGTTATGTCTTTTTAATTATAGCCATCCTAGTGAAGATGAAGCAATATTTCATTTGATTTTGACTTGCTTTTCCTGATGTCTCATGATGTTCCAAATACTGTCATACTCTTATTCATCATTTGTATACCTTCTTGAGAGAAATGTCCATTTAAATCCTTTTCCATTTTTTAATGGTCATTTGTCTTTTCATTGTCTTATGGTTTAATTATAAGAGTTCTTTATATATTTTGGATATTAGACCCTTATCAGATATGATTGCAGTATTTTCTCCCATTCTATGTGCTGTCTTTTCACTCTATTAATATTATTAGATCCACAAACATTTTTGTCTAACTTACCTTTTTATTCTGTTTTCACTTTAACTTTTGGTGTTAATTTAAGAAATCATTGTCTAATCCAAGAACATGAAGATTTGCACCATTTGTTGAAGAGACTATTTTTGAATGGCCTTATCACTCCTGTCAAAAGTCTGTTAATCAAGCCAGGCTTGGTGGCTCAGCCTGTAATCCCACACCTTTGGGAGGCTGAGGTGAGTGGATTGCCTGAGCCCGCGGGTTCGAGACCCGCCTGGACAGCGAAACTTCATCTCTACAATAAATCAAAAAATCAGCCGGGCGTGGTAGCGCGTGCCTGTAATTCCGGCTACTCGGAAGGCTGAGGCAGAAGGATTGCTGGAGCCCAACAGGCGAGGCTGCGGTGGCCAGGAGCAACCACTGCACTCCAGTCTGGGTGACCCAGTGAGACTTCAACTCAAAAAAAAAAAAAAAGTCTGTTAATCAAGGAAACATGGGTGTATTACAGACTCTTAATTCTATTCCATTGGTCTATATGTGTCTCCTTATGTCAGTACCACACTGTTTTGATTACTGTAGTGTTGTATAATAATTGTTTAAACTGGGAAATGTGAGTCCTCCAACTTTAGTTTTTTGTTGTTTCTAAGATAGTTTTGACTATTCTGAGTTCCTTATATTTCCATATGAATTTCAGGATCAGCTTCTCTCTTTCTTAACAACAGTATCTCTCCCAATTTGTGAATACAGGATATATGTACATCTCCTTTGATTAAACAGTGATCTGTAGTTTTCAGTGGACAAATCTTGTGCTTCTTGGGAAAATGTATTCCAATTTTATTCCTCTTAATTCTGTTATAAATGGAATTGTTTTCTTTCATTTTTGCTTTGTTCATTACTAGGGTTTAGAAATACTACTGCTTTTTGGATATTGCTCTTGTATTCTGTAACTTTACTGAATTTATTAACTCTAAAAATATTTTAATGGATTGTTATAGGGGTTTTTATAGATAAGACTATGTCATCTGCAAAAGAGATAGTTTTACTTCTTCCTTTCTAATCTAGATGTCTTTCATTTCTCTTTATTTACCTAGTCTCCCTGGCTGGAATGTCTACAACCATGTTGAATAGAAGAGGTGTGAGCAAACATCCTTTTTTTTTATTCCTGATCTTAGAGGGAAAGCTTTCACTGTCTTACCATCAAGCGTTATTTTAATTGTGAGCTTTTCATAGATGTTCCTTCAGTTTGGGGAAATTTCCTTCTGTTCTTAGTTTGCTGAGTGCTCTTTTGTGTGTATATGATGATACGGTGTTATATTTTGTCATATTCTTTGTCTGCATGTATTGATATGACTATGTGAGTTTTTTTTTTTCTATTCTGTTAATGTGGTATGTTAGTACATTGATTTTCATACACTGAACCAACCTTGCATTCCTGGGATAAATCCTGTTTAGCCATCATGCATAATTATTTTAATATGCTTCTTAATTTAATTTTCTAGTGCTTCTTGAGGACTGTTAATTTATATTTATAAAAGATGTTGTTCTGAAGTTTCTTTTGTGGTTTTTCTGGCTTTAGTATCAAAATACACTGATCTCATAGTGTGAGTTAGGAAGTGTTCTTTCCTTTTTTTTCTTTTTCCTTTTTAGGAGCTTGAGAAGGATTGGCATTTATTTTCCTTTGGTAGAATTTGACAGTGAAAACATCTACTTCTGGGTTTTCTCTTTCTATAAGATTAGTAGTAACATTCCTGCTTTCATTCCTGATTTCATTCCTGATTTTAGTAATTTTAGTCTTCTCTCTTTTCTGTTGGTCAGTCTAGCAAAAAGTTTGTCAATCTTCTTGATTATTTTAAAGAACAAACTTTTGGTTTTGTTGACTTTTCTCTTTTGTACTGCTCTCAATTTTTTTATATATAATCTCTGTTGCAATCTATTTTCTTCCTCTTACTTTGCACTCTTTCCTTAAGGTGGAAGATTTTTATTGAATTCAAATCTTTTTCAATGTGGACATTTACACCTATAAATTTTCCTTTTAGCACTACTTTTTCTGCATACCAGAAGTTTTCATATGTTTTCATTTTCACTTCTCCCATTGATTCTAATTTTTCTTATGATTTCTTCTTTGACCCATTGATTATTTAGGAATGTGCTATTTAATTTCAATATACTTAGGAATTTTTCAAATTTTCTTTTTCTATCAAATTATAATTTCATTCCATTGTGGTCACGTAATCTAGTTGGATTTACATTTTTTTTAATGTATTGAGACTTATTTTTTAGCAAACATATGGTCTATCCTGGAAAATGCTTTATTCCTTCTAATAATGATGAGCAATTAAGTTACTTCAAGGTTTGTTGTGGTGGTGGTGATTAGGAATATTAATCCAATGAACTGCTTATGTCATGTATAAATTTCTCTTGGTGCACATGTGTAAGAATTTCTCAAAGGCTGCTCTATTCACTATAGTAGCCACCAGCCATGCATTGCTACTTAACATTTAAATTTTATGTAAGTGAAATTTTAAAAGTTAATTCTTCATCTCTCTTTTCTTTTATGTTTCATTGCCTATATATGATAGTGCATATAGTGACAACAAAGATATAGCACATTTGTTTTATCACCATAAGATTTTTGAAAAGCACTGCTCTAGAACAGTGATTTTTTAAAATGTGTTCCACAGACCATTGCTGATCTGCAAACTGTCACTGGTACAAAATTGAGTCTGTTTAGAAAGTTTTGTGTCACCTTGACATTGATGCAAAATGCAAGCACATACTCATTTTTGTAATAATCCATTTTAGTAATTTAGTAATTTTAGAATTTAGTAATTCATTTTGATTGTATTTTTATATAAGTATTGATCAGCAAAAGATTAGAAAGTTAAAAATTGGAGACTGGGCTCAGTGACTCAGCCTGTAATCCCAGCACTTTGGGAGGCCGAGGCAAGTGGATTGCCTGAGCCAGGGGTTCGAGACCAGCCCGGGCAACTTGACGAGACCACGTTTCTGCAATAAATCAAAAAATTAGCAGAGCATGGTAGTCCTCGCCGGTAGTTCCGGCTACTTGGAAGGGTGAGATAGAAGGATCTCCTGAGCCCTGCAGGTCGACACTGGGGTGGTCGTGATTGTGCCGCTGCACTCCAGCCTGTGCGATGGATGAGACTCCAACTCAAAGAAAAAGAAAATCCAACAGGTTCCTCACAGTGGATGATTTGAGAAACACTATACTAGAGTATGTCTGGGCACAGTTGCAGGATCACAGTGTATGCATGTTTTTAACTTTAAAAGATGAATTTGGGTCCCCTCCTGCTCTGGGAGTTTTTCTGTCCTCTCAATAAATCCTGCTTTTAAATAAAGCCAGTCTTGATGACTCAGTCTGTAACCCCAGCACTTTGGGAGGCCTAGATTAGTGGATTGCCTGAGCTTGGGGTTCAAGACCAGCCCAGGCAACTTGGAGAGCCCTGTCTCTACAGTAAATCAAAAATCAGCCAGTGATGGTAGCACGCACCTGTAGTTCCAGCTACTTGGAAGGCTGAGGCGGAAAGATCACTGGAGTCCAGCAAGTCGCGGCTCAGTTGACTATGAGTGTGCCACTGCACTCCAGCGTGCGCGACGGAGTGAGGCTCCAACTCAAACAACAACAACAAAAAAGATGAATTTAGTCTGCTTTCCAAAATCATTGTATCAATCTGTGTTCCCACTACCAGGGTATGAATGAGAGTGTCCTTTATTCTGCTGTTTCTCTATTCCTTGCTATTGCACTCCCAACTTTTAATTTAAGTTTTGTCATGTGGTAGATGTGATATGACTTCTTATAGTTTAATATTTTCCAAATTACTGATGAGGTTAAATATATTTTCATATGTATATTGCACATGTGTGATTCTATTTTGGATTCTTAGGATTTTGTTATATGTTCTAAATACTGATCCTGTGTTACTATGTGTGATACAAATATCCTCTCCCAGTTTATGATTTGTTTTTTTGGTGGCTTTGATGAACAGAAGTTCTTAATTTTAACTTAGTAGAATTATCTAATCGTGTCTTCTTCTTGTGTCATTTTAAAGAAATTCTCCTATAATTCCTTTTTTGTTGTTTAAGTTTTAGTTTTATCTTTCACATTTAGGTCTTTATACTTACTTGTAGCTTAATTTCTATGCTGAGTTTTAGATAAAATACCTTATTATTTTTCCCTTCTGTGGTTAATAATCCTGTCATTGTTTAATATTTTTGTTTTATTTTTAAAGTTTTAGTGGTACAAGTGTTTTTTGGTTACGTGGATGAATTGTGTAGTGGTGAATTCTGGGCTTTTACTGATCTACCCCACAGGTAATTTTTCATCCCTCAGTTTCTTTCCATCCTCCCTATTTATTGAATAGGTTTTTCTATAACATTGATGTCTACTTGATCTTAAAATTATATTTCTGTGTCAGCTTCTGAACTCACTATTGTGTTACATTGATCAGTTTATCTAAACCTTGGGTTAATATAGCTTTAGAATAAGTCTTAATAGTTAATAGTGTGAGACATGTCATGCCGTTCTTTCTCAGAAATTTCTTGATCAGTTTGTAATTATCTGTACAGAATCTTGTAGGGATTTTCATTGGAATGGATCTCGTTATTGTAACAGTTTTATGTTCAAGACCACGAAATACCTCTCCTAGCTGGGCTCCGTGGCTCAGCCTGTAATCCCGCGCTTTGGGAGGCTGAGGTGAGTGAATTGCCTGAGCCCGCAGGTTCGAGACCCGCCTGGGCAACTTGGCGAGACCTCATCTCTACAATAAATCAAAAAAATTAGCCGGGCATGGTAGCACGCACCTGTAGTTCCAGCTACTTGGAAGGCTAAGGTGGAGGGATCGCCGGAGCCCAGCAGGTTGAGGCTGCGGTGGCCGGGAGTGGCCACTGCACTCCAGTCTGGGTGACAGAGTGAGACTCCGACTCAAAAAATACTTCTCCTTATATTTTACCCTTCTTTAATATTTCTCAAAGTTTTGAAATCTTCCTTGTATATGTCTTATATGTAGTTGGAACTTTAAAATATCTTTTCTTGTATAAGAAATGCAATTGTCATTTGTACATTTGTCTTTTATATATTTGTTTAGAAAGCTTACTAAGCACTTATTTTAATTCTAATAACTTATTTGTGGATTCTTGGGATATTTTAAAAATAGACGGCTATTTTCAGCAAATAATAGTGCTTTTGTTTATTCTTTTCCAAATATGATAACTTTTATTTCTTCTTTTTTGCTTTCTGTGTAGGCTAGAGTCTCCAGTACTGATAATGAACATTCTCTCATAATGTTGCCTATCATAAAAAGAATGTTTTCCATGTGTTACCTTTAAGTATGACATTCCCACCTGACCCCCGTATGACTTTTATTAGATTTTTAAAGTTCTTTTCTGTTTCTTGTATAAAAGTTTATATCATACATAAATATTGAGTTATATTAAATGCATTTATTATGATGACTCTATGTTTTTTCCCTTTAATCTGTTAATCCAGTAAATTATATTTATGCGGCTTTCTAAATTAAGCGAAAACCAACTTTGTCATGTTGTATCTTTTTTATTCATTACTGAATTCGGTTTAAAAATGTTTTGTTTGAGCATTTTGCATCTCTATTTAGGAAATGAGATTGGCTTGGAATTATCCTTTTTTGTAAAATGAGTTGAGGAGTTTACACCTTTTTCCTAGTCTCTGGAGTGTTTGTGTGAGATGACAATTGCATTTCTTGAATGCATAGTGAAATTCACATAATATGCATAGTAAAACTCACCTAAATTCACCTATGAAGGCTGTTGTTTCTTTGTGAGAAAGTTTTTAACTTTTGATTTAATTTCTTTAGTTCTTGAAGGACTATTTCAGGTCTCAGTTTATTCTTTAGGTAATACAAGAAGGGACACTTTAAAATGGAATTTATTTATAAAAAGTTGCGTATTTATTCTTACGTGTTTACACTTCAGTCACCTTCAAAGTACTCTGTTTGATGCACTATAGGTGTAGCTGCTCTTTTTTTTTTTTTACACTATCAGTGTAGATGCTTTTTCCACTGCTCAAAGCAGTTTTTGAACTCATCAAATTTGGATGACTTTTAGTGCTTAAGCGTTTTTTGTTTCACCTCTTCCACATCGGCAAAATGTTTTCCTTTGTGGATTTTTTCATCCAGGAAATAAAAAAGTCACTCAGGGCAAGATCTAGTGAATAGGATGGGTGGGGCATGGGAGTCATGCTGTTTTTGGTAAAAAACTGCTGACCGCTCAGTGCCATGTGGGTAGGTACACCCGTAAATCACCCATCATTAAATGAGCAAACCTGTTGAAAGAATCTCCTAAAAAACAAAAATTCACTGAAGCCAAATTCAGCCTTTCACAAAAATACTAGCAGATACACTGATACTATAGGTTCTTACAACACTTTCCTAGCCGGAAAAGTTTGTTCTACAAGAGGCCTGCCCTCCAAAAAATAATTTTGGATTTTTTTAGCATCCCCCCATATTGTATATTTTTTGTGTGAATTTATTGGAGTCATCTGTGTTTTCATATTTATTGGCACAAAGTTCTTCCTAACATTCTCATATCTGTTTAATTTATGCACTATTTGTTACATTTTATTTTACTATCTAATTTTTTTTAAATTTATGCTTCTCTTGTTCTGGGTCAACCTTGTAATGGGATTAGTAATTTTATCATCTTTTTTAAACAGAATCACTTTTTGGTAACTACTGATGCTTTCTATTGTGTACTTATTTCCTATTTCATCTATTTCTATAGCTGTCTTTATTTTTCCCTTCTACATTTTATTTTGCTTTATTTAGTATGTATTTGTTGACTTTTTTAACTTTTAAATTTACATATTTTCTTATTAATTTTCAGCCATTTCTCTTTTGAAATTTAAGCATTTAAGGCCATTAATTATCCATTAAGTATTGCTTTAGCTATATTTCTTTTTGTAAAACTTTTTGTTTTAAAGATGTGGAGTACATTTGGAGTTAGGTATACAAATGTTGATTATTCAGGTACCCTTGTTGATGAGGTGCCTCTCCCCCTCCCCTGACAGTTTCCCACTACTGCCAATTCCTTTCTTATAGTATTGTGATAATTATTCAAGGTCTACTTATGAATGAGAACATATGATACTGTGTTCTTTGTTTCTGTGTTAGATCACTGAGTATGATAGACTCTAAATCCATCCAAGTTGCTGCAAAGTCCATATGTTTGTCCTTCTTTATGGCTGTATAATATTCCATTGTGTATATTTATCACATTTTAAAAATTCAGTCCAGTTTCGAAGTGCAGCACAGTTGGTTCCTTGTTTTTGCTATTGTGAATGTTGCTTTTGCTATATTTCATAGGCTTTGTTATGTAGGGTTCGGCTATTGTTTTCGAGTCTCATTCTGTCACCTAAGCTAGAGTGCAGTGGCATGATTACAGCTCACTGCAGCCTCAACCTCCTGAGCTCAGATGATTCTTCTGCCTCACCCTTCTGAGCAGCTGGGACATGTCACCATGCCTGGCCTTTTTTTCTTTTTTTTGGTAAAGAGTAAGTCTTGCCATGTTGTAGGCTATTCCCAAACTCCCGGGCTCAAGCAATCCTCTCTTCTAGGCCTCCCAAAATGCAGAGATTACATGTATGAGCCACTTAGGCCAGGTGTGGTGGCTCAAGTCTATAATCCCAACACTTTGGGAGACCAAGGCAAGAGGATTGCCTGAGCACACAGGTTCGAGACCAGCCTGGGCTACATGGTGAGACTCCCATCTCTACAATAAATAAAAAATTAGCTGGGCGTGATAGCATGTACCTGTAATTCCAGCTACTTGGCAGACTGAGGCAGAAGGATCACTTGAGCTCAGCAGCTCGAGGCTGTGGTGGTCAGGAGCGTGCCACTGCACTCCAGCCTGGGCTACAGAGTGAGACTGTTTTGTTTTGTTTCAAAAAAACAAAAACAAAAACAGGTGTGAGCCCCGGTGCCCTGCCTGTTTTGTTATTGTTTTCTAATTTCTATTGTGATTTCTTCAGTGACTCCTGAGTTCCTTAAAAGTGTTTTTACCCCAAGCCTGTGGGGGTATCTTTTTTGTTGTTGTTATTGATTTCTGTATACATTTAAAGGAATTGTCATGGAATGTGGACTGTATAAAGACCTTGTTACTTAATTAGCAGAAGAATCAAATTCTTACAAACTCATACTATAATATTGGGATTAATTTTTCCACCTTTAAATTAAATGTGCTAAATTTAAGGAAAAAACCAATATGCTTTAGGGTTTGTAAATTAACCAAATGTATTTGTAGTACTATCATTACTTAGGTTTCTCCCCATGATTATAACATCTTAGATATTAGTAGCTGCATGAAGATAATGTCCACAAAATTTTTATCATAGTTTAAAAAAATAAAGCTAGATTATAAAAATTCTTATTGAGTTGTTGTCATTTTATTGCTCCATTCTAATTTGTTTGGTTTTGTTTCCTAGACCCTGCGATAAGTACTAGTGTAAATTTGGTTCAGGTTTATTGATTTTAAAGAACAGACATTAAAATCTTCAATGTGATTCACAGTTCATTCCAGAAGACATTATTTCAAGAATGATGTTCTTCACCCTGTACTTTTCAGTACTTTAAACTCCACAGCGAATATTATTCTTATAGTGCTTTGGGTCAGCATTGTTTCTCCTCTCCCCCACTTTCTGCTTACAATATGTATTGCATTTATGTAGCATTTAAATTCTTGATGAATGCTTTTCATTGGCCCTGCTTCATAGGTACTCACAAAAACCCTACAAATTAGATAGTGTCCATATTTTTTGGATAATTAAACCAAGAATGCAATGTTAAATTTAATTGTTCAGTATTCCTTACCTGGTAAGTGGGAAGAGCCAGAATTCAAACCCATCTCACCAACTTTATATTTTTACAAGTTTTTTTTTCCTGTAAATTTTTTGTAGTATATGTGATCTTATTAGGAAGAAAGTTTAGACCATGGGCTTAAAATGCCCTGCTAGGTGAATATTTATTTTGGCTTTCCAGATTGCTTTTATTTATTTTATTTGCATTGCCAGTACTTTTATAAAAATATTTTCTGAGGCTCTTATTTACTACTTAATATTCCCCCATCTTTGTTATCTTTACCTTCAATGCTTCATTAAAAATAATTGAGCAAACTGTTATCATAAAGTTTGATTCCATCTCCTCACATATTTTTTCACTATCTCTAACTACTATACAGGACGGACACAGTGCTTGAAGTTTTCCTCAAATAATTCTGTCATTTAGTTCTGACTTTAAAAGATTTGCTCAAAGAATATCTGAGCAAATGATGTTTATTCTACATCATTTATAAATACAATTAAATATAGTGTTGTCTATGGCTTTTTTAAATATGAAAATATTTTCACATGTATGAAAGCTGGTTCTTACAATTGAAGAAAAGTATAGCTTTCTACTTGGTTTTTATGTTTACAATAAACATTCACATTTAGAGGCCAGGCTTAGTAGCTCATGCCTATATTCCCAGAACTTTAGTAGGCCAAGGTGGAAGGATTGCTTGAGCCCAGGAGTTCGAGATCAGCCTAGACAAAATACCAAGACTATGTCTCTACAAAAAATTAACTAGGCATAGTGGTGCATACCTATAGTCCCAGCTACTCAGGAGACTGAGGTGAAAAGATCACCTGAGCCCAACGAGGTTGAGGCTACAGTAAGCAGTGATCACGCCACTGCACTCCAGCCTGTGTACAGAGACTCTGTCTCAAAAGGAAAAAAAATTATGTATACACACACACACACACACACACACAACACACTTAGTAATTGAGTACCTAGTAAACAACTTTTCTGTTGTCTTGACATTACTTTTACTGTAAAGTCTATAGACAGTAAGACAATCTTACTGCATTAGATTAGTAGAAATTTAATTAATGTTATATGAGCTATGTAAATAAACTAGCAAAATTGAAATATTGTTTAATAGTCTGAATTTTAAAAGTATATTTTAAAATTACTTTTCAATTAAAAAATCCTAAAGCCAGATTCGGTGGCTCAGCCTGTAATCCCGCGCCTTTGGGAGACTGAGGTGAGTGGATTGCCTGAGCCTGCAGGTCGAGGCTGCGGTGGCCGGGAGCGGCCACTGCACTCCAGTCTGGGTGACAGAGTGAGACTCCAACTAAAATAAAAAATAAAATAAATAAAAAATCCTAAAGGAAAATTTTCTAGTTCTTTAAAGGAGGTCTGTAGCACAGGACCAGGATAGATCTTGATTCATGATGACTAGTGAGATGCTTTTGGGTGTTTGAAAGCCTCAAATGCATGAATTCATGCCTTAAAATGTCCCACTGGAGGTACACACTTCATATATCTTTTAACTGCAAGTTCTGTACACAACCACATTTTATTGTTCATTCTTTTGGCACTTGATAAATTTGTTCCTTATGTTTTCTTACCACAGTAGTGAAGATTAATTGTATAAGTCTGTTTTCATTTGTATATATTTGTAAATTGATTATTTTAGTACATACCTGAAATAGGGACTGTTCCCAGGTATTCCAAAATAAATTGATATTTTTTAGGCTGGGCACAGTGGCTCACACCTATAATCCCAGCACTTTGGGAGACTGCGGTGAGAGGATTTCCTGAACCCATGGGTTCGAGACCAGCCTGGGCAACTTGCCGAGACCTCATGTCTATAATAAATCAAGAAAAATTAGACCGGCACAATGGCTTGCACCTGTAGTTCAGGCTACTTGCAAGGCTGAAGTGGAAGAATCACCTGAGCCCAGCATGTCGAGGCTGCGGTGGCTGTGAGTGTGCCACTGCCCTCCAGCCTGGGTGACAGAGTGAGACTCCAACTCAAAATACATTGATATTTTTTTAAAGATGAAAAGTATTTGTTTTTTTATTTTTAATATTTGTAATAATGCCCAGAATTTTGTTATGTTTTTAAACAGAAGACTTAACAGAGGAAATGGAAAAAACAAGTTTTCATTTTTAAATAATGACTGATAGGGTATGATATTTTGTTATATAAGTGTATTTTTGCCCTTTTTTCTCAAATGCCTCACTGTAGTCAAACATATGTACCATTGTTACCAACTCTTCACAGACTTAGAAATAGTTCTGTTTTTTAATCTTGTCACCTTGCCATCTTACTATCTTTTCACTAGGTAACCAAGGAGGCTTTATGTTTCCATTAAGAGTATTAAAAAGTTAGATAGGACTAATTCTGATGCTAATACTGTTTATCCTTTTTAATTCCTTGTATTTTATGCATTTATTCTCCACTACAAAAAGCTTTTCCAATTCCAGAATGACTCAATTTTTGAAGTCGTTTTTGTGGTTTAATTTTGACAAGATGTCTAAAAATCAAATACAACTAATTTTTACTAGTGCTTAATTTTTCTGAGTTTACTTACAAAGAGAATTTTATTTAGACTGTTACTCTTTTACACAATGTTCTTCCTTTTATTATTACACTACTTTCCTGTTAGAGATCCATGTCTCACTAATCCATAATTATAAGATTATTGCCAATTATAAGTATCTGGTAATAGGTGGCACAATGGCTATTTTCTTTTCTCCTCTTGTGTTTTTCTTTTCTCTTTTAAAGTCCACTTGGTGCCTACTCTGGAAAAGGTTTAAATTATCAAATATGTACTAGGAAGTATATCAAATTAGAAAAAACCCTCTGTTAAGACATCAACAGCTGGGCTCGGTGGCTCAGCCTGTAATCCCATGCCTTTGGGAGACTGAGGTGAGTGGATTGCCTGAGCCCGCGGGTTCAAGACCCGCCTGGTCAGCGAGACCTCATCTCTACAATAAATCAAAAATTAGCCAGGCATGGTAGTGCGTGCCTGTAGTTCCAGCTACTTGGAAGGCTGAGGCGGAAGGATCGCTGGAGCCCAGCAGGTCGAGGCTGCGGTGGCCGGGAGCGGCCACTGCACTCCAGTCTGGGCAACAGAGTGAGACTCCAACTCAAAAAAAAAAAAAGACCAACATATTTCTTTGTCTTTACTCTTTCTCCTTTACATAATTGAGATCATATTTTGCATCTAGTTTTTCTTACTCAAAGAGGAAATTACTCTGACATATATATTTTAATGTTATTAAAATTTGTCAAATGTAATAATCCTTTGTATGTGTACATCATCACTTAGCCATTCCCTTAATGTTGGACTTTCAGTTGTTTCCAATATTTCGTTATTACCTACAGTAGTGGATTTTTTGATTTTTTTTTTTGCAAAAGACTTTTTCAACATCTCTGTTCCCAAAGTCTAGTAGAATTCGTGAACAAAAAATTACTGAAACAAGATTTTATGAAAATTTGTAAAGCTATTGATTCATATCATAAATTTACTTTTTAAATGAAAATGAAACTGATTTATATATTCCAACAGATAGTATATCAGAATGTCTAGACTGTACTATTGAAAGCTTTGCATTTTCTCCTCTTTAAAAATATTTCATTTTCATTTTTTTATCTTCAGAATTTTAAGTATTTTCTATGTGGTTTTTTTTGCCATTTATATTTTCTTTCGTTTTAATGAGATATCTATTCATGTTCTTTGCTTTTTGCATTTACTGAAAGCTTAATATTTTATTTGTGAATATGTAAGAGCATATTATATTATGTATATTAACAGTTTGTCATGTTGGCTGAAAATATTTTCCAATTTATTTGTATATTGTATTGAAATGAGAATTATTAGGGAATTGTTCAACTAATTCTCTTTATGTTTGCTATCTTAACCTTGAGGTGAATAGATGTAATAATATGCCTATACACACAAAGTTAATCATTTATCATTCTGGCTATTTTTTGTCAGAGGGAAGTTGCAAGATGTGAAAATTTGACAGTAATCTCTAGAGTCTGTAAAAAGTAAAAAAACTACCTGGCTTCTTCTCTTAGTAAAATTGTAGTCTTTATTCAAAATGTACACACTTTTTAAACTTTAAGGTTTATATTAATCATAGAAAGGTTGAGCTCCTTAAAATGTTTTCAAAATTTATATAATTTTATGTATTATATTTGATAATTTAAACATAAGCTCTTACTGTATGTTCGTCAGTCTCAGTGTAACATAAAAACATTTGTAAAAGTATTTTTGTTTTAACTTCAAGTAAACAATTTTTTGTTTGTTTGCAGATATGTGATTACTGTTACAAGTAATTGAATATCTAGTTTGAACTTTGGTTTAGGAAGTTTTAATAATTAATAGTATTTGAATAATAAAATTACATCTGAGTTTTGTTAACTATGGTTAGTATGATTATTTACATGTCCTTTTCCTTTCCTCCACTGGCATACTCTGATGGATTTCTCAAAATTTTACTACTATATTTATATCTCCAAAAGGAAAAAATATTGCAAGCTCTGCTTTGTCTACAAAGTTTCTTAAATATATGTAATCATATTAACCAGTTATGAATGCAGTTTTTAATATTTCTTACACAGCAATAACTACCACACATTAACAAAATTAAGTAGAAAACAAAAAAAATCTTAGAAATTATCTTGGACAATGTAAAAATTTTCAGTACAAATTTGCAGATTCCTTGAGATCTATGGCCTAGTTTGTGAAGCAGTTCACTTAGCCTCTTAGATTTAGTATTCTAAATAAAATGTTAATACTAATGATAGCTAATCTTGAATATTAATGAAGAGAACAACTAAAAGTGGTTTTTAAAGAAATTTGAAATACATGTTACTTTTATAATTAATTTTTGGGGATTGTGGATGGGTTGAGTACTACTGCTGTTTCTTCAGAACTTAAATTATTTCTGGCTGGACTTGGTGGCTCAATCTGTAATCCCAGCACTTTGGGAGGCCAAGATGAGTGGATTGCCTGAGCCCATGGGTTCGAGCCCAGCCTGGGCAACTTGGCGTGACCTGTCTCTACAATAAATCAAAAATCAGCCAGATATGGTAGCACGTGCCTGTAGTTCTGGTTACTTGGAAGGCTGAGACAGAAGGACTGCTGGAGCTCAGCAGGTTGATAAATAAATAAAAAATAAAAAAGAAATTTAAGTTATTCTGCAAGAGTTTTGAATTTGTGTTTTTTTCTGAATTTTTAGGATCTTTATTCATTTCTTGTTTTCCTTTTAGTATACATTTTGTTTTTGAAAAACATCCAGATTTTAATTTACCTGAGAAATAGAAATAAAATAAATAGTTGGATGAAAGTTTCAGATCCTTAAGATTCTTTTCATATTATATTACTCTAATGGGTCATGACACTTTTTCTGTAAACAACTAGATAGTGAATATTTAGGCTTTGCGAGCCATGTTCAACTCTGCTTTTGTAGCGCAAGGACAGCCATTGACAATACATAAATGAATGGGCATTTGTGTTTTCCAGTAAAACTTATTTTTTCTTTTTTACAAAAACAGGCAACAGAGCTTACTTTGCTGACTCCTATGAAAATGCATATTTTAAATGATACTGCCTGTGTGAACAAGGGCTCACTTATTTTTTTTAAGTGATGACCTTAGTAGGGGGAGTCTCTAATGGCAGCTCTTCCCACCATTGTATAATGTGTACATCCTGAGAAGCCTATGAATATACCTGTTATAATATTGCTTCTTTTTTATTTACTAGTATCTAAGATCTTTGACCTACTAACCCTACCTAAATTGTTGCTTGGCCAAGATATTAATAATCTTATTCTTTCATGGAGATTAATCTTACTAGTTTTAGTCCAGTAATCAGGTGTCTGTGATGAGTCTGTAAATCTGATTACTGAAAGTTGCAGCCTCCTTCTTCTATTGCCATCTTGTTTACTCAGACTGAAGACTTGATAATTTGTCTAACAGTGGCAAACTTCTTTTTCCCAGGTTTCAGCAGGACCATAGCTTCTTAGGCCCAGGCAGAGAATAACTATACTCTGGCTCTTTCTTTTTTTTTTTTGAGTTGGAGTCTCACTTTGTCACCCAGGTTGGAGTGCAGTGGCACACTCATGACCACCCCAGCGTCGACCTGCTGGGCTCCTCCTGCAATCCTTCTGCCTTAGCCTTCCAAGTAACCAGAACTACAGGCACGTGCTGCCATCCCAGCTAATTGTTTGATTTACTATTGAGACGAGGTCTCACAACGTTGGCTCTTTCTTATACAGGGTAGATCTTGAGGAAAGTATTATTTCCATCAACTGTCTTCAAGTACCTCCACTACATAAAGATTCCTTCAATATTGCTCCTTTTACCAGATGAGATAATTTAGAAAGTGGTGCTTCCCTGAATCAAATCTATATTCTTTATAACCCCTTGGATACTCTAGTTTGCCTGCTAGTTACCTTTCTCTGAGATAAGATGATTCTCCCAGCCCCTCTCCTGCCCATTCCCAGCTATTTTGTTTGGGTCCATCTAACCTTGCAGCTGAATTCACCCACCTCCTTCTACTCATTGACAAACAAAGGAGCAATAATTCTGAGATCACTACAGGAAAAATAATTGGTGGCTTTATATTGGCTTATTTTCCTTCTTTTCTTATGACCTTGCTTGCTTCTTCATTTCCTTCTTTCCTTCCTTTTATTGCTTTAATAATTAATGTATTAAAAACCAGAATACTTAGAATATTGACAGTTATTTCTTCTACATAGCCCACTACTTTTTTATTGATATATTTTTGAATACATACCTGACAGCTGAAATTATAGTCACTTCCTAAAATTATGGTTTCTGCTTGTCTTTTCTTCTTTCAGACCTCTTAACACATTAGGCAGGTAATATTCTTCTCTACTTTGGAATCTGATAGAGATGAAACTGCCCAGCCTGGAATCTGGAGATAATAAATTTAGGCATTATCACTTTCCAAAAGGAATATTAGGGGTCTGACAGCTGCCAACTTCATCCCCAGTCTTTACATATATAAGCCCCACTTGCTTGGAGTAGGAATAATAGGTCAAGGGTAAAACATCTTGGCTTTCCTCTGGAACATGCTCCAAGAAGGGTCTAACAGATCTCTTTTCAGCCTTGTGATGAGGCTCTCCTGTCTTCAAATAGTCCTGTGTTTCCCAGGCAGAAGGGAAGGAACTTTGTATGAGATAGCTTTAAACTGGAAGAGGCTGGACCAGTAGGCCTGTGTCAGTTGAGGAGAACAAACCCTTGAGTTTGTGAGATGCTTCTGTGTTCTTCTAGCTTTTGAGCGTGTTCTGTCCCAGTAGAAACCAGACAATTTCCTTTAAGAGTAACAGCTCAGAGGCAGTGTTATGAGCATTTGAAACCATCATTCAACAAAAAAAATGTCAGAAGATCAAACTCAGAGAAGGAAATTAATATAGGAAATCATAGTACAATGAAAGATAATATGGGTTGCTTCAAAGTTGAATATGTTAAAAAGTTAATGACTTCCTGTAAGGTAAACCATAGATGATGTAGAAAGTAGGGAATAGGAATATCACAAAATAAAATTCGTTTTGTTTTGTGTTTTGAGTTGGAGTCTCATTCTGTTGCTCAGGCTGGAGTGTAGTGGCACACTCGTGGCCACCACAGCCTTCGCCTGCTGGGCTCAGGTGATCCTTCCTCCACAGCTTTCCAAGTTGCTGGAACCACAGGCATGTGCCATCATGCCCGACTAATTTTTTTGATTTATTGTAGACACAAGGTCTTGCCAAGTTTCCCAGGCAGGTCTTGAACCCCTGGGCTCAGTCAATACTCTCGCCTTGGCTCCCGAAATGCTGGGATTACGGGCTTGAGCCACCGCACCTGGCCCACAAAATAAAATTCTAAATTTGAATCTTCTGTGGATTATAGATTTTTTTTTTTCTTTTTCTTTTTGTGAGTTGAAATTTCATTCTGTTACCCAGGCTGGAGTGCAGTGGCATGCTCACAGCCACCCAGCCTCAACCTGCTGGGCTCAAGCGATCCTTCTGCCTCAGCCTTCCATGGAAATACAGGTGCACTCCCACACCCGGCTAATTTTTTTATTTATTGTAGAGATGAGGTCTCGCCAAGTTGCCCAGGCTGTGCTCGAACCCATGGGCTCAGGCAATCTTCACCTCGGCCTCCCAGAATGTTGGGATTACCGGCCTGAACCACCGCGCCTGGCCAGATTATAGACTTTTGAATAGAAAATACGAAATTATGAACCTTGTGTGAATTTTCTTAAAAGTAGAAAGATTATCTTTCTATTTATGCTTAGTGCCTGAAATAAATACAAAACAAAGATAAAAAAAGATTTACATAGCATTTAATTGATGTGCAGTTAATAAGACATATCTGTAATTCGTGTGTTCCAAAATTAGGCATATGCTATTGTTAGAGTTGCAAGGTGAGAAGGAGATAAAGATCGTTTCCAGTATTATTTTCAATAGGTAGAGTTATAGACCTTAATTTTAAATGGCATTTTTAATAGGTATATATTTTATGTTTATCTCCTGATGAAGCCGTATCTCTTGTTACTACCTCACTTTAGTATTTAGTGGTTTTTTTCAGCAATTCTAAACTTTTTTTAGATCTACCACATATACCATGTTTTTTTTCTTTTTTCTCAGCTCCAAGCCTTTGCGAAAGCTATTTCTTCAATGCAGAATGCATTTCACTTATCTGTGCTTGTCTCATTCTTACTTATTTAAGATTTGGTTTAAATATTCTGCCAAAAAAATACTAGTTGATGTTGATAATAGTTTAGAAAATATGCATAATAACTATGCAAGATAGAATGTAAAAAGTACATTCTTGGAATATTCATTAATTCAGTACATTTATTGAGCACCCACTCTAAGCCTCACACTATGCTATACACCAAAATTTCTATGACCTTTAAGTTTATCTACAGAAAGGAAGTATTTTAAACTTTAATTAAGACCTACTCAGTAACTTTAGTGACAGTAATAACAAAGGCATTCTTGGCTATATCTGATTTTCTTTACAAATTGTCATTAGACTTAGAGCAAGGTAATGAACATTTTATTTCATTTGCCAAGGCATTAAAAGTCTTTTTAATTTCTGATAACTTCAGGACTCAAGAGATAATATGTATCTTATAGACTTCATTCAGTATGAATTATTACTTAAATAAATATTGTCTAGGATCTCACTCTACGCACTTGCTTACAAAGCAAAATCAATGAATTTAGATTCTACTATTTTTATTCAACTGTTAACCGGAATTCAATCAAATAGAAATAGAATGTTGTTCAGGGTTACAAAAAAATTTTGTCCAATTCATTTCCCTTATCTTACACTACCCCCAACCTCCAGTTCTCCCGTACTCCCCAAACTGCTAACATCTCATGATATCTGAATGGTCATTCTTACTCTCAGCATTCACCAGTGCTGTTAGAAAGTAAGTTGCCACCGGGCTCGGTGGCTCAGCCTGCAATCCCGCGCCTTTGGGAGGCTGAGGTGAGTGGATTGCCTGAGTCCACGGGTTCGAGACCCGCCTGGGCAGCGAGACCTCATCTCTACAATAAATCAGCCGGGCGTGGTAGCACACACCTTTAGTTCTGGCTACTTGGAAGGCTGAGGCAGAAGGATCGTCGGAGCCCAGCAAGTCGAGACTGCGGTGGCCGGGAGTGGCCACTGCACTCCAGTCTGGGCGACAGAGTGAGACTCCAACTCAAAAAAAAAAAAAAAAAAAAGTATGTTGCCAGGTGTGGGCAAAAGTTTAGCAAAACCTTTCCTTCATTATGAGAAGTTGACTTCTTAACTCTCTAGCTTTGTTTCCTTGGTAATCTGATAAGGGTAGTATGTCAGGTATGTTACTAGGCAACATTGCTTATGGTAGAAATGACCTCTAATTGGTAAACTTTATCTGAACTGGTAGCACTGGTAGACCTGGCAGGAAACCATGTCTTTTGCTCCCTTATATGTAGTGACTCTTAAAAATGAATGCGTCCCTTGAATGAATTCTGGCAGCTATGGCAATGGGGTTTTTGCAAGAGATAGTGGCTGTAGTAGGGCATAAACCTTCTAAGTCAGTGCAGCTCCCTTACCTGCTAGATGTGAGTCTTGTATTGCACCTTAAGTGTGATGTAGGAGGCCAAAAAAGAAAGCTCACAGATGGCTATGTTAACGACTCTATGGGCTACTGCAAGGACTCTTGCAGATAAAGGAATACCTGACACTGCCCTGCTGACAAGCACTGGTTCTTGTCCTACATCCTGGGTTGACTAGTGCTCAGGGTGGCCTATTATTGTCTTGGTTAATTTGCATTTTCAGTTGAACCTTAGAAGACCCCTTAGTGGTCATTGCAGATCTGATTAACTTTTGTTTCATGGATCTGAGAGAGAGAGACCATGTATTGAAAGAACAGAATCAAAGATATTTGGTTAATTATTTCACAGTGATGCTCTCTCGTTGTGACCATAATAGACATATCTTCGAGTCTAAGAACACTTTCCACACTAGGTTGTAGAAGAAATACTTCCAGTAAATAATTTCTGTTGCAGAAAGTCTGATGTGGCTGTACATTGCAATATTTGTGCATTCATAAAGTATTCCCCTGGTCATTTATTAATAGGTTCCTTTTTTGTTGTTTGTATATCTTAGAGACCATTTTAAGAAGTGAGGAGGTGACTGATGATACTTGTAACTAATTAATACCACCATATTTCACTTTTTACTGTATTGTTCTCTGTATCATGTTGATAGATTCTTCATTTAATTTTACTAATCAAATTATTTGATTGTTATTTAGGATTTGACCTCTACTGTCATCTTTTTTTTTTTTTAGATTGGAAAATATAGTTTATTTAGAAAGTAAATTAGAGAAAGAGGAGAGAAGTTTCACCTCCCCATGGCTGGGGAGAGGGCCAAAGCTTAGGAAACATGTCGATGGCCATAGCTCAAAGAGCGCATGGCCACACCAGAGTCTAGTAAAGCAATGACCAAGGTCATTTTTAAGGAAGTTTTTCAGTCATAAATTTAAGGGATGTGTTTTAACCATTAGGTGTGAGAGAAAATATTACAGTTTTTTAATAATTTGAAAGACACTTAGACTAAAACCCAGTTTTTCAGCTAATGCAGGCTTAGTCATTTAAAATTTTTGTCTGTATTATAGAAACAATATATCATATCTTCTTCTCTGAAATTATAACGTATGGATACATAAGAGTAAAGTTTCAAAATGTTTCATTCCCTTACTCAGTGATACCTACTAGCTGGCAAGTTTTTCATTCCAGACTTAGTTACTCTGTGTGTATAAATAGAGGAGGGGAGGGAGGAAGTACAATAGAGAGGAGAGATGTATTTATTTCTATTGTTTTTTAGATGGTATCAAAATATACATACTGTTAATGAATCTTTTTTCACTTGATATGTCATGAATCTATTTTTATGTCAGTACATATTTATTAACATAATTTTAAAATATAGAAGAGGGTTACTAAATCAAAGTACCATAATGTATTTGACCAATCCACTATTGTTCACATTTATTATTTTTTTATTAATGATAAGAATACCTCTTAGCCGGGCTCGGTGGCTCAGCCTGTAATCCCACGCTTTGGGAGGCTGAGGTGAGTGGATTGCCTGAGCCCTCAGGTTCGAGACCCGCCTGGACAATTTGGCGAGACCTCATCTCTATAATAAATAAAAAAATTAGCGGGCGTGGTAGCGCGCGCCTGTAGTTCCAGCTACTTGGAAGGCTGAGGCAGAAGGATTGGCTGGAGCCCAGCAGGTCGAGGCTGCGGTGGCCGAGAGCGGCCTCTGCACTCCAGTCTGGGCATCAGAGTGAGACTCCAACTCAAAAAAAAAAGAATATCTCTTAATTGCTCACAGTAAATGATCATTTAGCCAGTGCTTTTTTTCTTGATTTAACATTTATGTAAATGTCATCTTACAGTATGTTAATGTGTTGAACAGCTATGTTATAATGCTGGATAGTAGGGCACTTGTGGGAACCTAAAACAGGCAGTTCCTGTTTATACAAAGCACTGCTAAGCCAGTTTTTTCTCATCTTTTCGAAGTTTTTATTAATTAAATAATAAAAATACTAGCTAAGATCAAAGGACAAAGGAATGTGACACTCCCTAAAGACCTTTCTTGACATTACATAGCACCCTAACTTGAGGAGTAAGATTAAGCCATTGGTTCTGCTTCTGAAATTTTTTTATTGAAATATATTTGTACATTTTTATAGGGTGCATGTGGTATTTTGTTACATGCATAGAATTATAGTGATCAAGGTGTTTAGGGCATCCATCATCTCCAGTATTTATCATTTCTATGTGTTGGGAACATTTCAAGTCCTCTCTTTTGGCTATTTAAAATAAACAATACATTGCTGTTAACTATATTCACCCTGCTCTGCTATAGAACATTGAAACTTATTCCTTCCATCTAACTGTATGTTTGGACCCAGTAACATCTTCTGCCACCACAAACACCCTTGTTAGTCTCTGGTAACTGTCATTCTACTCTTTGCTTCCATGAGATCAACTTTCTTAGCTCCCACATGTGAATGAGAACATGCGGTATTTGTCTTTCTGTGCTTGGCTTACTTCACTTAACATAATAAGCTCCCATTTCATCCATGTTGCTTCACATGACAAGATTTCATTCTTTTTTATGGCTGAGTAGTAGTCTATAATTGGTACTTCTATGTGATGATAATATGTTATATATAGTATACATTTGTAGCACTTTGTTGTTTATAGTATGTTTGCTACTAGGAAAGAGAACTAATCCTAACTGGTTTTTTCAAAAATATTACAACAATTGTTAAAACATAAGCCATTAAGAGAGCCCCTGCTAAAGTAAAAAATTCTCAGAGTAATGACCACTTTGATTTTATTCTGATGAAGCCAATGCTCCTTGATAGAAAAATTTTTAGGGTACAAGGTATGAAATTCTGGGGGCCATATCTCTAGTTCACATTTCACTGTTTGTCCAAAAATATACGTTGGAAATATTTTGTTCATTACTTTATTAAACTTCATGCCATTCCTCTGATACTACCTGATGTATTTTAGATCGTTTGAATGATAGAAAAGTCTGGCAACTTCACTAGTGTGAAATTTGGAAATGTAGAAATAACATTAATAGGATGTTATTATTTTATTTATACAATAGTCTTTTAAAATTGAAGCATTAAAATTAACTACTTTTTTTATGATACCATAAATTAATTATTAATAATTACTCCAGGTAAAGTAAAAATTTAACAAAATAGTAGATATGTTAAAATATTGAGAAGCATTAATGCTCAGTTAAAATCACTGATACTGGCTTGGTAGATTCTGATATTCTCTCCCTCTTTCTGACAAACTTCAGCTGTCTTATCTGTGCAACTATATATCAATATTCATATATATTATATTTTTTTCTCTGTGTATATATTTGTGTTTAGATATGGGTGCATGCATATGTGTGAATAGTTAGCATTAAACCACAATAATTGAGTCAGGTGTCGTGCTAAGTCCTTTTAAATTGTCATTTAGTCCTTTGAATAATCCAATGAAAAAAGTACTATTCTTATCCCCTTTATTTGTGATGAGAGAATTGACTTGTAGACAGGGAAGAAACTTATGCAGGATTACACAGTCATTAAATGACAGACATTAAATGAACTTGAGATTCAGATGAGGTTTCTCAGTGCATTCTGATTATTGTAGCTAATAGATAAATTCAATATGTTTTTACCTGTTGAAGGATCCAGATCATTAGAGGTAAGATATTTTCTCTCTGATAATTCAGCATTACCCATTTATCTCCTTGAGTTTTCTCACTGCCCTCTTTCTTTAAAATGCATTCTGATTTTAAAACTTTTGAAGAACAAAGTCCATTGCCTTTTTTTTTTTTTTTGAGTAGGAGTCTCCTCTGTTGTACAGGCTGGTGTGCAATGGCATACTCATGGCCACCACAGCCTTGTCCTGCTGGATCTGGTGATCCTTCTGTCTCACCCTCCAAGCAGCTGGAACCACAGGTGTGTGCCACCACACCTGGCTAATTTTTTTATTTATTGTAGAGATGAGGTCTCACCAAGTACCCCAGACTGGTCTTGAACTCCTGGACTCAGATAATCCTCTTGCCTCCACCTCCCAAGGTGTTGGAATTATAGGTGTGAGCCACTATGCCTGGCCAAAGCCTATTGTTTTTGTCCTACAAGTATTTCATAGAGTATTCTGTGTTGACTAACTCTCTTATTAGTTGAAAATTGAATAAAATTTACAATACTCTGAATTTTGTAATCATAAAGTTTAGTGTTTTTGTTTGTTTGTTTATTTTGAATCAGAGTCTCACTGACCCCCAGGCTAGAGTAAAGTGGTGCAGTAATGGCTCTCCACAGCCCTAACCTCCTGGGCTCAGGCTATTCTCCTGCCTCAGCCTCCCAAGTAGCTGGGACTACAGGTGTATGCCACTACACCTGGCTAAATTATTTATTTTTGTAGAGATGGAGTCTTGATGTGTTGCCTAGCCTGGTCTCGAAATCCTGAATGCAAGCAATCCTCCCACCTCAGCCTCACAGTGTTGGGATTACAGGTGTGGGCCACTCTGCCTTGCCTAAGTTTAGTTTTTAAAAAATATTTATGGTGAGTTCTAATACTAAATTTAAAAGACCATGTGAAGAAAATATAAAAAAGCTTTCTGGACAATACATTTAAAAAATTGTATCTTACATGATTAGGTATTTTCAGCCTCTGGAGGAAATCATACCTGAATATACATATCTGTACTTCTTATTTGTGTATCAGTGTTCATTCACCTAAAGAATTCAATATACTAATTTGAAGATAGGGTCTACCCTGTTCATATGATCCAATATAATGATAACCTTTATCATCATAGATATAATGTCTTGAGATTTGAAATTCAACTAAAAAACACCTTTAAGTAATGAAACTACATAAATGTATATGGTTACCTGAGATCTGCATAGTGCAAATGAGTCATCGTTTAATTTAAAATAAGTTTACTAAATTATAAAATCTCACACAATGCCATCCTTTAGGATAATATACTTTTAAATGTAAAACAGATTCCCATTTTACCGGAATTAAGCATTTTAAAAATGTAATTGTGAATTATTTAGGCTTAGAAAATTTTTTTTCTGGTAACATTATATATATATATACCAACCAAAGATTTGATTGAGTGTTAAGATGAATAATTTTGAATTTAATATACCACTTTAGTTCTTTAGGGGCATATGAATTTGTTGTTGTATGAAAACTGAATGAAATGTGACTTGATTGCCCTTGATAATAAGATCCTTATTTTCCATAATAGGCTGCTATATTATATGCATCAGATTTATTTATTAACTCAAAAGTTTTATCATTCTAAATTTTCGTGTCCTGTGAAAGATCAGTTGAATCTGACTGAGGGTAGTATTTCCTTTCAACAATGGTAAATGTTTATGAATCTTTCCTGTAAGCTTTCTAAGACACAGTGATTTGGTTGAGAAATACAGATTTCTGGTTGTACTTTGTTAATGTTCTAGAGTACACATATGCAGCTCTAAAGAATGACATAGAGATGAAGTGATACACAACTAGAGTGACTACCCCAGGAAGACTTATTTACAAATCCAAGACCTTAGGCCCCTCCTACAGAACTGCTCAGAATTCTCATACAGAAATATTTCAGTTTCTGTGTACCTGATTTAACCTAAAAAACCTGCACTTCTTAGGAGTGTGAGATTCTCACTGTGTTGTTTTTCTGTTACTACGTGCCAAGAATATAGATCAGGTTGAGATCCCTACTGGGGTGATAAAGTCAGTGGTAAAGAAAAGATGCTCATTGTCTTAATTTTAGATATAGCATTTTTTTTGTGTGTAGGGGGAGGATTTAGGTAAGTTAGATTTCCCATTAAGCATTTTCTCTTGATGTACAAATTAAACTCTTGGCATTAAGGAATGGGCACATAACTAAGAGGGGTGGTTTTGAAGTTGATGTTAAAAGTCAGTGTCGTTGTTTTAATGAATCAGAATGATTTTCTCATCTACCTTCCTTGCCCTTACATTTAAAAGCATTGCCTCAGTAGAAACTTAAATATCTACCAATAAGGGATTATTTAAATATATATGGTGCATTCTTATAATGGCATACTGTGTAGCTATTAAAAATGGCTTCTACAGACATAGAATAAAAGTTATTAATATTTACTAAGCACTTACACCTAATGTGCCAGGTACTATTCTAAGGAATTAGCATGAACTACCTCATTGTATCCTCACAACAACCCCATGAGATAGGTACTGTTCTTATCCCAATTTTATTTATTTATTATTTTTTTTATTTTATTTTTTTGAGTTGGAGTCTCACTCTGTTACCCAGACTGGAGTGCAGTGGCCGCTCCCGGCCACCGCAGCCTCAACCTGCTGGGATCCAGCGAGCCTTCCACCTCAGCCTTCCAAGGAGCTGGAACTACAGGCGCACACTACCACGCCCGGCTAGTTTTTTGATTATTGTAGAGATGAGGTCTCGCCAAGTTGCCCAAGCAGGTCTCGAACCCGTGGGCTCAGGCAATTCACTCACCTCAGCCTCCCAAAGCACGGGATTACAGGCTGAGCCACCAAGCCCGGCTCTTATCCCAATTTTAAAGATGATTTACCTGAGACCTTGTGCCCAAGTTCGGTCTCATAGCTATCAAGAAGAAAAGTTAGGTTATGGACCAGGCAGTCTGATTCTAGAGTCAGTGTTACTACTGTGTAGATCTGTGTGGCTAGTATGGAAATATGTGTGCGTGTTTGTGTGTGTGTGTGTGTGTGTGTGTGTGTGTTGTGTGTGTGCGTGGTTTCTTCTTTCTTTCTTTCTTTTTGTCTTTAAGTCTTACTCTAGCACCCAGGCTGGAGTACAGTGGCATGATCATGGCTCACTGCAGCCTCGACCTTTTGGGATCAGGTGATTCTCCCAACTCAGCCTCCCAAGTAGGTGGGACTAGAGGTGCACACCATCATGCCCAGCTATTTTATTTTATTTTATTTTATTTTATTTGTGGAGACTAGGTTTTGCTGTGTTTCCCAGACTAGTTTTGAACTCCTGGATTTAAGCAATCTTCCTACCTCTGTCTCCCAAAGTGCTGGGAGTACAGATGTGAGCCACTGCACCCATCCTTTTGTTTATTTGTTTTTGTTTTTTGTTGTTGGAAAATGCATGTTATTTATAAAGCAACAGGCTAAAAAGCATATCATGTATAGCATATCATGTATAGCTTTGCATAAAATTGTTGCCCCTGGTTATTTTTGGCTTACAGGATATCAGTTAATTTTTTTCCTCTGTCAATTTTTTACAGTGCGTATTTAGGATTTTTCTAATCAGAAGAAATCCATAAAGCTTTTGTATTTTGTAAACAACAGGTAAATCCCTACACAAACTACTCAGTTGAATGTTTCTTCCTTTCTCCATCAATCTTAGTACTTTAACTTGTACAAAGCAGCAGTAGCACTTCTTAGTCTGCTTATCTTCAGCAAGTCTCTCAGTATTAAAAGAACTTTTTACATTTGTAATTTGTAGGTATTTCTCATTTGTAATTCCTTTGGATCCCTTCTCTTTCCTTTGCAATATAACCTCACAGTGCTCTCCAATCTTTTTGGCATCAGGAACTGGTTTTGTGGAAGACAGTTTTCCACAGGTGGGAGAGTGGTATTTGCAGTCAGACCTAACTGATGATGTTAATCTGTATTTGCAGCCGCTCCCCAGCACTAGTATCACTGCCTCAGCTCCATCTCAGATCATCAAGCATTAGATTCTCACGAGGAATGTGCAACCTGGATCCCTCCAATGCGCAGTTCTCAATAGGGTTTACTGTCTTATGAGAATCTAATGCCACACTGATGTGACAAGAGGCAGAGCTCAGGCAGAAATGCGAGCTATCAGGAGTGGTTGTAAATACAGATGAAGATTTGCTTGCTAGCCTGCCACTCACCTCCTGCTGTGCGACCAAGTTCCACAGACTGGTACCAGTCCATGGCCCAGGAGTTGGGAACCCCTACTTTAGCTTGGTGCTCATTGGACTTCCAGTAAATATGAATGAGGGAAAAACAACCTCTAATGTCAGCATTCTGGTTAAGCAGTTATATAGATAGAACTGTTTCTTTTAGGTGGAGTAATGGATATAACTGGAAACTAGTAAACCTCAAAGGGATAGAATTTTTACCTGAGGGTGTTACAGTAATGATTTGGAAGTGATCATGAGTGGCTAGAAGAATGCTGATCTCCTTCTCCAGACTTTTTATAGTGTTATACATGGATCTTGGAGAATAAAGACCCCCTCCAGAGAGGGCCACCAGAGAAAAGTGTCCTCTGGGTTTCTGTTAAGACAAAGAGGTCTCTAGAGGGAGCATTTTGTAAAGACAATGAGGCATAAGGGATTGTCAATTGTTAATTAATAATTATAATAGCAGTAATAGTGATGCAGTAGAAAAGCTTTGTCGGAAAAAGATTTTTAGAATGATGACTCAGGGAAGAAGCAGCTTAGAGTAGACTGAAGCAAGTTAGGAAGACTATACATGACTGTAGAATAGGAATTTACATATCAGAGTGTGACCAAAAATGACAGAGTTGTAAGAATAAACTGAGATCTAAAGACTCAGTAATCAGAGGCAACGGTAAGAACTAATTTCCTGTTTGAAACCAGTATGGTGATCTAGAACCCTGACCACTATACCTTTTTTTCTTTTTCTTTTATTTATTTATTTATTTATTTATTTATTTCTTGAGTTGGGGGTCTCACTCTGTTACCCAGGCTGGACCTCCTAGGCACAGGTGATCCTTCTGCCTCAGCATACTTAGTAACCGGGACTACAGGCTCTGGCTATTATACATGGAGACTACAGGTTCCCATGCTTAGCTGTTTTTTTGTTTTGCTTTTTTTTTAAGAGATGGTGTTTCACCGTGTTGCCCAGGCTAGTACATCTTTTTTTTTTTTTTTCTTCCCATTGTCTCATGTCCATTCCAGGTCCCATCCTACCTAAAGCACTAGACTGGGATAAAAGAAATAATTTTCCTGAAAGGATTATAGCATCAAGTTATTAGAACTGTTTTTATCCATAAATATTTTTGTATGTATATCTAAAAGATATGTACTCAACTTAAAAATAACTGCAATACATTATAACACTTTAAAAATTTAGAAATAGTCCTTAGTTATTAACATGTCAGTTTTCAGATTTTTTCCAACTGTATTATAAGTTTGACTTTTTAGTTTTTTTCTTTTAACAGTTGTTTGAATCACGCTGTAAATAAGATTTATATATTACAGTTGGTTAATGTATTCTTAAGTGTTTCTGAATCTATGTTTTGTTTCTAAGATTAATAATTAATTGATTAGACTTACTTTTATATGTGCAGTTTCTCTAACTAGTGATTTTAGAAATAACAGTTTATATTGCAAGAGTTAAATATATCAGAACATTCTATCCTTATTATGGGTTTAAATACATTTAAAATTCTAAAGTTTAGAATCTTATCCAGTTTTTTATTCACTGCCCTATGTAAGAAATTAGGAGTTGCTAGAAATTAACCAACTTATTCTATTGTAAATGACATCTATATGTTTGTTTTCTTAATTTGCCCTGCAAGTATAGCCTTAGAAAGTAAATATTGTCCTCATTATCCAATCCTGGTTAAGAAAACAGATTACAAAAATTAAATGATTGGCGATTTGCCCTGTATCACCAATAGGAACTAGTTTGAAAACCCAGGGCACTTTTTGTTTTAGCAGAGTGATAATGTTGTCTCTGGCTTTCTGCTTTGTACTACAGCTCAGTGTGAGTTTTAAAATAGGTTGTATGACGTTTTAAAATAGGTATGCTGAAGATGAGATAATGATTGGTAGTATATAAGTCACGATAGGCCATATTATGATGTCGTGAGAAATAGCCACAAAATCTCAGTGGTTTAAAACAACAGAGGTTTAGTTCTTGCTCTCCTTACATGGCCATCATGGTCAGTAGCATCTCTGCTCATAAGAGTCACTTAGGGACCTCATGGAGCAGCCACCATTTCAATCATTGCTGATCACCATGCTAGAAAGAAAGACCAAAAAAGAGCCATCAAAGGTCTCACATCTGCAATTGAATATTTCAGCTCAGAAGTCACACGTCCAATCACAAGGAAGTTGAGAAGTTCATCTTCTTTGTGGCTAGGAGAGAAGAACCAGTTATTCATGAGCGGTACAGATAACTAACAAAAATTATGCTTATTTTAATGTGTTAAGTAAATAATTCTTTTAGCAACTGCAACAGATCTGTACACTCATTCATTTATTAAACATTTATTAAATAACTGCTATGTGCAGTTATCTCTCTTATGGTAGTAAGCTAAGGGTAATTTTAAACTGAATAAGAGTCTGTCGTTCAAAGTGTATAACATTCAAAAACAATATGTAGACCCCTGCTATGTATGAGGCACTTGTTTATATAGAGGACCATGTAAAAGTCACTCATGGTATTTAAGTTCAAAATAAAGGAGAGAGTATTCTGTTTAAGATTGAGAGGATTAGGATTATATAATAGATCTGGCTTGTTCTCAAACAATTTTGGAGGAAAAACCTGCAAAATTTGTGACTTATAGGATGAGGGTAGAGTGAGCAACAGGGGATAAAAGATGCTTTGAATTTATACTTAATATAGTTTTGCATTGACCATCAAAGGTCAATTCAGTTATATTTCCCTTTTTGGGGGCCATGATTGATTTTAGAACTCTGCTAGACTCCACAGCAGCTTTAGGATCTACCTCAGGTGTTCTGATATGTGGAATGTAGAACATCAATGCCAAAAACCCCTGATGAACAACAGTTTATAGAATTCGAATCTTGCTAAAGTTCATCTTCTATCTTCTTGAGTTACTTATAGGAACCAGATTTGTATAGACTTGGGAAAAGTCCTTTTCCAGTTATGTTACTCTAGAGCTTGAATCCTCACCCGTCATTCTGCACTCTTTTACAAGCATTAGTCAGTTTCCTTAATAGTGAACAAGTGTATTTTTCCAAGTGATTCTTAAGGTTCTTTTTAGTTTTTTTGACTGGTTATGACTCTGACAGACCTGGCTCAGGTCTATGACTCCAGTAGTAACTCTAACCAGATTCTGAGCTTGTATACTGGATGCCCTATGCATCTAGTGGGTGCTTGTTTATTTGCATGTCAATAATATCTTACCATGTTTGGAGACTAGTAGATTATTCAGTATACACCAAGTATGCCAGTGTTTACTATGGATTATGTACCATCCATTTCTCATGGCTGTTGACTTTTGCTATATATAATTCTGAGATTATGGTTTAAAATCTCCTTTTCCTTTTATAGTCATTTTATCGTTAATTTCCATAAAGTGAACTGCCCTACAGCATAGCCACTGCAAATGCATCATTATATAACAAGGTTGTATGACTGACTGCTCTTTCTGTAGTAGCTAAAATAGTGTACCAGTGGTGCTTCCTTTAATACACATTCTTTGACTCTTTCAAAGCCTCTTATCTACAGTACAAATGTAGTCTTGTTAGTAATTATGAACTTCCTTTAGTTAATACTAATTACAAATATAATATAACTGGATATCATAGCCATGAGCCAATAATCCTGTCCTTACGTTAGAAAATTTAATTCATAAAAGAATAATGTGTTAAGTATTTTATCATCAAAATATTTGAACTGCCTAATTGTTCATGGAGTTGACTTCTACACAGATTGGAACAGATGACCCCATACTTAACCTTCTATGGCAAGTTTATAAGAAAATATTTAAAATTGTTCACTTATCTCTCATATGGTAGTAAGCTTCTTGATGTAGCTTTATAGCTTCTCTGTCTTCATTTTCAGTGTTCACTGAAATATCCTTCCAGGTCAACATCGTTAAAGTTTTTAAAACAAAATTGAAATGATCAAGTGTCTGAAGTTATTCATTGCCACCTAAGCCAGTTCTAATTCATAAAATGCTGATCTGGGATCTCAGCAAGTCAAACCTGTGAATACTTTGCTTCTATCTTCCAGACTCAAAACCATGGCCTTTGTGTTGGCAATATCCTGTGTAATGAGTTTGGCCCGGCCTCATCCAACCTTTCTTATATATCAGTGATTTTCAAATGTTTTAGAGGGTGAGAGTGGTATTGGCAGCAGTCTCAGTCCCTGAGGATATTGTTGTAGCTCACCATTTAAATGATGGAAATTTTCAAGTCTGAGAGACCATCTCTGTCAGTCCGCTGCATCTCCACCTCAGTTCTCCTTGTGACTACTCTCATCCCTATTAAAACTTGCTTTTGTTCATTTTCCATAGGGTCCAGATACCTGAGGCTAGGTAATTTAATAAACTATATTATCATGTTAATAGATACTACTTTATCAGATAAAGACATTGAATAAAATAAATAGTGACTCTTTTGGAATATTAAAACAAAACAAAATGAAAACAGCAATAGCAGTGATAAACCCTTGTTCTTATTGTATAATGGAAGTTTAAGATAAAAAAGATGGTGACTGGATACAGGGGCAGCTGGTTAATTTTCCCTCAATTATAGTAGGCATATACTAAATACAGGAGTAAGTTGTAGTCTGACAGAAACATTTCCATCTTGTAATACAAGAGTTAATGCAAGAGTTAAAATCATAATCCTTCAGGCCCAACATGGTGGCTCACCTTTGGGAGGCAGAGGCGAGAGAATTGCCTGAGCTCAAGAGTTTGAGACCAGCCTGGGCAACATGGGCGAGATCGCGTCTCTACAATACATTTTTAAAAAACTATCCAGGTGTGATGGTGCATGCCTGTGTTCCCAGCTGTTAGGAAGGCTGAGGCGGAAGGATCGTCTGAGCCCAGCAGGTGAGGCTATGGTGGCCATGAGTGATTGTGCCACTACACTCCAGCCTGGATGACAGAGTAAGACTCTGACACACACACACACACACACACACACACACACACACACACACACACACACATAAATAAATAAATTGTAATCCTTCAATAAAATCAGTATATATGAAATTAATTATATTTTGTGTTTAGTTATAGACATGTCTCCTATAGATAGCTGGTTTCCACTAACAAGATGATCTAGGAATATTGGGTTATAAGAGTAGCAGAAATTTCATTTGGATAAACAGCAGAAATTTCATTTGGATAAATATTTTCTTTAAAAAGTATAATTCTTTACGTTTCTAAATTTTTTATTTATATGTTTGGACCCTGATATTTTACTAATTGCTAAATAAATGTTTATTATTGTAAAAAGTAATCTCATTAATTTTCCCATTAATTTTATTCAACAGCACATCTAAAGTAGAAATTTGTGATAATATGAATACATGTGTTGCATATAATAATGCTTTAAAAAAAACCTCTGGCATTTGGTTTTGAACCTCGCATTGTTTAGGCTTAACTGCTTTGGTATTGGGCCTTAACTTAAAAATGAGTTGGGCTTAAAATACACTTCTTATTCCTTTCTTAAAGTTTTTAGATGGTCTGGGAGAAAGATACATACGTATCCTGCTGTTTTGCTTTTTGTGAATCTACTAAAATTCAAAGTAAATAAAATTATGAAGTAATGAGAACTATTTAAAATAAAACTTAAGTCAAAAGATTTGAAATCATTACATATTATAGCAACAATGTAATTATACAACTACTTAAACATTAAAAATTATTAGAAGCAAATGTATGGAAATTCTGAATGATTGTATTAAAGTGCTAAGATTAGTGCTTTTTTTCTTCTCTATTCGGATTTTTTAGTCATAAAGATTGTACCTTTAAGATGAGAAGAATAAATATCTTTTAACAAAATGCAATATAGGAAGCTAAAATTAAATAGAGAAAAGTATTTGCTGCTTCTGATTATGGAAAATGTTTCAAAGGCACTTATAAGGATATTTCATGTATAAAAGACCATATTTTTTTAAAGTATATTTCAGCATAAGAAGCAGCTAACAGAGTGTCAGGGTGCTAGGCCATTTTCAATATTAATATCAGGTAAGTTTTAATGTAAAAGGGCCTAGATAAGTATTAACTTGTTTGTCTCCTCCAACTCTCTTCATTTGATCAAACACCTTGAATAAAAACTCTACAAAGGTGGTGGGGTTCTTGTCTGTCTTTTAAACTTGTTGTATCCCTGGCATTTAAAATAGTTTTTATACCAAGTATGGAGCTTAATAGTATTTTTTGAATGAATGAATAAATAACAGATAAGGGAGATACACAATTAACTACTAATTATATGTGCACAGGTATTTCCAGTGTAAGTTATTTATGTCCCTTACCATCTCTCCTCGTTTAGGCTATAACACCAGAGGAATATGAAATATGTTACAAGGATTAAAGACACCTTGAACTACGTGGTAGAGAATGTAGCAACTTAGAGCCAAGCAATACCAGGCTTGATAAGAATACAGAGTACATTCCATCTCATTGTACCCTGGCTCTAATGTGGAATGAGAATACAGTAATACAGTAATAAGGAGGGGTGATAGAAGCATCCCATAAGTCCTGGTCTTTTTTCTACAAATGGACCCTGTATTGCAGTACAACCCAAAGTGGCACCCACTCAGAAGGCTTCCTAGATGGTTCTGTGCATGATTACTTGACCTAATGCCCCTTTCTTTGGTCTGTCCCCAGAATCATGGCTTTATTCCTTCTCTTTCTTCTACACAGTGCCTACTGCACTGTAACTTATGCTTTTGTTGGGGAAATTCCATATATCTTAGAATATAAAAGAGTAGAAACTGCTCATCCTGAAAGTGATTGCATTTATTTGATAGGTAAGAAATTTAATCTTGCCCACAGCCAATACACTTACTTCCTTTTATTCGCTTAAGCATGATTCTATGTAAATAATTTTTAGACTCTTCTGAATTGTTCAGCTTTCATTTATTCTGTAGCTCTCTTCTCTCTGGTTGTTGTGCTCTTCCATACTTCATTCCTCTTTGAAGAAATATTTTACTCTTCCTATGCAAGACCAGAAGCATTTCTCATGAATCCTTTAGATTATGACAAATCAGGTTTCCTTTCTCTAACCTTAGATCTCTCTATAGCTTTAGGCTAAAACTACCCTCTTTAGAACCACCTTAATGCTTGTGTAACAGGATCTCTCACTCTAAGTCTTGAGCTTTCCAATTCTTGCCATTTTTTTCAGCATATTCTGGGGTGTCTTCCCTTTTCTAGAGCACATATCCATGTTAGGCTCCCTTCAAGTAACTTTATTCATTTTGATTCTGATAGATCCTCTGAACTCCCAGGTCTTTTCCATTTGTCCAGGACTACCAGCTCTCACTCTGGATTATTCCTCATCTTAAATCATTATACTCCCCGTTATTCATCTTTTGGCCCTCCTGTTTCTGGTTTGAATGACATTAGCTTATTCATTCGCTTACTCTTTTATTCATCAGATATTTATTGAGTCACTACCATATACTAGAGCTGTGCTAAGTGTTAGGATAAGTGGTTAAAAAAAACCATGGTCCTAGCCCCTTGTGGAGTTTACCAGTTTAGGTGAAGCATAAAGCATCAATCTCACACATCTACAACTCAGTTATACTTTACTTCATCTGCATGTGGTTCAGAGGAAGGGGTTTTTGTTTTTTTTTTTAATTACAGAATTACCTTGTGTATTTGAAACCCCACGAGTAGTAAAATAATCTTACCTTTTTGCTGGTGGCTTTGGCATAATTTAAGATTATTTGGTGTGTTTTCAACAAAGTGAGTATATTATCCTCTATAGAAGTCCAATTAATAATTTGTTATTTAAATGTTATTTTGACATTTATTAGACATTGTGGGTTTTGCCCTTTATAGGCAAGATCTCCTATAATTCTTAAAACAAACTTATGAGAAGAAAACTTACATGACAACCCAAAGAGTTCACTTGTCCAAAATCATTCAGATACTAAGAGAAGGGATTTCAGTCAAGTCTGTTTTGTCCCAGAACTTGAGCTCTGTTGTCATGTTTGCTGGTTTTTATCAGTAGTAACATTAATCAAAAGCAAATGTCTAAAATTTGTCCTTTACTCTTATAATATTTCTACTGTGTAAAATGTTAAGGAATATTAGTTTCAAAAATCAAGATATTGATATAACCACATTCACAGAGCAGCTTTATAGTTGGTTTATTTGTTTGGCTTATGAAAGAGTATGACTTTTGAAATACTGCAGAATATTTACTATTAAGTGAAAGAGTTTTTTGGTACAAGAATTGATTATACTTTTTAGTATTTGTGATTTTAAATCATAGCCTCTGCTTAATTAGAGTCAGCAAACATACCTTTTTTGTAAAGAATGAAATTTTTAAATTGAGATGAAAATACACGTCCTCCTCAAAATATTATATATTTAACATGTTTAATATATAATATTTATTAATATATCTTCTTAGCATATTGCATGTGAGAATAAGAAATAGACCAATCAAGGTCTTCTATTCCACCTTGCCCTTATTCATATAGTTCCCTTTTTAGTCATTGTTTACATAGTCTTTAAAAAATTGTTTGTATTCTTCTCATTTTTAGTACCAGAAAACTTTTACCTCCTATATAAAGATTACACAAAAAGACGGAAAATCTGTTGCAGAAATACTTTATGAAGTCTTTCTTATTTTGTTGTTTGCAATTTAAGACAAAGTTTCACATTGTAGAACACAGATGTATGTAGTACTTAAAAGCATTTGGCTTGAAGTCAAATATCAAGATCTTGTGTCACCATTAACGTTAGGCAGTTCACTTAACTTTGTTCTTCTTCTATTCTCATATGGGATGCCACCAACTCTTGTGACATGTCTAATTAGAATATTAATCTTTTTTTCTTTTTTTAAAAAACTGTTGAGTCAGGGGTCTTGCTTTGTTGCCCATACTAGTCTCAAATTTCTGGCTTCAAATGATCCTCTTGCCTCAGCCTTCCAAAGTGTTGGGATTACAGGGATGAGCCACCACACCCAACCAGAAAATTTATCTGGAATTATAAAATTCTGCCCAACTAGAATTAAAGTATTCTAAAAACAAGAATATATAAAAGGTATTATATTATGATAGTCCTTGACAAAATAAAATGATTTTGACACATATAAGATAATATCTACCCTAAATATCTGCCTCTTAAAATATAATTTAAAAAATACTTCAGTACAATATTTATTGATTTCTAAGACATTATGTCAGTATAGTTTTTCAGCATTGTTACATTGATTTTCCAATGAAAACTTTGGCCTATTGAGATTGTCTCAGAAACAAAACAGTATCTTTAATATGTTCTCTTTTTTAAGGCTAAGTAATTAATTTTCAATATGTGAATATCATATACTTTTTGTTATTCAAATTCAGTTTATTTTTGTCCCTCTTTTTTAAAGCTCATCTTGACTTTAAAGAGTACATTGCCATGAAATTTTTGGGAACAAGCCATTATGTAAATACAGGGTATCTTGTTACTATTTATAAAATATTTTTGCCATTTTTTTAGTGATGGCTAATTTTTTTTTTCTAAAATCTTTTTCCACATTCTTAAGCAATCTGTTTCCTCTCTCTGTACCTCTGGGTAATATTTTCTTGTTTTCATCATTTTTTCATAATTTTTAAACATTTTAAAGTGGAGTCTAACTTGATGTCAAGGAATTCCATGAAAGCAGAAGTTGGGTTGATTCCAACTACTGAGATAGAAACTCACCAAAAGGGGTTAGTAGGAAGGAGAAAGAAGAAAACACTCAGGATGACTGACTCAGAAATAGCATCCTCTGTGCTACATAAATATGTTGGTCTGTGTAAGCAACTCAGCACATCATGAACACTGAAACAAGAGCAGGAGTGAGCATCATTGCCCAGGTTCAAGGCATTTTGCTTGAGTGTGAGGAATAAGGAATGGTGGGTTTTATTGGTAGTCAGTATGAAGCAAGTTTCCCCACATTACTCCTTTCATTATTACTGATAATTATTGTTGACTATGACTAACTTAAAGATTAGAGACTAAACTAAATCCCATATTTTGAGTAACAGCATTTTCTAATATCCTGTCCAAGAGAAACACTTCTCCCATTATTCAGCCTCTTGCAGCCTTTACAGGAATCCTTGGGCACCAGAGCAGGTACTGATATTCAGAGCTTTTAAAAGCGTTGCAGCTATTCTAGCTTAGTTTCTAGTTAGTTATGAAGCCCCCAAATTTCTTTTTTAAAGGTAACCGTGAATTAACCATGTAAAGATGTTAAGAAACATAACACTTACAAATACTGACAGAAGTGTCCATAGTCCTTTATCTATAATTCTGAACTCCAAAAAGTTTTGAATGGAAAAATTCAGGTTTACTAATAAGGAAGAATTATGTAAATGTTTGTTTAGTTCAAGCAGCAAAACCTGACTTGAACTAAACTAATTTGGTGGCAAACACAGAACTAAACTTATGTGAGACTGTTTTTAGGCTTTGCATTTCCCATATAGATGAATATTCCTATATTTAACTACAGAGATACTAATGGGTTTGATTCTCAAGTGCTGTCCCAGTCTGGATGTTGCATCCTATATTATATATGTACTATATTGTCTTTCTAAAGATATGCATTTCATGTTTTGTATGTTCAAGAGTATGTGTGTGTTTGTGTGTGTGTGTGTGTGTGTGTGTGTGTGTGTGTGTGTGTGTGTGTGTATGCATTCTGAAACATAACTGACCCGAAGAATTTCAAGGAAAGGGTATTAGTGATATAGTCATGTGACTTGGAGTCATATGTTTGGTAACTGAACCATAATAGACCTCATCACCGTGAAGAGACAATACAGGCAATCTCCAATTTGTCTATCAATTTTGAGTATCAATTTTGTCATTCAGAATCTATTTTCACATAGAAATATTGTTTTACATGGTAGTTATGTATGGAGATATTATGTCTGTTTAGTCAATCCATAATGTATATAAGGAATAATATTGACAGTTCTATGGAACTTATGGCAGTGTTTTAATGGAAAATATTTTTAGAGTATACCTGTCTCCTTTACTCCACCCTGACCCATCCTCAAATGTAAACTTCTACTGCGACGTCACATAATTTCAGAGGCTTACTTATCCCACTCATGCAATGAGAATAGGAATTCCAACAGGCCCAGACCACTGCTAGAGTTTCCTTTACCCAACAGGATCGAGTTGGAATGGGGCTCTTTTTCCTTCTCCGAGTTTTACTACTATTTTCATTCTTTAGATCCTAGGAACTGCCATGCCCAAATTCTCTCCCACATATGCTAGTTCTGGTATTTATTTGGAAATTAATGGAACTTTTCCAATCTTTCTTTACTATCTCACCTTTATCTTTAAGTTTGAATCGCCCATTTAACCCTTGTCTGCCTTTCAATTTTCCTTCCATAAGGAAAGCCAATGGTTTTTACCACTAGTAATGATGAAAAAGAGAACTCAAAATGAATGATTTTAATTAGGACTGTTAAGAAACTGAGGCCAGAAAGAAACATAAAGTACTATTGCCAAGAAGTTGGAAAAGCTAATTTCTTATCTTTCATGACCTTTTATTTTCTTACAGATTATTAGTTTATATGACAGTGTCCTAAGGAATATTTCCACTGGACCTTTTTTCTACAAATGATATCTAAATCTCACTCCATCCTGTACACATATATGTAATGTATACATTGGTAGACCACTTTTAAATAAATATCCTAGAAAATGTCCATGAAAACAATGAATGAAGCATTAGAAATTAATTGCATAGAAACCTATGTACCTAATGTCATTAATGCTACTCTGCATAAAGACTTTTCTTTAGGTTGTCTTTCAGTCTATATGATTATTTTGAATGTTATCTGTATTAATTATCAGCCATTTTTTTGAGAGTTATGTTTAAATTTTGCAAACAGCCATCTTTGTGAGTAATGACTGATAAGCCACGATTTTTATTTTGTGTTTTGTCTGTTAGATTTTTGGTCAAAAACAAGTAAAAATTAAAAAGCAGTAGATTTTTTTGGAACTTTTAAATTGATTCTTATAGAAGATCTAGAAGAGAAGGCTCAAAGCTATTTTGAACATTGTAGCCCTGTGATCCTGTACTTTAAATGGAGCAGCATCTATTTGGTGTATAGGTTTTTGTATATTGATTTAAAATATATGCTCACTATTATTCTTGGATGTGTTAGTGTATATCAAGCATTTAGATATTGACACACTTATAATATGGGCTCAATGAGAAGCTAAAGCTATAGCAATTCAGATGCGTAAGAATTTTCTTGAAATCCTAGCCTGTTTCAATCCTACTTTGGTTGTTTTGAGCTGATGAATGTATATAGAAGAGCAGAGGAATGAACCGGAATAGCATAATTATTATAAGTACTATTTATTAAGTACAAAATAATAGGTAATTTATGAATTTTGTATATCCATCATCATATTTAATCTTCATAACAATTGTTGGAGATACTTTGTTACCTTTTATGGATGAGAAGATTGAAGTTTAAGGAGTTGAGGAGACATGCCCTTGATCACAGTTACAAGTGTCAGTCCTAAATTTCTTAGACTATGTCTACTGCTACTGGCACTATACTTGACTGGTAGTATATTCTGTTATTTATATGATGAGACCTTTTTTTATAAAAAAAAATACAATTCCAACAGATTCACTGTAGTATTCATTATTTGTACTCTAATAGAAGTATTTTTAAAGTATGTTGTGTTAGAGCTCTTTCCCGGCAAAACCCCTACAAATTATTTACCCTAACCCCCAAAACATGATTGATTCATCTACTTTCATTTATAGTCCAAATGACTTATCAATTTGGACACACCAAACTTGTTTCTGCTTTAAGTCATTTATACAGGCCCTCTACCTAGAATGTTCTTCCTTTCAATCTTTTGATGGCTGGCTCCTGTTAGTCATGTCGTAACTTGAATGTCAGCTTCCCAGAAAAGTCTTCATAGAAGACTTAAATCATTTTCCTAGGTATCCTTTAGTATTTAACTACATTTAGTGGTATAACTACATAAACTAGTTCAACAAAGAATGAGCTCAGAATGGCATCTACATTGATATTTTGAAATATTGATGTTTTTCCTATTAAGCACAATCCAAAAAGCCTCTTCTTGTTTGATCTAGACAAGAATACTATTAGAAAGTGCTTAATGTTCTAAAAGTCTAATTAAACATTTGAGCATCTGAAGAAAAATAACTCATGGAATGCCAGCTATAAGTCAGGTACATACGGATCTTAGACAGTAGGTATAGAATCTGCTACTCAGAGAGTAAGATAAGTGACTTGACCAAGGCTCACTAGATACATTGCTGTAGAGACGATTCAAACCTAGGTGTATCTGATTCCAAAGCTAGTGCTTTTTTTATGCTCAATAATGCGTCATAACTCCAGTGTATAAAAGGCCAGGTGAATCATCTTAAATTATTGGATGCTAACAGGATATAAATAATAAATGAATTTAAAAAATTGTGGCAAGTGATTGCTCTTTGCTCACTAAATATAGTTAAAAGGTTGTCATTATCTCCAGCATATACCTAATCCTTTGGAAATGTTGGATCATATTTAATAACTCCAGATTCAGTAACCGTATTTAACATGTAGAAAAATTTGTTATAAAAATGTTCCTAAAAGAATACAGTGAATATTAAGATAACATTTTACAGTGTTTGAAAGTAAACAGTTTCCCTCTTATTCTACTGCTTTAACAATTATAAACTGTTTCTTTCTGTTATGTCTACATATCTTGAAGGAAATATAAAATATAAATTTGATTGCTCACAAAATTATTTATAGTTGACCCCTCATATTTCAAATTATTGGTTTTATTACTTAACCTCCTTAATACTCATACAATCTGTTTTCAAGTAAAAAGTACATTTGATTTACTTAGTAGTATTAAAGTGCTATAATAATATAGAGTGTATTTTGAAGACTTTCACATGCTTAAAACTCATTCCTCTCTTATGAAAGATGGGATCATTTAATGATTAGATTTAACATTTATAAAGTGCTATGAGAATGTATGGTATAATGTGTGTATTTGTATGAATATATAAGTTACTTTGTATGAGCAGTACATATCTTCATGTATAATACCCATTTTAAAATTAATTAAACTTGTATAATTTCAGATTCTTTTTCAGCTCTTCTGGCAACCTTCATCAGACTTGAAATAGTTTCAAATGTGCAGTGTTTGGGATGTTAAATGTTAATGGGGATCACTGATAAAACCAGCTTAAACCATCTTATTTGTGGGAGTAGGAAGGGAAATTGAGATACCCTTTTCTTCTTTAAAGAGAATAGAGTAAAAGTAATTGAAATACTATTAAGAGTTAAAAGAGCAATACTATTAATTTTTAATTACCCAAGGATAAATCAGTTGTCCTTGTATAAACAGTTTAATATTTACACTTTTCCATTTTCTTTTTTCTTTGCTATACTTTTGACCATTTCAAAGCAAATTATAAGAAATCAAAAAAAGAAAAAGAATATGAGCCAACAGACTTTAAACATTTAACCTGGTCATTTGTTAGGCATTCTGGAAAAAAAGTTAAGGGATAAGTTGCTAAAATGATAAAGCTATAGAATATACAGTATTTTTCTTCCTTACCTCAAATCAGCAGTTCTCAACTGGGAATGATTTTGTCCTTCAGGGGCACATTAGGCAGTGTTTGGAGATAATTTTGACTGTCCAGACCTAAGGGGATGTCAGGTGATCTCCTGACACCAAGCCATTGTACTTTCAGGGTATTGTGATTGGCATCTATTGGATAGAGATCATGGATGTTGTTTAACATCTTATAGTACACAGGACAGCTCCCAGCAACAAAAATTATCTAGTCCAAAATTTCAACAATGTGCCGTTGAAAAACCTTGCCATAGAAAGTGATAATGCATCTCTCAGTTCAGAAATAATAATAGATATACAGAGAGATATAATTAAGGCCATACAACTACTGAGTGAAGTGGCCAAAATTTGAACCTGGATCTCCTGACACTAAGCCATTATGCTTTCCTTGCTTCTTATTGTTCTTGAAATAAAAACCTCAGCTATCTTTGGAGTATTATGAGGGAACAAGAAAGGAAAGAGAGAATCATCAAAGTCAATACCATGTCCCCATTTTTATGTTCCTTTTAATTGTACTGTAATTGGGTTTATATTTTGGTTGTTCAGATGTCTTGTGAATACAATATCAATAAGTACCCCTCGTCATGGAATTGATAGTGTCATTAAAATTTAATACATATTATCAATGTTTATTCAGTTCAAGTCATTTAATGAGGCATATTATAGGGGCATAAGAATACTAAGACAGAATTCCAGCTTTCAAGGAAAATGCAATATATTATAGAAAGTGACATCTTTAAAATGTGGGGAAAGTTATTCAAAATGTTAGTTTAACAGGGATGGAAACAACCTTGCATCTAAAATGTATTGCAGGACACTACCTACGTGTCTAAAGAATAGGGAATATTTGTGTACATAGCAATATTTATATTAAAAGGAAATATTATATACTCATTATAAATGATATTTATTATAAATTTGTAATAGCAAAGGTCCATGTTTATGTTATGTGAAAAAAATAAAATAGGATACAGAATTTTTGTGGCTGATTTTAACTAAATTGAAAAAGCATAGACAAAATACTAGCAGTTAAACTATCTGGTGTACGGTATTACTTACAAATTCAGAGTGGTAGTGCTACTAACATTGTACTAAACAAGCTAAATTATATTGTTCCATTCATTCATGTAGCAAATAGTTTTTCAGTGCCTTCTAGGTTTCAAGTGCTTGGGGAGAGTCTAGATACAAGGAAGTGGGCAAAAGAGGCACAAAAACTTTCCCTTAAGATGTGAATAGTAGTCTAGTAGGCAATCCCCTCGCCCCCCCCCCCGGGAGCTTTCCTGTCCTCTCAATAAATCATGCTTTCTCAAAAAAAAAAAGATGTGAATAATCTTATCAGGGAAGACAGTCAGGTAAGCAACAACATATTGTATTAACTAATAAAGGAATCCTGTGGGAATGGGAAGTTAAAACCTTGTATTGTTATTAGTAAGGGTAGGATAAACTAAGATGTGGTAATCTTTATAATTTACTACATAAAGAATTATTTGTTTCACTCAAGTAATATTCAGTTTGTATTAGGCAGCCCTCCTCCATCATGCAGAAGCATGTGACTTCTTAGATTGCCATGACAGTGGAGGGGATAGTTGGAGAACACCACAGGATGGTTTTAAGGACCAGTCCTGTTACTGGTTTATAAATCTCTTTCTCCCACATCTTACTGGCCAGAAATCAGCTTCATTCCCCCAACCTAACTAGAAGGCAACCTGGGCAATGTTGAGGATCTACATTTGACTATTCGTTGGATACTAACTCTGCCACTGATCTTTGCCACAGATTTAACAATTTAGGAAAGGAGTAGCCAGTCCAGGAAGGGGAGAAAAGATTCTTTCAGGTAAGAATAATTTAATGGATGGGTTCGAGACCCGCTTGGGCAACTTGGTGAGACCTCATCTCTACAATAAATAAAAAAAAAAAAAATTAGCTGGGTGTGGTAGTGCACGCCTGTAGTTCCAGCTACTTGGAAGGCTGAGGCAGAAGGATCGCTGGAGCCCAGCAGGTCCAGGCTGCGGTGGCTGGGAGCGGCCACTGCACTCCAGTCTGGGCGACTGAGTGAGATTCCAACTCGGAAAAAAAAAGAGAGGAAAAAAAAAAAAAAAGAATAATTTAATGCCAGTGCCTAGAGGGAGAGGAGAAATGATTCCTTCTAGGAATTGAAAATTTAGTATTTCAACATTGAATGTTTGGGGAAGGACAGGCAGGGGCACAGTCATGAAGGACATTATAATTTGTGTTCAGGTGTTTAGGAATTATTCTGATGGTGATGGGAAATCACTTGATGGTTTAAAGTGTGATAAAGTTTGAGTAATGTTAGGAGAGTAATGTGATAAAGTTGTATTTTAAAAAGATCACTGTGGTTGTAGCAAAGAGAGCAAGATTGCAGGTGGGAGGCCAGTTAAGAAGCTCTAGCATCGGTCCAGTTAAATAATGATGGTGGCCTGTATAAGGAATGGGAATAGAGAGAAAGAAAAATTGGAGAGATATTTAAGAAGTATAATTTTTGGAATTTAGTATTCATTTGGGTGGGAAGTAGAGGCAAGGATTATATGGGGGAAAGGAAGTGACTGGTTCAGTTTGGGACATGTTTAGTTTGAGAAATACAAGACATCAAAGTGTTTATGTCCAAACAATAGGGTTGAATACATGGGTCAACTTGAGGACTAGAAGACTGTGAGGGCCAAAATCATCTGCAGCATTGTTCTTCTAAAGGGCCCATCTATATGATCTCTCTTCATAAGCTAGCTTGGGACTCCTCACAGCGTGGTGACCAGGTTCCAAAAGCTAGTGTCCCAAAAGGAAGAAAACTAAGTGAAAGTTTTATTCTTTTTATAACCTAAGCTTGGAAGGCACATACCATCTCTTTTGCCGTACCCGTGGATAGAGCAGTCCAAGCCCATGGAAGACTGCATAGAACTTACCTTTCAGTGGGAGGAGTATGAGGAGTCATATTGTAAGAAGAGAAATGTGGCAAAGGACTGATTGTTTGGCATCTTTGTAAAGTATAATCATACTCATCACTGAAGAATGTCCACAATAAAAACAAATCTATGCTCCACTGCATGGGTTAATCATTACTTGTTGTTTTTAGTCTTAGCTTACCTGTTGGTTATTCATCCCTGATGTCTTTTACTTTAATTGTAAGGTATTTTGTAAATTTTAGTAGCCACATCCTATTTTGATATGTGCAAAAGCTAAAAAAGTGATAATAAGAAAAATCAGACTAGGTGCTGTGGCTCACACTTATAATCAGTGCTTTGAGAGGCCAAATCAGGAGGATTACTTGAGGCCAGAAGTTTAAGACTAACCTGGGAAACACAGCAAAACCCCATCTCTAAACAATTTTCTTTTTAATTAGCTGAGTGTGGTGTCACATGCCCATAGTCCCAGCTATTTAGGAGACTGAGGCAAGAGGATTGTTTGAGCCCAGGAGGTTGAGGCTACAGGAGTTTGAGTTATTATCATACCACTGCACTCTAGCCTGGGTGTGATAGAGCAAGACTCTGTCTCTTAAATTAAAAAAGGAAAAAAGAAAAATATGATCCCAATGGAAATCAACAAAGATTTTTAATGAAAATGGTGATAAAACTATAATTACTACTTGTTTGTTGTCACTTTAGACACATATATATGGACTCCAATAAACAATCTTTCAGAAGGTGTAATGATCTTAAGAAAAGGAAAATCAGTACTATTTTATCAGCTTTGTAAGCCTGCTGGCTAGTTAGGACTCTTTTTAAAAAAAAAAAAAATTCATTTTATTGCACTATGCTGTCTGCTATGCTCAGTTATAATATGGACAGATTTATTTATTTTTTTTTTTTGAGTGTGAGTCTCACTCTGTCACCCAGGCTGGAGTACAGTGGCACACTCACAGCTATCACAGCCTCAACCTACTGGGTTCAGTGATCCTTCCACCTCAGCCCTCCAAGTTATTGGAACTACAGGTGTGACTACCAAACCCAGCTAATTTTTTTTATTTATTGTAGAGACGAGGTCTTGCCAAGTTGCCCGGTCTGGTCTCGAACCCTTAGGCTCAGGCAATCCTGTTACCTCTGCCTCCCAAAGTGCTAGGATTACAGGTATGAGCCACTGCACCTGACTACACAGAATATTAAATGGGAAAAATTACAGTATTCTCTCGGTAAAAATAGATGCCAGAGTTAAAAACACAACATATTATACTTCTGTTTGTAGGATTTTTGCTTGTTTGCCCTTGATTTTCTTGTGCACGGAATTGTTTGATGCACATTTGTGTGAGACTGTGTGTGTATGCCCACATGCATGCATGTATCTGCATATACTAAATATGCTGAGCAGTTTTCATGTACATACATGCATATTTAATCATAAGTCTGAAATTAAGCCATTCCTTGCTTCATTTGTCTACCTTAATTCATCTACTCGTTCCTTTGATATAAAATGATTCAGGAAGGCCTGAATTAAATTGGAAGGAAATTGTTTAAAACTCATGTATCTATTCTTGTTAACAAGTTTACTGTTATATCCTATGTACCCTTCTCTTGTGTCAAAAATATTGTAGGGACAAGGATGAACTGGATTAGAGATTGAACAGGATATTGCTTTCATCCACTTTGGCCAAATCTCAGAAGACCTTCCAGTACTTTTACCAAAACCTGGATGGAAAAGATGATAGTGGCCACTATTTTTACCAGATCCTTTACATTTGTTACCTTGTTTAAGTCCTCACAATTTATAGGTGCATGTGTTATTTTCTCTATTTCACATAGAAGAAAGCTAAAGCTGAAAGAAATGAATTAGCTTGTGTGTTACACAGCTGTGACATAGTGGTGACAGTAGAATTCTAAGCCAGATCTGCCTAATGCCAAATACTGTGTTCTTTCAGTGATATCAGTATTTGTAGGTTTTCTGTGGTATTTCTCATTTTGATTTTGACTTAACATTTATATGAGTTGTTAGAATTAGCATTTATATGAGTTGTTAGAATTAATTTGCTTGTTTTAATTAACTATATATATGGTTAATTAAAACAAGAAAATTAATATATATATATATCTGGATTGTTTGTATAGGGCGTTTGTACGAGCAGTAGAAGACTTATGAAAGCAGAACATTGGCACTACTAGAAGCTCACAGTCTGTTCACTGACAGATCAATGTTTTGTTGATTTTTTTTTAGCTCTTTGTTATGACCAAAAAAGTATACAAAAGAAACTGTGAAAAGCATAATTTATTATATGTTGTGTAAGACCAGGACATTTCAACTCACCAAAAAAAGATAGCTAGAAAAATTTAATCAGTAGCCAGGTGTGATGGTGTGCCTCTGTAGTTCCAGCTACTTGGAAGGCGGAGACAGAAGGACCACCTAAGCCCAACCAGTCAAGGCTGTGGTGGCCTTGAGCGTGCCACTACCCTCCAGCCTGGGCGACAGAGTGAGACTCTTAAAAAAAAGAAAACACCGGGCTCGGTGGCTCAGCCTGTAATCCCGCGCCTTTGGGAGGCTGAGGTGAGTGGATTGCCTGAGCCCGCAGGTTCGAGACCCACCCGGGCAACTTGGCAAGACCTCATCTCTACAATAAATCAAAAACGAACCGGGCGTGGTAGCGCGCGCCTGTAGTTCCAGCTACTTGGAAGGCTGAGGTGGAAGGATCGCCGGAGCCCAGCAGGTCGAGGCTGCGGTGGCCGGGAGCCGCCACTGCACTCCAGTCTGGGCGACAGTGAGACTCCAACTCAAAAAAAAAAGAAACAAAATAATTTAATCAAAATATAATAAGTTGTCTGTAAGAAAATATAACTAATTCTGGGAGAAAGCAGAGTGTTGCCTTGGAATAAATTCTTCAAATACCCATGTAAGTAACGTGAAGAAAATTAAGTGTACATTATCCACTTGTATTTTTTTTTTATTGTACCAAAGCCAAACACAGCTCCAACTGTGTTGCTACTTGATGATTGATTGTTCTGTTATTTTGCTTTTCATAAGTAGTGTTTTTTTCTCTTTAGGGTAACATATATATCTCTAACTGGGGTTGCATTTTTCACTGAGATCAAAATTAGTGTAATTGAAAACATTGCAGCTTTGATGAAAATATTTTAATATTTAATGTTGTATCTCATGGGTAAATATTTCTGGGGTCATTAAAAAATTAAGATGGAAGTAGTGGTGTAACAAATTCTCCCTGAAACCAGTCACTAATAAAGAGAGAGAGAGCCATGGAATGGACTTAGTTTAGGGAACCCTTTCAGAAAGGCACACAACGTATTAATGTTCCAGTACATGCTACATGTTAACGTGCCAAGTTAGTACATAGATAGAATCATAATTTTGGAAACAGTCTCAGAATTCAGTGAAGTGTCTCTTCATTGTTCTGGACCAGAGATATACCCACTTTTTCATCCTATCCTCGATTTCTGGGTTTTTTCCCTTAAAATTTCTAGCTATTCTGATACATAGAAAACTCAAATTAGATGGGCATGATTTTTAAAAAGTTTAATTGTCTTTTAGTTAAACATGAATCTGAAGTTTGATTTCAACCTAAATAAAGATATCTGTACCAGAGTTAAGAGAATAATTTAATAATATTATGTAATTCATACCACCAAAACTTGTTTTCAACATTATTCAGTAGTAAATTCAAAATCTTCCTCCTTATGAAATAATTTTTATGGCAGGTCCATGCTTGATCAGTCCAATATAGCATATGTGTGTGTGGTGAGACTATGAGGAGATGAGATTTAGCAACAGTAACCTGACGTCTTACTCCTCCCTTTCCCCTAACTAACTCTTAATTTCCTCTTTAATATACAGCTTAAGAGTCATCCCTTCAGGAGATGTTCTCTGATCTCTTCATTTTGGATTAGGTATATCCCCTCTGTGAACATCTGTAGTGCCCTGTGCATACTTCTAACCTGATACTTCTGTTTATCTCTCCCTCTGACTGTTTTTCATCTTTGTATCCTCAGCAGTTGATTTTGTGCCTGATACTTTGTGTTTGTACTAACACCTTTGTTTAATAAATACATACATGAAAAAATGAATATGAATAGATTTACAGGTGTTTTATGAAGCACACATTGATAAAAGATTGTGTTTCAGCAGGAAAAATGGCATGAACTCATTACTCAAGAAACACTGAGCCAGTGTCTTTGTTAGGCTTCTTCATGCCATCCTGCAATATTATTTTTGTTCCTTTGAACCTAATTCATTATACAAAAATGATTGTTATTTAAATTAAATTAACTGTTTAAAAATGTGTGCTTAAGCAAGGGCATAAAGACAGGAGCAAAAAACACTCCTAAAGTAGAAAGGGAGAAAAGGTTGAAAAACTACTTGTTGGGTACTATAGTCATCATTGGGTGACAGGTTCAATGTAAGCCCAAACCTCACCATTATACATTATACCCATGTAATGAACCTCACATATACACTCTGGATCTATATATTTTATTAATGTAAGTTTAAAATTTTCTCAGCATTCTTGATTTGCAGTTATATTATTTTGTGGTTAATTTTCTGTACAAATTGTGTTGCCTTAGTTATTTAACAGATGTCAGTAGGAGAATAAGACTTGCCTTATGGCAAAAACTTGACTTTTTGGTGGATTCTTTGAAATATGTCTGCATTTTGAGTTAAAGGTTTTCTGATTTAAATCTAAAATTGGGTGAATACAATTTTCAGTTTTTATAACACTTTCAAGCTCACAAATTGCCTTCATTTTTTAAAATATAATCTTCAAATAACATGCTTGTGAGAGGATAATGCTTGTGAGGTAATATAATGGAATATTATAATATCTTATTTTGTGACTAAATAAACTAAGAATCATAGAGGTTAAATAACATCTTAAATTGTATAGCTAGTCTTTTATTTGTGGAAGGATTTTTATGATTAAGTCAATTTTTTTTTTTTTTTTTTTTTGAGTTGGAGTCTCACTCTGTCACCCAGACTGGAGCGCAATGGCCACTCCCGGCCACTGCAGCCTCGACCTGCTGGGCTCCGGCAATTTTTCCGCCTCAGCCTTCCAAGTAGCTGGAACTACAGGTGTGGGTTACCATGCCTGGCTAATTTTTTATTTTATTGTAGAGACGAGGTCTTGCCAAGTTGTCCAGGCTGCTCTCGAACCCGTGGTCTCAGGCAATCCACTCACCTCATCCTCCCAAAGCGCTGGGATAACAGGCTGAGCCACCGAGCCCAGCTAAGTCAATGTTTTATAGTATTATTTTGAATTTTCTATTTCATCTTGAGTCATTTTCAGAAAACTATATATTTTTAGGAATTTGTTTCATCTGTTTTTAAACATATTGCATACATTTGTTTTAATATTCTCTTATTATTTTTTTTTTTTTTCAGTTTTTTTTTTTTTTTGAGTTGGAGTCTCACTCTGTCGCCCAGACTGGAGTGCAGTGGCCGCTGCCGGCCACCGCAGCCTCGACCTGCTGGGTTCCGGTGATCCTTCCACCTCAGCCTTCCGAGTAGCTGGAACTACAGGCGCGCGCTACCACGCCTGGCTGATTTTTTGATTTATTGTAGAGATGCGGTCTCGCCAAGTTGTCCAGGCGGGTCTCGAACCCGCGGGCTCAGGCAATCCACTCACCTCAGCCTCCCAAAGGCGCAGGATTTCAGACTGAGCCACCGAGCCGGCTTCTTCTTCTTATTTTAATGTCTGCAGCATCTATTATGGTATAGTTTTTGTTGTTACCATTTGCACCTGCCTCTTTTCTTCCTTCTTATTACGTTTTCATAAATCTCCCCAGAAGTTTGTAAAGTTTATTAGACTTTTCAGAGTCCACTGTTACCTTTGTTGTTTATTCAGTTTTATTTTGTTTTCTATATATTTAATTTATTTTAATTATTTCTTTTCCTTGGCTTTATGTTTACTTTGTTTCTCTTATCAAACCTATTTTATCGGATTCTCAGATCATTAATTTACATTTTCTCTTTCATAATAAGCATTTAAAGTTATAAAATTAGCGTCCTCATCAAATGTTGCTTTTGCTATGTACCACAAAATCCTATTTAGATTTTGCTAGTCATTTATTTCAAATTCCCATTTTGAGTTATTTAGAAGCATGCTTGTTTTCAAAACAATTAGATTACTTCTAGTTGTCTTTTTGTTCATAAATTCTTAATCTTATTGTTATTAGAAAATGTAATTTGTATAATATCAATTATTTGAAAACTGCTGAGTTTTAGTTTTTTGGTCTAGTGCATGATCAGATTTTAGATATGTTTCATTTTGAAAATGTACTTGGAAAAAAAAAATGTGTCTTCTATAACTGTTGCTGCAGTTTTATAAATATGCCCATTACATGAGGGTAATTATTGTTCAAATCTTCTGTATTCTCATGTATTTTATTAATTACTGAGCTGTCTTAAAAATCTTCTATTTTAGGGTGTTTGCTTAGTCCTCATCAAATTTTGCCTTATGTATTTTGAGGTTATGTTATTAGTTACATGCAAGTTGGAAATTGTTATATCTTCCTAGTAAATTAAATATTTTCTCTTTTTTTAATTTTTAATTTTAAATATATGGGGCACAATTCAGAGTTAGGTATACAAATGTCATTATTCAGGTACCCTTGTTGATGAGGTGTGCCTCCCCCTCCCCTGGCAATTTTCCACTACTGCCAATCCCTTTCTTACAGTATTACCATAGTTGTTCAAGGTCTGCTTATAAGTGAGAACATGTGATGCTTGGTTCTTTGTTTTTGTGATAGACCTCTCAGTATTATAGCCTCTAAGTCCATCCAAGTTGCTGTGAAGTTCATAATTTTGTCCTTTTTTATGGCTGTGTAATATTCCATCATGTATATGTACCACATTTTTTTTTTATCCAGTCCTCTTTCGATGGGCAGCATCGTTGGTTCCATGTTTTTGCTATTATCAATAATGCTGCAAGAAACATGTGTGTACAGATATCTTTTTTGTAGAGTGACTTTAGTTCTTCTGGTTATATTCCCAGTATGGGGATTGTGGGGTCATATGGGAGGTTGATTTTTAGATCTTTTAGGAATCACCAGACTGTTTTCCACAGAGGCTCTACTAGTTTACACTCCCACCACCAGTGTAGAAGTGTTACCTTTCTGCTGCATCCTCTCCAGCATTTGTTGTTTTTTGAGTTATTGATGATGGCTATCCTTACTGGAGTTAGGTGGTATCTCAGTGTGATTTTTATTTTTCGTGTTTAAAATAATTTTCTTTATTTCTAGTAATGTGTTTTGCCTTGGAACATATTTTGACTAATATTAATATAATTTTTGGTGATATATTCCATAAATATATTTTTCTGACTTGTACTTTCATTTGTGTTCTCTCTCTCTCTCTCTCTCTCTCTCTCTCTCTCTCTCTCTTGAAAAGCATGTAGTTAATTTTTTAAATCTAACATGACAATTTTTAATCTTTTTATGCAATCATTTGGTATAGTCACATTTGTTGTAATTATTGTTATATTTGGATTTATTTTCCCACTATTTTTTTCTTCCCTTTATTGCCCTCTTTTTGTATTTTTTAGTATTCTCTTTCTAATTCATTCTTTTCCTTTTACTAATTTGGAATTTGTGAACTCTACTTTTAAACAGTTATCCTAGAGATGTTATAATGTCTACTATTCAAGTTATGCGCATACCTTTATTATCTAACCAACAGTGACCTTAATACAGACTATTTTGATTGATCACCTTTTCCCAATTTGTATATTTCTGTTTTACTCATTTAATTCTGTCATTTTGATTATGTAAGAAATAATTATAATTGTTTTATAACATTAATTTTCCTTATATTTTCCTATATATTTATTCTTTTTTCTCATCATTTGTTTGTCAATTCATATTTTTCCAACTTTTAATATTTTCCTTTTGCTTGCAAGGATATTCAGTGATATTAGAGTTGCAAAGCCTCTCATCTTTATTTATCTTTAAGTGATCTTATTTCACTGTCATTTTTATGTTATTTTTTCCTGAGTGTAGAATTTTATATTGTGAGTGTACTTCTCTTAGTATTAAAGATAATATTTTAGTGTATCCTGGCTTCTGCTCTTTCTTTTAAGAACTCATTTATTTTGTTTGCCTTTGAGATCTTTTTTTAGAAATCTTTTACAGTCTCATTTTGATATGCATAGTATATATTATTTTAATTTATCCTGACTGAGATTGATTGGAATCTTGAATGTTATAATTGATATTTCTTTCTAGACATGGGAATTGTGTAGCCATAATTTCTTCCAATATATTCTCTACCTTCTTCTCTCTTTACTAGAACTCTAATTCAGATATACATTAAATTTTTTCACATTGTTTTTCCTTCCCTCTTTCAGGGCTACATTTGGCATAATATTTAATTCTCCATTCCATTTCTCTAATTCTTCTTCCAGCTATATTGAAGTTACTGTTTAACCTATTCACTGATTTTTTTTTCACATTGGTTTTCATACATTGCATTTTTAAAAAATTATTTTCATTTTTTGGAATTCATGTTCTTTTTTAATGCTGTTAGGGCTTTTATTTCTTGAAACATACAAAATATTTATATTGTATATATAGTATGTAGTAATTCTAACACCTGCCAACTTCCTAAGAGTGATTCTGCCATATATTTTTGTCTGCGTGTCATATACATAATGTCTTGTTTTTTAAAATAAATTTGAATTTTTTTCTATCTTGACCTACTCATTTTTCTCTGAACTTTACATGTGAACTTAATTTTGATGCATGTGATGAAAGTGGATTTTTCCAAGAGAATGTTTGCATTTGTTTTTGTCAGATGCCTGAGGACAGTATTAGTACAGTATTACTAATACAGGGCCACTTTAAATTTTTAGCTTGAGGTTTTGTGGATCAAATGAATACTGACGTTTCAGACTACAGACTTTAGTGAGGGCTAGCTTGTGGTTACAAATTAATTCTCAGAGAGGATTTTCCCCATATACCTCTTGCCAAAGTTCTATACAGGCAATTTTCTTTGCACTTCCTGTGGAGAAAAGGGTTGGGAGTGAGTGGGAAGGCAGGTAATATGGCATAGTGTTTTTTAAAAAGCATGCTCTGTAGACACAGACTGTCAAAATTTACATTTTTGCTTTGGTACTAACCTTGAGCAAATTACTTAACCTTATTGTGTATCACTGTCTTGACCTCTCAGATGAGAATTATAATGGTGCCTTTTAAATGGTTTTTGTATTAAATGAGTTAGTATCTTTGAAGTACTTAGAACACAATAAGCTCTGTTAAGTGTTTGCTGTTATTTTCATGATCAACATTGTTTTCTCTAAGTTTACTCTTACACTGAGTAGCATTTTATGGTCCCAGCATTTTGAAGAGTCTGCTTTTGAATGTCCTACCTTCTGAGGCAACAGAAATTAATGCTCACATTCAGCTTATTCAGCAAATATTCTCAAGATAAAAAACAATTTAAATGCTTGCATTACTACTCTGAATACCAGTCTTCACTTAATCTTGTCCTTAGTAGTCCTTACTGATTTGATTAGCTCATGGGTACCTTTAAGAGTTTTTTTTAAAAAAATACTCTATCTGGTATTTTAGTTGTTTTTAAGTTGTACTCATGTTACAGGAAATAGAAATCCATTATACAACTTGCAAATGCCAAAACTAAGACTAAAATCCTAATTGATTCTGAATATGTGCTTCAGAAAATACTTAAAAAAAGGACATAAGCACTACCTGCTAAAGAAGAAATGTTTCATGGGCAATGCATATTCAAAAATCACTGATAATTCCACCACAATATCATTTTTCTTCACAGATTAAGAAATCAAGGGAGGGAGGGAAACAATTTGAAACCCAATTTGACAAGCATTCTAGAATCCAGTTACCTTTTATCTTTTACTAGCAAGAATGTGAATTGCTATAGCCCCTATGCAGAACAGTTTGGCATTATATATCCAGATTGTTAAAATATTTTTATTTGTGACACATACATTTTTAGTTCAAGATTATAAAAATTTAACTAAAGGTATGTGCAGAGATATAGCCATAAGAATGTTCATTGCATTGCTTTATAGAAAATTAGAATATTAGAAATATGTAATTGTTTCACAATAAGAGAATGAGTTGGGTATGACATATCCATATAATGAAAAACTAGCCATTTTAAAAGATGTTTTTGAAGTCTATTTACGTCATGGAAAGAAATTGATGATAATTTGTTGGGTGGAAAAAAGATGTTTGCAAACTAAAATGTGTAAATGATCAAATATTTTAGAAAACAATGGCTCAATCTCAAAGGTTAAAAAGTACCCAAAGTCAACAAATTGTGTATATTTAAAATGTGCAGTTTTGTATGTATCATTTATAACTCAATAAAGCTGTGGATTTTTTTCAAAAGGATTAAACGTAATACCTTTTAGAAAAGAAGTTTGGGATGATTTTTAAAACGTTTTCTTTTTACTTGTTTGTGTTTTCTCCATTGCTAAAAATAGGTGACAAACCACTCAGTAAACTCCTAAATAAGAAACATAATAGTTTACAATGATAAGTCTCCAACATAACTATTTACATTTTCACACATATAGTTATGTAGTTAAAATGACTTTGTACATATATTTTAAACCTACCTTTTTCTTGCATTTTTCCATGTTTCTGTGTGATTTTGCAATTATCCATTTCATGACCACATTCTATTTCATTGCCTAAAGTAGTAACATTTAATATGTTTTTATCATGTGTTTAAAGATTTACTTTTTATTTTATTTATCTATTATGGGTCACATATCAATTAAAATAATAAAAATGATCATTCTAAAGATAATAGTTAACAGTTACAATTGCAAAGTACCTCTTGTTGCTTTACAAAAGCTGTCAATTTGTAGTAACTATGAGTTAGACATTAGCCTTTTATTAAACATGATGAAACTGAGATTCAGAGAAGCTAAGTGATTCACTGATTATACAGCTAGTGAGAGTTTGAGCCAGAATTCAAGTCACGTTTATCTGGTTGTTTTTTGATTTGTCTGAGTCTTTTCTTTTAGTGTTTCTAAAACTGTTTTGTGAATGTTAGCAGGAAATGTTAATAGGAATGAAAATTAATTTATATTGATTCTGTTTTCTACTTCCCATATCTATTTCAGAATTTTTAAGACTATTCTTATAGTTTACAATATTGCTATTAAGATCAGTATCTTTCAGATTCTCATCTTGTAAGCAAGAGCTCCTCAGCCTGATATCTAGAAGTTTTTAGGATCTTCTCTTTTTCCTTCATATTGTATTATTTTATAATGATAAAACTTCTTGTTTGTTCTGTCTTCATCCTCCAACCTAGATAATAGGTAAACATATTTTATTTAGAAATTGTTCATGGTTTTGTTTAGCTCGATACTTTCTTGCAGCATCTTTTTTGACTCTGGTTTTATTTGGATTTTGAGCCTTTTAGAGTAGGCCTCTAATTGTCTTATTTTTTTTTTCAATTGTTCATTTCTCTGTAATCAAGTTCTACCTTGTAAGAGAGTTTGTTAGCTTTACCTTCTAACCCCTTTTTTTATAAACATATGCTATTTTTATAATTTCTCATGAATCTTTCTTGTAATCTGGGAGTTTTTTTTCTTCTTTTTCTTTTTTTGTTGCTTCTGATTCTTGTTTCCTGGATACATATAGTTTCTTGTATCTCTGAGGTTTTTGTTTTAAATATATATTTTCAGAGTTTCTTCTGTTTCCCAAATTTTACCAGTTTCTTCAAGCTCATTTTTAAAAAAATTTCCCTAGTTTGCTTTCTATGTGTGCTATGAGCAGAACTAGTTGATTTCTCCAGAGCTTCACTGAGTGTTGCATGAGCAGTTAACTGACCTCTGTTTGGCAATCACCAAATGCCAGTATCTAAAGATATTTACTCCTGGGCATTTCAACTTACACAGAGAGGAATTTTCCTATCTCTAGACTCTGGAGTAAAACCTGGATGTCAGAATTCTGAGAAGTAAACAATGGAAAGATATTGGTGATATTATACATTTTTACATAATTTCTAATTATAGTTTTTTTTTGTTTTGGGGGGGCGGGGGGTTGAGTCAGAGTCTCACTGTGTCGCCCAGGATGGAGTGCAGGGGCATGCTCATGGCTACCCTAGCATTGACTGACTGGGCTCAGCGACACAGTAAGACTCTGACTCAAAAACCTCCCCCCAAAACCAAAAAATCTACAATTAGAATTATGTAAAAGTGTATAATATCAACAATATCTTTCCACACCTTAGATTATCATTCATCAAGCTACCCCAAGTTAGTTTTGACGTCTTATCTGTTCTTGTCATTTTTCTTTACTTTTTTTCATGCAGTGTTATAATTTCGTTAATATAATGTGTTTACTATCATTCAAATGGTGATTCTGGAAAAAGTGGAGATGAACATAGTGTTAAAAAACTGAAAAACTCCTTTTATAGTATTATACCACAATTTCAAGAATCTGCTATTTTCTTTGTTCATTCAAATCACAGTTTAAATATCCCAATTAGGTTTCATAGGTATCTTCATGCAGGTTCAATGCATTTTTCAGTAAATTACATTCGAAATAATGCAGTTTTTCCTTGTTATTTGGAATGAATTATCTTTCTCTTTTGTATTTTCTAGCTAGTTATTACTTGATAATATTACTTTAGTGTATTCAACTTGTATCTGGAAAATTTATTAAACTCATTATTCTGTAATTTCTTAGCTGATTTTTTTAATATTTCAAAGCAGTCATTTTATCAAAAGAATGCCTTAACCAGGTCCTGTGGCACACACCTGTAGTCCCAGCTACTCAGACGCCTGAGCCAGGAAGATCACTTGACCTCAGTCAGGAGTTTGTTGTTATACATTTCTAAAAGTATTAAAAATTATTGTAAATGGTAAGAGTAGTCATTAATATCCCTGAGTTTGGAGGGATGCTTCTAGTAGGATTTTACTGTTGAATATAATATTGACTTTTGTTTTCATATAGGTTGTTACTTTTTTAAAGTAGGGAACAGGCTCAAAAACTAAGGAGTCATATCTAAAGGAAAAATAGAAGCCAGTTAAAGGATCTTCACTCTGGTTAAATTGGGATAATTAGAGTATCAAAACAAACATTAGCAGTGGATTAGAAAATATGAATTAAAAACAGTAATCCAGGAGTCTACAGTGATACTTAAAGAAATGAGAAAGCGGAAACCATGCACAGTGGCTCACATTTGTAATCCTAGCACTTTGGTAAGCTGAGGCAGGAGAACTGCTTAAGCCCAAGAGTATGAGACCAGCCTAGGCAAACTTGTGAGACTGTGTCTCTATAAAAAAAAAAATAAAAAAATTATCCAGGCATGGTGGCGTGTGCCTGTAGTCCCAGCTACCTGGAAGGCTGAAGCAGAAGGATCACTTGAGCCCAGGAAGTTGAGGCTATGGTGAGCCATGATTGTGCCACTGCACTCCAGCCAGGGTGACACAGGGAGACCTTGACTCCAAAAAAAAAAAAAAAAAGAGGGAGGGAGAGATTAGAAAGAGGGGTACAGGAACAGTAAGGGAAAGCTCAAACTTCTTTCCAGAAGAATACAAGCTGATAAATATAGAAAGCATAGTAGAAATAGTAAAACACCTTTATTTACAATAGTTGTAAATTGATTCAAGCAGTAGTCACCATTTGATCCTAAAATTATTGGTAAAAGACTTTAGAGAATAGGATATTCACATGGTTTGAAAGTATCACCCCACAGATTACTTATTAATTAGAAAGAAAAAGATACCTTTAAAATGGAGAAATCTGGCAGATATTTTCTTAACCAAAACATTTTCACAGGACCAATAAAGAACAGTCTGACATCATGTGCCTTCTAATGTGATGAACTTCAGAAGGAAAAGCCCATTTTGTTATATTCCTGCCCTTAATGTTTAACCTAAATCTAACCATGAGGAATTAACCAGACACATTCAAATTGAGGACCAGTCTGCAAAACAACTAGCCTGGACTCTTCTAAAGTCTTAGTGATGGAAACCAGACCGTAGGTGAAAGGAGAATGAAGAATAGATGAATCCTGAATTGAAAAAACAAAAACAAAAGTTTATGTAGGATACTTTGCAGGCAAAAGGCAAAGTGCAAATATTGATTAAAACTTATATCATATTAAATGTAAATGTTAAATGTTCTGTAACTATTATATATGAGAATATCATTCTTAGGGGATACATACTGAAGTATATATCTTTCCAGTGTGTGCAAATAACTCTCAAATGATTCAGCAAAAAAAATTATATGTATATCTTACTGTACCTCATTCGCCTATTTTGGAATCACAATTGACCCCAGGTAACCGAAATCCCACAGATAGTGGGTAACTACTGTACATGCACACAAACACATAGAAAGAAGGAAGAGCAAATGTGACAAGGGACAGGAAATCGGTTAAATGAATATTATGTGCAAGTTTATTTATTTATTTATTTATTGGACATATTGGTTAAATTAGGTGAAAGGTAAATATTTTCTATGGGGGTACTATTATTGAAACTTTTCTTATGTTTGAAATTTTTCAAAGTTTAAAAAGTGAAATCAAAGTGACTCTGGTATATATAATGTCATACAACTTAAATTTAGCTATCCTGTATATAAAACTGTATCTCCTAAGTAGTAATTTCTCTTAACAATTTGTTTTAGTTCATGATTTTTCTAGTCTGTATAAGAAATTGTGTGTATGAGTTTATGTACACATACATGCATTTGTGAGAACCTTTTGTATCTTATTCCCAGAGAATCTCCTCAGCATGTGTATTTTTTCTGTTCTGTCATAAAAATCCTGAACTAAAATGTTCTCTCTTTCTTTAAAAACCTATACTATTTATTAGCTTTTGTTGAAATGTTTTCCTAAAATGGCATAACAAACCCTTGTACCAAATACTTTCCACTTGGTGCAAAATGAATGTCTTCATGAATTTTGAGCACATGAGAAAATAAAATAAATATGAAGAATTATTACATGAGCCTCTCTGCAACTCCTGCTTCCCAATACTCAATTTTAAAAAATGCTATTTTTTCTCCCAACATATTTACAGTTTTAAATGCTTATTGTTATCTACTTTGTCACCTGTTATACTTAATTTTTATATACGAATATATAACAGAATATAATGGGAAATATATAAAAATTACATGATTCCCATTATATTCTGTTTATGGCTTGTCTGTCTCATATGGTCTGCTATAGTGATGAACTTGACAAATTAAAAAAAAAAAAAACCTTTCAATCTGGACTCAGAAATCCCAGGAGGCCCAGTTCTGCCACTGACTAGCTCTAAAACTCACGCATCTGTTTGGTTATCTAAAAATCTCACTAGACCAGATACCCAGATAACAATCACCAATATTACTTCTACTTTAGCATACAGTGAGTCAGCCATATCCCCATTATTATGTGGCTTCTGCAGCTGTTCACTCCCAAACTGTAGCTAAAAGTATACTTTCTTTGTTACACAGATACTTGAGATGTAGTTAGGGTTGAGAAATAGGTGGTATGACCTGCGGCTTTTTCTTACCCTTTGTAATAATCCATTCAGTGACCTAGTAAGTGATACTTTCCTTTTGCTCATTTAGTTTAACTGTTGTACAGTGGCAGGTTGCATTGTGTTTAGCCTCCTGGGAGTATTGTAGAAAACTTAAACTTGTACTATTGATATTTTTGGCATTTACTATTGTCATTTTCTAATCTCTCATTAAAATGTTGATATCCCCAGTTTTCTTGGAAGACTAGAGAATAGAGTAACTTAAAATAACATATATAGAAGAACTATTTCATTATCTCTCTCTCCTGTTCCAGAGGAATGTGAGTAGCTTCAATAGTCCTTATTTTGTTAGGTACAGTCAGTTTTCAGCGTGAAAGCAGCTGCTAGGAAAAATTAATTAGTAGGACAGAATGGTGAAACTGGGAAACAGTATGCCCATTTAGTTTTGAATCTCATTTATTTCTTTGTGAATAATCATAATAATTATGTATACCAAGTGGCAAACGTAACACAACACACAAATTTGATTCTTTTCTATTTTTAAACTAATTTTGCTATTACAAAGTAATATATTTTTAAGAAAATACACAGGAAGAAAAAGAGGAAAATAAAAATCACATGTAATTAATTATACCATGTAGATATAATCATTTTAGTTCCTACTCTTGACTTTTTTTAAAAGAGATTTTTATTTTTTTAATGAATTTATATTATATATGCCATTTGGTTACCTGGTTTTTTTCATTAAAAATTTATCATGACCATGTTATTTAATTTTCTTCTACACTATTATTTTATATGACTGAATAACATTGCATAGTTGTTCCATGATTTATTTAAGTAGCTTCCCAATATTGATTCAATATTTTTATTACACTAGTGCTCCAGTGACATTGGTGAGATAAATCTTTAGACACAATTTCTTTTGACTAAAAAATGTAATTGCTTGGTAAAGAGGTCACACTTTTAAATTTTTGATGCATATTGCTGAACTAGCTTCTTTTAAGTACTCTATACAAAAATAGTTTAATTTTTTTCTTTAAAAAATTTTTTTTTATTTTAAAGACGTGGTGTACAATTCAGGGTTAGGTATACAAATGTTCATTATGCAGGTACCCTTGTTGATAAGGTGTACTCCCCCACCCCTGTAGATTCCCACTACTGCTAATCCCACTCCCCACCCCCCCACCCTCCCAGCAGTTTCCCACTGCTGCCAGTCCTTTTCTTATAGTATTACGATAATTGTTCAAGGTCTGCTTATGAGTGAGAACATGTGATACTCAGTTCTTTGTTTCTGTGATAGATCACTCAGTATTATAGACTCTAAATTCATCCAGGTTGCTGTGAAGGTCACAATAGTTTAATTTTTAAAGAAAACCAGTAAGTAACATGACTGGTTTAAATACTATCTAGAACTCCAGATAACCTCTTAGGAGACTGAAAAATTGTTGGTTAAATGTCTAGAGATGAGAGTAAGTTAGTTACTGTCTGCTTCATTAGAAGTAACTAATTGGGAATTATCAATGCAAATTAAAAGCTATACTTGTATAACAATGTAGGAGATTTTACCAATACATCAAACCTATGATCTTCTATAAGAAATGGTTTGAGTAGTGTAGTTTTCCTCTCTTTTTTCTCAAATTGGAAAGGTCTTTATTGCTGTTTCTAAATAATAAAAATAATGTGTATGTGAAACAAAAGCCAAATAATATACAAATGCAAAATAGCAGTGAATAAAAATTCCTACTTATAGCAGTACTTCTCAGGGAAACTCATTAAGTTTGTGTGTATATGTGTATGTGTGTATATAAATATGCTTATAGAATTATGTATATTTAATATTTAAAATTCATACAAATGAGGCTGTGCCCTAATTCTGCTGTGCAAGTTGCTTCTTAAAAAAAAATCTATCAATATATTGCTAGCATTTTTCTTTATTATTACATATACTTTTACCTTATTCCTTTTATTTCCTGAATAATATTCCATGGTATGGATATACTATATTTTAGTAAATAAGTTCCCTGTTCATAATAATTTAGATTTTTTTCTTTCTTCTTTGTTATAAATAATGGGTACATTGATTGTTTTATATAGACACCTGTGTGCTTTTTTATTATTTTCGCTAACTATGCCTGCAGTAGTGGAATTGTTTGTTATTGGTGGCAGTGATTAAGACTCTGAGCTCTCTGTAACTTGAATCCCAGTCTCTACCACTGACATGCTATGGAATTTGCAAGCCAACAGACCTTACTATAAAATTGATAAGAGTCTAGAAGTTACTTTATAAAAATGTTAAGAATTCTGTATTCTTTTCTAATGAGGAAATTGGTATTGTAAAATATCTTCCTTCTTTTCATTCTAAAAATTTAATCATTGTTATTTTCTGCAATTACATATTTATCACCATGTTTTTTAACGTGGCTAGTACTACTCTTTCTTCCCTCCTTCAAGGGACATATTGGAAATTCTAGGGTCCTTTATAGGTTGTCACCATGACTGAGAAGGCACCACTGGGCTTCAGTGGTCAAAAGCCAGATGTCTGACAGACTCCTGTAGTATACAGGATTGTACCTCAACAAAGAATTCCTGAGTCAACTTGACTTTGAAATGTCCTGCCAGACCTCAGAATCTTAACCATTGCTTTCTGTCAACAACAAGATGTGAAAACTAAGCATCTAAGAATGCTAAATAAAAATAAACAATGTGATTCATTTATTGCTTTTCAGATTAACTAAGTTTAAAAATAATAATACGTAAGTACAAGGAGAAATTCCAAATTTCATGTACCATGGTGGGTATATAGATTAGTACAACTATTTTTGTTTTTTTGTTGTTGATTTCTCCTTTTCCTTGGTAGTATAATCTTGTTTTATTGATACAGTGCCTCTCAAATATAACGGAAAACAAAGTTAAAACATTTTAACCGCCTCTCTTGTTTCTTGCATTCTCTCTCGTCATTGAGTATCACTTGCACTGATTGCTCACAATGGACTTTCTCTTCTTAGCTGCTGATGCTACTTTTATATCTAGTAATCTTTATTTATGTAGGTCTCCATTAATTGTGTTGTTGGCACTCTTGAGCTCCCGCAGTACATAGGGAGGTCTGACTGCAGGGATTCTCTGGCAGGAGTGCACTAGGAATCAAAGAGTTTTAACTACTGACTATAATAAACTTGTAGAATGGAAATGCAGTCATTCCTTATTATGTTAGACCTTTTCATTTCATGTGGATAAGATAATATACAGTTGTTTGAGTTTATAGCTTTCTAGTGGTAAAAGTTTATTTAAAAACAATATCTAAAAGGTTGATAAAGAGATCTTACAAATAATTTTTCATAACATTTCTCTCATTAATTTTTAAAAGTAACTATCCAAAAGAATAGCTGAAAAAAAATCATTCCTAGAATGTGAAAGCATCTTTAGAGATTGTGATGCAAGGTAGATAGCTGTATCTTCTGCAGAATTTAAATAACAAGTACAGTAATTGATCTCTTATGGCTATCTCTTTGTTCCTTTTCCAATGGAAAAAAGCATGGAGTTTCTGCAAAGGGCTAAGATATGTACAACCCAAGTTTGTAGTCTTAGGAAATAATGTTTTATCTAACAACTAAACTTACAATATTTAGAATAGTGGATAAAAAATTATATCACCTTAAGTAATTTTCCACTTACCATTTTTCTCAGCTAGACCTTGTATAGAAGCTGGATATAAAGTAGTTGTTCATAGTTGCCAGTCTAGGACATAGCTATATATTTTCTAAAGCCAGATGATCAAAGGGTAAAGTTAACATTCTTTTAAAATACTTAGAGACACTAGCCAGAACAGCTACCTGAATGGAGAAATAATTTGCCTGTATACATAAAAGGACACCACTGCTGCCATCTTCGTAATCATCATTATCGTTGTTGTGTTTATCAAGTACTTGATGTGTGACAGGCAAATAATCTATGTACTTTCAGTGAATTTTATCATTTTAATTCTTATAAAAGCCCAATTAGGTAGATATTATTGTCCCCATTTTGGAGGTAGAAATTGAGACAAAGAGAATTCAGGTTATTTGCTCAATTTCTCATGGCCAGAATTAAAACTAAACTGGCTGAATTAGAAACTTATGTTTATAGTATACTGTATCTACAGTAAAAAAGTGTTTTGGATCTGCTCTAGCACATGAAATAAAAGTGTTGACGTAGTCCTGGGAAATCTTTACCATAAAGCATCTTGTTATATGTATTACTGGAGTAGGCATTAACAGTATACCACTACAGCCCCTGAAAAATGGTCACCACCATATATGAGAGGGAAACCCTCCCCAAAACGGAATTTATTCATTAAAAATTTGTGTATTCTTACATGTTTAAATTGCAGTCACCTTCAAATATTAACTTATTGCTTTAAGTCAATTATGTTATTAAGAATAACTGTTAGATCTGTGTACTGGCTCTTGCATGTAATCCTAGCTACTCAGAAGGCTGAGGTGGGAGGATGGTTTGAGCCTAGGACACCTCATCTCTTAAAAAAATAACATTAAATTAATTAATTAGCTGGTCATGGTAGTACATACCTTAAGCCCAAGAGTTCGAAGTTGCAGTGAGCTTGATGGTGCCATAGTACATCCAGCCTGGGTGACAGAGCAAGATCCTGTCTCTAAAAACAATAAATAACTATTAAAGTTAGCCATTTTAGCTTTAGAATGACTAATATTAAACCATTCTTTCTTTTTCTTTTTTTTTTTTTGAGTTGAGATCTTACTCCGTGACCCAGGCTGGAGTGCAATGGTATGATCGTGAAAATCATGACTCACGGCCGCCTCCCCCTCCTGGGCTCAGGCTACCCTTCCACCTCACAACCCCAGTAGCTGGGGTTACAGGCATGCACTACCATGCCTGGATACTTTTTTTCTTTTCTTTTTTATTTTTTTGTACAGATGAGCTCTCACTATGTGCCCTGTCTGGCCTAGAACACCTGGACTCAATCAATCCACCCGCCTCAGCCTCCCAAAGTGCTGGGATTACAGGCTTGAACCATCATTTCTGATAATAGTTCACAACTGAAGTTGTTCTTACCTGGTGTTGGTCAAACTAAAGAATAAAAAACCATTTTAATCTTTTTTTATTCTCTTCCACAAGTAGAACATTCCCCTGGTTACTTAAAGGTAGATTTCATTCACCAAGTAATTTATATAAGGTAAAAAGATTATGTTTAAGTGGTATTTAACAACTTTATTGGGATGTAACACATACTATGTAATTCACTCATTGAAAGTGTACAATTCAATGATTTTTATATATTCATTAACAGAGTTGTACAACAATCAATATAACCAATTTTAAAATGTTTTTATTACTCCTCATAAAAACCCTATACCCAGTAGGGATCATTCCCTATTCTCCCCTGACACTTCCCCCAGCTCTAAGCAATCACTAATCTACTGTCTTTCCCTAGAGATCTGCCTGTCTTTGACATTTCATACAAATGGAATTACACAATATGTTTTTTTTTTTTGACTGGCTTTTTTTCACTTAGCATAATGTTTTCATGGTTTATTCCTGTTGTAATATATCTCCCAACTTCATTACTTTTTATTGACAAATAGTATTATGATGTGTGGATATATATCACATTTTTTCATCCATCAGTTGATGGACACTTGAGTTGTTTCCACTTTTTTGCTATTATGAGTAATGTTTTGCTATTATGAGTAATGCTGCTATGAATATTATGTGCAAGTTTATTTATCTATTTATTTATTGGACATATATTTTCACTTCTTTCAGGTGTGTACTAAGTAGTGGAATTGTTGGATTACGTGAACATTTTGAGGAACTTCCCAACTGTTTTCAAAAGCAGCTGTACCTTTTAATTTTATTTATTTGTTTGTTTGTTTATTTATGTATTTATTAATTTATTTACTTTTTGAGTTGGAGTCTTACTCCATCGCCCAGGCTGGTGGCACACTCATGGCCACCCCAGTGTCGACCTGCTGATCTCTGGCGATCCTTCTGCCTCAGACTTCCAAGTAGCTGGAACTACAGGCACGTGCTACCACACCCAGCTAATTTTTGATTTATTGTAGAGATGAGGTATTGCCAAGTTGCTTGGGCTAGTCTTGAACCTGCGGGCTCAGGCAGTACTCTCACCATGGGCTCCCAAAGTGCTGGAATTACAGGCTGAGCCACTGAGCCTGACCCCATTTTATATTTCAACTGCAACGTATAAGGGTTCCAGTTTCTTCTTATCCTCATTAACATTCGTTATTATCTGTCTTTTTATTGTAGCCATCTCACTGAAAGTGATCTAGTATCTCTTGTGGTTTTGACTTAAATTTCCTTGATAACAAATGATATTGGACATCTTTTCCTGTGCTTACAGGCCACGTTTGTAACTTACTCAGAGAAATGTCTGTTAAATCATTTGCTCATTTTTAAATTAGGTTGTCTTTTTATTTCTGAGTTTTAAGAGTTCACCATATATTATGAATATACTTTTTAAAATCAGATATATGATTTATAAATATTTTCTCTCAGTTTATGGTTTGTCTTTTCAGTTTCTTGATGGTATCCCATGTACTCCTCAAGTTCCCAAGTTTGATGATGTCTAAGTTATTTATTTTTTCTTTTGTTGCTCGTAGTTTTGGTAATATAGCTAAAGAGAGCTTTGCCTAACCCAGGGACACAAAGATTGATTCCTATATTTTCTTTTAAGATTGTGTATTATAAAACTGTAAGCTCTTGCATTAAGGTCTACAATTTATTTAGAGTTTATTTTCGTATATGCTATAAGGAAAGGATCCAACTTCATTCTTTTTTATGTTGCTCTCTAGTTTACCCAGCAAAATTCACTGAAGACCCTTGTCAAAAAAATGGTTGACTCTAAATGCAGGGGTTTATTTCTTGGCACGCTGCTATGTTCCATTAATCTTTATGTCTACTCTTATGTCAGTACTCTCTTGTCTTGATTACTGTAGCTTTACAATACATTTTGAATTGTGAACTGTGAGTTTCAGACTTTGTTTCTCTTTTTCAAGGTGATTTTGGTTATTCCTTTATTTCCATGTGAAATTCTAATTAGCTTGTCAATTTTTGCAAAATCACCAGCTTGGGTTTTCATAGGGATTGCTTTGAATCTATAGATCAGTTTTACAAATATAGACATCTTAGTAATATTAAGTCTTCTAATCCAGAAATGTAATATGTCTTTCCATTTACTTAGGTTTTCTTCAATGTCATTCAACACTGCTTTTTAGTTTTTCACAGTGTGTCTTATACTTTTTTGGTTAAACTTATTCCTAAGTATTTTCTTTTTCACACTATGGAAATGGAATTATTTTCTTAATTTCACAGTCAGACTGTTGATAGCTAGCATGCCGACACACAGTTGCCTTTTCTGTATCTGTCTTGTATCCTGCTACCTAACTGAACTCACCTATTAGTACTAGTAGTTGTTTAGTGGATTACTTAGGATTTTCTATATGTAAATTATGTTCTCTGCATAAAAAGATTAATTTTTCCATGGAAATCTGGCTATCTTTCTTTTTCTTCCCTAATTGCCTTGTCTAAAAACTCTAATACAATGTTTAATACAAGTGATGAAAGTCTTGTTTCTGATCTTAGGGGGAAAGCTTGTAGCCTGTCATCAATAAGTATGATAGCTATAGCTCTTTCATAGATGCCCTTTATCATGTTGAGGAAGTTCCCTTCTATTGCTAGTTTGTTTAGTATGATGTTTAAGTTATTGAATTAAAAATACTCATTATTGCATATTTACACCAGATTCTACATTTTATATTTTAGAATCCACATATAGAGACGTCAGTAACCAAAATAAATGTCTTTCGGTTGTATTAACTGCATGGTCTGGTGCTTTCACTCTCTAGCTGTGTGGATTTAGACAACTTGATCTTCTGTGTATCTAAGTTTTCTCATTTGCTAACCTGAGTGTGGTTTTAGTGCCTACCTCAACAGGCTTTATGAAGATTTAACAATTTTTTTTTTTGAGTTGGGGTCTCACTCTGTCACCCAGGCTGGAGTGCAGTGGCACACTCACGGTCACCCCAACGTCGACCTACTGAGCTCCGGCGATCCTTCCGCCTCAGCCTTCCAAGTAGCTGGAACTACAGGTGCGGGCTACCATGCCTGGCTAATTTTTTGTTTTATTGTAGAGACGAGGTCTTGATAAGTTGTCTGGGCTGGTCTCGAACCCATGGTCTCAGGCAATCCACTCACATCGGCCTCCCAAAGTGCTGGGATTACAGGCTGAGCCACCGAACCCAGCCAACAATTTTTTTTTTAACTAACAAGAAAGAGCTTGAAAAGATTTAGCTATTTACAAGTAAAATATTTAGAATTGCTCTTGGCTATCCTAAAGTACTTATATAAGTTACTTATATGTATATCTTAGTTGTTAATAATCTGCATAATTTATGTATGAATTGATTCTAATATATTTTTTCACATGTACAGCTTATTTATAAGACGTGTCAAAAAAATAACATATTTAAAGTTTTACTTCAGTCTTTTAATTTTTTTACAATGATATTCATAAATTTCTCCTAATAGTAGAATATTCAAGCAAACCTATTTATGGCTACATATCTAGCATTTACAAAATCAGATGAGTATCAGAAACTTTCATTCAGTTGTTGGGAAGTTTTTAAGTTAGTTTGGTTTGTTTTGATGCCCTGCCTGTGGCCTTCATTTTTCACATCATAATTTTTTAAAAAGCCATGTAGTATACCTGTAAAAAGCTTGAGAAGGCATCTTCCTGGTTTTGATATATAGTTAGCTAAGCTACTGCCTTAGAGAACCTGAATGAATAGCTATGAAAAGCAACACATCTTGCCATGAGGGGCTAAATTCATTAAGAATGTCGTTTTTGTTTTTGTTTTTTTGCAGAGGCATGCTCACAGTCACCCTGCCAGCGACCTGCTGGGCTTAGGCAATCCTTCTGCCTCAGCCTTTCAAGTAGCCTGAACCACAGGTGCACGCTACCACAACTGGCTTATTTTTTTTTTTTTTAATTGTAGAGATGAGGTCTTGTCAAGTTCCCCAGGCTCTTCTTGCACCCATGGGCTCAGGCAACCCCTCACCTCAGCCTCCCAAAGTGCTGGGATTACAGGTTTGAGCACCACACCTGGCCAAGAATATCTTAACATTTTAAAGAACTACATTTCTAGGCTTTTTATGCCAGAGTGGGAAAAAAAAATTGTGTTTAGAGAGTTCTTTTGGATCTAAATTAAAAGAGAAAGCAGATAGATACTATATTTTCTTATTTTTTGTGTTATGAGTTGGGTATATGGATCTGAGAACATTTTTTGATACGCAGTTCTTTGGATTTCTTTGGTGCCAACTCTGAGAGCCTCAGTTTCAGCATGTTAACTATAGACAACCATTGCATATGATTTATTGTCATCTAAAAAACCTTGAATACTATTTTAAAATCATTCTTTTAAAATTTTAGATTTAACTGACCTCCCAATTTTGGTAGGAAATAAATTTTGCACAAGCTACCATTTGACCACAGCTCCTAATACAGAGGTAAAATAACAAAGACCCAGACAGAGCAAACAGTTATCACAAAACTCTTTTGTTAAAGCATTTCCCTTTCTCTTTAAACCCTCACCAACTTTATTGACTTTTAACATAATTTTCTAATTGTCCAGCATATAAAACTTTAGAAGCAATACTTTATTAGAGACTTGTGAAAGTATTTTTGGCAGAAAAGGGATGGCCTACGTTAAAAGAGGGACCTAAAAAATGAGAGACACAAAATGATATATAACATTATGTCATAATAGGTAGACTGGAATTATCAAGTAAAGTTAAAATTAGTCGCCGGGCTCGGTGGCTCAGCCTGTAATCCCGCGCCTTTGGGAGACTGAGATGAGTGGATTGCCTGAGCCCGCGGGTTCGAGACCCGCCTGGGCAGCAAGACCTCATCTCTACAATAAATCAAAAAATCAGCCGGGTGTGGTAGTGCATGCCTGTAATTCCGGCTACTTGGAAGGCTGAGGTGGAAGGATCGCCGGAGCCCAGCAGGTCAAGGCTGCGGTGGCCGGGAGCGGCCACTGCACTCCAGTCTGGGCGACCGAGTGAGACTCCAACTCAAAAAAAAAAAAAAGTTAAAATTAGTCTTTGCCTTTCTACTTATGAAGGCAAGGATGTATATGATGTATTTTAGAATGCTTTTCCTCAAAAGTTGTTCAATTTTGTAAAAATTTTGACATCTGAACAAATACAGTGATTTAGAAAATTGGTTATGTCAAGCGCTTCTTTTCTAAAAACTGAATAAATGAGGTATTTTATTTTCTTAACTTTTTATTCATGATAACTTGATGGAACTAACAAGTACATTATCCATTCATTAGGTTGACTATCTTTTGCCTAGTTAGTAAACTGTGCAATGTTGTACCCAAAATGTCAAGTAAATAGTCAATAATTATGTTAACTATAGTGGATGTGAAGACAGCCTTTGTAACTGAAGTGCTAAAATTCTTGGGAATTTTCATTACCTTCAAAGCTATGTTTTATTTTACTTTCTCTTGCTTTCTTTTGTTAGGGACATGGAAAGGTAAATATGAGAGACCATATTTGAGACCAACTGACTTGGCCAAAAGCAGAGATAATTAAGGATAGACAGATTGGATTGGGCAATGCTGGGTTTATGATTTCACTAACCAAGATGTAGAACAAATGTCAAAATAGGACTGTGGGGTGAATAATATGAATTGTGATATGAATGTTTTTATTGTGTGTCGATCTTGTGATGTCCACCTAGAAATGTTCGCCAGGCAACTGGAAGTTTACTGCTCACACTTGAGACGTTAGGCCTAATGAACAGATTCTGAATACATGACTTAACACTGTTAAAATAGGTAAGGGCCCTAAGAGAGGCATCTTGTGCAGGAAGAAGATTGCTGAGAAGGAAAACTTGTAGAAACATTTGTAAAGTTGGGCAGAAGATAATCTAGTAAAGGAAATTCCAAAGAACACTTAGGAAAACAGGAACTCACTCAGAAGAATACAGATTCAAACAAGACAAAAGACAGATCACTTTGGTGGTGATGGTAATTAACACAAATGTCTGTAGTGATTTTTTTAAATAAACTTTAATTTCAAGAGTTATGTGTTGGTGTTGTTAAAAAACATTACGGAGTGTTTTTTTGGTCGTTTTTTTTTTTGAGTTGGAGTCTCACTCTGTCGCCCAGACTGGAGTGCAGTGGCCACTCCCAGCCACCGCAGCCTTAACCTGTTGGGCTCCAGCAATCCTTCCGCCTCAGCCTTCCAAGTAGCTGGAACTATAGGCGTGCACTACTATGCCCGGCTAATTTTTTGATTTATTGTAGAGATGAGGTCTCACCAATTTGCCCAGGCGGGTCTCGAACCCATGGTCTCAGGCAATCCACTCACCTCAGCCTCCCAAGGCGCCGGATTACAGGCTGAGCCACCGAGCCCTACTCATTACTGAGTTTTAAAAGATAGAAAGTAAAACATAACTTTTCTTCTTCCCACTAAGTTCTTTCCTAGAGTATTAATGTTAAATTTCTTCTACATCTTTGCAATTATTTTTCTTATATATACAAGCATAACTGTATTTCCTCTATTTCAAATTGCAAATTTTTTCATATTTTCATATTTCTGAAATCAAGCAGTATCTTACAATTGATGTGCATGTTAAATTTAATGAATTTTTTCCAGAAAGACCAGTATTGAATTAATGTCATTTGAAAATCAAGGTAGAAAAAAATATATAAATGAGTAAAAATACATGTACATATATTTATAATATGTTAAATCAAGAAAATATAAGTAAATATTCTTTATGTGTGGATATATATGTAAACAAAATGCATACAAACACATATAGCCCTTTTTTATATGCAAGGGGGATTAGGCTTATATATATGCAATTCTAGAACATACTTTTTGAGCATAAGATGTTTTTGAAATACAGAATTTTAATTATATGTAAAGTATCATATTTCTTCTATTCTAAAAGGTACCTTTTCATATTTGAACATATATAAATCCAGATTATATTTAACCATTTCTAGCAACTTAGACTTAAGGAAAATATAGTCATTAAATTCTTTCTCTGTGCTGTATATTCATGAGTCTTTCATAGTTTTTTTAACCAGTTTCTTATTTAGGAGATAGAGTTTTTTTGTTGTTTATTATGGATTTTGATTTATTTTCCATTTTTGGTTTTAGCTTTTTACTATTACCAAAAATGGTTTAGTGAACTTTCTTTTTCTACCTCAAATATTGACTCTGCATGGTGAATCCCAGCACTTTGGGAGGCCCAGTGGGGAGCATCACTTGAGGCCAGGAGTTCAAGACCAGCCTAGGCAACATAATGAGACCCTGTCCCCCCAAAAAATAAAAATAAAAAATTAGTCAGGCATGATAGTGCACTCCTGCAGTCCCAACTACTCTGGAGGCTGAGGCAAGAAGATCACATGAGGCCCGAAATTCCAGGTCACAGTGAACTATGATCGCCACTGATTGCCACTACACTCCAGCCTGGACAACAGAGCAAGGCCCCATCTCTAAAAAAAATTTTTAAATAGTATATTTATTTCATTTTATATAATGCTTACAATCTATGTTGCTATAATATATACATTGTGAAAATAGAATAATAAAGTCTTGTTTTTGCCTTTTTAAATCAGTTCTTCATATCGCAACCTTAGTCGTCCATTTAAAAGGTAAGTGTGATCATAGCAAACAAAAAGTCTTGGGATATTTCCTCTGCTAGAAGTACCCTTCCTAACTTTTTAGACTTTCCCACTCAGACTTCAGAGCTCAGCTTTGGTATTATCTTGGAAGGCGATCTTTAACCTCAAAGGTTCCTCCAGCTTAGCCCAGTGGTCCCCTATACTTAACTCCTTTTCATTCTTAACAGTTTGTAATGCTAATGTCTTATTTCTTTTTCTTTTTTTTTTCCCTTTTATTATAAAGATGTGGGATACAATTCAAGATTAGGCATACAACATTATGCAGTACCCTTGTTGATGAGGTTTGCCCCTCCTTCCCTTAGCAGTTTCCCCACTGCCAATCCCACCCCTCTTCCCCGACTGCCTTATTTATTTTTCTATCTCTCATACTAAGCTTCCTTGAGCTAACACAAGGGCTATGACTGCCACTTAGTAGGCCAGTAAATACTAAAAGAATAATGTTGTAAATTGTTTAATTTTCAGCCGGGTGCCATGGCTCATGCCTATAATCCCAGCACTTTGGGAGGCGGAGGTGAGAGGATTGCCTGAGCCCACAGGTTCGAGACCAGCCTGGCCAACTTGGCAAGACCTCATCTCTACAATAAATAAATAAATAAAACAATTAGCCAGTCATGGTGGTGCATGGCTGTAATTCCAGCTGCTTAGAAGGCTGAGGCAGGAGGATCACCTGAGCCCAATGGATTGAGGCCGTGGTGGCCGTGAGCGTGCCACTGCACTCCAGACTGGGTGACAGAGTGAGACTTCAACTCAAAAAAAAATTGTTTATTTTTCAAATGTGTTTTTTAAAATGGACTACGAAAGGTTTTTTGCTATGCTGGAAAGGAAAGTAAAAAGAGATTTACATGAGTAGCTTAGAAAGGAGTAGAAAGTTGGTAGTATAAGTACATGCTTTCCTCTCTAAAATGCCATGTAAAAGGAATACAGTAAGCAAAATAAAGATGTGCTCAAGAGATCTGTTTAACTAGTCAGAGCATTAAGAATTGTAGGTCAAGTAGTAGATAAATTTACAAAGGAAAAGTTACTAAAGATTTTCTATGCGGAAATATAATAGTTATTAGATGGCTAAATATTACCTTCCACATGTGATAACCAGAGGGTCCATGTTAGCTCTTACTATATATAGTAAGTGCTTTCTCCCAGGTGTTTCCCTCTCATGTTGCCCATACACGCCAAAAGGAAAAAACAAAGCAATTCTTTTAACATTTTTCAGGATGAGGCATTATATGGATTACAACCTGGGCTATTGTATTAATAGGAGCAATGATAGTAATACTTACCTTTGTCCCCTTGTTCCTTATTCTTAAATGGCAGTTGGCAATCTCTTATCCAACATGACTATATGATGGATAGTAGTTACTTGTTCAACACATTGCTTACTCAAGAAGGCATGTCAGAATGCGCTTTCATTGAGAAAAAGAAAGAGAATATAATTCACAGCACACAGATAATTTAGAATTCTCCTTAAATTAAAATTTTTTTTTTACTGACTTTGACAACTATTAGTAACAAATTACTGTAACCTCCTAATTGAGAAATTCTACTTCAAAAAAAAGTCTACGTATATTACTTTATATGTATATGTCATACGTACATGCAATACGTATATTATTGAGCCTCACAGTAGTCCTGGGCTTTCAGTCGAATAGGTTCTGGTATCCCGAACCCAGTGACACATAATTGTCCAAAGTCACATGTTAATTAGGGGTAGAGCAAAAGCCAAATCTCAGATTTCTTGCTTTGTGGGCTGTCTTTTTTCCTTCATACCACATTTTTGTGTCATGGACTGAAAATGGCAATCAGCATTCACACAAAAATTCATAAATGTTCGTACACACACACACACACACACACACACACACACACATACACACACACACCATGCATTTATACATATATGTGTGTATATATGTATTGCCATTTGGCCATTCTTTTAAGTATCTGAAAATTGCTCTATCAACAAATAACTAAGGTTTCACTTCTACATCTGTCTTAAAAAAATATTAGTTAAAAATTAATGGATTTCTTGTGCACAAAGCGTTTGCACTTATTCAGTATATCATTGCAATTCTTCTTTCTTTAAGAAAATAATCTGACTATTTCAGCATAACTAAAATTTAGTACAAAGATTTGATCCTAAAGTGTTGACACTTTATATCTATTTTAGGCTAGCAATTTCAAATTGCATTTTGTCTTTTTTGATAAGGATTTCCAAAATGTCATCTAACCCCAAGTTTAAAGATCCTCACACTCCCAAAAAATTAAAAGAAGCAAAGAATTGGTAGCAGTCTTGACCAAGAAATGGAACACGAGGATGCCTTAGTAAAGTTTAAGGAACTTCTTAATCAAAATAGTGACTCAGCTCATGGTCTTTTGTTTAGAAAGATGGACTCAGTGAAAACACAGCTGATACATTGTATAAAAAAGGGTGTCACTGTATTGAAAGTGTCACTTAAAAAAAGGAAACATTTTATTGGCAATAAGTTTTAAGAGCAGCAATTTATTCAGACATTACAAATATATTTTACTGAATAAGTGAATAGGCAAATGTTGATTTTGGTATTCATATTTAATTTGTTCTTACATAAAATTAGTCTTTAAGTTTTTTTCCTTTACCAATTTTCATTTTTAGATTACTTAAAATTCATAACATTCTGAAATTTGGATTACCTCCCTAATTAACACCTCCAGAATTTTCAAATTAATAAGATTTTTCTATTGTTGAAATGTTTGTGATTCAAACACAGCTTTCATATTCAAGTAATTTCACAACATGTTAGATACTTGACTGGCGTCTGTTGGCCTTAAAATTAACTTCCTTATAGAACCAACAAACAGTCTTTGAACTTTTAAGAAAATAACAGCTTCAGGCCCATGAATTTGTACTAAAAGAAGACTATAATCATTATCATTGTTTTGAAAAATGTTAACATAAATTTTAGTTTGATTATTCGAATTAACTTTATTTTCTGGTTTCTCTGGACAGTTTTCAGTTTTTATTTCATAGTTGATTGGAATCATTGTTCTTCTAATAGCTGACATAGTATACAGCAATGACCCTGTACACTTGAGATGCCTCTGGGGTATTATTATATCATTGTTTTATAGAATGATACAATAAATGATAAACTAGGTCACTGAAACCATGCAAAATTATTTTTGAAATGTTGTTTACTATGACAGGAATATTTCTGTTTGTTACTGTATCAACATCTACAAACAAACATGTGGGAGTTTTCACCAAACATGAAACATTTGTTTAGGATGTTCTACCTAACAAAGTACAAGTTATGTGATATAAACAAAATTTATTCTGGGGACCAGGGGAACCTATTTCACAGACCAGTTAAATTACCATAGCTGAGAGGTTGTTATGACTCCTGATCAGGAGAGACATGCCTATTTATTAAGATACTTTAGAAGGAAAAAACAGTGATGTTAAATAAGCATCTCCATTCAGAAGTCCCAAGGATGAACCTACAAACTTCAGACTTTGATTTACTATTCAGCTCGCTCTTTCTTGTGTAGCATGCTTCAGGGTGAGTAGCAGCAGGAATTTACTCACTTAGTGATGGTTAATTATTCTCCTGGGCAAGGTTGGGGGGACTAACTCATATGTAATATATTTTTAAAAGCTCGCAAAAGTGATTAGAATCAAAATAGTTTGGGCATTTAATAAGTGCAGTTTCACTTACCTGAAAATTGCATCCAACCATAACAGCTCATTTCATGATAATAAAAGATTAATAAGTTCTTTGTCATAAAATGTAGTATAGATGTTATTGATAGAGATTTATTTATTACTGTTTTTGTAAAGAGGATTTGTGGGTCAAGTTATGTTATTAACTAATGCAATATTCACTTGTCCATATTCTAAAATAGAAATTAAATAACTTATTAGTTTAAAAGACTGCTTATTTTACTGTCTTTACAAATGTTAAGACTGTGAAGGTTTTTTTAGTTCAGGGAAAATCTCTGTTCATCTTTATACTTCTTACTTCTAGATGTAATGTATGGTCTGTAAATCTTTAATGTATGAATGAAAGAATGGTGCTTCATCTCTTCTTACACTCTATTTGGTGCTCTTCTATTTGTAAGACATCATGTGTATCTTGTCCTTTACTTCATCACAATGTCATTCTTTCTGTCTGGAAAGAGACTACATCTTATTTACACTCAGGAAATATAAGGCTTACTGGAGACTTTGTAAACTCATCCTGTCTGGTAGTGACTCTCACTATATAGGATACCCTCTATATTATTATGTGCCCTAATAATGACAAAATAGTTAACATTTTATAGAAATTGTCATCAGTCATTTTCTTTGTTTTCCAACACAGAATCTAATTCTAACTAGCATTAAACACAGTGATTGAGTCCTAAAATAGCCACATACTATATCTTAAATAAGTAGACAGAAGAGAAGAAGGAAAATAGGATAACTGAAAGATCAACTTTTCTACTTTTCCATCCTACAATTGTTTAGGGAATTTTTTTTTTAATGGAGCAAGGGGCATACCAGACAGAGGCAGGCATGCTTGCAGTAGTCAACTAATAAAAAGAAAAGGGAAATAGAAAATTATTAGAAAAAGATTTAGCATGTCAAAAGCATGATCATCTGAGTCTTGTTACAATAGGACAAAGGGCAGTATGCTCTATTTATTGATTGATTGAGTAGTGATCTCACTCTATCATCCAGACTTGAGTGCAGTGGCACAATCATGGCTCACTACAGCCTCAACCTCCTCAGCTCATGCAATCCGTCCACCTCAGCCTCCCAAGTGACTGGGACTGCAGGTGTGTGCCACCATGCCCAGTAAATTTTTTGATTTTGTGTAGAGACGAGGTCTTGATATGTTACCCAGTTTGGTCCAGAAATCCTGGGGTTAAGCAATCCTCCTGCCTCAGCTTTTCAAAGTACTGGGATTATAGTCATGAGCTACCATGCCCAGCCTTAGCAATACACTCTCGACATTGAAGTCATCCCTATAACCAGAAGAGTTCCTAGTTTTCATAAGAAAAAGCTTTCATTATAAAAAACAAAACAAACAAAAATGTTATATTCATCTATTAAGAAAAATAGGAAAATTATGTGCATTTAGAAAAATCCCCTTCAATGTTTTAAATGATAAGTAGAGTGTTATTTTAATTATCTTGAAAAAAATCCCTTTTACTTAAAGTTTACTTAATTCCTTGATGCTTGCAGATGAGTGAGATGTTGATGTCTATTCAGCAGGATGGCTTCTTTACCTAACAGGTGTCTTTATATGTATGTGTGCTTTTTTGGATACTATTCACTAATGATATTTTGCACTTAATCAGCTTAGAATTAAATGTTTTTGATAAGGGATCTTTCCATTATTTTAAAGAGCTCTGAAGTCGGACTTGAACTTGAGTCTACCTGTGTGATCTCTTCAAATTGGTTTCCTTACTAGGAAAATGGAAATAATTATGCTTACTACATAGATCTATTACAAGACTTCAGTAAGATAATCAGCTCTGCACAATGCCTGGCACATTGAAAGTGCTCAATAAATAGTCAAAACTAGTATTAAAGGATTCAAAAAAGAGACTTTTATATGAACTGTGGTAGTTTTTTTAGGACCTGCACCATCTCGTTTTAATTTTTCTAGAGACCTCAAGTGTACTGTTCAAAAACTGGAACAGAAATAAAGTATACATGGATGATTCATAAATTATCTTTTGTTGCTTTCACCTCTCATTGTAAACAGAAATTCTCTAAGCTTTCAATAGGAGTGACTCTTCAGCAAAGCATATCCATATGGCAATTCTGAAATATAAAAATGAACTGCTTTTTTAATATTGAATAAGCATAAAAATCAAATTATGTTGCTTAAAAAGGAATCCTCATACATCTTTTCCCATCTTGCATAACACAAAAATAGCTAACTGCTTTGCTCATAAAAAATCATATTTGGAGGGTGACTAAGCATGAGACAGTTCCCAAACAAATTTTTGAGAAAGTTATGCAGAAGTGAAAGTGAGACTTCAGCTGTAATCAGTCTCTTAATCTAGGTTAGTTCAGTAAGGATAGGCTGGTAAATTTTTAAAATCATCAGTTAATCATACATAATTTTTCAAGATATTTTGGATTTTGCTGAAATACTATAAATCTGATCTGATTTCTTTTAAACCAGAAGCTGGTTTTGTAGGCTGTAGCTTCTGTGTACTTATTTCTTTACAGGCATACATACATATTTTCATAAGAATATTTTTCATTTACATAAAATGCATGTAACTGTGAAACCTTATCTGAAAGATAGCTGAGTAATGTAATATATTTATATACTACCTTGCTCCCTAAAAATAATTGGATGGCCCATGTTTAACAAGAACACCGTTTTTATTGAAAAGTGGAGATATGGATAGTACGGTACCAGAATGTTAATTGAGAAAAAAATTTGCAGTTTTTGTCTCAAAACATATAATTTAGAGAGATTACATAGTCACTTATAAAAGAAACCAAAAAGTTTACTTCTGCTATTTCTTAGGTTCAATATATAGTTTAGTTTCTATTTCTTGGTCTCTTAAAAGAACATACATATAATTTAGATTCATCTTTGTATATTATTCTTGTAAAGTTAGTAAATGTCAGTTAGAGTATTTCAAGAGATTTGGTGTTGCAATTTACCTGAATAAACCTTAGATATACAAATTATATCATGGGAAGGAAGTTATTCTCAGTAAAGAATTGAGGTGTGAATTTGCTCTTGTTTATCTCTAACTTTTGATGTCTATTTGTATAAACTTTCCTAGGTTTATGTTCCTGCTTTCACTTTGTTTTCTTCTATTTTTTTTTTTTTTTTGTCATTTTGGTTATCAATATAGACAATAGTATATGTATATAAAACCATACTATTTTCAGAAAAAAAAACAAAGTTAAACACATTTTGTTCATTTTTAAAATAAAAATTACTGTCCAAAAACTTACATTAGGAAAATGTATTTGCAGAACTGGGGCAATGAGGGCATGTATTCAATATTGCTATGAGTTTCATAGACATTCCCAAAAGAAAATAGTCCTCCAAAATATTCCAGAATGTACAAAAATTTTTCTGCTAGTGGCCATGTATCAACCAGTCTTTGACCCAGATTTGATTTTATTTACTGCTAATCATGCCCAGCTCTTATTTTATATTAACATTAGATAGGTAGGTAGAAAGATAAATATAGCTAAATAGATATGTCTACTGAGTGGGCAATGATAGAAATAAATAAATATCTACACATACATACATAAGTATATACCATTGGGGACCTCAAAAGACCTGGAATTTATTTATGTAAAATTTATTCTTATGTGTTTAAACTTAAGTCACTTTCAAAGGACTCTCCATTTGATGCAGTACACCTATCAAGATGCTTTTTCCACTGCTCAAAACAGTTTTTGAACTCATTAGTTTGGATACCTTTTAGTGCTTCTGCCATTTTGTTTGTTTGTTTGTTTCACCTCTTCCACATTGGCGAAATGTTTCCCTTTAAGAACTTTTTTCATGGGGAAACAAAAAAAGTTGCTGGGGCAAGATGGGGTGAATAGGGAGGGTAGAACTCAAGGGTCATGCCATTTTTGCTTAAAAACTGCAGAACACTTAGTACAGTGTGGGCAGGTGCACTCTTAAATCAGCCATCATGAAATGGGCAAATGCGTTGAAAAAATCTCACAACAACACTAGCTGGTACAATGGGAATCCTGTACTACAAGGGGCCTATCCTCCAAAAGATGATTCCAGTTTATTTTTGGTGAGTTGCGGGGGGCCCTCACATATACTTGTTGAAATTTTTGGCACTAAACAAGGAAAATATTCAGTACTCTCTTTTAAGTACATCTTTAAATAAAATATCATATAGCTGGGTTTTGCTTTTTAATGCAATCTGAAACTTCCAACATTTAAATGCATAACATTTCCCTTTGCACCTTGATAAGATGGTAATTCTGTGCTTTGTATTCTTACATTCATTAGCTAAATAATGTTTCTCTATAATTTTTGTTTTGTTGTGTTTCTCTATAATTATATGAAACCTATGAACCAAATTAACCCCTCTTATCCCTCTCCCGTGGATGAAAGCTTAAGAATGTTTCAATTTCCCATTCCATTCGCTCCCAAAAATGAAACCTTTAGGATGTTTTTACATTCCTCCACCTCCTCCTAATTCCTCATTTTGCTGACATAGTTCAATACTTTTGATTCCAGATTTATTTGCTTTTTTCCCTTACCATATGTCTCTTCTATTTTAAGAATTCTTACTTAGCCATTATATTACAAATACTTGGATAATCATTATTCATTTTGTTTTAACATGTATATTACAAGGCTTATTGCACTATTTTTCATTCATCTTCTTCTATCCTGAGATTTCTGTTCTGATTTATATGTTGTTAGATTTAAACCCTTTATTGAGGCTTTTTAGATGAGGGGTAGGGGTGGTTTCATCTCTCCATATTTGCATGGCTAAAATTGTCTTTCATCTAAACCTGGAAGATAGAATGATAACTGTATTGGACATAGAATTCTTTGCCGGCAGTCATTTTCTTTTTGTCCTCAGAATTCCAATATCTTCCAGCTTCAGATATTGAAGATAAGAAATAAAATGCCTATCTGGATTTTTTTTTTGTAATTTTTTTTTCTGGATATTTGTGAGATTTTTTTTCTTAATCACTAGAATATAGGAATTTTGCCAAAATTTGTCTGATTCTATACCTTATTGTGATTATTCTACCTAGGATTTAATGAGCTATTTTTTTTCTCACAAACTCGATGATTTAAATGAGAGAACTTACGTGTGTGCTTTTTAAAAAATTCTTTATTTTAAAAATGTGGGGTACAATTCAGGGTTGAGTATACAAATGTTCATTATACAGCAACCCTTGTTGATAAGGTGTGCCCCCCCACCCCTGGCAGAATTCCACTACTGCCAAACCTGTCCCCCAAACCCTAGCAATTTCCCACTACTGACAATCCTTTTCTTATACTATTACGATAATTGTTCAAGGTCCACTTATGAGTGACAACATTTGATACTCAGTTCTTTGTTTCTGTGATAGATCACTCAGTATTATAGACTCTAAGTCCATCCAAGTTGCTGTGAAATTCATAATTTTGTCCTTTCTGGCTGCGTAATATTCCATTGTGTATATGTGCCACATTTTTTGTACCCAGACCTCTTTTGATGGGCAGCATGGTTGGTTCCATGTTTTTGCTATTACAAATAATGCTGCAGTAAACATGTGTGTACAGGTATCTTTTTCATAGAGTGATTTGAGTTACTCAGGTATATTCCCAGTAGGGGGATTACAGGGTCGTATGGGAGGTTGATTTTTAGATCTTTTAGGAATTACCATACTGTTCTCCACAGAAGCAGTACTAGTTTATACTTCCACCAAGAGTGTAGAAGTGTTCCCTTTTCCCTGCATCCTCTCTAGCATCTGTTGTTTTTTGAGTTATTGATGATGGCCATCCTGACTGGAACTAGGTGGTCTCTCAGTGTGGTTTTAATTTGCATTTCTTTGATGACTAGTGAGGCTGTGCATTTTTTTCATGTATCTGTTGGCTGCTCGTATGTCTTCTTTTGAGAAGTTCCTATTCATATCTTTTGCCCACTTTGTAATGGGACTGTTGTGTGGTTTTTTTTTTTTGGGCACGTTTGAGTTCCTTGTAGATCCTAGATGTTAGGCCTTTGTCAGATATACAGTTGGTGAATATTTTTTCCCAGTCTGTGTGCTGTCTCCCTGCTTTCTTGATGGTTTCTTTGGTTTTGCAGAAGCTTGTCAGTTTGATGATGTCCCACTTATTTATCTTATCTCTTATGGCATGGACACTTGGGGTTTTGATCAGGAATTGGTTGCCATTTCAAATTTTCATAAGGTGTCTCCTGCATTTTCTAAGGTCCTTATAGTTTGAGGTTTTACGTTTAGATCTTTAATCCATTTAGAGTTGACTTTTGTGTATGGTGATAGGTAGGGGGTCTTGTTTTAATCTTCTGCATGTGGTCAGTGAGTTTTCCCAACACCGTTTACTGAATAAGTTCTCCTCTCCCCAGTGATTGGTGGTGAAGACTTTGTCAAAGATGAGTTGGTTGAGAAATTGAAGTTTTGCTTCTGGAATCTCTGTCCTGTTCCATTGGTCTATATGCCTGTTCTTGTACCAATACCAGGCTGTCTTGATTATTGTAGCTTTATAATAAAGTTTAAAGTCTGGGAGTGTGATACTCCTGCTTTGTTTTGTTTTGTTTTCTGAGAATTGTTTTGTCTATTCATGGTGGTTTACGTTTCCATATGAATTCCTGTATTGTCGTTTTCAGATCCAAGAAGAATGCTGCTGGTAATTTAATGGGTATTGTGTTAAATCTGTAGATTGCCTTGGGTAGAATGGACATCTTAACAATGTTGATTCTTCCAATCCATGAGCATGGATTATTTTTCCATTTGTTTGTGTCATCTTTGATTTCTTTGAGCAGTGTTTTGTAGTTTTTGTTGTAAAGTTCTTTCTCATCTCTGGTTAGAAAGAAGCCAAGGTGTTTGTTTATTTTGTTGCTATTGTGAATGGGATTGTGCTTTTTGTTTGAGTTTCTGGTTTTCTTTTTATTCCTAATCTCTAATTTTTTCTTGTGTATACTGTGTTCCTTACCTCAGATTTCTCTTGGAGTTATTTTCCCATCAGTTTTTCCTGAAACTTTCCCTATCTGTATTTTTGGCATATTTTGAGATATTTATTTCATTTGATCTTAAAGTTATTGTGTACTCATCAGGAGATATTGTTTGTTTGTTTGTTTATCTTAAAGTATAGGTGGAGTCTTTAATATTCTTTATTCAGAATTAAATACCTTTAGTAAAGTAAAAATAAAAGACTATGGAGTTTAGTCATACAAAAATAACACAATCAAAAAAATTTTAAATAAATATACATACATCTCTAGAGCAAATAATAAAAAATTGTGTATATTGTAGGACATTTATAAAAATTAAGCTTGTTCACACAGAATACCTTAACACATTTAGAAGGTCGAGATTAATTGAGATCATATTTTTCTAATCATAATCCAATCAATATGGAAATAAATGGTGAAGATGTAGTAAGAAAATTACTTCAAAACTGAGATATATTCACAGATAACACTTAACTCAAAAGAGAAACTAGCGAGATATGGTGACTCACGTCTGTAATCCCAACACTTTTGGAGGCCAAGGTGAGAGGATTGGTTGAGCCCAGGAGTTTGAGACCAACCTGGGCAACATATCCAGATGGTGTCTCTATTAAAAAAAAGAAAAAGAAAAAGAAAAAAAAATTAGGTCAGGTGTAGTGGTGCATACTTGTAGTCTCAGCTGAGAGTATGAGATGGGAAGATCGCCCAAGTCCAAGCAGTCAAGGAAGGCTGTGGTGAGCCGTGATCATGCCACTGCACTCCAGCCTAATGGTAGAATGAGACCCTGAGTCAAAAAAAAAAAAAAAAAAGAAAGAAATTCTTTCTGAGTCAAAAAAAAAGAAAGAAATGGGAAATTTAGAAACTACTTAGAAAAATATTTTAAAGTGACAATTGATATCAAAAATTTTGAAAGATAACAAAAGACATACTTAAGTCTTCTATTTTTAAATTAAAAACATTTTTATATCCTAGAATATGTTTTTGACTTTGTTTTTTAATTTCAGTAGCTTGAGAAGGTACAAGTAGTTTTGGTTATATGGATACATTGTGTAGTGGTAAAGAAGTCAGGGCTTTAAGAGTATCCACCACTCTCACCTGTGTACATTTTACCTGATAGCTGATTTTTCATTCCTCTGCCCCTTCGAACCTTCCCCATTCTGAGTCTCCAGTGTCCATTACACTGTTCCCTGTGTCTTAGCAGATCTTTAGTATAAGCGAGAACATGGTTTAAGGCTGATCATTCTGTATTGCATGTGTTCAAGTTTTTTTCTCTCATTCAGCAATTCCATTCTGCTAGTAACCTTAGGTCTTAGGGCTCTGGTTATTTTTTTTCTTTGATTATTAGATTCCCTTGACTACATTATTATTTCCTTTAGCCTAATAATGGATCTCTACAGCCTTTGAATGGTGATAGGCCCAGGATTCTTTACTCTGTGAGCTTTAAATGCACAATTGGCAAGCTTATTCACAATTTCTTGAGGCAACAGTATTATTTCTGTTAAAGTTTTCCTTCGGGATGTAAAGCAACTCTGACCATCTTTGTGTCAGCTTGGAATTCCTCCACAAACATCTGCCAGACTTCCTAGGACCACACACATGGGCAGGCACTTACTTTCAAGGTCTCTCAGGATGCTGCAAATTCTGACCCCTTGGTCACAGCTCCTCCAGCCCCTGTCAGCTCCAGCAGAGAACAAAAGTTGAGAACCTGATTGTTCCTTGTGGAGTTCTAGCGTATCTATGGTCTTACACGTTTTCAAAGTTATTTGACCATTTATCTAGCGTTCATCAAAGGGAGGGTATAAGAATTGGGAGATGAAGTCATCAGAGCCATAGTCTCTGGTGACCATTTTTCCAGTTAGTTAAATGGGAGTAATTTGTTTCGTTTCAAAGTTCACCTTTTTTCAGAGGACTACAGAATAATGGTCTGCTGTGTACTCTAATTGTGTTAACTTGTTTTGCAAATAAGGAGCCTGAGACAGGAAATTATATTTTGTGCTTCTATATATTCAGATTAAATTTATAATCTAAAGATTGGGAGGAAGAATGGTTATAGATAAGTTGTAAATAGACATTATAAATAGCAAAGAGAGAAGTACAAATTTTGGCTAAAAGAATAAAATATCAAGAGATTTAATGTTGGGAAATTTTACAAATGAACAGATTAAGCAGGTTTTGATGAGACATTGGTTTCTTTCTGGATACATTTATTGTGGCCATCACCAAAGATTTGGAACATGTTTCTAGAAAAATTAGCTTTTTCTTTTAATTTCTCTCTTACTATAAAGAAGGCAGTAAAAAGTCATTAGGTCAATAAAGTTACTTGACTAATACGTTAGATTTCATCAGTTGCCAGTCAAAGCAGTAGCTAAATTAGGCAGTAGCTGGCTTTAAGCAGAAATCTTAGAAAATCTTTAATAAAATAATCCTCTGTCCATTTATTGAATTCAACTCCTTCTTAATTGAGTCTACATTACATATATACATTATTATTATTATAGACTTGCAATGCGTCTCAATTTCCTCTAAACCCTTTGCCCAATGTTCCTAAATCTTTCTGTTTGCAGCCAATAGGTCTGTTCCTCCTGATTTTCTCACTTCAACACAAAGCAATTGCGTGTTATGCATGCTAAGCTTAGTTGTCCTGAATTTTTTTTATAATATTGCTCACTACAAACTTTTTCAATTGCTAAACCCATTCTTCCTACTAATTTTGAACCCATCAGAGTTGACCGGTATTTCTGTTTTATTGTGTACTCCCATCCAAATTTGGCTATTCTGCTGCTCTCTACACTTTCCCTACATTGCCCCTCCATTGTTTTGTTTGTGTGTGTGTGGTTTTCTTCCCTTCCCCTGGAACCTTTTCTCTTCCATCTTTTCCTGTTAAAATCTTGCCATCCTTCAAGGTCCATTCTAAAACTTTACTTCATAGGATGTGATGGATGAAACTACAGTTATGCACCACATAATGATACTTATGGCAATGACAGACCACATGTAGGTCAGTTCCATAAGATCATGCTACTGCATTTCTTCTGTATCTTTTCTGTGTTGAGATATATCTGGGTTCACAAATAGTTATCATTGTATTACAATTGCCTACAGTATTCAATATAGCAACAGATTACACAGGTTCATATATGGCCTAGGAGCAATAGACTCTACCATATAGCCTAGGTGTATAGTAGGCTAGGTTTGTGTAAGTATGCTCTATGATATTTGCACAATGATGAAATTGCCTAACAACTCATTTCTCATAATGTATCTCTGTCATTAAGTGACACATGACTGTTGTTTGGTCACAATCCCAGCAGTGCCTCTAGAATGCTAAGTCAGACCTGCCCAGCGTATAGGTGTCAATGGGCCATCCAGTGCCATGTAAAAGATGCAAAGAATTGCACAGACATTATATTAGAAAATATAGTTTATTTAAAGAGTAAACTAGAGAGAGAGAGGAGATTCACCTCACCAAGGTAGGGAAGGAGGCCAAAACCAAGAAACATGGTGACAGTGGTAGCTCAGAGAGCACATGGCCACACCAGAATCTAGTAAGATAATGGTGAATGGCTGCTGAGTATGTTGCCTAAGGAAAGATAATTAAAGTCATCATCATGAAGCACAAAATGAAATAAAGAGCTTAGGAAGCAAGAGTTAGCATGATTTTAAACTGTTGAAGCAGTGAGAATGCAAGGAATTTGAAATCTTGAGATGAAGAAGTTGACATACATGACCTGGTATTTGAGTGGGCATGGATCTGGATATGGATAGGGAGAGAGAATACTGAGATAATTCAAATCCCCCATTTTCTTTCTGCTGAACCTCACAAGATGAACCATTGTAGAAAGAACTACTAAAATACTGAGTTTTGAAATTTCAAAAAATATTTATCTTGAAAGAATTATTAAAAACTGATTTGAGTTTCAGATTAAGGCAACAGTTCAAACACAATCCTTCTCAGGAGATGCAAATCTCAAAGAATGCAGTGTCTTGTGTTATGTTTTATTACTTTTTAAAAGCTTAGTTCATACTGTGTATCTTTATTAATGTTATTTTATAAATACTTTTATATGTTGCTTTAGAGAAATGTTTACTTTTTTTTTTTTTGAGTTAGAGTCTCACTCTGTCACCCAGACTGGAGTGCAGTGGCCGCTCCCGGCCACTGCAGCCTCAACCTGCTGGGCTCCGGCGATCCTTCTGCCTCAGGCTTTCAAGTAGCTGGAACTACAGGCGTGCGCTACCATGCCCGGCTAATTTTTGACTTATGTAGAGATGAGGGCTCGCCAAATTGCCCAGGCAGGTCTCGAACCTGCGGGCTCAGGCAATCCACTCACCTCAGCCTCCCAAAACGCTGGGATAATGTTTACATTTTTGAGGTTAGCAAATTTTGAAAGTAACTTTATACCTTATTGATGATCTGTAATTTATAAAATTAGAGACTGGGCTCAAGGAGTATGATAAATTTACTGAGTATATTGCTCCAAAATGGTTTCTTTAAAACTTGTAAGGCAATATATAGGTGTAATCTTTGTTAAGTCTCTGATACAAAAAAAGCAGTAAAAGCTAGGCTTTGGTATGTGCAGAGAAAATAGTCATAGACAAATCTTTTTTGTGTGTACACTCCTCAGACAACATGAAGTACAGAACCTGTCATTCTTTTACCTTTCCTCCCAAGATAGGTACCCCTCTGCTCCCATTACCAATCTCTGTGTTCACTGGCCATGTATATACTGCTGTACCTCTGAGCTTTGGTTTCTATGCCTCCCCGGCATGGTGGGCCCCAGTATATCCTGGTTACCTTGCAACCTTTTTTTTTTTTTTTGGAGGTGGAGTCTCACTCTGTCGCTCAGACTGGAGAGCAGTGGCCGCTCCCGGCCACCGCAGCCTCGACCTGCTGGGCTCCGGCGATCCTTCCGCCTCAGCCTTCCCAGTGGTAGGAATTACAGGCATGCGCTACCACGCCCGGCTGATTTTTTGTAGAGATGAGGTCTCGCTGCCCAGGCGGGTCTCGAACCCGCGGGCTCAGGCAATCCACTCATCTCAGCCTCCCAAAGGCGCGGGATTACAGGCTGAGCCACCAAGCCCGGCTACCTTGCAACCTTTAAGGTCAAGCTGGAGCGCAATGGTAATGGCAGAATGAATGATTGTGAAAAACCTAAGTGTTAGAATTGCAAAACTAAGTCCATTACCCAAATTTTCAAGTAATAAGTATTGTTATTGCTGTGAAAATAATTACACTGAGGTTACTAGACTTTCAGTGCTAGAGAGGCCCTAAAGATGATCTAGTTTAACACTTTGATTTAATAGTGGAGAAAACTGAGGCTCAGAAACATTAAAGAATTTGTCCAGGTTCAAAATATTGGTAGCAAGCCGGGCTCGGTGGCTCAGCCTGTAATCCCGCGCCTTTGGGAGGCTGAGGTGAATGGATTGCCTGAGCCCGCGGGTTTGAGACCCGCCTGGGCAGCGAGACCTCATCTCTACAATAAATCAAAAAATCAGCCGGGCGTGGTAGCGCATGCTTGTAATTCCAGCTACCCGGAAGGCTGAGGCGGAAGGATCGCCGGAGCCCAGCAGGTCGAGGCTGCGGTGGCCGGGAGCGGCCACTGCACTCCAGTCTGGGCAACCGAGTGAGACTCCAACTCAAAAAAAAAAAACAAAAACATTTTATTTGTCCATGAATAATGACAATGGATTTTTTTCTTTGAATTTTAGAAAAAATAACACATTTTTTAACGTAACTAAATCGAGACCACCAAATGCTACCAATAATTTCAGTATTGATTGAAAACCAGATAAAATAATGTGTTATACATTAACTTGTACATTTTATCTGCTGATAAAAGCAGATAATATAATGTTATGTTGTACATTAACTTTAAATATTTTAACCACTTTTTGGGGTAAGTTTAATTGCATTTTGGCATCTCACGCAAAGGTAGTTAACTTGTCACAATTTCCCTATTTAGTTCATCTCTTTAGGGAATTGCTCAAATTCTTTTTTTTCTATTCTACAAAATAAGAGAGGTGATCTAGAATGATAACTTAAAATTCTTCTAGTTCTATATTTATCTGAATCAGAGCATTCTAAAACTGGATTATTAAAATGCTGTGTCATGCAAAGTACTTTCATTCTAATACATTTTGAGGTAAGTAGGATGTATAAAACACCTCTAACATTATGAAAATCTGTAGAAATGTCTTAAATGCTTTGAACTTTATTTTGGGTAAAGCATTTTAAATTGACAAATTTAAAAGTATAATCAGAATTAATTATAAAATAATTTTTATAACATCATATTAGATGCATATATTTATGAAATATCCTTGAGATTGCTGTAGGTTTTGGAAAACCTGCTCAAAGTTGAGTTTTAACCTGTATAGTCAAATAGAGTAAGGAAATAGCACTTTGCTATTAAGGTTTCTTTTTCTTTTTCTTTTTCTTTTTTTTGAGTTCGAGTCTCACTCTGTCACCCAGACTGGAGTGCAGTGGCCACTCCTGGCCACTGCAGCCTCAACCTGCTGGGCTCCGGCGATCCTTCCGCCTCAGCCTTCTGAGTAGCCGGAACTACAGGTGCGCGCTACCACACCCAGCTAATTTTTTGATTTATTGTAGAGATGAGGTCTCGCCAAGTTGCCTATGCGGGTCTCGAACCCGAGGGCTCAGGCAGTCCACTCACCTCAGCCTTCCAAAGGCACAAGATCACAGGCTGAGCCACCGAGCCCGGCCATTAAGGTTTCTTGAATATCTGAGCAAAATCTTCAGATCCTGACAATTGGAGATCTTCCCGCTAATAGGCTATCCTACTTGCTTAACTTGATTAACTCCCAGTGAAGTTCACCACTGACAACTCTTCCTTCCTTCCTTCCTTCCTTCCTTCCTTCCTTGCTTCTTTCCTTCCTTTTTGTTTGAGTCAGAGGTCTTACTTCTGTCATGCAGTCTGGAGTGAAGTGGCATGATCATGGCTCACCACAACCTCAAACTCCTGGGCTCAAGTGATCCTCCCATCTCACCCTCCCAAAGTGCTAGGATTACAGCATGACCCACCACACCTAGCCTTCATTCTTGTGTGTGTGTGTGTGTGTGTGTGTGTGTGTGTGTGTGTGTGTGTGTGTGTTGGAGTCTCACTCTGTCACCCAGACTGAAGTGCAGTGGCATGCTCCCAGCCACTGCAGCCTCAACCTGCTGTGCTCCGGTGATCCTTCCGCCTCAGCCTTCCAAGTAGCCGGAACTACAGGCATGTGCTACCATGCCCTGCTAGTTTTTGATTTATTGTAGAGACGAAGTCTCACCGAGTTGCCCAGGCGGATCTCGAACCCGCAGGCTCAGGCAATCCTCTTGCCTCGGCCTCCTAAAGTGCTGGGATTACAGGCTGAGCCACCGAGCCCGGCCATTCATTCTTAATATGGATAAATATCCAACAATTCACTTCAATAGCTGTCTAATAATTTAAGGAAAGCCTTCAACAACAACAACAAAAATAGTGTAATGGAATTTGGAGGAAACAGCCAATGAAAGACACCTCAAAATTAAAATACAAAAGAAAAACACATGCACACACTAGAGAAATACAGATTATATTTAATATCCTCAGAGTTAAGAGAAAATATAAAGATGCTGTTTAATTTTTTAAATTATCAAAATGCAGAGCTTTGAGATAAAAAATATGATATAAATAAAAAATCAAGTTAGAAAGTTAAATAGGCTGGAAGAAGAATTATGGAGAACTCCTAAAACATACAAAAAAGCAAAGGGCTATAAAGGCAGAAAAACCATGAGACTCCAGGCTTAACTCAGAAAGTCCATCATATTGCGAATAGGAGTCCTCCCATAAAGGAAGAACAAAAAAAGTTGAGTGGATGAGAAATGATCAAAGAAAGGATATTTTTAAGTTTCTCAGAACTTAAGGATATATGTCTCCAACACTGAAAAAAACTCACTGGAATATCTAGCACAATAAATGAAAAATATTCAGAGTAAGGAAAATTATCACAAAGTTTCAGCATACCAGGAATGAAAAAAGATTCTAAGGAACTTCCCAAAGTCAAGGAATGGGAATAGTTCACATTGGAAAGATTGAATGGCACTGAACTTCTCAAATTGTGGAGTAATTTCTTCAAAATTGTAAGGGAAACAATTAAATTATATAAAATTCTATAACTAGCCAAATCAAGTGTGAAGATAAAATAGAGATAATATTCACCCCCACCCAAAAAAACACTTTCCATAAACTGTTTCATAGGAAACCACTGGAGAATGTGATTCATCTAGATGATATAGTCAGTCAAGAAAGACAAAGACAGACAACTGAAAGCAAGATCCCATCCAGGAGGGAGGCAAATAAATGTACCAGCATAACTGCTGTTTGGCAAACCAGGAGAGAAATCAGGTTCAGACTGTTTCCTAAAAACAGATCCTTCAGGATGGAATTTTCCAAAAAATAAAGGAATTGATATATTTGAACATATAGAAAAAATGTTGATATGCAGGTAGCAGTGATATTGAAAGAGTACCTAAAAAGTACAAGTACATAGAAATCTTGGTGAGTTTAAAAAAATGATGCAATTAGTAACTCCAGGAGAAAAAATAGTTCTAGTTCTAGTTCACTTCTTGGCCTACAATATTTATAAGTTGTGGTAATGTAGACATTCATTTAACCCAAAATTGTAACATTATTTGGCATCAGAGCTGGGTAGGAATGTGAGGTAGTGATACAGAAGAGCTGGTTCTTCATATTCTTCATATATGATGGGGAGGCAACAAATAGTGTTTGAAATTGTTCAATGAAGAAATAGAATTACAGTAAATCCTCATTTATCATCATCAGTAATTCCTTGGTAACTATGACTTTAAATAAAACAACAACCTACAGCAGGTCCTCGAATATATGTTCAAAATCACAATTCCAAGAATTCATTGACAATGTTAAGTGAGGACTTACGGTATCAGAATATCATTTAAAATTATAGAGGCTAATCACAGCTAGAAAAAGAAGCTAGAAGGGTTGAGTACAGTTGTCTCTGGGAGCATAAAGAGAGTAGAGAGACATGTAGCAGAAGAATGCTGGGTTTTTGGGGGTTTTTTTGCCTTTTAATATTTACTCCATAAACAATATGCATTGCATTATCTTAATAAAAATTAAATTAAATTAAAAAATACAATGTCCCACCCTTTGTGATGAAAGTAAGATTTAATTATGCAGTAATATGACATTTTGCAGAACATTTTAAGTGTTTTATAAACACTTTAGTGAATGCCTATTTTATCTGGGTTATCTAATTCATTGACCTACAGTTGTTTATGGACAGCTCTTAATATTATTGTAGATATTTTATATATGTTGAGTCAGTTTTTTCTTGCTACTTTGCCTTTGACATTTTAACTTCATGTATTTGGGGTGTGTGCCTTCAAGTTTATACTACTTGAGCATGTTGAGTTTTTGGATGCTCAACTCATGGTCATTTTTCAATTATATTTGGGAATTTTTTAGCTGTTATTTCTTGAAAATCTTATTTCTGCCCCTTTATAGTTCTCTTCTCTTCTTTTGGGACTCCCCATTATACACTGTTGGGATGCTGGATGGTGTCCCACAAGTATCTAAGTCTCTAGATTTTTTAATGCTTTTTGCTTTTTGTTTCTCATACAGGATAATCTCAATTGTCATGAAGTTCACTGATCCTTCTGCCAACTCAAATGAGCTGTTCAGATCTTCTAGTAAGTTTTTTTCATTTCAATTATGATGCTTTTCAACTTGGCAATTTCTATTGGTTTGTTTTTTTAAAATTCTATTTACTGTAATTCTCTATTTGGTGAGATATTCATTATTGGCACACTTTCCTTTAATTCTTGGACTTTTATTTTTTAGTTCTTTGAATATATACATTATAGGTGATTTGAGATAATAAGTCTAACATATGGGTTTCCACAGGGACAGTTTTGATTGACTGCTACTGTCCTGTTTGCATATCTCATAATTTGTTGTTGAAACTGAATTTTTTAGAAATAATATAATTGTCAACTCTAGAAATCATATACTTCCCTCCTCTGGGTTTGTTGTCACTTTTTTTTTTTTTTTTAGTGATTTTTCCTTAAAGTGCGTATTCTTTGTTGTGTGGAGACTAAAGTCTGCTTTCCTGCTTTCATGGTCAGCTAACGATTGATGAGAGTTTAAACCAGTAGGTCACCTACAGTAGGGACTCTATGTGTGTGTTAGGGCATGACTTCCATAGTCCAGCAGATAGTTTACAACTCTATCTCAGCCTTAGCCTTTGCTTTCCGCTTTACAGAGCCTCAAGGTCAGAGAGAGGTAAGAGCTGTGAGAGCTTTCTCAGGTCTTTCATGGTCACTGTACATGGTTCTCTAGATACCCAGAAATATGTTAGAGCTTTTGTAGATCCCTATGGATGTTTTATATCCCAATTTTTTTTCCTTTAATTTTTTTTGTCAGTCTCTTGTTAGCTTCAACTGTTAAAGCCACCTCTAACACCTTCATTGCTAAACAATTGCCACTGATTATTTTTGACAAATGCTCTGGAGACATAAGACTGGTTGCATATAGACAGTCTGAGTCTGCAGAAATGAAAACAAGCCCTGAAAATTGAAATTCATGAGCTTCCAAGTAGGTCAAATAGTGCCAATTCTCTGAGGATGGAATCTGAGAACTCTTCAAACTGTTCCCAAATGTAGAACCTGTAAAACTGTTCTTACCCCTCAGTGACCACTAACCTGCTAGTTTACATAACTACCACAGTAGTGAAGTTCTTGACTTTTAAGGCTATTCTAGAATGAGAGAGGGGGATGGGATTAGTGCAATTTCAAATACCACAAGATTCATTCTTCTTTCTGAGATTCAGCCACTTTTCTTGAATAAACATTTTGGATTGTTGCAAGCCTTTAGTTAACTTCCAGAGTTCTTAAAAAGGTGATTTTGACAATTTTTGCCAATATTATCACCTCAGAGTTTCTGAATCAGTAAGTCTAGGTTGGGGCCTGAAAAGCAACATTTCTGATGAATTCCAAGGGTGGTGTTGATGCTGCTGGCCTGGGGCTCCACACTTTAAAAACTATCTCAGTAAATATATATGTGTGTATATATGTGTGCAGCAAATATTTGTCTATTTATATATACAGTAATTATATATAATACGTGTATAATAATTATATATATATATATAAAAATTTGAGGCTAAATGTCACCCTTCCAAAAGTAACATATTTCTAAAACCAGTTTTATTTATGTCTTATTTTCTCAGTAGCGTTTTGGGGTTTTTTAAAATATCGATTCTAATTATCTTTTTCTTCTTATTTTAAAGATGTTGGGGGTACAATTTAGGATTAGGTACATAGTGGTCATCATACAGGTAAACTTTGGGTCTCCCTTTGGTCCCCACTATACCTGGTTTGAAATCAGATACCGTTATTGATGTTATGTGCTCCCCCTCTCCTCTGGCAGTGTTCCGCTACTGCTAATCCCTTTCTTACAGTATTTTGGTAAATGTTCAGGGTTCATTTATGAGTGAGAACATGTGGTACTCAGTTCTTTGTTTCTGTGATAGATCACTGAGTATTACAGACTCAAAATCCGTCTAAGTTGCTGTGAAGTCCATAATTTTGTTCTTTATGGCTGCTGATTCTAATTATTTTTAAACTTTATTCTTCTGCAGTTTATCATTTTGTTGCTATTATAATAAAAGTTAGCTTATGATTATTATTTAATGTCAGAAATAACCTCCCTTCATTTTGCAGTTTGTGAATTATTGCTTTTAGTATGTATGGTTAAACCAGGCACGGTGGCTCAAACCTGTAATCCCAACACTTTGGGAGGCAGAGGTGAGAGGATTGCCTGAGCTCAGGATTTCGAGATCAGCCTGAGCAACATGGTGAGACCTCGTCTCTACAATAAGTCAAAAAATTAACCGGGCATGGTGGCACATCCCTGTGGTTCCAGCTACTCGGAAGACTGAGCCCAGCAGGTTGAGACTGCGGTGGATGTGAATGTGCCACTGCACTCCAGCCTGGGCGACAGAGTGAGACTCTGACTCACAAAAACAAACAAAAAAACCCAACAAATATGTATGGTTAGCAATTCCTTTTTGTTTGACCTATTGCAATAGTAGTGGAACAATATTATTACCCTCTGGAAAACTGGGGATAAAAAGTTGACAATTGAAAGAGGAAGGTGAGCTATGAAAAGTTGGTAATACCAAAGCTTTTCCTACTCATGACTTTAAAATGTTTCTCTCCTGTATTTCTACTGCTGGAGAAATTAGTTGGAATAATTAGCTCTTAAATACAGCAAAACCTCTGAAAAGTATAGTTTTCCCCACTTAAGATGAGTTACTAATATTTTGATGCTTTTCCTTTAAACAGTATGAGTCTTGATTGTATATGTTAAAGTAAGTGCCTTTCAGGACCATAGCAGTATACTGCTATATATTATTACTTAGGTTAAGGATATCTGAAGGTTGATTTTTATGACCTTCAAGAAAATTTTTAAAAATTCAGTCTAAATTTTTCAGCAATATAATATAATTCATTTTAGTATTTCCAATTTAGCCCAATATCTCCTTCCTTCCTCTTTTATCAGTAAAAAAAGGAATAAAGAAAAAAAAAAGGCTGACACATGTCTCCATTCCCTTCTTTAATAGTAGGATTACATTATGCTTTAGTTAAGAGATTTTCTTTTCTTTTTTTTTTTTTTGAGTTGGAGTCTCACTCTGTCTCCCAGACTGGAGTGCAATGGCTGCTGCCGGCCACCGCAGCCTCGACTTGCCGGGCTCCGGCGATCCTTCCACCTCAGCCTTCCGAGTAGCCGGAATTACAGGCATGTGCTACCACACCCAGCTGATTTTTTGATTTATTGTAGAGATGAGGTCTCGCTGCCCAGGCGGGTCTCAAACCCGCGGGCTCAGGCAATCCACTCACCTCAGCCTCCCAAACCACAGGCTGAGCCACCGAGCCCGGCTGAGATTTTCTTTTTTACTATAGTATGCAGAGTAATGACTCCCCAAAGATGACCAACTCCTGATCTTAAAAGCTGTGAGTGTATTATTCTCTTACATGGCAAAGGGGAATTAAAGTTGTTAATCAGCTAGCCTTAGAAATAGGAAGGTAAGCCTGGATTGTTTAGGTGAGCCCAAGGTAATCAATCTCAGGGGTCTGTAAAAGCAGAAGAGGGAGGCAGCAGAGGAGGTCAGTCCACATGAGGACTCCCTTTGAAAATAAAGGAAGGAAACCATGAGCCAAGACATGTGAGTGGCCTCTAGAAGCAGAAAAAGGCAAGAAAACTGATTCTCCTCATAGCATCCAGAAAGGAATGGAGCCCTGCCACATCCTGACTTTAGCCCAATGAGACCTATGCTGGACGTCTAAACTACATGACAATAATATAATAAATTGTGTTGCTTTAAGACATTAAGCTTGTGGTAATTTGATGTGGCACCAAGTTGAAAATTAATATAGTTTTGAAATAATCAGGACAGAGTACTCACAATATTGAAATTTCTGTGTTAGTAAGCATTTAACAATCCGGTAAAGTTATGCTTAATATGCTGCATGCTTTCTCTTTTTCAAATTTTTGGAATTTGTTCAAAATTCTAAAAGATTAACTTTTTTTAGTTAACATAAATTTTCTGGAAATGTAATGTCTCAGTTTATTTAGAGAAATGAACTTTTCTATCTGTAGTTAACTTATCTAGACTATCTGTCAGTTGACTAAGGGCCTCATTAGAGAATTTAGCGTGGAAAGCCACTTAGAGTAAAAATGTGAGCTTTGGAGTTGGCCCGGAGACTTAGAACTTCTGCTAGGACTGGTTGTATGATAGTGGATAAGCTATTTAACTTCTCTATGCCTTTTTTTTTCTTAATATAGCTGAAATCATAAGGAGACGGTGAGAATTACCTGAGCTGATGTATGTATAGCACCCATGGGCTGAAAAATTGTAAAATGAAGACATGAATACTGTTAAAAAATATATCCTAATTCCTTTCACAAAAGCAGAAGCACTGGAGAACTCAGGAGTTCCCAAAGGCATAAATATAGCAATTGATTTTTTTACTTTTACTTCTTAAGTGCAAGATTTTTTTAAAAAAACTTTTTTTATAGATCTTTAAAATAAATGGGCATAGGTTCTTAAAGTGAGAAGCTTTTCATGCCAGGAAAATTAACTTATATGGAATTTATATTAAGAGTATTAAATGAACAAAATAATTTAAGATATATTTTTATTATAACTCAAACCTTAACTTTCTCACTTGTTAACCATCTAAATAGCTACTATGCACTTAACCTCTCTGAGGCCAAATTTATTCCTGAAGATTTAGATATTAAAATAGCTACCTGGCAGTGTGATTGGGAGGATTAGAGGCATGGTATATTTTAATCATCAAGCACTTAGTGTAGTATTTACATAGGTGCTCAATAAGTGATGGTTATTCTTGTGTTTATTTTATTTTATGCTCCTTAAAACTGCACTGCCTAAAGTCAGTAGTGACCTAATTATGACCCTCTATGTTTTTCTCTTCCTTTGTTTTAATTTTTATTACATTTGATACTACTGAATATCTTGTAATTCTCTATTTTTCCTTTCCTAGTGTTCTTCCTACCTTTTGGATTGTTCCCTTTAGACTTCTTCACTTGGTCTTCTTCCTTTGCCCACTTCTAAAATATCTGTATGACAGTGGATTAGCTATTTCCCAATTTCTATGTGTTTGGTACATTTTTTTCTCCTACACATTGTCTCTGGGTATGATGCCAGCTGACACCTTTCCCCTGAACACCAGTTAGATGTCCCAGACACATCCCCTAATTGAGCATATCTTTAAATGAACTTATGATCATCTTCTACACTTATTTTTCTCTCTGTATACCCGTATCAACACTATTCATTTCTTCACTCAGTCATCAATTAATTATTTGATTTAACAAATATTTACTGAGTGTCTACAAGGTTCTAGGCCCTGAGGATACATTTAGTGAAGTAGCAAACAAATCTTTACCTTTCAGGGAATTTATATTTCTAGTGAAAGAAATAAAGGAAATAAATAAAATATGCTATATGCCTGATATTGATAAATTATTTGGAGAAAAATTAAGCAGGGAAGATTGCCAAGCCAAGATGGGGATAAGGGTTGCAGTTCTAAGTAGGATGCTTGATGAACTCATCACTGAAAAGCTACTGTTTGATCAAAGATTTGAGGAGGTGATGGAGAAAGCCTTTTGGAGATCTGGGGGAACATTGATCCAGGATAAGGAAACGGCATCTACACAGTGTGAGGCAGCAGTGTGTCTGTCACTTTGCAGAAACAATGAGGTGGCCATTGAGTGTGACTTGTGCAAGTAGGAGAGCAGTAGAGGAGAGACAGGTAATTGGAAACCTGACTTTGTTGGTCCTATCTACCCATTTTCTTTAAAATTGTGAACTTAATCTCTATCACTCTTCTCCTTTTTCTTCCTCCACTAACATGTATTAAGTCATCACATTTCGATTCTGTCCAATATCACTCTCCTGTCTATCCTCTTCATTCTCAAAACATTTGCCTTAGTTTAGGCCTTTTTGAATGGTCAGCCAGCTGGTCTACTGCCAGCCTCACACACCATATTCCGCACTCATTCAAAAGATATTTACTGAACACCGTCTGTGTTCCAGGCCCTGTGCTAGCCATTGTGAATATAATAGTCATTGAACTCAAAATGACCATTGCCCTTATAAAACCCATAGTAACTGGAGAAAGCATCAAATAGGAAGTCAGTGACATGACAGTGTAATAAACACATTGAGAACAAGCAGTCTTAGTAGCGCATGGTGGGGTGGGGATGGTGGGCCAAGTAGCTCTGATTTTTTAGTGTTAGTGCAAGCTTTCCAGAGGAAATTATAGTCCTGCTGTTATAGTAAAGGTAAGTGGGAGTTAGACCCTCAAAGAGAAAAGAGTGTCCAAACAAAGGGACCACTTGTGCAAATGCCTAGAAAGCAGTTTAGTATTACCACACAGAGGACAGAGGAGAGTGGCTCAAAATCAGGTTGAACAGATACAAAGGAGCCAGATCATGCATGACATCTTCAGGCCCTGTTAAAGTGTTTGGTTAATCCATTTGTCACCAAAATGATCATTTTGAAATGTGAAGTATTCATTTATCTCACATAATTAAAACCCACCAATGATTCTCTGTTACTAAAGGTTAAGCACACAACATGCTCTCATCTGGCTTTTGCCTCTTCTGCATTAGCTCCCACAGCCCTGATCTTACTTTTATACAGTAACAGTGCAGAATACCCCCCATAAGAGAGATTTTAAGTCTCTAGGGCACAGCAGATTCTGAGAATGTACTTTGGGCCTTGCCAATCTCATGAGTTCATATTTGGCTTTCAAAATTAATCTCAGAGTTTTATCCCCTGTAAAAATCTTTCCTAAAACTTCAAATAGAGTTAATCATTTCCGCTTCTGTGTGATCTTTTCATTGCAGTTATCATAATTTATAAAGTTATCATATTTTTAGTATGTTTAACTTCTCCACTAATGTGAGCTCTTGAGGGTCTGAGGATTTTTTTTTCTTTGAGTTGGGGTCTTCTCACTCTGTCACCCATGGCATGGGTACTGCTCACTGCAGCCTTGGATTCCTGGGTTCAGACAATCCTTCCACCTCAGCCTCTCGAGTAGCTGAGACTATAGACATGCACCGCCATGTCCAGCTAGTTTTTTTGTTGAGAAAAGATTGTTGCCTAGACTGGTCTTGAACTCCTAGGCTTGAGTGGTCCTCCTGCCTCAGCCTCCCAAATTGCTGGGATTACAGGTGTGAGCCACCACACTCAGCTTGTTTTTGTTGTTAGTCTGTCACTTAGCTAAATTCAATGAGCAGTTACTTTAATTAATATAAAGGAAGGCTTGGTTAATTTTAACTGAAAAGCAATGAGAATTATTTATGGGAAAGAATGTAAGTTTATAGCCTATTATATCACAAGGTTGTGATAGGGCTCAGCACACTTATTGTTATATATTGAATGACAATCAACTATATTTTAATGTAAACTTCATGGGGACAGAAAGCTTTTCCAGCTTATTGACCGCTATGTTTCCACAGCTAGCATAGTTCCTGGTGCAGAGAAGGTATTCATCCCTATCGTACTTGACACATTATTATTGTTTTTATTATTTTTAGAATTCTTTCCTTTTAGTCACATAAAGTGATGTAATCACCATTAAATATTTAAATAATTTTGTAAGTTAATATTATTTGATTCAAAACTTTGTTCATTTTCGTTTTGCTATAATCCTTAAAATTTTCATTTTGGGTTATTATTTTTTAAAAGCATAATGTTTTATTATACACAATTGAATGATTTCACCAAAATGAGTATTTAAGCCCCTAACAGAAGGAAACTGGATTTCTTGGCACTTCAGAGTCTCTGAACAGTGTCTCTCACCCAGCCCAAGCTCAGGTGTCCTTTACATAGCAGCTGCAAATCATCCACCATAAAAACTACTATAGATGCCTCATAGAATAATATCTCAGAATTATCTCATCACTGTGAACAGTTCTGAAAAGAAGAAACAGAGAGCTGAAACCTTATTAAATCACTGAAATTGAAGAAAGATACAGTTTTTAAAAAAACCTTTCTCACTGTCAAAGGTTTTTATTTTTTGATAATAATAATGCACATAGAAATAAGTGTGCTATGAAATGGGCTCTCTCAGATGCCACCAGTAAGTGTAAATTGGTTTCACTTTTCTTTTGAAAAACAGTTTAGCAATATACTAAAAACATTTTAAATGTTCATACCTGTTAATACCTCAAAAATATTCATCTTGATGGAAATGTTTTAGAACTAGATAGAGGTAGTAATGGCACAACACTGTGAATATACTAAATGCCACTGAATTGTTCACTTTAAAATAGTTAATTTTAGTTGAGCATGGTGACTTATGCCTGTGTAATCCCAGCACTTTGGGAGGCTGAGGCGGGAGGATTGCTTGAGGCCACGAGTTTGAGACCAACCTGGGCAACAAAGCGAGACCTTTGCTCTTCCAAAAAACCTAGAACAATTAGCCAGGCATGGTGGCACAGGCCTGTAGTCTCAGCTACTCAGGAGAGGATTAAAAGAGTTACTACAATGAAAATTTAGAACAGTGCCTAGCACATGGAAAGCTTGAATGAATATTAGCAATTGCCATGGGAGTGGCATTATGAGTTTTGAGTATTTGCCAATTCTGTTCTAAATTTTCATCATAGTAACTCTTTTAATCCTCTCAACAACTATAGCAAATATGAGCATTACTCTGTTTTCATATAAGGCAACTGAAATATAAGGTCACATAGATCATTAGTACCAAAGCCAAAGGCAGGAGGATCTCTTGATCCCAGAAGGTCGAGGCTGTGGTGACCATGATTGTGCCACTGTATTCCATCCTGAGTGACAAGAGTGAGCCGATCTAAAAAAAAAAAAAAAGGTTAATTTTATGTTATGTGAATTTCACATCAAATTATTTTTAAAATAATTAGTTTAAGGAAATAATACGCAAAAATTAATTATTAAGGATGATTAGTTCAGCATTATTTAGAACAGCAAACATTTTAAGCACCGTAAATTTTTAATAGAAAGGGAGTGATTTATATGATCCATCCATATGCTAGAATACTGTACAACTATTGAAAATAATCTTTTAAGGAACTTTTAATGATACAGAGAAATGTCAAGAGATGTCATATGAAAAATGTTGAATACAAAGTTATACAGCATACATTAAAAAAGGCTAGAAGAAAATTTTAAGTATTTCTTGAGCTCCTCGAAGCACATGAAACCCTTGTCCTAGGGGTTTAAATAGCAAGTTTTCCATTAGTCTCTGTGTTAATACTTTCAGCTACTAGGGCTTTCATTATGTCAGTGATCTGTTTGTTGTACCCAGAGCCTTAATCTTCATAATACAAACAGCCAGGGCAGGAGAAAATGTTACTAGCAAAACAAACTGGGAGGTAATACTTGACAGTTTATACTGTCATTTAGCTATAAATGGATCAAACAGAATTTTTTTTAATTTTTAATTTTAAAGATGTGGGGTACAATTCGGGGTTAGGTACACAAATGTTCATTATGCAGGTACCCTTATTGATGAGGTGTGCCCCCCTCCCCCGGCAGATTGTTAAACAGGATTTTGAAGGCTAGTTTGGGGCATCAAATTTGTTGAATATTTACCATGTGTCAAACCATATACTAGATACTTTCATATCCATCATTTCTTGTAATTTTCACAGTATCATTGTGGTGTTTCAGGCAGCTACTATGGAGCAATTAAAATTTGACTCAAGAAGAAATCAATTTAAGATTTGTCTGTATTTTTAAAGTGCCTGGTGCACATAGTCTCTCAACCCTGGATGCACATCAAAAACACTTGTGGGGTTTTTTAGACATGTAGAACCCAAACCTAACTGTAGAAATCTGTTAAAATGCTCCACAGATTATTTTGGGTATATTATATAAGGAAGTTCTGAAATTTACAAATGTACACTGAAATTCTAGTAAAAAAAAAAATATGAGTAGTATGACCTTTACATGTTGTAGAGAGCAACCATAGCTCTTGGAATCACGTGAGAAAGCTTCCTAGAGGAGATGGCGTTTTCAGCAGTAATGTGAAACAGGACAGGAAGCTGTTGAGCAGGATTGTTTCAAGACATGGGATGTATTATAGGAGATATATTTGAGTAGGATAAGCAAAAGAGGTTAGTGTGTTTTTTATTGAAAATTATAATTAAGAATGAATTTGCATCTAAGTCTCTCAGTAATGAATTTTAAATCTTAGTCCACCAAAATGTAATTTGCTTTATATCACTGCTTTAAGAATAACAAAAGAATTATTAATCGCTCCCTCCCTTTTAGCTTGCATGACTTTTATTTTATTAACATCTGGAATACAATTTTCAGGATTACGTATACAAGTGATCACCGTATAGGTAAAGTCTGGGCCTCCCGTTGGTCCCCATTTTGCCTGGTTTGAGATCAGGTACCCCTAATGATATTGTGTCCTCTTCCCCCTCCCCCCCAGCATATCCTGCTACTGCTAATCCCTTTTTATAGTATTATGGTAAATGTTCAGGGTCCGCTTATGAGTGAGAACATGTGGTACTCTGTTCTTTGTTTCTGTGATAGATCACTGAGTATGATCGACTCTAAATCCATCCAGGTTACTGTGAAGTCCATATGTTTGTCCTTCTTTATGACTGTGTGATATTCCAGTGTGTATATGTACCATATTTCTTTTATCCTGTCCAGTTTTGATGGACAACATAATTGGTTCCATGTTTTTTGCTGTTGTGAATAGTGCTACAATAAACATGCATGTGCAGGTATCTTTTTGGTATACTGATTTGAGTTCCTTTGGGTATTTTTCCAGTAGGGGGGTTGCTGGATCATATGAAAGGTCAATGTCTAGGTCTTTTAGAAATTATCACACTGTTTTCCAAAAAGGTTGCATTAGTTTGCATTCCTACCAGCAGTGTAGAGGTGTTTCTTTTTCTCTGCATCTTCACCAGCATCTGTTGTTTTTTGTTTTATTCATGATGGCCAGTCTTACTGGGGTTAGGAGGTATCTCAGTATGGTTCTGATTTGCATTTCTCTGATGATTAATGAGGCTGAGCACTTTTTCATGGGTCTGTTGGCTGCCCGTATATCTTCTTTTGAGAAATATCTATTCATGCCTTTTGCCCACTTTTTAATGGGCTTTCTGTTTTTTTCCTTTCACCACATTTGCATTCTTTATAGATCCTGGATGTTAAGTCTTTGTCAAACATACAGTTGGCAAATATTTTTTCCCATTCTGTGGGCTGTCTCCCTGCTCTCTTCATGGTTTCTTTTGCTATGCAGAAGCTTTTCAGTTTGGTGAGGTCCCACTTGTCTATCTTATCTCTTACGGTATGGGCACTTAGGGTTTTGATCAGGAATTGGTTGCCAGCCTAAATTTCCGTAAGGATGTCTCCTGCATTTTCTAAGGTTCTTGTAGTTTGAGGTCTTATGTTTAGGTCTTTGATCCATTTAGAGTTGATTTTTGTGTGTGATGATAGGTAGGGGTCCTGTTTCAATCTTCTATGGTCAGCGAGTTTTCCCAGCACCATTTACTAAATAGGTCCTCCTCTCCCCAGAGGTGATTGGAGGAGGATTTGTCGAAGATGAGTTGGTTGAGAAATTGAGGTTTTGCTTCCGGAATCTCTATCCTGTTCCATTGGTCATATGCCTATTCTTGTCCCAATTCCAGGCTGTTTTGATTATTGTAGCTTTATAGTAGAGTTTGAAGTCTGAAAGTGTGATACCTCCTGCTTTATTTCTTTTGATAAGGATTGTTTTGATTATTCATGGTGGTTTATGTTACTATATGAATTTCTGTATTATCAATTTCAGATCTGAGAAGAATGATGTTGGTAATTTAATTGGTATTGCATGCATTAAATCTGTAGATTGCCCTGGGTAGGAGGGACATCTTAACAATGTTGATTCTTCCAATCCATGAACGTAGAATATTTTTTCATTTGTCTGTGTCTTCTTGGATTTTTTTTGAGCTGTGTTTTCTAGTTTTCTTGTAAAGATCTTTCACTTCTCTGGTTAGGAAGATGCCGAGGTGTTTCTTTTTTTGTTGTTGTTGCTATTATGAATGGGACTGTGCTTTTTATTTGGTTCTCTGCCTGTTTGTTGTTGGTGTATAAGAATGCAACTGTCTTTTGAACATTTATTTTGTAGCCTGAGACTTTGCCAAAGTCTTTTATCAGTGGAAGCAGGTTTTTCACAGATTCTCTTGTGTTTTTGAGATACAGGTTTATATTGTCAGCAAAGAGGGATAACTTAACTTCCTCTTTTCCTATTTGGATACCCCTGATTTTCTTCTATTTTCTAATTACTCTAGCTAGTACTTCCAACACAGTGTTGAACAAGAGAGGTGAAAGTGGGCAGCCTTGTCTTGTTCCGGTTTTCAGAGGAAATGTTTCCAGTTTCTGTCCATTTAGCAATATGCTGGCTATGGGTTTATCGTAGATGTTGCTTGCTATTTTGAGGTATGGTCCTTGTATGCCTAGGTGTTTGAGGGTTTTTATTAAGAAGGGATGCTGGATTTTATTAAACGCTTTTTCTGCCTCTAATGATATAATCATGTGGTTCTTGTTTTTACATCTGTTGACGTATTTAATTACATTTATGGTCTTGCGGATGTTGAACCAGCCCTGCATCCTGGTGATGAAGCCTTCTTGGTCATGGTGGATGATTTTTGAGGTTGTTGTTGGATCCGATTTGCTAGAATCTTGTTGAAAATTTTTGCATCTATGTTCTTTTGCATGGAATTGTATATGTACTTCTACTTTTATGGTGATTTGTGTGTATCTGATATTCCCAACTCTTCGTTCTTAAAACACCCAAGGATACCTAAAACCTATATTGCACAGAGTAGGGGCTCAAAATATTATTATGGTGAACTATGAGAGAAGACTTGGTTATCTTCTTTAATGTTAGTTTAATAAAGGAGCTATGGTGTATGTGTAATGCTAACAATATGGAAGTCTAGCAAACATAAATCCAATTATACATGTGTAGAAGTATATACAATAGAGTTAATAAATTATTTGTAGCTTAGAAAACCAGGCCATATTAACAAAATAGAAAATGTATTTAGTAAGTGAGCTTTTATTATTTTTTCAACAATGTATTTTAGTCATCATACCTATATTTCATATTTAAGCTAGTGATACCTATTTATTTTGTATAACCTGTTAGAAAAAGAAAGCAAAGATATCAAATCTCTATCTTTGAAACAAGGATGAGAAGGAAGGAAGGAAGGTAGTTTCATAGGCAATCAAAGAGGATAATTTTAAATGTATGACATGTGGAATTTTGTCCCCTTACAAGAGCTTACAGTGGCTGGCCTGCAAATAGAGGACCTGGAATGTCAGGTTTTCAGTAAACCACAAAGCACCATGCCTACTTAGAAAACCAAAGTGCTGATCAAGAACATGCCATGCAGATGACTCTTAGCCAGTATGGAATTAAACTTTATTTCCTTTGCACTTTTTCCACATCAGTCATGTAAGAGGCATGTGAATTTAAGTATTGACAGACATACTGGACATTTTACCCTTAAGCCCAGTTAAGGGGTATGTCAGCTGTCTTCATAACAATGAGGATTTCTTACATCACAAGATTCAAAAACACTTATAGGATAAAAGCCAGGCTAGTAGTAAATCTCGTTATCCTTTACACTATTTTTGTACTATGTTAAATCGATAGACTTTGCTTTTTCCCAGGAGGAAGTTGTGGTTTGAACTAATTAATAAATATTTAATGAAATTCATGTTCAAAATAGATTTTACAGGTGTTATATTGGAAAGGGCTAATACTTAGGAGAAGTCTGAGGTTTTTTTTGTTTTTTTTGAGTTGGAGTCTCACTCTGTCACCCAGACTGGAGTGCAGTGGCCGCTCCCAGCCACCCAGCCTCGAACTGCTGAGCTCCGGCGATCCTTCCGCCTCAGCCTTCCAAGTAGCTGGAACTACAGGTGCGCGCTACCACACCCAGCTCATTTTTGATTTATTGTAGAGATGAGGTCTCGCCAAGTTGCCCAAGTGGATCTCGAACCTGCGGGCTCAGGCAATCCACTCACCTCAGCCTCCCAAAGGCACGGGATTTCAGACTGAGCCACTGAGCCTGGCTAAGTCTGAGTTTTATATGATTTCTTCCTTTTCTTTTCCACATAATATATGATCAAAATTAGGTATTAATATAATTCATTAAAGTATGTTTGCTCTGATTTGAATTAAAACCTCTCTGGGCATGGATATGTTGAGAACTGGAAACATTTGTGTAGATCTCTTGGTCATTGCAAGTAGTTTTCTCATAGACTTTTTGTAGTACTCCATTAAATAACTAAAACCCCCAAACCCCAATTTACAGATAGATTTTTGTTTTAATTTACTGTTTTGGAATTAGCAATGCATTTCTACTTACAAACAAATGAAACTAGGTTTCTAGGGAAATGGAACTAGTAAATGGAACTAGATTTCTAGGGAAATGTTCCCCAAAATCACACCATCATAATCATCTGGGGAAAGGGAAGCATTGACTGTTTTTAGATCATTGTTGAGAACTATGCCACTGCAAATAAGATAAACCCATAAAAAGGAAGGAAAATTCCAGAGAGAATTCACACCTTTCAACATCCCTGGGCCTCTCATACAGTTTCTGTTTTGGTAATGATATTTTGAACAAAATACTATCTTGGTAAAGCATGTCTTATATGTCTTAATTTCCTTACTTTCATTTTAATATGTGTTACTGGCATTTCTTTTTTGTTTTGTTTTTTGTTTTTTGTTTTTTTTTTAAGTTGGAGTCTCACTCTGTCACTCAGACTGGAGTGCAGTGGTACATTCCTGGCCACCGCAGCCTCGACCTGCTGGGCTCCGACAATCCTTCCACCTCAGCCTTCCAAGTAGCTGGAACTACAGGCATGCGCTACCGTGCCCAGCTAATTTTTTCTATTTTATTGTAAAGATGAGGTCTCGCCAGGCGGGTCTCAAATCCGCAGGCTCAGGCAATCTACTCACCTCAGCCTCCCAAAGCACTGGGATTACAGGCTGAGTCACCGAGCCCAGTTTTTACTGGCATTTCATAAGCTACCTTGATCACTTTGGCATAAAACAGGGACAAATAAGTAAATAAATATTTTTTAGGTGTGGTAAATCTTAATTTTGAGACAACTTTAAGCCATTTTCAGAGGAAGCACAAAATAATATAGAAAGATGGTGTAGAGTACTAGACCTGAGTTCAGGTTCTAACTCTGCCATTTTCCACGAAGGCCAGAGCCTTGGCCTTTCTTAATCTCAGTTTTCTCACCACTAAGTCAGGATTAACACTTATATCCTAAGATCTTAATGAAGCTTAAATAACATTATGTTTGGGAAAATATATGGCATAAACCAGAAACTTCATAGTAAATGTTAATTGAATCTGGATCAGATTTTCACAGGTTGGGGAAAAAGTATTTATCCCTTCAAAACCTATAATTCCTGAGGTTCAAATGTTATTGTTTGTCCCATGCATTATTAGGAATATGAGTCAGGACACTGTGAATTCAGAGCATCTGATTTGTGAAGGCTTGTTGAATACCGCATTTGTGCAGTGCCTGTGGAGCTTCCCCTGGAGAGGAAGGATTATTCTCTGTACCTCCATGTTGCCTCTTTGCCAGTAGACAGCATCTACTGCAAAAGGAAAATGTTTTCCAGCTTTCAAAGCAGGAACATAAAACACATTTTCCTATAGAGGTTGTGCTATAAATAGGATTACTTTGTCATGGTTTTTCCCCAAAAGCTATTTCACTCTTAACTTAATTAGACGGTTGTACATTTGTAAGAGCATAACTGTATTGTCTAAATCTCTCTTTTTTTTTTTTTTGAGTTGGAATCTCACTCTGCCACCCAGACTGGAGTGCAGTGGTCAGTGCAGTGGCCACTCCCGGCCACCGCAGCCTCGACCTGCTAGGCTCCGTCGATCCTTCCGCCTCAGCCTTCCAAGTAGCCGGAATTACAGGCATGCACTACCATGCCCGACTGATCATTTGATTTATTATAGAGATGAGGTCTCGCTGCCCAGGCAGGTCTCGAACCCTCGGGCTCATGCAATCCACTCACCTCAGCCTCCCAAAGGCACGGGATTACAGGCTGAGCCACTGAGCCCGGCTGTCTACATCTCTTATTACAAATGGTCCTTTCCTTCTGTTGGGTCTATACTGGAGACCTGTCATCTTCATGTTGCCTTCATTTGGGGTCAGCTTTTTGAAGATTAAATCTTCCTTCAGCCTGTTTCACATCCAAGCCAGCAAACTCTATATCCAGATGATTTGTTAATGAAGTAGGATTTTATTGTTATTTAAAAACTTTTCATGGATTAATGAGGAGCCATAGAAGTATTTTTTTTTATATTTTTCTATAGTTTTGGAGGGGAGTGAAAACCTCAATAAAAACAATAGACAGTGGAGGGAAAATGAAAAACTCAGAGTACTGAAGTAATTTTTTAAAAGATAGATCCACTTTCCCCTCTTCCCTCAATTGGCATAATTTTAGAAGGTATGCCTTTTAGAACATGGCTTTATCTTTGAGACTGATAACTTACTGAAAATTTAAACAGAACCACAGTAATGCAGATGTATTTAATATCAATAGAATTGTTAAGAATGCAGGCGAGGCCTAGTCCTTAATGTATAGCTATATCCAAACATCTTTTCTCAAATATTTTCTCTGTAAGAAAATGAATTAAAAGTAGAGATATACAGATTTGAAATGTTTTCATGTTGGGAGGTGGTGCAATGCTAATAATATTCTTTCAGTACTATTTATGTTGAAAGTTTTATGTTGTAGAATGCAAATTTTTAAAAAATGATGTTAATAATATTTTTTAAAATATTGTGAAAAGGACATTTTAGAAAAAATTAGAAGACTTATAACCTAGCCCTTCTGTTACTTACTATGACCTTCATAAGTTAACCTTTTAGCTCTATGTTCTCTTCATCTCGAAAAGGAAGGCAGGTCTCAGGAATTGCTAAAGTTCCTTCAAGCTGTACATTTCTGTTGTGATTAAAATTTTAAAGGATGAGAACTTAGTCATACTCTACATAAAATGATTATATTACTCAGGAATTATTAATAGTATATAATTGTGTGTTACAAACTGGAATGTATAAAAATTCAATTTTATCATTTTTTCCTAAGTGTTTTCTACTTAATGTGTTATATTTCTTTTTTCAGTTTTCTTCATTTTGATAAAAAAATTTATTTTCCTTAGGTAAATATCTCATTCTTCTCATATCCTGCTATCTCTCTCTCACAGCCACCCAAGTTCTTGCCAAAAAGCTATCTCTGCCCCCATTCCCACATGTTAAAAGTAACTCTAACAGTCACTGAAACCCACAGAGTAATAGCAGAGGCTCACTCCCTGACAAATTCTGGGGTACACTCTCTGCAGGAGCAATAAACTGATACTTGGCAACTCTGTTGTGAAAATATAATTCAGAGGAAGTGAATGCATGCATAATTGACCCAAATAGCATGATTTATAGCATAGCACAGTTTAAGAGGAGGCATTTTCACACACTCACCTGCTTTCCACCTTTTCTTCCTTACATTCTCTGCAAAAAGTTATCACAACCACAAATCAGTTTCACAGCTGCAAATATTGGTCTTGGTACAAACATGTTGTTTATATATACTTAATATTTTTATAGATACATTTAGCTTTCAAAAAAATTACAACTCCTTCCTGCCTGGGCAATATAACAAAACCACATCTCTACCAAAAAAAAAAAATCAAAAAATTAGCCAGGTATGGTGGCATGTGCTTGTAGTCCCAGCTACTCTAGATGCTGAGGTAGAAAGATTGCCTGAGCCTAGGAGCTTAAGGTTGCCATGAGCTGAGATCATTCCGTCCTGGACAACAGAATGAGACCTAACTCAAAAAAAAAAAATTACTACTCTTTAATAAGTCCACATGAGTGGGCAATATGTGACCAGAAACACCCCTATATGGCTCATAAGGCTCAAAGCTTATCCATCCAGTCTGTTTCAGCCATCCATTCAACTGTAAGCTCTAATCCAGGGTAAGACATTGAGAGAAGTAAAGATCCAGAAATAATAATCCATTAGACCGGGCATCTCATTGCCCAAAGAAGCTCTAGCATTATGGTGATGGCAGAACCTGGACCTGAGCCCTCCTGGTCAGCACCTATGACCTTATCACATGACTCCAAGAAACATAAACACTGTGGAATAATCTATAAGGAGACCTTAAGATTTGGCGCAGAGACCAAGAAAGACTTCAAAACTGAGGAAAATTCAGTACCGAATAAGAGAAATTTTACTTATGTTGAGGAAGTATTGTCTACTCAGAGAAAGTATTTGTGGATCTGGCAAATGATTTTTATCCATACTTGGTTTTTTTTCTTAATAGCATCTGCCTTCAAATTGCAGTAGGAATGTAGCCATTTACTAGAGGAACAGCTAGATTGATTATTTGAGATGGTGCTTCACATTCTTAACCCTTGTTCTGGTGGGTATTTGTTCTTGCAATAGTTTGGGCCAATGCAGGAACTTTAAGGATTATTTATTGAAAGAGTTAAAACATAAGCTGATACAATTCTTTAAACTTTTCTATGTTTCCTAGTGTCCTAGTACCAGACTTCTATTTTTTTAGCATTTTGAATCGAGAAATTACAAAGTATTACAGTAATATTTAGCTATTATTAGTATATTTTCTGCTTCCAGGTAAAACTGTACTGCCAAAATTTTGCCAACACTCAGGACTAAATTTGCATTGTCAGAATTATCACTGTGGTGATTATGGATGCCTAATGGTTTTGCTAATGTAATAAATGATGTGGGTGCACTTTCTTGTGGCTTGAAGCCACTTGCCATTTTGTGTATGTCAGCCTTACACAAGCCTATTCCTGCATCTCAACTATAAGACTGCCTTTGAACAGGTAGAAGCTGCTGGGGGAAGACTTTAAGCAATGATTGGCAGGTTTTAGCATATAAATGCCCTAGCTTCCTTGGCTCTGGCTTAGGCAATTCTAAGGCATGTGTCTTAGACCATTTGCCAGAGTTTTTCCTCCTGGGATTAAGCTTCAGTTGGCCTCTGTGATAGTTTGCTTGATAATGTGTTCTATATTAGCGCCGGCCTTTCTTTTAACACATTACCCATTCCCCTGCCAGTTATGCACAACCTCCCAAAGAAATTATATTCACTCATTCCTTGTCTCAGGGTCTGCTTCTGGGGTGAATCCCAACTACAACAGCTACCTAATAACCCAAGGATTAGAATCCTTCACATTTAGACTGATGTTATTTATTTTATACTGTTATGATAAATTGTTTTGAAAAAAATTGACAAAGCTGTAAGAGTGATCTATTTGTATGTATTTGTGACTTAAAATATCTAGGAAGATAGAGCACTTTCCACTATTTATGTCACAAAACTTAAAATTACTAGCTATCAAATGCTAATAAAAGTTAGCGATGGTGTATAAGTAAAAGGGTCTTACATATTCAACCTTTTACTGAAATCCTACACATAGTTTTAAAATACTAAAATCAATATTAGTAGTAAAGTCTTAACACTGGAAGTAAGGAAATTACCCCCAAAATTGAACATAATTCTATAATTTTAACAGCTTACTGAGACCCATGGTCTAAATGAAAACAAACCATAATACTTCTAAAATGCTCAATATAAATGTTTAGGGGCACCTAAGATGCTAAAAAAATGGAAAATAATAAAAATCGTAAAAAAAATCTTTAGACACTAAAAACTAATATTCAGATGATTTAATGTACCAAATAAACTAATAAAATACTTAACAGCCACCTTGACACTAAAAGTAAGATGTAATAAATGCCCTAATGAAAGTATCAAGAGCAACCTAAAAATACTAAGAGCATTAGAATGGAAACTATTTTAACACACCAAAAACCAAATTTAAAAAGCAATCTTTCAAAGCCAGAAATGGTCATAGAGCCTTCAAATTCTCAGAGTAAAGGCCTGGTTCTAGTCTGAAGGAAATGTGGGAGTCAGGAGGTGGCTGAGTTTAACCCCCTTGGAACAAATAGGCCCTTTCTCTTGAACTCTGGGGCAGGTGCCAGACAAGAGCCTGGTCACTGTTGATATTAACTATTTATCGTTTTGGGAGCCTAGGCCAATAACCTGATGAGGGCCTGTTTGTGATCTGTTTTTAAAAAGGTGCTTCCACCAGGCTCTGTGGCTCAGCCTGTAATCCCGTGCTTTGGGAGGCCGAGGTGAGTGAATTGCTTGAGCCAAGGGTTCGAGACATGCCTGGGCAACTTGGCGAGACCTCATCTCTACAATAAATCAAAAAAAAATTAGCCGGGCAGGGAGGCTGAGGTGAGTGGATTGCCTGAGCTCGCGGGTTCGAGACCCGCCTGGGCAGCGAGACCTCATCTCTACAATAAATCAAAAAATCAGCCGGGTGTGGTAGTGCATGCCTGTAATTCCGGCTACTGGGAAAGCTAAGGCGGAAGGATCGCCGGAGCCCAGCAGGTCGAGGCTGCGGTGGCCGGGAGCTGCCACTGCATTCCAGTCTGGGCGATAGAGTGAGACTCCAACTCAAAAAAAAAAAAAAAAAGAAAAGAAAATTAGCCGGGCGTGGTAGCGCGTGCCTGTAATTCCAGCTACTTGGAAAGCTGTGGCGGAAGGATCGCCGGAGCCCAGCAGGTCGAGGCTGCAGTGGCCGGGAACGGCCACTGCACTCCATCCAGTCAGGGCGACTGAGTGAGACTCCAACTCAAAAAAAAAAAAAAATGATGCTTCCTCTGAAAGAAGAGGAGTAATCAAGTTCATGTCAGGGACCCCAGGCTTCCTAGTGCATTTTCCACTCTTGAAGTAACATTTTGTGAAACCAGTGATTGGTATGTAAATAAGAAAAAGAAAGGTAAACTTTCAAGAATATTAGCTGTTCTTGAAATTACAATTACAATATTAAAGCCTTTGACAGTAGACAGTCCACTTTATAGTTCCACAAATTTTCTCTGTTTCAGCCCGCTTGTCCTCAAGCCACGAGCATATAAGATAAATTCAGTATACTTTTTTTTTCTTTTTGCTTAGTTTGACCAGTTTTGTTTATACCACAAGTTCAGGAACTATTATGTGTTTTTTTCCTAGGTGTTTTGATTTTTTTTAATGTTTGTGCTTTATGAATCATATAACTTCAAAGACAATATAGTATAGTAAATAGGATCATATAGGTCTTGGAGCCTGATTTCCTGGGTTCAATCCTGGCCCTGCTACTTAACAGATATGTGACCTAGAGCATTTTACTTCACATCTTGTCTTTGAATTCCTCATGTGTTAAATTAGCAATAGTCAGAGCATACTATCCCATAAAGTTATTTTGAAAATTAAATAACTTAAATGTACAGTATTTGGAATAGTACCTATCATACATGAATGTCCAATAAATGTTAGATTTTTTTCATGTAGGAAAATAGTATATTATAGGTAAAAACAGGAATTTATAAAATTGTGAGATACATAGTTACTTTTGTATAATGATTATTACAGGGAAAATGCTTTCTAGTTACCAGATTACTGACTTCAAAAATGACTGAAACACAATCCATTTGTGAGTAAAAGACCGTATTTTTTTACTAATATTTTCATGTAATACTTACTGTGTTTCTAGTAAAGTGAAGGGAAAGTAAATGGTATTCCTACTGTGTGCTAAACACTAACTCATTTCATAGAATCCTCCTGTTCTACTGTGCTGCTAATAATAACTCCATTTCAAAGGAGGAAGTTGAAATTTTAGAAAATTCCAATGATTTACTCAAATAGTAGAGCTACTATAATATAGCCTGTCTGACTCCAAGCTCAAAACTTCTACCATTCATGTCTTATTAACAATGTAGAGGTTTGAAATGAGTAACAACTGGTATGGCACAGGTACCACCCAAGCAGAGTGGATGCCAGAGTCCTGGAGACCCCACGCTATACCAGATGTTAACCTTCTTAGGGAACATGGAGGAGTTTTGGTAGAGGAGGGATCCCTAGAGAAGGAGACATGGAGAGTTTGGAGCAGTGACCATTTTCCAACCAGTATATAAGTCTTTTACTATTTAGTATTTTAACAACTAATGTAACCATGCTATTCTTTCTGACCAAACGACAGCCATATTAAAATTTTGATATATCTAGTGTTATCATTAAGTATATAAAATTTTTAAGTACTATATTAATTTTTGTTTTTGTGTCTTTTTCTAAAAGGTGCTTTTTCGGACCAGGTACAACTAAGAATTCCTTCCTTGTGATTTCTGCTAAACCATTATTACATAAAAATATGGACCTGTTTTACTCCACTGATTGACTAATTGATTGCCAGTTGTTTTAGTGTTATCTGTTGGCATAACAGAATACGTAAGACTGGGTAATCTATGAAGAAAATAAATTTATTTCTTACAGTTCTGAATGCTGGGAAGTCCAGCCTCGAAGGGCCAGCATTTGGTAAGGGTCTTCTTGCTGCATCATAACATGGTGAAGTGTATCACATAGAGGACAAACATATATCAATTCATGTCTCTCTTCTTCTTATAAAGACATCAGTCCCATCATGGAGGCCTCACCTTGATAACCTTACCTAATACTAATTATTGCCCAAAGGCCCCACCTCTAAATGTCATCATGAATTTGGGGATCAACTCTAACACATGAAATTTGAGGGATACAGTCATAAGTTATTATATTCAGCCATTTAAAAAAAATTATGAACTTGAATGCTCACGTTACTGTAATCTAGCAAAATATTTCTTAATCTATTGTAAATGTCATAAAGGACTTTGTTGGTTTGCTTCTTTTCCAAATATAAATTTGTTCTCATATTTATAACTTTTCTCGTGCATATATTCTCTATCCCCATCCAAGAAGAATAAAATAGCAATGATTTTGACCCAACAAACTACAAATTGTGTGCCCAAATTTGCTAAAAGATCCAATTTCTTCATTTCATAATTTGAAAGACACAAAAATTACTGACAGTATTTATTCTTCTTTCATCTTTTTTATGTGGTAGAGAAAGTATTTGAATTATAGATGTTAGGCAATGAATATTTTTTCTTCATTTATATGGCAATATTTCATAGAATTATGTGACTTAAATATGTTAACTCTAATGCTTTCAGTTTGAACCATATGGCATAACCAGTATCATCCCTTTTTACCAACAAAAAGGATAGTTTCTTCTGATTTAACTTAATGTAGAGGCATCTATTGCCAAACTAATGACTTCTTTATGTAATTTGTATTTATTGCTATCTCTGTGTATGAAGTGAATATTTCACTTTATTTTTGTTTTAATTGCTGATAGTTATATGTTCTCTGTTGCAACCAGCCAATGAATAGATATTGTTATATATTTTATATTTAATTTGCAGTTTTCTATACCAAATTAAAGTTCTGTATAATATATACTTATGTAGGGCATGCATTCATTATAATATCTGTGACTGCAACATTATCTGCAGCTATATTCTCAGTGCTACAAAATCACAAGAAAGTCATAGCATTATATATGTGAGGTTTTTTATTAAGACTCAAATCATTCATAGAGCAAAATGTCTGATAACGTTTTGGTTTAAACATTTGAGTAGTGATTTTTCTGCATAGTCATTTCAGTTCATTATAAACACAGAAAAGACTGAGCGAGTTTCTGAAAATACTTCTCATTTTATTTGTATGGCTTTTGAATTGCCTCCTATGAAATCTAAAATGAAATTCCATTTATTTTTCTGTACATCTCAAAAAAAACCTTGATGGAACAGTCCTCTAAATGTAAAAAATCTCTAATAAATGACTCAGAAGCTCTTTATGGTTGCACTTGCTCATATTCAAATTTTATTTTTTGATCTCCCAATTATCTATCACTAAGTTAATAATGACTCCATCTTTGTTTATTCCTGTACATAATTTTTGTAATCCAGATATCCTTTTTGTTTGTAAAGACTTTATTCTTGTGTTAAGGTGTTATCTTCTGTCTGAACCCTTCATTATTTGGCAGGTTGGCATAATATTGTGCTGTTTTTGGTAGGATTTGAAATATTATTCTCTTTTGGTGAAAGATAGCTGTTTCCAGATGTGATAAAATCAGACATTACTGCTGGCTCACAGAATTCTTTACATAAAATGGTTTCTTTTACTGATATGAGTGCCTGTACCAAAAATCTGCAGAAAGTCAGAGTCTTGTGTTTCCCTCAAGTGGTGACTGTTTTGATGCTCTAGGTCACATTACCCTACCTCCTTTTCCAACATCACTGAGGATAATATGATACTTCTGTTCTTCTGTGCATTTCTATTTTCTCTGCTTCTTATTTTATTCTTTCAGTATGTTAACATGTGGGGACGTTGCCACCTTTTTACACAGAGTTCTAACACCTGTTTTTGCTTTTCTTTTTCTACCTATTAGAAATTATGATAGAATTTGTTTTGATTATTCAAAAAATGTTTATTTTTTCCTTAGATTTCTTTATAATGTTTTTTTAATACTTTCATGAGTATAGCTACTCATGGCTTCTGTTTTTATTTATTTATTTAGGGCAGTTATGCTGGCTAAAATTTTGTCCCTTTGAGAATTTATTTTCATTAATGAGGACTCTTTATTTTGAGGGTTTTTTTTTTTTTTTTTTTTGGCAGGGGCTTGATAATTTTAAAAGTCACTTTGGCTGACTTTTAAAATTATATGCTAATTTTAGTCATCTATAGCTACATTTTGAAACTGTTCTTTCAAAAAAATCTGCAAGAGAGAAATTTTTAGTCTGCATGCACTTACCTTAAAATTGTATTTATTTAAACATTTTTCTGTAAGTTAACTCAAATATATTCTCTAATTAGTTGTCCCTCAAATTAATCTTAATTAGTAAGTACTAATTAGTGTACTGTATCTTATTAATTTAAAAAATTATTTTTTATACATGAAGAGAACATCTTTGAGAAGGCTTTTTCTGAGTTCTGATTTCAGTATTTTCTGCATTAGCTCCTACAACAACCTAGTGACTTGTTCAGTTCAATAAGAATCACTTCTAGACCTGTTATTATCTTTGCTGCCACCATATAAATAAAAGATTATGGTTTACATTCTTAATCTAGATTTCTTTTTAGGCATCGAAATAGACTTATGATAGCTTAATGAAATTTATCTGTATAATAGATTTCCTTGAATGGTAATATCTTATGTATCCAGTGACCAAAAATGTTATCATAGCATCATTAAAATACTTGAAAATACATAAAGCTTCTTTAGGATCTTGTAAATTTTGTTGACCAAAGCAATCGCACGCCCCCTTACTCCCTTTCCACCTCAGGGTCATGGACCCATTTTCTCTTTCATTATCTTCAGGAGCATGATTTTTTTTGTTAAGCCAAATTCCAATTCTTAAATTTGATGACTTTTTAAAATTTGTTTTGTCATGTAAGCCCACCACCAATTGATTTCATATATAAAATACCAGAGGTACCAAAAAATGCACATTTTAAGAGATATTCACCATAATCAGAAGTGTCTGGATGCTGATTTTAACCAATTTGATCACCTCTGGTAATGTATAAATCAAATGTGACTTGTATTCATCATTAAGTATTACAATTTTAAAACAATTTTTTTTCTCTCTTAAAACGTGTATATATTTTTAGGGGGTATGGATGGTGCCAAAAATATATATATGCATTTTAAGAGAGGAAAAAGCTGTATTAAAATTATACTCGATACATACCGAATATATACAAAAGATGAATACAAGTCACGTTTGATCTCTGCAGTTACAAGAGGTGCTCAAAGTGGTTACCATCAGCATCCAGATACTTGCAAACTAAAAGTAATACATACATGACATCTCTTAAAATGTATATACATGTTTTGGCACATACACACACGCACACACACATATTAATCTATTTAAGCATACATTAAAATATATATCTCACTCTGTCACTCAGGCTGGAGTGTAGTGGTATGATCTTAGCTCACTGCAACCTTTACCTCCTGTGCTTAAGCATTCTCCCACTCTCAACCTTCTAGAGTGCTAGTATTATATGCATGAGCCACCACACTAAGACCAATTTATTATATTTTATTTGTTTTAACTTTGGGTTGGTTAATATGCTAGGTCATAGATTGCTGACTGGTAAAACTAATGCCTATATTTTATCATATTGCTTTAGAATTTTTTTTTTTTCTTTTTGAGTTGGAGTCTCACTCTGTCACCCAGACTAGAGTGCAGTGGCCACTCCCAGCCACCGCAGCCTCGACCTGCTGGGCTCCGGTGATCCTTCCGCCTCAGCCTTCCAAGTAGCTGGAACTATAGGCGCGCACTACCATGCCCGGCTAATTTTTTTTTTTTTAATTTATTGTAGAGATGAGGTCTTGCCAAGTTGCCCGGGCGGGTCTCGAACCCGCGGGCTCAGGCAATCCACTCACCTCAGCCTCCCAAAGCGCGGGATTACAGGCTTGCCACCCAGCCCCAGAATTTTTTTTTTAATTCATGATAATCTCTTAAATGCTTATGAATTTCTTTTGGCTGCTTTCAACAGGGGGCAGTACAACTTTGGTGTTTTATGAAAGCTTTTGTCAAAGCATTCTTCTCTCATTTGCTCATACAATTTTTAGTGATTACTAATCATAGATTCATCAAATTATGGAATGAAAGAGACTGTCAACATTACTGTGATTCGGAGGGAATTTAAGTATACCCTCTGGTTAAATTCCTTCTTTGATAGTCCTGTCTCTTATTCAGTAATTTCATCTACATTTTTAGCATAATCCTGAACAGTAAAATCAGCATTAGTTGTCCCTGTTGCTTTTCTTCCCTCTTTTTTCTCCTCAACAGAACTTTCTAGCATTGAAAAATGTTTAATTTCCTGCATTTTGGAAATTTAGGCAATTCCTGTTTGTAGTCAAAATTATAAAAAGAAGAATATGGTATTTGAGAAAAGAAAGTGAAGATGATGTAAATGGTATTGATTTTGTTTAGAAAGTTGTGAAAGTGATAAAGGCTGCTGCTGTGGGAAAGTAATCCTGGAATTTGAAATTGTGCTCTATTGGTACCAGGGAGGAGGGACATGCTACTAGAAATGTGTGTGAGAGAGTACTGAATCTGGACTCGTAGTGGCAAGAAACAGAACCTGAGAAGATATGAAGAGACAATAATGTAAACATAATAAACTTCTAAAGGTGGCAACATTTGGATGGAGGCGGACAGCAAGGTCGCACACCCATATACATATGTGTATATTCCAAAAGTAAAATAGCTTTATGAGTATTTCTATAACACTGCCACAGAGGAAGTTCTTGAAAGGTACTAACGAGCATGAAAAAATAAATGGAAATCTTTCCCAAGGTTAAGATGTATGAATTGTCATTGATCATGTCTTTAGTTTGCTAACCTTTTTAAAATTTTTGTTTCAGTGAATATAAACTTACTAACTTAGACCTTTATATTCACATGATTATAATCTCCCAATTCTGTTTGTCTCCACAATGTATACATTGAGTTCTCAATCCAAAGAAATTTTTAAGAACCTTATTTTGATGTCAGGGAGAAATTACATAGAATTAGAATAATGAATGAGCTACCAGCTCATTCACTGAGTCTAAACTATTAGCTCATTGTCTATCATTAAACCCAATAAATTGATAAAGTTAAATTTATCATTACTAGAATGTTGATATACATGTTCTTTGTACTATATTTGGCAAAATGTTGTATTTCTTTCTTATAGAAAAAATCTCAAGATATTTGCATATGAGTGTACACAAAATTCACTCACTAGTAAATAATGAATATAATAAAAGGAGGCTCTCAGAACCAAATTGATTGATTATTCCAGCCAAAGAGATACCCTGTACAAATCAGATGGAATTTTTAGCAAATGCTTTTGGGAAAGAAAAAAAAAAACTAGAGAAAAAAAGGATTGATTTTTCTTTCTCTAATGAAAATATTTAATTGTTAATACTTTGACAGTAAATTAAGTTGTTGTGAATTTTCACAAAAAAACATAGGATTCAGTTTCTTTGTACTTTAAATATAACTTGTTACTTCAGGGCTAATCACAAGGGCTAAAGGCCTAATTTGGTTGACAGAGTTTAGATGTACCTTTGGTTCTTTGTTTCTGCAAGTGACCTGATTATACACACTAAGGGATGCTTTTGCTTCTTTGTCACAAAAGATAATAGTTGTATTAAAATCATACATAAAAGAATTTTAGCCGGGCTCAGTGGCTCAGCCTGTAATCCCACACCTTTGGGAGGCTGAGGTGAGTGGATTGACTGAGCCCCCGGGTTCGAGACCCACCAAGGTGACTTGGTGATCCCTCATCTCTACAATAAATCAAAAAAAAACTAGCCGGGCGTAGTTCCAGCTACTTGGAAAGCTGAAGCGGAAGGATCACTGGAGCCCAGCAGGTCGAGGCTGCAGTGGCCAGGAGCGGCCACTGCACTCCAGTCTGGGCGACAGAGCGAGACTCCAACTCAAAAAAAAAAAAAAAAAAAAAGAATTTTAAGGTTCACCAAGAAAATGATCGAGAATAAACTTGCTAATGGTCTTAAGTAGTACTAAGCAATGGCTTGAATAGACTCAAGCTAAAATTATTCTCTGTAGTAAAAAGAGTTGAGGAAACAAATCTTTCATGGATTGCATGATTACAATGCCTGTTATATTGAAAAACTTGGAACCATATTAAAAAGAAAACATAAGCTAAAATATTTTTAGTTGTTTGAATGTTTGATTTCTGTTGAAATAAAGGACTGGGGTTTTATTTTGTGTGATAATTTCCTGCTGTGATCTGTTTCCATTCAACCACATATGAAATTTGTGAATTAGAATTTTTTTAAAGTCACCTATCAGATCAGAATGAATGGCATCTTGAGGAATCTTGCAAGCTGCATAATACTAATGCTATGAAAGCAATCACCTATATAGCTTTTGTTTTGATATAGTCTGATAGCTCAAGCAAGCAGAAAGCATGTTTTCTTTCTATATGAATTGCCATATTTTAAAATTGGGGTGAAATTTTATTGGAATGAAATGAAAACAGAGACACTACAACTGATGCCCCAGAAATACAAAGAATCGTAAGAGACTGCTGTCAACAATTGTACAACAACAAATTTAGTAACCTAGAGGAAATTAACAAATTATTAGACACATATAACCTACCAAAAATGAATATGAAGAAATAGAAAATCTGAACAAACCAATAATGAGTAAGGAAACTAAATTGGTAATAAAAAGTCTCCCAACAAAGAAAAACCTCGGACCTGATGCATTTGTGACTGAATTCTACTAGACATATAATGAAGAACTAATACCAATTTTTCTTAATCTCTTCAAAAAAATTAAGGAGGAGAGAATACTTGCAAACTTTTTTTTACAAACTCTTATCAGCATCACTCTAATACTAAAACCAAACAAGAACAAACAAGAAAAGAAAATCATTGGCTAATATCCTTAATGTACATATATGCAAAAATCCTCAGCAAAATACTAACAAACCAAATGCAACAACATATTAAAAGTATCAGCCAGGATCAAGTGGTGTTTATCCCCGGGATGCAAGAATGGTTCAACATACACGGACCAATAAATGTACATCATATTGACAGGGTAAAGGACAAAAACTTGTGATCATCTTATTAAATGAAGAAAAAGGATTTGGCAAAATTCAACATTCTTTCATGATAAAAATTGTCACTAAGTTAGCTATCGAAGGAATGTACCTCCACACGATAAAAGCCATATATGACAAACCCATAACTAGCATCATACTATATGGGGAGAAACTAAAAGATCTAATAACTGAAACAAGACATAGTGCCCACTTGCACCACTCTTATTCAGCCTAGTACTGTAAGTCTTGGCCAGAGCAACTGGCAAAAGAAAGAAATAAGATACATCCAAGTAGGAAAGGAAGAAGTAAAATTGTCACAGTTTGCTGATTACATGATCATTCATATATTTATATATATATCACTACAGACTTCACCAAAAACTGTTAGAACTAATAAATGAGTATAGTGAAGTTGCAGTATACAAAATCAACATAGAAAATCAGTAGTGTTTCTATGCATCAACAATGAACTATCCAAAAAAGAAATCAAGGACAATCCCTTGTACAGTACCTACAAAGGAAAAAAAAAACTTAAGAATAAATTTAACTACAGAGGTGAAAGACACTGAAGAAGACACACATAAATGGAAAGATATACCATGTTTATGGATTGAAAGAACTTATATTATTTAAATGCCCATGCTACCAAGATGAACTGTAGATTCAGTGCAATCAGTGCAATCCCTATCAAAATTCCAATGTCATTTTTCTTGGAAATAAAAAAATTCTTAAATTCATATGAAACCATACACACACACACACACACACACACACACACACACACACACACACACACACACACCTGACTAGCCAAAACAATCATGAGCAAAAAGAACAAAGTTCCAGGTATCACACTATCTGATTTCAAACTATACCACAAAGCTGTAGTAATACAGCATGACACTGGCAAAAGAAATAGGCACACCGATCAGTGGACCAGAATAGAGCACCAAGAAATGATACAACACATCTACAGTCCTTTTATTTTCGACAAAGGTAACAACAATGCACAATGGGAAAAGAATAGTCTCTTCAGTAAATTATGTTGGGGAAAACTGGATATCCACATGCAGAAAAATGAAATTGGATCTTTATCTTCATACCAAAAAAAAAAAAAAAATCTAGGCCGGATTTAGTGGCTCAGCCTGTAATCTCAGCATTTTGGGAGGCTGAGGTGAGTGGAGTGCCTGAGTCTGTGGGTTCGAGACCAGCTCTGGCAACTTGTCGAGACCTTGTCTCTACAATAAATTAAAAATAAAAATTAGATGTGCGGTAGTGCGTGCCTGTAATTCCAGCTCCTTGGAAGGCCAAGGTGGAAGGATCGCCAGAGCCCAGCAGGTCGATGCTAGGGTGGCTGTGAGCGTGCCATGACACTCCAGCCTGGGTGATGGATTGAGACTCCAACCCCCCTCCCCAAAAATCTACTCATATAGATTAAAGACTTAAATGTAAGATCATAAACTGTAAAACTACTAGACAAAAACATGGGGGGGAAATAATATAATATTGGTCTGGGCTTTTGGATTTAACCTCAAATGTGCAGGCAGCAAAAGCAAAAATAGGCAAATGGAATTGCATCAAACTAAAAAGCTTCTGCACAGCAAAGGAAACAGCATTGTGCAGTGACAGCCTACAGATTGGGAGAAAATATTTGCAAGCCTTATATCCAATTAGAACTTAATATCCAAAATAAATAAGGAACTCAACTAAATAGCAAGAAAATTTAAAAACCAATTAAAAATGAGCAAGGAACCTGAATAAACAGAAAACACACAACTCTCCAACAGATATATGAAAAACTGTTCGACATTCTAATCATCAAGGAAATGAATATTAAAACCACAATGGGATATTATCTCATCCCTCAGAATGGCTGTTACCAAAAAGACAACGGATCACAAGTGTTGGTGAGAATGTGGAGAAAAGGAAACTCATACACTGTTGGTGGGAATGTAAAGTAGTAGAGGCATTATGGAAAATGGTATGGAGTTTCCTCAAAAAACTAAAAGAATCATCATGTGGTCCAGCAATTCTACTTTTGAATACTTCCCCAAAAGATTTGAAATTACTTTGTCAAAGAGATGTCTGCATGCCCGTAATCAACCTAAGTGTCCATCAACAGAAGGATAAAGAAAACATGGTATATATAAATAATCAAACACTACTGAGCCTTAAAAAGAAACATCTGCAAAAACATGGATAGAATTCAAGAACATGATGCTAAGTGAAATAAGTCACTCAGATAGACAAATACTGGGTTGTTCTCACCTACATGTGTAATCTAAAACAATCAAACTCATGAAGCAGAGGATAGAATGGTGGGTACAGAGGCTTGGAGAAGTTGAAGGAATAGTGAGATGATGGTCAAAGGGCACAAAATCTCAGAAAGAATATGTGTGTGTGTGTATATATATATACACACACACACGTATACATACATACATATGTGTGTATGTATATATGTACACACACACACACACACATATATATATATACACACACATTTAGTTCTGTTGCACAGCATGGTGAATATAGTTAATAGTGTATTGTACATTTCAAAATTCCTAAGAGTAAATTTCAGTATTCTCACCATCAGAAATGTGGATGTTTTTGTTAAAGTAATATATGTTAAGTAGCTTGATTTAATGATTGCACATTGTATTCATAAATCATAACATCACTTTGTACTCCTTATAAGAAGTCACAATTTTTCAGAAGAGAATTGAAAACATGTTGAAACCACAGATTTCTATCTCTGTATTGAGCCATACTTAACGAATCTTCATGTGATTAGGCATATAGAATATTACTTTCAGACGCAAGACTAAGGTTTTTAAGATAAACCTTTAGTATCACAGAGGCTTTATTATTTAAATTGACAGAAATAATAGAATGTATGTAGAGCTAAATGGGGCTTGGAAATCATTTTTGTGAGGAAGAATAAAAGTTGGAAGTGGAGCACTATGACATTATCTTTGCAGGTAGGAAATATGACAAAAACATATCTTTATAGTAAATTCTGAGGCTTCCAAAGCTATTGGAGATTTTAGTTTAATGAATGGGAACTTCAAGAAATAGCTAATTGCTGACTGCTAGAGTTTGACACGTCTCTGCCAGTTATTAGCTATGGAACTTTGGGCAAGTTACTTGATCTATCTGTTCCTCAGTTTCCTTATAAATGTAGGTGATAATAACACTTCTTAGGATTGTTGTGAGGATTAAATTAATTATATTACTTAGAATTTGGAACTCAATAAATGTTAGCTATTATTACACTATTTAAAAGCAAGGAAAGTTTTAGTAATTTATGCGACAGATGTTAGCGATACTTAAGTTATCTAGAAACTTGTTATTAATTATTAAATATTAATATGATTGAATTCTTTTGTGATGTAGAGTATTGTGTTTGATTTACATAATTATTGGTTCTTATTAAAATATGTAGGGAAAAATCAACTGTAGTGATAAATGGTAGATTGATTTTAACTTGTAGGTAACGAGCTCTTTAGCAGCTCATACATGTAAAAAGAATATTGATGGCACTTTCTAACAAAGTAAAAATATTGTTAGCGCTTCCTTACTAGGTAAGGTGAGTAAGAGCTAAAGTGTAGTTTTCTTTCAGGTTTAGTAGTAATTGAGGTCACCATTCTTATTTGTAGCGCCAAGACTCATATACTTATCTCTTTTATGAGCGTTTTCTTTTTCAGAAAAAACTCATAAAGGAAATGTACCATAAATATATTATTTTTATTGCAAAATATTTTTGGATTTGTTTAGAGAAATTTTCAAAACTAAAATGTTAACGGCCTATTTCATGTTATTTTTAGTACTTGTGTATGTATGTGCATGTGCTTGAGGGAAACTATTCAAGACTTTATACCAAAAATTTCATGTTTTATTTAAACAAAGAAAATGATGCTAGAAGTGCTTCCCCACTCTCCCACTCCCTACTAAGTTAAGAATGAAAAAAAAAATAAATTCTAAGACATTGAGGGCATGTTTTTAGTTATATATGAGATTTTAAGTAAAATTTTCATTGTAGAATGTAACTTAGTTCCCTCTTCTTTACTACAGGTATTTTATTGATCATCTAGGAGGATAGCAAAGCTTATAAAATATATATTCCATAAACATCTTAGATATCGACATTGATTTATTGCTGAAATCCTAATTACTGTACTCTCAAAGTAACTTCTTAAGTCAGTGATTCTCAGGATTATCTTTTAAGATTAGAAATATAGTCTTAGAATAAAACTCAAGAAGTATTTTTATAAATACTAATAATGAGAGTCTAGTAATAGTCAATGTTCATAAATGCTTAAAGCATTATTCTGCATGAACTGTTGACCTGCATCATAATCACCAAAGATGCCTATAAAAAACAGGGAATCTGTAACCTCAACCTAATTCTTCTGAACCAGAATCTTTGGGCGTTGCACCTGGGGTTCTATATTTTGGTCCTTAAGTGCATTACAGTTTGAAATTCATTACATTTACCAAATACATCATTCTTGGATTCATGTAATGTAAGATATTACATGGTTGCTGAGCTATGCTTGTGTATTTTGCATGTGTCATGGGAGCTTAGAAGTCATTTTAAACTTTTAGTATTCAGATTATCAAGTAACTCAGTATTTTTCATAGACATCTGTAGACAATATTTTCTAAGTTATTTCTTATTAGTATGTAGAAACTAAGCCCAATAGTTACAGTGTGATCATTTCTCAAATGGAGGAAAGATATCTTCCTTCATGCTTTTTAAAAATACCTGACCCCTGGCCCCTTCTCATACTAATTATATCAGAATATCTAAGGAACATACGGGGTTTTAATATATTTTAAAAGCTTTTCAGCTTGGCGTAGTAGCTCACGCCTGTAATCTCAGCACTTTGGGAGGCTGAGGCAGGAGGATTGCTTGAGCCCAGGAGTTTGAAGTCCAGCCTAGGCAACAAAGTGAGACCTTGTCTCTACAAAAAATCAAAAAATTAATTAGCTGTGCATGGTGGCATGTGCCTGTAGTCCCAGCTACTCAGGAGGCTAAGGCAGAAGGATTTCCTGAGCCCAGGAGTCCGAGGCTGCTGTGATCTGTGATCATGCCACTGCACTCCAGCCTGGGTGACAGAGTAAAAACCTGACCAAAAAAAAAATGTGTTTCAACTGTTGCTTTAATGTACAGCTGCAACTGAGAAAGAGAGATTTACACGAATGACCAAAAGGAGCAATGGTGTTACTAATAAAGATATCATTTATGTTTGACTTAAGAATCTATGATATTGAAAACTACATACCAGGAGGCTGAGGTGAATAGATGGCTTGAGCCCAGGAGCTTGAGACCAGTCTGAGCAACACATTGAGACTCTGTCTCAACCAAACGAAACAAACAATGCTGTATATTAAAGGTATGGCACTATAGCATCCAAATCTCGTTTCCCTAACTGCATTGTCAAGGAAATCAGAATCGGGTTTTTTAAGTGAAATCCTTTTCTTTGGAAAATTCCATTTGTCTATTAGAGGCAATTTATCTTAAAAGGGCTTTTCTGCTCAATTTTACTAGACTGGTGTAAAGTACTGATTGCGATGTTTAAGAGATAAGAAGAATAGAATTTTGACTTTTTCATAAGGACAGAATATTGAACTAGTTGGTTTCAGTGATTATGGATCTTGAAGCCAACTCAAATGTAATCAAGAATATATTTTTCTAATAATTTTGAACAAGGAAAGTGTTTTTTAGAATAGAGCTGTGTTCATGTAGGACATCAGAATCAGTGTATTTAAAATTATATTTACTAAACATTTTGCTAGGTAGTAAGATAAAATTAGCACTTTAGGAAGTACTCAGTGATATGACATTGGTCAAAATGTATGTTCCTCTAAGAGTTTGAGGTTACAGTGAACTATGATCACTCCACTGTACTGTAGCCTGGGCAACAGAGCGAGACTGTGTTTCTTTAAAAAAAAGTCTGCATCTGTCTATATCTATATCTAGATGTTCCACAGAACTTTCTGATTCTTCTTAAGGGAAAATGTGAATATTATTGCTGTCTATTTACATAAGATGTCTTATTATATCCATTTCCCTTTGTCCAAAGTTTTTAATTCACGAAGAATCATTTCAAGGTATTCCTTAATATTTAAAATAAGTGAAACAATACCTATAACCTTAAATTCATGATATTTTCTTATGCTTCTCTTTTAGATGTACATTGAAATGTCCATTTCTACATGTGGGAAGTAGATATTGAAGGCTTCATGGTTTACAGACAAGATCTCTAGAAGTTAGGCACTCAAGGTAAGTAATAACTATAGCTTTATATATACTTTCATTTAAATGGTTAGTGTTGTCAGATTGCAAATTGACTTGCTAAATTTGCTCACTTTTTTATCACTGGCCCAAAGTGACCTCACAACCACATTCTTTCATATTCAAACACAACTTTTTAATGCCCTAATACCATCCTGACAGGAAATATTAGATTTCACTTTTAATAGGCAGTTGCTTTAAAAATGATATATTATTATGGAGTATAAGCCAACTAAGAATGAAGAATAAACAAAGTAGCTTCTATTAAACCTGTAAGTACAACTCAGTAGAATTTAATGTGGAAAGATATTTAAACAAAAAACTACTGTCATCACTGTACTATTTTCTTTTAACTTATTACTCACTTCCTTTAATCACATTAAAAGCTTCTTCTTTACCCACTCCAAAAACCTCTCATAGTTTCATGTACTTATAGTATTATTACCTCTGAATACCAAGGCCTCTTTGCGTTATTTTCTGACTCCTCAAAGATTTCTCTTGGCCTAGTGTATTCTTCTACTTAATATGTTCTGTTCAAGCCTCTCACTACTGTTTACGTGCTTATATCACGAAGTAAATTTGTTGTTGTTGTTAAGTTTTACTTTTTAGTAAAATTTTGAGTGAGATACAAGGGGCATAATCCTCTCCCAAAAAAGTTGCTTTAAGCAATGTTGCTTGCCAGATGAGGACAATGGAAGCTTGAAGAGCATATGACCTGTAAATGGGACACTCATATTCAGCTCTAGGAACTTTGCTTTGTGGAAATGAGAGATGGTAAAATCATTTCTTAGGATTTTTTTCCCAAAGAAACCGGAAATACAAATTTGAAAAATCCTTATCAATATCAGTGTAAAATTTTGCCTTTGAAGAAAATCCACTTTTGCCACTGCATGAGCCAAGTAAAACAGTTTACATCCTCCAGTGCAGGAGTCTTTTTCCTTTGTTCTCTTTTTCTTTAGCCTTTTAGAGTACAAGCACTTAATTTTTTCTCCTTAATTTGTGGTTAGCTACTTAGTGCTTTTGCAAGTTTTCTATGATGAATATCATTGTCAGAAATGACTTCTTTTGAAAAGATACATGATATTACTTATTTCTAATTCATTTCTATAGTTACATAGTTATATATGGTGAGTTGGTTACTTGGAACAGCTAGTTGTACCTTTATCTTCACAGTCTAAATCAGATTCCCTGCTTAAAAATAAAAGTTAAAAAATATATATACATGTATATATTTATATGTGTGTACATATATATATATTTATTTATATATGCATACGTGTGTGTGTGTGTGTGTGTGTGTGTGTATGAACGAAGAGGGACCAAAAAAAAAAAAAAAAACAGATTTATCTTTTGGCGGGTAGGACCTTTGTAGTACACTTGGAATTTGTTCCTCTGGATCAAATGGTCAAGTTTTTAATCTGGAAGTTTTGAAAAAGTTGCGTCATGATTTGTGGAAGAAATGAGTTGTGGCAAACAGGTGACTGTTTTTTCCACCGTACCTGCCCACACCATGCTGAGGGTTTACCAATTTTTGACCAAACAGTATGACCTCCATGCTCCACCCTTTCTTTTCACGAGATCTCCCCCTGAGAGACTTTATTTTTTGCCCAGATGAAAAAAGTCCTCAAAGGGAAAAGTTCTGCCAATATGGAAGAGTTGAAACAAACAAACAAAAAAAACGGCAGAAACACTAAAAGGCATCCAGATTGATAAGTTCAAAAACTGTTGTGAGCAGTAGAAAAAGCATCTCGATAGGTGTATTGCATCAAACAGAGAGTACTTTAAAGATGACTGAAGTTTAAACATGTAAGAATAAATATATACAAATTTTTTATAAATAAATTCTGGGCTTTTTTGAGGTCCTCCAAAAAAGAGAGAGGGAGAGGTTTTTTTGGTTTTGTTTTTGTTTTTTTAAATAAACGAGCCTGGCTGTGTTGCCCAAACTAGATTCAAACTCCTGGGCTCAAGCTGTCCTTCCACCTCAGGCTGCTGAGTAGCTGTGACTACAGGCACACCACTGCTCCTAGCTCTTTTTTTCTTTTGCATGGAGAGAAAGTAGAATTAGTCAGTAGAACCATTAATTTATGGTTCATGCAAAACACTTCTAGTTTTATTTGTTTGTATGTTTTCCACTATCAATCTCTTGACGTTAACCCATAGGAAACTATTCTAATATGATATTGTAAAATAGTAGCTGTTGCACTGTTCGCTTTTGTTTGTATATATGTCTATGTCCATATATTTTTTAATTTTCATGTGGAAAATTTCAAATACATACAAAATAAAACCGAAAAAGGAGAACAATATTATGAACTATCATGTGTTCATCTCGAGTTTGTTTTACCTGTATCTATGACCTCTCTCCTCCTCCAATTATGTACATAAAATTTAAATACTCGTGAGTGGTATTGTGCTATGTATCTCTTTCTGTCTTATTGTTTTATTTTATTTTACATAGTCTTATGTTTTAACCTTTACTTATGCTGCCATGTCTTCACTGCTTCTAAATGCTACATGATATTCCATGGTATATAGCTGCCATGTTTTATCTATCCATTTTCCTCAGTGATTGCTACCCAGATTTCTTTCAGTTCCTTTTCATCAAAAGAAACACCATGATGTACATTCTCATATTTGCCCTATTATGGAACTTTGAGAGGATTTCTTTGAAATATATATTTAGGAGCAGAATTACTAAATCATAGGATATATGTTTATGATGAATTTGGTCAAGTCTTATCAGATCCTCTCCCAGATAAATATTTTGGTTCATACTAACACCAGCATATGACTCATCCCTGCCAACCCTTAATGATAGCTAGCTTTCTCATATTTTTGGTCTGTGTGCAATGTTATAGCTCATTGTTTTAATTTGGATTTCTCTTATCATTAATGAGTTTGAGAAGCTCTTCATATACTTTTTGGCCTTTTGGCTTCACAAGTCTGAAATTGCTTGTTCATATTATGTTTTAATGTGGGTTTCTGTCCCTTGATTAATGCTTTTTGTAGGAATTTGTTGTGTATGCTAGATATTAATTACCTGTCAGTTTTAGATATTATAAAATATCTGATTTTATTCTTTCAACTTTTAAATTTTATGCATGATATTCAAGTAAACATCTAAATTTTATTTTATTTTATTTCATTCCATTTTATTTCATTTTATTTTTGAGTTGGAGTCCCACTCTGTTGCCCAGATTGGAATGCAGTGTCGACCTGCTGGGTTCTGGCAATCCTGTCGCCTCAGCCTTCCAAGTAGCCAGAACTACAGGTGCACACTACCACACCCAGCTAATTTTTTATTTATTGTAGAGATGAGGTCTCACCAAGTTGCCCGAGCAATCCACTCGCCTCGTCCTCCCAAAGAGCTGGGATTACAGGCTGAGCCTTTGAACCCAGCCAACATCTAGATTTTAAATATTTAATTAAAAATAAATTTCTTGATGTCTGTTGCTGAAATACAGAAATGGTACTGATGTTTTTAAAGTTGATCTTTAACAACATTGCTGAACTCTGTTGTTCTTAATAGATAGTTCTTTTTTCTAAATAGATGATCATATCATTTGCAAATAATGACAATTTTATTTCTACCCTTCCCATTCTTACACCTAAATTTCTTTACTCTTTCCTATACCTTTGACTAGTTCCTCTAGAACTGTATTAAAGTATAGTAGGGACAGTAGGACATCTCATCTTATGCCCAAATATAAAAGACATTAATCTGAAGTTTCTCAATTAAGTATAATACTTAATGAAGGTTTTTAAAATATGTTTATCAAATTAAGAAAAGTTATTCTATTTTTAGTTTGGTAAGCAGACTTATCATAAATAACTATTTAACTTTATCAGATGCCTTTATGATACATATCTTAAAATAATCGTGATATTTATTTTGTGATATATTAATATTGTAAATTATATAGATAGAATTTCTAATGTTAAACCATCTGTGCCTTCCTAGTTTGCATCATGATGTATTATTTGATCATGAGATATTTCAAATGCACTGTTGTGTTTGGTTAACAAAGGTGTTTTTTTTGAGTTGGAGTCTCACTCTGTCGCCCAGACTGGAGTGCAATGGCCACTCCCGGCCACCGCAGCCTCAACCTGCTGGGCTCCGGTGATCCTTCCGCCTCAGCCTTCCAAGTAGCTGGAACTACAGTCGCGCGCTACCACGCCCGGCTAATTTTTTTGATTTATTGTAGAGGTGAGGTCTTGCCAGGTTGCCCAGGAGGTTCTCGAACCCTCAGGCTCAGGCAATCCACTCACCTTGGCCTCCCAAAGCGCGGGATTACAGGCTGAGCCACTGAGTCTGACCGGTTAACAAAGATTTTATTGAGGATTTTCGAATATACATTATTAAGTGAAATATCCTATTTTTCTTGTCTGGTTTTACAATTAAGATTACACTAGCCTTATAAAACAAGATGGGCAGCTTTTGTTCTTTTCTATTTTTTGAAATAACTTCAACAGATAAGAATTTACTGTTTATTTAATGTGAGTCAACTCATTAAATAAACTATTTGATTCTGAGGATTTTGAGTTATCTTTAACGACTATATACATCTTTAATGCTCATTGGTCTATTGAGATTTTCTTCTCAGCTTATTCCATTTCTCTTCCTATGACTATTCATGGAAGCTAATGTTTTCTCCATCCACAGGCGTACCCCAGACCACATTTCCTTTGCATTAGGAAGTTCCTAGATAATCTTAGTGTCCACGTTCAACTAAGCCATGTAATGGCCACTCCTCTCTTCTGGTCTAACCAGGGGCTTAGTGTCCTAACCCTGACAGCTGGTCTCTGATCTGGCAGTCTTACTTCAGTAAAACTCCCACTGCCATGTACTTAAATGAATCCTGCACTACAACAGTACTCCACTTTTCTATAACTAGAAACGTAGGCTAATAATGCCCTGAATTTACTTCCTTAGAGTTCTTAAAACTGTTGCCATACTTCTCGTTACATGTGTCAAGGTAAATATTTGATGAAAGAATAAAATACCATGTGCAGGAAGGTACGTTTTGGAGAAAACAAATAGCAATTGTCTGGTCAGGTGTCCTGTCCAGTATATATCAAGTGCTATTTAACTCTAGGAGATTTTCACCTTATCTCCAGAGTTTGGACCTTGTAGGAACCATGTACTATCCGGAGAAAAATTTAAGGCATTTTTACCTACAAAAATAAGGAGCAGAGATTGTAAGCAGGAAGTTAATAGGACACACTAACAAAATGAAGTAGTTCATAAACATATTTTAATTAAAATTTGTTATACATTCAGATGTGCTTGTAACATCTGAAATATTTCAGTTTTCACATGGTTTGTGTTTTTCTTGTTTTTTTCATCTTTTCTTACATAAAGAAAACTTGATTTTTATATGTCTCCTTTAAAAAATTATTTTTTTTTTTTGAGTTGGAGTCTCACTCTGTCGCCCAGACTGGAGTGCAGTGGCCGCTCCCGGCCACTGCAGCCTCAACCTGCTGGGCTCCGACGATCCTTCCGCCTCAGCCTTCCAAGTAGCTGGAACTACAGGCGCGCACTACCACACCCGGCTAATTTTTTGATTTATTGTAGAGATGAGGTCTCGCCAAGTTGCCCAGGCGGGTCTCGAACCTACAGACTCAGTCAATCCACTCACCTCAGCCTCCCGTAGTGCCGGATTACAGGCTGAGCCACCGAGCCTGGCTAAAAAATTCTTAATACATCCTAATATCTCTTTGTCTGCTTCACCTTCTTTTACCCTATCATGTTGCTACTCTCTCCTTTACATTCTAAACTATTGTACTCATAGTTTCTCTGTTTCTTTGTTGTTTGCTATTTTAAAAGACAACAACAGATTCTTCTAAAATATGTTGACAGCATTACTTTATATGTCTTTTAATTATCTTCTGTGTTTCTTTCTGTTTGAACATTTCATTGAAAACTGTCTTCTGAGGCCTTATATACTTGACAACATATTATCATGCCCGATATTTGAATGACTGCATCACTATATGTAAAAAATCTAGGTTTTAAAACTTTTTTGGGGAGGGTGTTTAAATCAATATTTTTTATTATGATGTTGTGGGGTACAGTTAAGGGTTAGGCATACAAATATGCTTCATTTAGTCCCCCTAAAACTTTTTCTTTTGGTTTTTTTTTTTTTGAGTTGGAGTCTCACCCTGTTGCCCAGACTGGAGTGCAGTGGCCACTCCCAGCCACCGCAGCCTCGAGCCGCTGGGCTCCGGCGATCATTCCGCCTCAGCCTTCCGAATAACTGGAACTACAGGCGTGCGCTACCACACCCAGCTGATTTTTGATTTATTGTAGAGATGAGGTCTCGCCAAGTTGCCCAGGCGGGTCTCGAACCGCGGGCTCAGGCAGTCCACTCACCTCAGCCTCCCAGGGCACGGGATTACAAGCTGAGCCACTGAGCCTGGCTTAAAACTTTTTCTTCAGGCTGGATGCAGTGGCTTATGCCTGTAATCCCAGGACTTCGGGAGGCTGAGACAAGAGTGTTACTTGAGGCCAGGAGTTTGAGATCAGCCTGGGCAAGATAGCAAGACTCTGTCGTAATAAAAATAAAAAAATTTACTGAGTGTTGTGGTGCATGCCTGTAATCCCAGCTACTTGGGAGGCTGAGGCAGGAGGATCACTAGAGCCCAGGAGTTGGAGGCTGCAGCGAGCTGATTGTGCCACTGTACTCTAACTTAGGCAAGAGAGTGAGACTCCATCTTTAAAAATAAAAAAATTTTTCCTTCAGTACTTTGAAAATCTTTCGTCTTGTCCTGTTTTGTCACCACCATTTTGTCAAAAACATCTTTCCTTATATTTTTATTTTTTTTTCTGACTGTCCTGTTATTTAGATGTTAGTACTGCCAGTTCCTTAGCTTTTCTATTTTAGACTTGAAGATTTCCCCAAACTGGCCTTCAAATTCATTAATTTGTCATCATTTAAAATCTACTGTGTGTCCACTCTATGTGCTTCAATTTTTACATTTTATATCTAATATTTTTGCCTGCTTTTTTATTCTCTTATTATTATTACTTGTTGCTAAATATATTCCCTTTTATCTTTTAGTATGTTTACTAGGCTAATTTTCAATTCTTGGGCCATGGGATATAACATTTCTGCTTCTCTTAGAATCTGTATGCCAGATTCTTTGAAAATAGTTGTGCTTCTTTTATGTCTTGATATTTTGAACTGTAAGATCATTTTCCCCTGTGGATATTAGCTACTATGGCATTGCATATGGGGAGAGACCAGCAACCAGTCTATATCATTCTCAGTGAGCTCAGAGGGTAGAAAGTAGGTAGAAAAGCCCCAGGCCACCACCTGAGAAATCGCAGTTAATTTATCAAATCAATGAAATGACATCTCATGTCTCTGCTTCACCATCTCCTTCCTACTCCTCTCTATTCCAGCAGGGAGAGGCAGCATCCAAAAAGTGTTCATTGTAATTCACCTGCTCTGTGGTTCAGTAGGAAAGCACAGAGAAGTGTCTTCATAAGGTTAGTTAGTACCCACCTGTTTTTCTCATCTTTTTTTAATGCATTCTTTTTACTCTTGAGGGTGTTTGTAGTCAGAATAGCTGTGGATATGGGAACAGTGAGCTTTTGACTCCTGTCAGGGAAGAATCAAGAGGTAAATGCCATAGTTCCTTTCCTATTCTGTCCTACAGCTTTAAGGGCTTCATCATGCCCCAGGTTTCAAGGTCCAAGCTAGCAGGCTAGTACATTTATCAATTCAAAGTAGTCCTCCCTGCCATCCTTCTATAGGAGTATTCACATTTCTTGGCATTTTTTTTTCTTTATAGTATCTAAGAGGGTTGATATTTGGAGAGGGACTCAACATCTAGACTGTTCCAACATCTTGGTATTATCTTTCTGGAGGAAATTCTCACAAAAGCTATACATTTGTGTGTACCCTTTACCCAGAGATCACATTTCCAGACATTTTTTCAAAGTATATTAGCAAGCATTATTTCATCGTGATGTTAGAAAACAATTTAAATGTCCAACATTCTTTTAAAAATAGATATCTATAAATACATGTACAAGACATAACTGAGCTTTTCTTTTAGCATAAAATTATGGGTGAATTTATTTTTGCTATCTTTATTTGTAGTTCCCTAAATTTCTGCAGTATACATGTATTGCTTTTGTAATCAAATTTAATGAACAAACAGGTATATATTTTAATAAAGCAGAAGCAGTAGTTTGGAATGTTAAGATATGGATATGCCAAGTATATAGTCAATATTTTTCCTCTGTTCACTTGATTTTCATCTGAAAGTTTGAAATTAAGGAAAAAGTATTGGTTAATATACTTTTCATTGCCTTGCCAAAATAAAAAAAAACTAGTTCTTCTGAATGGTCAGACATGTTTCTTAATGATATAAAGAATAGTGGGTACCATAGAGGTAGATCTCCATTTATTTAGAAGTCTTTTCTGATTTCTTATATATTTGGTGAGAAATATATTTCCCATTACTTTCCTCATTACTTTAATGTTTTTCGTTAAATGTTGAATATGTGCACAAGTAGCTATTTCAGAGTTTTTGCTACTTACGTTATTGCTGTCATTTCTTGATTTGTTTCTAACAACTACCTTTTCTCTTGGTTTTGGATAACATTTTTCTACTTTTCACATGTCTTATAATTTTTGATTTGATGGGTTTGCATAGGATAATTCTAGTATGTGGATATTTAGCATTATTTGCATGTCTCTATTAAAGTATTTTACAAATGGTAATTATTTTTTCACTTTGTTTCCAACTGTAACATCCTTATAAAGAAGATATTATGTTTACTTGATCATAAATCTTCATACATACAACATATAGATTATTAGGGCTGGAAAAGGATAAGTGAAGCTGGCACTTAGATCATTGGTTTAGTTTCAGTTTAGCTCTAGAGTGAAAGTCAAAGTAGTTGAAAAATGAGGACAAAGAAGCAAAATGGAAATAGTTACAATTCTCTCACATAGTTGTAAACAAAGGGGAGATAGATGCACCTCATAGAGGAAAAACTTTACAGGGCCCAGAACATTACCATAACCAAACTGTCCTCAAAAGAGTAAAGAGAAACTAAAACATTTATGAGGAAAAGAGACTCAAATTAAAACAGAGACTTGTGATTATTAAATAGCAGAATATCTTTCTATTGTGGTTTGGTGAAAGTCAGTCACCCTTTTTTTCCTTCGAGTTTATACCCAACTTGAGGATAGATACAAAGAGCCAGTTGGAAAGACAGGTAACTCCAGATACTAAACAAAACCTTGATAGTGACTAGCATCTAGTCAGTAATTATAAGACATATGAAATAGTAGGGAAATGTGACCCAAAACTAAGAGAAAAGACAGACATAAGAAATAGACCCAAAAATGGCAGAAATAATGTATGTAGCAAAAACTTTGAAACAGCTAATTGTATACATATTCAAGAATGTAAAGAAAAGCATTACAATAATGAGGAGAGTTATGGAAAATATTTATTTTTAGCTCTAGGAATTCCCATATCTTAAATGAAATACTCACTGGATGGGGTTATCAGTTGATTCCATCATTGCAGATAAAAGATTAGTGGACTTGAAGAAAGTATCAAAACTGAAGCACTGCTGGGTACAGTGGCAGATGTCTGTAGTCCCAGCTCCTTGGGAGGTCTAGGTAGGAGAATCACTTGAATCCAAGAGTTCAAGGCTGTAGAGTCCTATGATCACTCCTGTGAATAGCCACTGCACCCCAGATTGGATATCATAGCAAGACCCCATATTTAAAAATAGTTTATTAATAAAATAATAAAATAAAAACTGAAGTTGAGAGTAAGGAAACAAATAAATGGACAGCACCTCAATGTCCTTGTACTATGTGGCCTAGGAAATACGTAATTAGAGTTCTAGAAGAGGGGCAGAAAAAATAATGGCTAGAATAATTCCATATTTGCTAAAAAATAGAAACTCAAATCCAAGAAGCTCAACTAACTCCAAACAGAAAAGAAAACCGCACCAGAAAATGTCATTTCTGAAACCAGTGATAAAGAGAAAAATCATAAAAACAGACAGGAGAAATAATATTGTTTTCTCATTCTAAATTTTTAAAAAGACAACAGTTTAAATTTGAAAAAATAAGAATGGCCGGGCTTGGTGGCTCAGACTGTAATCCCACGCCTTTGGGAGGCTGAGGTGAGTGGATTGCCTGAGCCTGCGGGTTTGAGACCCACCTGGGCAGCGAGACCTCATCTCTACAATAAATAAAAAAATCAGCTGGGCGTGGTAGCGCATGCCTGTAATTCCGGCTACTCGGAAGGCTGAGGCGGAAGGATCGCCGGAGCCCAGCAGGTGAGGCTGTGGTGGCCGGGAGCGGCCACTGCACTCCAGTCTGGGCGACTGAGTGAGACTCCAACTCAAAAAAAAAAAAAAAAAAAGAAAGAAAAGAAAAAATAAGAATGAATGAGGGTTATTAGTGAATGAATACAGTGTTTACAACATATGTGGAAGCAAACTGTATGACCAGAGTGCAAAGAATAAAAGAGAGAAATGGTAGTACAGGTTGAGTATTCTGAAATCCAAATTTGAAAATCCAAAAAATCCAAAATCTAAGGTGCTTTAGAATTCGAAATTATTTGAGCTCTAACATGACACTCAAAGGAAATGATCATTGGAGCATTTGGGATTTGGGATTTTGAGATTGGGAATGTTCAACCAGTTTACCACAGATATTTCTTTTTTTTTTTTTTTTTTTTTTTACTTTTAATTTTTATTTTAAAAATGGTGGGTGCAATTTAAGGTTAGGTATAGAAATGTTCATTATGCAGTTACTCTTGTTCATGAGGTGTGCCCCCCTTCCCCAGGCAGATTCCCACTACTGCCAATCCTGTCTCCCTACCTATCTCCTGGCAGTTTTTCACTACTGCCAATCTTTTTCTTATGGTATTACGATAATTGTTCAAGGTCCGCTTATGAGTGAGGACATGTGATACTCAGTTCTTTGTTTCTGTGAAAGATCACATCTAGGTTGCTGTGGAGTTCATGATTTTGTTCTTCTTTATGGCTTCATAATATTCCATCATGTATATGTACCACATTTTTTTATCCAGTCCTTTTTTGATGGGCATCGTGGTTGGTTACATGTTCCTGTGACTGTGAACAATGTGATAAACATGCGTGTGGAGGTATCTTTTTTATAGAGTGATTTGAGTATATATAATATCCGGGTATATTCCTAGTAGGGGGATTTTGCGGTTGTATGGAAGGTCGTTTTTTAGATCTTTTAGGAATTGCCACACTGTCTTCCTCAGAGGCTGTACTAGTTTACACTCCCATCAACAGTGTAGAAGTGTCCCCTTTTCGCCACATCCTCTCCAGCACCTGTGTTTTTTGAGTTATTGATGATAGCCATCCTGACTGGAGTTAGGTGGTATCTCATTAAAATGTGGTTTTAATTTGCATTTCATTGATGATTAGTGAGGCTGTGCATTTTTTCATGTATCTGTTGGCTGCTCATATGTCTTCTTTTTTGAGAACTGTCTATTCATATCTTTTGCCCACTTTGTAATGGGGCTGTTTGCTTTTTTCTTTTTGGTGCATTTGAGTTCATTGTATATCCTAAGTGTTAGCCTTTGTCAGATATACATTTGGCAAATTTTGTGGGCAGTCTCCCTGCTCTCTTGATGGTTTCTTTGGTTTTACAGAAACTTATCAGTTTGATGAGGTCCCACTTGTCTATCTTATCTCTTATGGCATGGGCACTTGGGGTTTTGATCAGGAATTGGTTGCCAGTTCCAATTTCCATAAGGGTGTCTCCTGCTTTTTCTAAGGTTATTATAGTTTGAGGTTTTATGTTTAGGTCTTTGATCCATTTAGAGTTGATTTTTGTGTTTGGTGATAGGTAGGGATCTTGTTTTAATCTTCTGCGTGTGGTCAGCTAGTTTTCCCAGCACCATTTACTGAATAAGTTCTCCTCCCCCAAGTCACTGGTGGTTGACACTTTGCCGAAGATGAGTTGGTTGAGAGATTGAGGTTTTGCTTCTGGAATCTCTATCCTGTTTAATTGGTCTATATGCCTATTCTTGTATCAATACCAGGCTGTTTTGATTATCGTAGCTTTATAATAAAGTGTGAAGTCTGGAAGTGTGATACCTCCTGCTTTGTTTTTTGTTTTTGTTTTTTTGCTGAGGATTGTTTTGGCGATTCGTGGTTGTTTATGTTTCTGTATGAATTCCTGTATTGTGGTTTCCAGGTCTGAGAAGAATGCGCCTGATAATTTAATGGGTATTGCACTGAATCTGTAGATTGCCTTGGGTAGAATGGACATCTTAACAATGTTGATTTTTCCAATCCATGAGCATGGAATATTTTTCTATTTTTTTGTGTCATCTTTGATTTCTTTGAGCAGTGTTTTGTAGTTTTTGTTGTAAAGGTCTTTCATGTCTCTGGTTAGGAAGATGCCAAGGTATTTGATTTTTTTTTCTGGCTATTATAAATGGGATTACATTTTTTATTTGGGTTTCTGTTTGTTTATTGTTGGTGTAAAGAAATGCAACTGTCTTTTGCACATTGATTTTATACCCTGAGACTTTGCCAAAGTCCTTTATCAGTGCAAGGAGGCTTTTGACAGATTCTCTTGGGTTTTTGAGATATAGAATCATGGCATCTGCAAAGAGGGATTACCTGACTTCCTCTTTTGCTATTTGGATACCCCTGATCTCCTTCTCTTCTCTGATTGCTCTAGCTAGGACTTCCAAAACTATGTTGAAAGGGGGGGCGGGGCGGGTGAGAGTACGCATCCTTGTCTTTTTCTAGTTTTCAGGGGAACTGGTTCTATTTTCTGTCTGTTTAGCAATATGCTGGCTGTGGGTTTCTAGTAGATGGCTCTTACTATGGTGAGGTCATGTTCCATCTATGCCTAGATGTTCGAAGGTTTTTTCATCAAGAATAGGTGCTGGATTATATCAAAAGCTTTTTCCGCATCTAACGATATAATCATGTAACACAGATATTTCAAAATCTGAAAAAAATTCAAAATTTGAAAGCATTCTTGTTTCCAGCATTTCAGATAAGGGATATTCAACCTCTGTTGTATCTTAAGATTTTTTTACTTCTCAAGAACAGGTTGAAAGATTGACTGTGATAAGTTAAAGCTGCATATTTAAACCTTAGAGCAGTCACCAATGATAAAAAACAAAATATAGCTGATAAATCATTAGAGGAGATAAAGTAGAATACTAAAAAATTTTAGTCAGTTCAAAAGAAGGTGGAACTAAGCAAATGGGATAACTGTAAAACAAATTGCTAGATGGTAGACTTAGAACAAGCCGTACAATAATTATATTAAATAAAGACTGCCTACACACACTCAGGTTAAAAGACTTATTTTGTGAGGTTGATTAAAAACTCAGTAAACAACTCTATACTCCAGGAATTGGCAAACTTTATATTAAAGGGACAGATCATAATTATTTTATCCTTAAGGTCTGGCCTTACAGTTTCTGTCACAACTACTTAACTCTCCTGTTGGAACTAAAAATGTAAACAAGTGAGTATGTCTGTGCACCAATAAAATCTTATTTACAGAATGTGCAGCTGACCTTTTGCCAACTCCTGCTATACTAAATAGAAAGAATGTGCTTAAATATAAAAACACAGGTAGGTTAGAAGTTAAAGGCAGAGGAAAATATACAATCATCAGAAAGTCAAAATGACTAAATTAATATGAGACAAAGTAGGTATCTGGACAAGTGTTTTACCAGATAAAGAGGAAATTTTATAATACTATAGTTCAAGAGGACATATTGTTTTAAATGTATATCCATTTAACCAGAGGTCCCCAACCTTTTTGACATCAGGAGCTGGTTTCATAGAGAACAGTTTTTTCACAGACTTGTTTGGGAGGATGATTTTGGGATGATTCAAACACATTATATTTATTGCGTACTTTATTTCTATTATTATTACATTATAATATATAATGAAATGATTATCAACTCGCACAATGCAGAATCAGTGGTAACCCTGAGCTTGTTTTCCTGCAACTAGGTGGTCCCATCTGGAGGTGATGGGAGACAGTGACACCTGAAGTGTGTTGCTTATGTCCAGTCTACTCTGTAATCTCATTTTGGTTGCTGTCGCTGCAGAAAACCCTGCTTCACAAAGATAGGATGTTAGAAATAGAAGCAGGGTTTTCAGTGCTTTTGTAGCAATCTCAATGTATTCAGCCTTGATTTTAATCTAGAACATACATAGTTTGATGTTGTCTCAAACATACTTTTAAGGATACCATCATTGATGATCTCAAGCAGTTGATCCTCTTCTAGCATGGACAAAGTTGATTCACCGGACTTATTCACAAATGGTCGCTGATCCAGTTCAGTGGTCTTTTGTGGTTGGGATGTAATGCTCAAACTTTTTTTAACTGAGATAGGTGATCATGCACCAGCTGGGAGAAAGAAGACCCTGACTGAATTTCTTTCAAAATCTCTGCTAATGTTTAAAACGTGTCAAAAATCCCAGTGCTCACTTACTGCCTCCATAATTCCAGTATGACTTTGAATGTAACCACTTTATCTGCTGACTTGAACACAGTTGTGGTTCTCCCCTGCAGTGACAGATTGAGTTCATTGAACAAGTTGAATATATCACACAAGTAAACAAGTTTTTGGACCCATTCTGTGTCACTGAAATGTGCTGTCAGTAGTGAACAGCTCTTATAACTCAAAAACTCTGGCCAGTGATCTACTTCTCTGTGGCTAAGAGAAGACATATGTGCTCTGTGTCCATCTCCTCCCAGAGCTGCACAAACAGATATGAGTTAAGGACATGTACTTTGATAATTTTAATCATATCCCACAAAACGTTGTAAGTTTAAGTAACATTTTTTAGTTAGCCAGCATTTCTCTATGGATGACACAGTGCATAGACTCACATTCAGGAGTTACCTCTTTGACCTGAGTAGTGTAACTAGAAAGCCATTCAGTCATGGCAGCCACTCCATCTGTGCATATACTGTCACAAAATGACCATTTTGGTTTTCCTGTTATGTAATCATTTAGATTTGAGTCGTTCTGCAACTATAGTATTGATTGGCAACAAAAGTACTCATAACATATCCTCATGTGCATCCTCCTGTAAAACAAGCATTGTTGCCCTGTCAATATCAGTAGACTCGTCAACCTAGATTGCCTACCATGTCTCATTAATTCTCTATAAAAATTATGCCTCAGTATCCTCTGATATTTCATCAATTCATCTAGTTATGATGTTAGCCAAAAGAGGAACACACACCGCTTTTTGAACTGCAGCCTCTCCTAAAAGTTCACAACAAATGTCCTTAGCAGTAGGCAGGATCAACTCTTCACAATGTAAAGGGTTTCTTAGCTTTAACAATGTGGTTAGCCACTAAGAATGATGCTGTCAATACAGACACATTTGATAAAGTGATGGCCTTCAATAATTGCTTCTGTTCTTCGTGTTCCTGTTTTTTTCTTTTGAAAAACACCAAAAGCTTGTCCTTTAATGCAGGGTGCTTGGTCTCCATATAGTCATGCATTTTTGAAGTTTTCACGGCCTCATTGGATAGCTAATTGCCACATATTATACAAAGCAGTCTTGGAGAATGTGAACCCCCCCGTTGCAGAGAGTCTGTTATTTAAGTAGGCCTTTTGGTATGTTTTTTAAAATGCAGTTTTCTTTTTGTTGGCAGTCTTAGAGTCTTGTGCTGTCTCATCATTGGGTCTTTCCCCCTTTTTGAAGAAGCTCTCCAGTGATGTTTGCTTTTTATTCACTTTGGCTAGGGTTAGCTTGTGGGCTTACCAAAACTGACTGAGACAAGTACACAGTGCTGTAAAGAGGCATAGACAGAAGTGTAAAATAAAATAATGGAAGAGCCTTGCATAGACTAAAGTAAGTGTCAGATTCTGACTTAAAGCCTGCCATCAGATGCAACTGTGAAATTGAAGTACATCAACTCATTTGCTATGCACTAACAGTGTTTTTATATGGGTCTGTGAGCAGTTGATTTATTATGGTCTCTGTGCTGTCAAACCTCACTTTTAATGCTAATCTGTATTTGCATCCACGCCCCAGCTCTAGCTAGCATCACCACCTCAGCTCCACCTCAGATCATCAGGCATTAGATTCTTATAAGGAGTGCACAACCTAGATCCCTTGCATGCACAGTTCACAATAGGGTTCCCACTCCTATGAGAATCTAATGCCACTGCTGATCTGACAGAAGGCAGAGCTCAGCTGGTAATGTGAGCAATGTGGAAGGGATGTAAATACAGATGAAGCTTCACCCACTTACCTTCCACTCACCTCTTGCTGTGCGGCACATTTCCTATGGGCCGTGGTCTGGTACAGGTTCATGGCCCAGGGGCTAGAGACCCTGACATTTAACAATAGATCTTTAAAATATATGAAACAAAAAGCAATGAGTTGAAAAGAGAAATAGATAAATATGCAAATAAAGATAAGTATTTCAACCTTTCTATTGCCAAAATTGTTAGGACAAGTAGACAGAAACCAGTAGGTAAATAGGAACTTTGGACAATGCTAAAAATTAACCTGAGCTAATTGACATTTGTTGGACACATATCTAAAAACAACAGAATACACATTTCTTCCACTGTTCATGGAACAACCACCATGATAGAACATATGCTGGCCCATAAAACAAGTATCAGTAAGTTTAAAAAGACTGAAATCATCCAAAGTATGTTCTCTGAACAAAACAGAATTAAGTTACAAGCCACTAATATAAAAGTAGGCAAAGTCCCAAAATATTTGGAAATTAAACACCACACTTCTAAACCTATGAGTCAAGAAAAAAAATCACAAGAGAAATTGGAAAATATTTTGAACTGAATGGTAATGAAAACACAACATATCAAAATTTATAGAATGTAGCTAAAACAGTGCTTAGAAAGAAATTTATAACATTAAAAATAAAAGCAAATTAAACCCAAAGTACATACAAACAAAGAAATAATATTAAAGTAAAAATCAGTGAAATAGGAAATAGATTAAACAAATAAAAGAATAAATGAAATCAAAATATCAATAAGCATGATAAACCCCTTGCCAGACTGATACAAAAAGGGAAGGATGAGGATGGGAGGCCATTAAAATAGCAGGTGGGAGATCTATGGTGACAACCCTCAAGTTGTTGAGTAACACTTGCTATCTGGCCCAGCTGCTCTCTCATTGATTACACGAGTGTCATTCCTCTTCTGCAAGGATTCCTTTTCTCCTGTGTTGAAACTCTTGTTTTTTAAACCTTCTTTCTTATTTTCTTCTCTCATTTTTGCAGAGAAAATCCCTTCAAGAAATTCCTGAGAAAGGATGTATAGACAGTAATCTTTTTGTAATATTTTCATTTGGCATAGTTTTAAATGTTCATTGATATTAGATATTTCCACTTGGGTTTCATTTATATCACCTTAATCTGTTATAGCCACTAAAAGTAATTAGAAGTAACTATTTAAAAATATTTTTGTGCCATCATTAAGAAATATTTTTTCTTTCTTTTAGTGTAATGTGTATGACTACATGAGGCCAACATTCTGAAAGTGTCCCTTTGGTAACAGAAAATTCCAGAAGACATTGCTATTAAAAAGTATCATTCCCTCAGATAAGCTTTATTTCTCAGAATTGTGTTTACCAAAACAGGTACATTCCAATTGGTGTAAATTTCTTATGTGTAAAATTAAAATATTTTTCATCACTAATACCAGTATGACTTAGTATCTTGAAAATTTTTAGATAGTTTGGACCCTATGGGAAATCAGTGGGCTAGAGACAGCCTTGACTTCTGCTGTTGTTTTGTATAAATTTAAATGAAAATTGCCTAATTCATTCACAATATCAATATTTGAGATTATTTTACTGTGTCAGACAAAGGGGGTCTTCTGTAAGCCAAGGGAGTCGTGTGTGTGTGCGTGTGTGTGTGTGTGTGTGTGTGTGTGTGTGTATTTAGCATTTGATGTACTTCCAATCAACATTTGCCAAAATTGGGAAATTATTAGATAGCACTTGAAAAGAATGTATGGCAAATTACACTTGCCATAACTGACCGAAGAAATATTTCTAATTCTGTAATGCTCTTCCAGATCCTTTACACTCTTCAACAAGTGGTAGATTCTATTTCCTCCACCCCTGAGATTTGGCTACCTTGATTAGTAGAATGCAGTGGAAGTGAAACTAGGTAGCTTCATTGGCTTAGTCATAAAAGGTGATATAGCTCTGCCAGGATCTTTTTTGGGATACTCACCCTTGAAATCCAAGTCCTCATATTGTGAGGAAGCCTCAGCCACACCACGCATGAGATTGAGTAAGTTTTCAAATGATTTCAGTCCCCAGCCTTCAAGCTACCCTAGCCAGCACCAAGTGGAGCAGAGACAAGCTATCCCTGCTGAACTGTCGTCTAAATTTGTAAGCAAAATAAGTATTGCTTATTATGCAGCAGTCATCAGTTGGGACAAACAATGTTCTCTTTTCAAATAAGTCAAAAATACCAGGTAAGGAACAGCAAAGGAAGTTTCCTTCCTGCAGGAAAACCTTCAGTATCCTAATGTGTGAAATGCTCTCCGAGAAGATCATAGAGTATGCACTTTGCATAGGGCATCTTATGTAAATCTGTGTTCTATGGAACATACCTTGGGAAAACCTCTACAGTTATCATTTTAATGATAAAAAAAATTCTATTGAGAAACAGCTTCATTCTTCTATGCTTGGATATTTAGGATAAGTTGATGCATGTGCTTTAGTATTGTTTTCCTCTTTTAATTATTTCCTTAGGCTCTATTTTTTGGAGTAGAATTATTGTGCCATGACATCTGAAATTCTTAATGACTGGCTGCATTAACTTCTGAAAAATTAAAATATTTTACATTGGCATAATCAATACAGATTTTTCTCCAAAGTCTTGATAGCTATTAACATTTTCTCTTTTTTTCACTAAAATGCAAAATGGAACTAAAGAGTTGTTTTTATATGAATTTTATTAATTTCTACCAAGGTTTTGTCTTTTTTATCACCTTTGTGTGTATATGTGTGTATGTGTGTATATCTCCATGTTTATCACAGCTATTACCTTGGTTCTCATGGTCTCAAGACAGCTCCACCACTGAGTACCTAGCTTTTTTTCTCAGTGTCTCTGTGCATCAACTTCCTTCATAAGATGGGAATACAAGGATTACCTATGTTAGGTTGTTGCAAGGGGTAAAATAAATAATACACATAAAGCATTTGGCATGACTTTATATATTATGATATTATATTAAACATTCAAAGAACAATAAGTCTAGTTTTTTTCTATAGATAAGCGATAATGATTTTATATGCTTTTGTAGTAAGTTCTTCATCTATATTAGATATAAGAAGATTGTTTTATTTTTGTCATTGTCATTTTTCTTTTTATCTTTTAATTTCATTGCTTAAAAATTATAAATGTTTATATGATAATTTTTTTCTTCTTCTTAATGGTAAAAGTACCATGTAGCTACCTATGGAATTACAGTGTTCTTCTGTAATCATATTTATTCTTCAAGAAAGCACCATGCTATGATACATTAAATTTAGGGATCACAATAAGACAAAATTCTTTTCCTCAAGTGGCTTCTAATCTAGTCTAAGAGGAGAACAGTATCATTCAGAGTTCTCCAAAGAAATAGAATCAGTATGGCATATATATATATATATGAGTTTATGTATGTGTGTACGTATAGATCTGTTTATATATGTGTATGCATGTGTATATTATATATGTGTATATGTATGCACATATACAGAGGTTTATTTCAAGGAATTGACTTAAGCAGTTATGGCCTAACAAGTATGAAATTTGTAGGACTTGCTGACCATCTGAAAACTCTTGGGTAGGAACTAATGCTACAGTCCTGAAACAGAATTTTTTCTTCAGGGAAATCTCAGCTTTGTTCTTAAGGCCTTTCAAGTGATTGGATGAGGCTCACGCAGATTGTGGAAGATAATCTCCTTTACCTAAAGTCAACTGATTGTAGATGTTAGCCCCATTACTGTTTAACTGTATAACTGGATTATATAGCATATCCAAGTTCATTCAAAAAATGATCACAAAGGCAAATAATGTGGCAGGCTTTTGATGGTAATTTTAATTTTAACCCAGTTCAGCATTTCGGTGTTAATTCATTCCTTTAGTTGTGGTTTTAATTTAAAAAACCGAAATGAACTAATGTGTTGAAAGAGAAGTTTGTTATCAATATAGATTTCATGGATTTCTTTATTATCACAGTTCTCTATAACATATATCCTATGAGTGTCACTTCTACCAAAAAAAGCTATCATGGGCAGTATACAAAGTATGACTAAGAGGTAAAGTGATTTGACTTTTAAATTACATTATGCCATCCAACTGAATGTTAAATCCTCCAAAATAATCATTGTAGGAGACTCTATGTTTATCTTATGATGCTAACATTCCTTAAAATTGTGGATATCATCTTTTAGAATTAACTTCTGAACCTTAATGCATTCTTTGTATTATATTGATAGTTTTCACATCTTCTTTAAACATTTGCTCAAACGTCATCATCTTAATAAGGCCTACTCTGACCGTTCTATTTTAAATCGCAACCATCCCCTCTTACCTTGCTTTCTTTTTTTTCATATTACTTAACTTTTCTAATGCATATGTAATCCATATATTTATTGTCTGCCCACACCAGAAACTACATAACACTGAGCATGGCTTTTGTGATCTAATACAGATACTGTCTCAGAGTTTGTAGATTTTAAATCTCCATTTTTATAAGAATATAACATTTAAAGAAAGTGTAAATCAAACATAAGTTGTTTTCAAGCAAAAATGTGATCTATTTTCATCACAAAAAATAACATACACGTACTGATGAGTTTTTAAAATACTTAGCACATTATTAAGGAACATTTTAAAAGTAGGAACTTCTAAAGAAACTCTTCTGATCTATCTAAATAGTTTGCCTTTGTATGCTTTTTTTCTTTAACTTGCGAAAGCAATTTTTAAAGGGCCGTTTCAAACTTTTATTAAATTCACCATTAAAAACATCATTTGTTTATTTATTTGTTAATTGATTTTAAAAGTGTAGTTGTTTACCATTTGTCAGAGATTATTCTAGAAGTTGGCATAAACAGTAAAAGAGACAAACTCCTTGCCCTCGTGGAGCTTATACTTTATTGGGAAAGACTAACAGTAAATGAGTAAATAATTGTATAATTTCCAGATGTGAAATGTTCTAAGAAAAGAATAAAGTATGGTAAGTAGATAGAGGGATAGAGGGTGGTGAGGGTGGGGGGTGAAGTTCTATTTTAGATAAGGTGGTCTGGGAAGACTTCCCTGAGGTAAAGTTATTGAAGCAGAAATCTCCTATATGATGGAAGTAGTGAGCCATGTCTGGGAGAAGAGTGGCCGCAGCAACAAAATAAGAACAGCTAATGAGAAGGATCAGCAGAAACAAATGTATTTAAGGCTTAGCAAGAAATCTAGTATGCTGGAATGGAGAAAGTGAGAGAAAGAGTGGTTTGTAATGAGGTCAGAGCAGTTGCAAGGACCAGATATGTAAGGCCCGTGTAAATCATATTAAGGATTTTAAAATTTAGGTTTGACTTTAACCATGAAGAGAAACCATTGGTGAGTTTTGCACATGACATTGATGTGATTTGTGAAATTTAAAATATCTTTGGGACACATATTTGATTTTTTTTTTTTTGAGTTGGAGTCTCACTCTGTTGCCCAGGCTGGAGTGCAATGGCACGCTCATGGCCACCAGAGCCTCGACCTGCTGTGCTCAGATGATCCTTCTGCCTCAGCCTTCCAAGTGGCTGGAACTATAGGCATGTGCCACCCTGCTCGGCTAATTTTTTTACTTATTGTAGAGATGAGGTCTCACCAAGTTGCCCAGGTTGGTCTCGAACCTGTGGGCTCAGACAATCCTCTCACCTCGGCCTCCCAAGTGCTGAGATTATAGGTGTGAGGCACCACGCCCAACCTCATATTTGATATTTTTTGTGACTAAATTGAATGGTAACTTCAGTATTTTGCTTAAAAGGCAACTCTTTAAAAGTCACCAAATAATAGATTGATTATTTGTACCTAATTTTTAAATATTTAGAAAAATTTATAAATTAAATTAAAAGGCCCTTGGAAACCTAAGAATATTGGTACATATGAGAAGGAAAATACTGATTTTCTTAATATGCAAGGAGTCCTAACAGCTTAACATGAGCAAGACAACTTAGCTGCATAAAAGTCCTGAACATGAAGTTTTTTATCACTGCTGTTCTTGTTCTTTTTTTTATTGCTCATGACTGAACGTAAGTTTTACCTAACTACTTATTTCCAAGTGACTTACGTGGATCTGGGTGTTGAGAAGTAACATCAAGGCACAGGAACATCCAAAGTATTTTTCCAAGTTTGCTAGTCTTCACAAGGAGGTAATCTCTGCTGCCACAGAAACAAAATACTACATATAAAATAGCTTATCTTTGGATTATTTTTGTGGCCCTATCTTTTCTGCTTCCTTAAACGTAAGTCTAACAGGATTCTGCTGACAACTCAGCTCAGCTTTGTTCCCATACTTGTGATCACAAGTAGGGCCTGTAGCAACTTAGGATACATTATATACCTTCGAGGCATATATGGTTGCCATCATTTTCAAGGATCTGCACTGCAGGATCCTTTACCACTGAAAAAATTTTCAGAGACTGCTTCTCTTCACTTACTGTCATAATGGCTCCTGCTAGGTCTGTGTTCACTTTTGCCTATTTTAGAGTATGAGGATTAAACCTAAATTCTAATTTTGCAGAAAATATAATGTTTGTTTTTCTCCATGAAGGAAGGAAAAGAGAGAGGAAGAGATTGAGGGAGGGGAAGAGAATAGAAAAAAAGAGAGAAAATGAACGAAGCAATTACCTCTTTTAGGAGAGCCCACAATCCAGAAAGCAAGGACTCTGGAAAAGACATGGTAAAACAACAGGAAAAGATGAATCATGAGCCCAAATTTAGGAAAGAAGTCTTTTTTTCAAAGATGAAACTGGAAGGAGCACAAGAAAGACTAGACATTATGGAAAGCATCTTAAGGAATATAGTGAATTAAAATGAGAAGAATGAGTAAAATAAACCAAAAAATAAAGGATTAGAGAGAAAATGTGAATGTGTATAAATAGATTGAGATAGAGACACCAATAAAACCAAAATAGTAGAAAATAATGAATATTTAAAGATAAAATTTGCTCAGTGGCTCAGCCTGTAATCTCAGTGCTTTGGGAGGCCAAGGTGAGTGGATTGCCTGAGCCTGTGGGTTCGAGACCCGCCTGGGCAACTTGGTGAGACCTCATCTCTACAATAAATCAAAAATTAGCCGGTGTGGTAGCGCTCGCCTGTAGTTCCAGCTACTTGGAAGACTGAGGTGGAAGGATCGCTGGAGCCCAGCAGGTCGAGGCTGCAGTGGCCGCTCCCGGCCACTGCACTCCAGTCTGGGTGACGGAGTGAGACTCCAACTCAAAAAAAAAAAAAAAAAAAAGATAAAATTCAATAATAACTTTATAAACTAGAAGACAATTTTAATCTACATATTAAAAGGGCATACATGTACCAGAGAAAATTAACCTTGAACCGTTAATACTGAGACATGTCCTCATAAAAATAACTGGACATGAAACATGAAGAAAGAATAGCTCACTGATAAGAGTAGGAAAAATAGACGTGTCTCTGTTTTGTCCACATCAACATTTAGTACCAGTTGGCAATGGAGTAATAGCTACAGGATCTTCTAGAAAAGGAAGTGTTTAGTATTTTAAATTTAGGCAAACTCTCTTCAGTTTAATGACTACAGACAGTTTTGAACTCAGGAAATATTCTTCAAGTGTGCCCTCACTGAAAAAATCCTAGAAAATTAACCACTGCCAATCATATGGAAATAAGTAAAAAAAATTACCATGGAAGGACTGTCAGTGAGCATTGAAAGGATTTAACTGTAAAATAAAGACTAAAATGTGGGAATTAGCTAAAGAGCATATTATAAACATTGTATTCCCTAAAAATAAAAAGGATACACCATTTCTACCTGTTTTCCCTCTTTTCCCCATTTTTTGTGATTGTAAGTTTTAATTTTCTCATTTTTAATGCTTGAAAATCAAAGAATATCAATTTAAGCTGACAAATAATAAGTATAAGCAAAATTTAACAATACAAAGAAAAATAGTGAAAAACATTAACTGAAATATGATAAAGGAAAGAGAGCTGGACAGAGTAATAGAAAATATGCAGATATTATAATTGCTTATAGAAGCAAACTGACAGATTTGGAATATAGAAATAAAGCCAACAATATAAATTACACAAGTTAATTTATAAGTACAACGTGGCATAAAGTTGTAATTGTAAACATAACTACTGGAACAAAAATACATACAAATTGCCTATGGAGGAAAATGAGATAACAGAACTAAGGATAAAATATTGTCTTTTAAAAATGTGTAGAAAACAAGTTAAAGTATCAGAATGAAGAACAGTTCTATTTATCAGATGCCCACTGTCACAATTATTATTTAACACTGTATGACGAGGAATCAGCGAAAGCTGGATATAGTAGCTCATGTTTGTAATCCCAGAACTTTGGGAGGCTGGGATGGGAAGATTACTTGAGCCCAGGAGTTCAAGATCAGCCTGAGCAACATAGCAAGAACTTGTCTTTACCAAAAATTTAAAGATTAGCCGAGCATAATGGCACACATCTGTAGTCCTAGCTACTCAGGAGGCTGTAGTCCCAGCCAGAGGGATCACTTGAGCCCAGAATTTTGAGACTGTGGTAAACTGATTGGGTCACTGCATTCAGAGTAAGAACCTGACTCCAAAAAAAAAAAAAAAAGAAAAAGAAAAAGAAGAAATCAAGCTAGATAAAGATTAATGCAAATGCATTTAAATCATGTGTTTTGTTTTTTAATATATAATAATCTTACATATTTTTGCATGCCTACAGTATGTAGTGTTCAGATTGGTAATTAGTATATCCATCATCTCAAATATTTTTCTTTTTCTTTTTTTTTTTGAGTTGGAGTCTCACTCTGTCGCCCAGACTGGAGTGCAGTAGCACGATCCTGGCCACCGCAGCCTCGACCTGCTAGGCTCCGGTGATCCTTCCGCCTCACCCTTCCAAGTAGCCGGAACTACAGGCGCGCACTACCAAACCCGACTAATTTTTGATTTATTGTAGAGAAAAGGTCTCACCAAGTTGCCCGGGTGGGCCTTGAACCTGTGAGCTCTGGCAAGCCACTTGCCTCGATCTCCCAAAGTGCTGGGATTACAGGCTGAGCCACCGAGCCCGGCCTCAAACATTTTTCATTGTGTTAGGAACAATCCAAATCTCTTGTAGCTGTTTTAAAATATACAATAAATTATTGTTAACTATAGTCACACTATTGTGCTATAGAACACTAGAACTTATTTCTCCCATTGGTATTTTTGTACCCATTAACCAACCTCTTTTTATATTCCCTTCCCATACCCTTCCCAACCTCTCGTGTTTTGAAAAGTAGATTTCTAACTAAATCACAGAACAAAACTCTGTTGTTTGATATGCACAAGCCACAACTAAAGTATCTTAGAAATGTCAAAAACTACAGGAAGATAAAAAGCCAGATAAAGGCAAGCAAAGGATTTATATTGAACTAGAGGAATTCAGTCCACATAAACATTAAATGAGGTGAACACAGTCCTTTTTTTAATGCAAAGAGTGCACTTCTCATTGAAGACGTAGTATTTATGAATATCTTCAAATCAAATGGCATAGCATCAATACCTATAAAAGAAAAACAATGTAGGTACTATTGAAAATAGTCAGAAACACTACTAGACTTGGCAAATTTATTCATTTTCCTCTCAGTTCCTAATAGATCAGTTCAAAGTGGAAGTGGAGATGATGGAAAAACAAGGAAACACTGGAAGCATTTGTGCAAGTCAGAAACATTACAAAGATGCCCATTGACATGACTGTTATTTAACATTGTACTGAAAGGAGTCAAACAACAGAAGTTAAAAAAAAAAGTGCAGTTAAACTGATGGGTATAGATGATATGATTATGTGCCTGTACTCACAACCCAAAATAAAACAAACTACCATACCATAAATCATAAATTCACTAAGACATGCTCAAAATTAATATATCCATATAGTTAACTTTCATGTATACCAAAATAACTTTTAGTTAAGCTGTAGTACCCTAGTGCATATTGTTTCTGTATTCATTTTTTATAGCTTCTATAACAAATCACCACAAACTTGGGGGCTTAATGCAAAAGATACGAGGACTGACAATTAATTTTATGACCTCATTCTAAAAAAAGTCATACATACCTCATTGCTGAATATCACTCAGTTACCTTCGAAGTACTCCCCTTGGGAAGCTATGCACTGATGTCAGCACCTAGTCCACCTGTCAAAGCAATTTTAGAATTCTTTTTCTGGAATGGCTGTCAGAGCTGTCGTCATATTACCCTTAATGTCCTGAATGTCATCAAAATGTCTTCCTTTCAATATTACCTTTATCTTCATGTAAAGAAAAAAGTCTTTGGAGGACAGATCAGGTGAGTAGGGAGTTGATCCAATACAGTTATTTGTTTGCTGGCTAAAAACTCCCTCACAGATAGTGCTGTGTGAGCTGGTGCATTGTCATGATGCAAGAGCTCCTTTGGGACCTTTTTTACACTCACCTTTCTTTGCCAAGATTTTCAGTTAAGATTTTCTTAATTGTTTCTCTGTTGATGTTTATTTAGTCTGCTATGCTTCTCACAGTCAGCTGACGATTTTGATGCACAATTCGATGAATTTTTGCAATGTTTTTATCAGTTCTGCTCCTTAATGGCCGTTCTGACCTCTCTTCATCAGTGACACTTTCTCTCCCCTCAGAAAAGTGTTTAATCCATTTGTACTCTGCCATTTTCTTCATGGCATTATCCTCATAAACTTGGACTAACATGTCCCTAATTTCACTTCCACTCTTGCCAACTTCAACAAGAAATTTAATATTTGTTGCTCTAATTCAAGCTCCAGCATTCTTGCAATGTCACACAAAAACATGCAACAACAATACTGAGCACCACTCAGCAAGACATTGCCATGCATGAACACAAACACAGCTGTGAGACTTTGATATGCCAAGGTTATGAAACCTTACTGAGTTGCTTGTACAGTGCTGCTGCCAGAGTAAGCACATGGTGGCAAGTTTGTGAACTTAACTGTCAGATCTCATATTTATTCTCATTTAGTTCCAAGGGCAAGAAGTCTGAATTCAATATCACTGTGTCAAAATCAAGGTGTTGGAAGGGCCATTCTCCCTCTAAAGGCACTAAGGGCTATTGTGCTTCTCACCTCTTCTAGCTTCAGTTGGCTGTTGCCAAGAGATTATTATTACAGTTAATTAGTTAATCTGTCGATTTTGTGTAATTTGTGTGTTGTCATTCAATCTAAAAGACAGGAAATAAGGACATTGTACTTTGTTTTTGCTTCCTCAGATACCTACTTTAATAGGCTTAAAGTTATATGACTCTCCATCTCTTAGATGAAGTGTGTAACTAGAAACAATTTTGTTGTCTTGCTGTATACCCAATTCTTGTTTTACATTTTTAGTTATCTGTTATTCTTTTTTGTTTCAAAGCTACCTGTAAATATCACTTGACCTTACAATTATTTTTTTATAGATTCCTTTTACCTGTTGGTTACTTATATGGATTCTTCATTCCCCAGCTTTTCTTTTCTCTTTAATTACTTGTTTTTCTTAGAGACTTTAAAATTAACTTTGAATAACAAAACAAATACTTCCATGAATTATGAAGTTAATAGAAATAGTGTCACCAAGTGCCTCTGTTCTATAAATTATCAAAGGAATTTATTTGAAGCAAATTAAATTTTAACTAAGTATCTTCAGTTATATTTCTTCATGGGATTTATTAAACATCTTTATATTTAATTTTAAAATTTTCCAAATCCAAGTGTATATTTAACCTTTATTATTACTTCTGTCTTCATTGGCATTGACATAATATATTGTAACTTCTTCATTTGATTTTTACCATGAGTACAAAGTTTTTTTTTATTTTACTCTGAAATTGATTGTGTCAACATAGGAGTAGTCCATATAACCGAGTTTATACCGTATGACCATGTTATTATATTTGTGTTGTTTAAGATTTGTAGTTTCATGTATATATAGTACTGTGATCTGAATGTTTCTGTCTACCCAAAATGCATATGTTGAAATCTAATCTCCAATGCAATAGCATTAAGAGGTGGGGCCTTTAGAAGAGGTTTAGATCATGAGGGCAGAGCCCTACCATAGGATTAGTTCCTTTATAAAAGAGGCCCAGAGGAGCTTGTTTGCCCTTTTTGCCATTTGAGGGCTCATGAAAAGTGCCATTTATGAAGAACAGACCCTTACCAGATACTGAATCTCTGGCATCTTGATCTTGGGCTTCCCATTCTCTAAAATTGTGAGCAATAAATTTCTGTTGTTTATAAATTACCCGGTGCAAGGTACTTCATTATAGCAGCCTGAACAGACTAAGTCACCTAGTAGCACAAATATAAAATAAAAACTATGACCTATTGAAGGAAAGTATTTGTTTTTTATTACTTGAAAAGCAACTGAAAGTTCCAACTAAAATTCTGATGCAAATTCTAAGAAGCCTAACAAATACTATTTGATCACAGGATGGTATATAATAGATCTTAATATTATTTTTGTTTCAGAAAGAAAGCCATAAAACTAATTTTGAACTACAAGCAGTAGCCAAATATCTGCATTTTAAATAAGGGCTGCAGACTGATTTTTATGCTAATCAGTTGCTACTGCTAAATTGTCTTCATATATGTGTACCCTAACACTTTCTACCTCCAATGTTAAGGTTGTACCAGTTAGGAAAAAGAGCTTAATTCCTTTTTCTGATACTTCAGCCATACCTTATTTGTTTAATTTTTCATGAGATAATAGGTTTTATAAAATGATTGTCAAGCTCATATTTTGCTAAATTTCCTAGATCCTATTTTATCTTATTTTTATGTTATTAACTTTTTTAATGCTATTAAACTTATATTATAATCTTAAAAGACCAAAACAATAAAAAAATTTTAATTGTTGTTGCTATTTAATACATATTAGGGTAAATATTGTGAGCTGCATAAATTTGGTTCATCGTCATATCCTAGAATCTAGTAATTATATTATTATATTATAATTGTAAATCAAAGTTTACCCATTTCTTTTACTTAAATTGTTAAACATGAAGAAAATACATAAATTAAAAAAAATAATTTGGATGGCTAAATAAGCTCTGGTAAGGATTTTATTTTGTTGCAGTTTATTTTCTATTGATATTTAAGTATGCTGGGTTTTTGCCACATTTATAATGTTTTTTGATTCTGGTAAACTTTCTGTTGTAACATCTTATTAAGTTCTAAAAAAATTCTGTATTTAGATGGTTCCTATATATATGTGAGATTATGTAGTTGCAAATTCAATATAGACTTTCCCAATCTGCTGAAGTAAATTTCTTTTATTACCCATTACTATCTATAATAACTGTGACCTACCAATGGAAGCGTCATTCAGCAGATCTTTATAATTGAATCATCAAGCCAATTTATGAATTCTGTTGAGTAACATCTGCCACTCAAACATACAAGAACATCAGTCTGGGGCCCAAATGAATGGGCATATATTTTGGTGGACTTTGCTGTCTCTTTCTTTCCTTGTTTCTTTTTAACTTTCTAATTCGTCTTTTACATGCTAAAACTTTTAAAAAGTGGTTCAAAATCAGACAGGTTCTGGTTTCTTCATTCTTTCACTCTTCTGGTTGAATATTCAAATTTACATTTTCTCCTATTCTCAAAAGCCATAGTTCACAGTGATCCTGTTGTAGTGGCTCTAAATTCATTTTTAAGCATTCCTAACTTCATTTGGAATAAAAAGAATTTAGACTTTTGACTCAGAGAGAAAATTACAAGATTAACTCTTTATGACTATTTTTAGCATTTTATTGAATCTTCAGTTTTTATTGTCTCTTTGGAATAAGAACAAGCCTTAATCTATTACTTGACTATTTTTCTGTGTATTTATCCATACAGATTATAGATGCCCCATGTTTAAGTATCTGAAGAATTCTGTTACTAATATTTTTTTCCAGTGGATCTTACAAAATCCATGTGGTAGTCAAAGTCACAGACAAGTATTTTTCTACAATAATTCATCATGGCAGCTTATTTCAAATACTTTATACTTTGAAGTTTTCTGATACCATATGGATTCCTTTTTTAAGGAAAAATGGCAGTTTTATTGAGATATAATTCATATGCCATAAAGTTCACAATTTTACATCGTACAGTTTGGTGCTTTTTAGTATATTCACAATGTTGTGCATCATTTACCACTATCCAATTCTAGAACATTTCATCACCCCTAAAAGAAGCGTCTTACTCATTCCCCACTCCATTCCTCTCTACACCAGTCCTGGCAACCATTAATCTACTTTCTGTCTGAATGTGCCTATTTTGATCATTTCAAGTGCATGGAATCATGAATTACACAATATGGGGCCTTTTGTTTTTTTCACTCCAAGTAGTGGTTTTGGTGTTCATCCCCATTCTAGTGTCTATCAGAATTTCATTCCTTTCTATAACTAAATAATACTTCATTGTATGGATATATAGTACTGTATTTTGTTTACTCATCAGTTAATGAAAGTTCTTTACTTTTGAGTCATTATTAATCTTCAGTGATAAAAAGCCTAAATTATACTTTGGTAGAGAGCAGTCTTCAATGTGTATTTTATACATAAAAAGCATGTGGCGTGTCTATGTTTTAATTTTTGTATGTTTGCTTAATAGTTGTCATGAATTTAAGCTTGCCTTTCAAAACTCTAAAAAATTAATACACTCTGATTTCCAAAAGTTTGGATAAAGAACTTTGTATATCTGGAAGTTACAAGGAAGAGGATTTGATCACCTACAGAGAAAATTGTATTTATCCTTTTTTTTTTTTTCTTGGTAAACATTCACTAGATCCCTCTCTTTTCTTTATATCTCTAAATAAAAGGCATCCTACTGACAGCAACTTAACATCTTTGTCTTTTTTCTCTTGTCTAATTGGTCACTATGCCCAGTGGATTCTACCTTATTAGTATTTTTCTCTCCTCTCTGTTCATACCGCCAGATACTGACTTCATTTTGGTTCATCTGTCAGCAGCTACTTTACTTTGTATTTTAACAATCTTTATACTAGTCTCTTTTCTAGCCACCAGTCTATAAATTTTTTGAAAGCAAGAACTGTCATTTATCTCATCTCTTTCTCACAGTGGCTGGCAAGGGGTTTGTACTCACCTGTTGCTGAAGGAATAATAATGAACAAGTAGTGGAAAAGAATATTATCACTTAATTTTTTCCCTCTTCTTCAGTATAGTGTTTCTCAACATTTTTTAGCAGGTTAACCTAAGATTTCTACAAAGAATATCATTGTTTTTGAATTATAAAAATTTCAGGAACTATATTGTTAAAAAATTATATCATTAAAGTTTTTTAATACAAGCTAAATTTATTATGCATAATGAACATATAACTTTCTTTACTTTTAGTAAGTGACCTACTTTTATTTTACTTTAAATTGTATATGGGGCAGGGAGGAGAGGGAGTAGAATGACTTGCCAACAGTAATATAAAAGTGAGATAATATTTTAAACAATATTTGACTTTGAGACCAAGTGAGTATTTAAGTGGATATTGAAAAAATAAATCTAAGTTACAGCTTCAAAAATACATGCAAAACTATTTTTATGATGTTCTATCTTAGAGTTCTTTATATTTTATGCTTCCTAAATCAAATGCTTTTAATTTCCAAATAAAACATTTTAATACAGAATTTTAAGGTATTTGAGTATTTGTTGTTCCTTTTAATTACATAAATGCCTCTTGTAGATGTAATGATGGTCATCTTGAAGCAAATGTGTAGAATTTTTATGATTCTCATTAATTGTATAATCACCAACTGTTTTGTGTATGTGCATGTATGTGTGCTGCCTTTAACTAGCAACTGGTGTATTTTAAAATGTACTGCTGAGAGTTAAATAATTTAAACCTGTATAGTAGTAAAAAAAAAAATACGATGGTGTCTAGGAGGTCATCCAAGTGATCAACTGACTGAATGACTAAGACATGCGCGTTCTTCCTGGGCCCCCAAGATATTCACTCATATACCTTGGGTACTCTCAAATCATTCCATTTTAAAGGGAAGAAATATTTAAGTAACTATGTGGTTACTCATTTTTCAAATTATAAATTTAAGCAGATGTCATTACTACCTTTAACATTAACTCTGTGACTTTCTAGATCAGAGGTCAACAAACTTTTTCTTCAAAGGGCCAGATGGTAATTATTTTAGGTTTTGAGAGCCACATCTATGTGGAACTACTCAACTATTGTAATGTGAAAGCAACCATAGGCAATAAATAAGTAACTAAGTGTGGCTGTGTTCCAACTTTATTTATAGACTCTGAATTTTGAATTTTATATAACTTTTAGGTGTCATGAAATAGTTTTCTCCTTTTGACATTTTTTAAACCATTTAAAAATATATTCTTGGTTTACGGGCCATACAAAAACAGGTAACAGACTGAACTTATTCTGTGGGCTGAAATTTGCCAACTTCTGCACTAGATGATAAAATCCACTAGTTGGAAAAATCTGCTTTAGTAATACATTTTTTAATTTCTCCAGTACCACACTTATCATTCCATCCCAAAGTTCTCATTGATCTGAGCTTAATCCTGCTAACAAAAGCTGCTCAATTTGTTACCAGTAACTTCTATGTGACCCCAGTAATGTTACTTCTCTGTCCCACTTCACAAGTACTTTATGGAAGTAAATAAGAAGAAATTTCAACACTGTGGGCTATGAAATTTGTCTGTGGTTGTGATGATGTGGTGTGGTATAGTGGAAATAAAACCGGAAAATGTGAAAACCAGGCTGTATCCCTGGTTCTACCACTAATCAAGTGGTCAAGTTTCTTAAACCCCTAAGGGTACATTTTCTCACCTGCTTATTGTGAAGGAGCATTAAAAAGTTGTATTATAATAGTAGATATGAAATCACTGGTAAGGTAAAATACTTCTTACCTTACTATTGCCATTTAACTTTATTGCCATTGTGGTGGTGGTTGCACTTTATTATTGCTCTTACATAGGACTTATGGCAGGACTCTCTTCATATATTGATGTGTCAGCTGAAACTAGATGTTGGTTGAGAATTACACATTAAATTCCTCCAGGTGTTTTGTGTTTATTACCCTCACATTTTAAGCTACTCTTATCTCCTTACTGTGGCAAATGTAACAGGCTCATTTCAAATTGCATTTAATACGTTCTCTCTTATCAGTACTCTGTGAGGGCAAATACTTTGTCTGTTTTGTCCCTCCTATATCCCAAGCATCCAAAACAAAAATGTCTGGAATATATTTAGGTCTCAAAAATAGTTTTTGAGTAAATCAGTCACATAAATGATTCCATATGTTCACTTGCTGTGCATTATCAAAGGAGTATACAGAGCTCATTAGAAATAAAATCATAGTGGTCAAAAAATAAAATAAAATACACAGGATTACAAAGGAAATCTACATTATTCAACTTTACTGATATGTAGTTCTGTCCACAGACTCCTTGAGGCTCCATGGATCCTGTTTTTTAAAATATGGAAGAATTTTTAATGAATATCAAGAGGCACATAATCCATAGCTATAAATTACAAAATTACTTTGATAGGATATAAAATAAATGCAAGCTATATTTTGTCTCTTCTTTAAGAAATATTTCCTCTGTACTTTTAAATTATAACGGAAACAACAGTGAATTTTTTTTTAGCCTATTTTGGTTAAATTTTTTGAAGTTACAAGAAAAAAACAGATTTGGGGCATTTTCTGGAAAACACTGGTATGCCATGCAATTGACTGATGAGAAGGAAAGGAACACAGATAGCCCTGAGGATATTTGCTTTTTTCAAAATAGAACCTTTAGTAGAAGATTCCAGCTATGGGTCCAGATTTGAAAGTACTGAAAGAGAAACTTAAGCCTGAATCGGCCAGCCAGGGCCAGAGAGTAGAATCATATAGTAGAACTGTTTGCACTCTTTGAAATTTGGGTGAACTGGGAAGCCACCCCAAGAGATATCTATTATGTAGTCTTATTAATCTGACTCCAGAAAACAGTGCACTTATTAATTTCTCAGGATAAAAAAAAATTTCACTTCAAACTACAAGATAGCTTTGTTCATTGACAACTATATGACAATACTTGTAATTATGAATTTTAATATTTGCCAGATCACCCACCAGCATATTAATAAATAGTATAATGTTTTTTAATTCAGACAGGATGGCAATATAGTGTTAATTGTATAGGCCCTTAAGCCAGGCTCGCATGGCTTTGTATCCCAGTTCTACCATTTAACTAGCTAAGAAAAGTTTACTTTTCTTAACTAGCTAATGCAAGTTACTCTGTTTCTGTCTCTCATTTTCATTATCTGTAAAAAGGAAGGAAGGAAGCGGCTACAATACAAATAATCAAAATATCTCACTGGAATATCACAATAATAATTTAGTTCTTCCTGAGAAATCTCTGTGTAAGCTGGAGGAAGTCTGAACCACGCTGGGCTTAGCAGAACTTGGTTCTAAGTGCAGGATGAATCTAGGTCTGTGTCACATGTCTCTTCTTCCTTGTATCAGCAGATACTTGAGGCATTTTTTTCCTCAGAATAAATGGCAGGATTGCAAGGGGACAGGCCCAACTGTACAAGGATATTTCAAGGCTTTACTTGGGTGATATTTGCTATTATTCCATTAGCTAAAGTCACATAGCCAAACCCAGAGCACAGAGAGGTAAACACTTTTTGTGGTATGGTAGGGGAAGAGAGGAGTAATCTGGTCTACCACAGGGAATAATACAGTTATGCATCGCTTAATGACAAGAAATTTTCTAGCCTGGCTCGGTGGCTCAGTCTGTAATCCCAGCACTTTGGGAGGCTAAGGTGAGTGAATTGCCTGAGCCTGCGGGTTCGTGACCTACCTTGGCAACTTGGCGAGACCTCATCTCTACAATAAATAAATAAATAAATTAGCCGGGCATGGTATCGCGCCCCCGTAGTTCCAGCTACTTGGAAGGCTGAGGCGGAAGGATCGCTGGAGCACAGCAGATCGAGGCTGTGGTGGCCAGGAGCAGCCACTGCACTCCAGTCTGGGCGACAGAGTGAGACTTCAACTCAAAAAAAAAAAAAGAAACTATCTAAGAAATGTATCCTAAGGCTATTTTGTCATTATATGAACATTATTGAGTGTATTTGTATAAGTACACTCAATGTACTTACACAAACCTATCTAGCTTACTACATACCTAGGTCTAGGCCACAAACCTGTTCTGTACAGAATGCTGCAGGCAATTATAACACAATGGTATTTGTGTATCTAAACATATCTAAACATAGAAACATAGAAAATGGACCGTAGACATATGGCATAAAAGATTAAAAATTGAAACATCTGTATAGATGGAGCTTGTAGGACTAGAAGTTGCTGTGGGTAAGTCAGAGTGTGAGTGGTGAGTGAATGTGAAAGCCTAGCCGTATTACTGTACAATACTGTAGACTTTATAAACACTGTACACTTGGGCTATACTCAGTTTATCTCAAAAAGTCTTCTTTCAATAATAAATTGCCCTTAGCTTACTATAACTTTTAAACTTAATAAATGTCTTAATTTTTTGACTCTTTTACAACACTAAGCTTAAAACAAGCACATTGTGCACCTGCACAAAAATAGTATTTCTTTTTACCCTGATGCTACAAGCTTTTTTTCTGTTTTTACTTTTTTTTTAATTTTTAAAACTTCTGTTAAAAACTAAGACACAAACACACACATTAGCCTAGGCCTCCATAGGGACAAGATCCTCAATATGACCGTCTTCCACCTCCACATCTTGCCCCACTAGAAATTCTTTTGGGGATCATGCATGAAGCTGTCATTTCCTATGACAAAAGTGCCTTCTTATGTAATACCTCCTGAAGGACCTGCCCCAGGCCTTCTTACAGTTAACTTTTTTAAGTAGAAGTGAAACACTTTAAAATAATAATCTAAAAGTATAGTATAGTGAACACTAGACAGTAGCAGTTTTTCAACTTCATAGTTATCTTATGAAATCACTGCCATAGCCGGGCTCTGTGGCTCAGCCTGTGATCCCGCGCCTTTGGGAGGCTGAGGTGAGTGGATTGCCTGAGCCCACGGGTTCGAGACCCACCTGGGCAACTTGGCGAGACCTCATCTCTACAATAAATCAAAAAATCAGCCGGGCGTGGTAGCACGCACCTGTAATTCCAGCTACTCGGAAGGCTGAGGCGGAAGGATTGCCGGAGCCCCGTGGGTTGAGCCTGCGGTGGCTGGGAGTGGCCACTGCACTCCAGTCTGGGCAACAGAGTGAAGCTCCAACTCAAAAAAAAAAGAAAATAAAATAAATCACTGCCATAGGTGATTTGTAGTTGACTGAAATGACAGTATGCGGCACTGACTGTATTAGTACCCACCTAATAGAATTGTTGTAAGGGTGATATATGTAAAAAGCTTGAAATAGTTTCTGGCACATAGCAAATGTTCAATAAATGTTGTTATTAGGCATGCTCTTGTGCAGAAACACACAAAAATTTAGTATTGTATAACTAGCATGAAATACACATTTGCCAAATGTGTCACTTTATTGGAGTCAAACAAACACGCTTACATTTCATCAAGAAGCTAGACTCTATTGTTTTAATTTTAGAATTGTAGACTACATGAACAAGATCCTACATCTTTCAGGCTGATCAGCCAACTTCTAGGATAGTCAGATTGGTTATTGCCACAATTATTTAACTATTAGTAAGATGATAGAACTGTGGAAGATCACCAAGTTTTATCCATTCATTTGACACATAGTGAATTGAGCCAAAATGATGAGATATCCAAGTCAAAGAGAAAGAACTGAATGAATGGAAGATGGATAGATGATTGATAAATAGACATGTAGCTAATATAAAAATGAAATGCAAGGAAGCCAACCTAGATCTCAAAATCTACTGTATCAGACAACCTGGATGTTGTTTCTTGTAGTTTATATAAATACTGTTTATTATGTTTTTTTCTACCCTTCTGCCTTTCAGTGAGCCTTAATGAGAAAATAAAATTTTAAGAATCATTTAAAAGGTTTTTCAACAATTCCTTCCATTGAGAGGCAGCTATATGATAAGATTTACTTAAAATGTAAAAAAAAAAACAAAACCTAATATTTATTGAGTTGTTATTATCTGTTCGGCACTGGACATGTAGAGCAAAAACAAAACAATTCTCTGTACTTATAAGTATATATTATATAGCGGGATAGACAGTTAACAAATGAGTATGTAGTATGTTCCATAATTTCTTTTTTTTTTGTTTGAGTTGGAGTCTCATTCCATCACCCAGGTTGGAGTGCGGTGACACGCATGCTTGCAGCCACACCTGCAATTCTAAAGTCAAAAAAACTCTGAAAACTGGAAGTTTATGATGTTACTTATATAGTGGTAAAATCTTAACCAATCTCAACTCATTTCATAGTAAAGCTAATATGAGACTATTCACAGTCTTCACACTGAGATACCACCTAACTCCAGTCAGAATGGCAATTATCAACAACTCAAAAAATAACAGCTGCTGGAGAGGGTGTGGCGTAAGGGAACACTTCTACACTGTTGGTGGGAGTGTAAACTAGTGCAACCTCTGTGGAAAGCAGTGTGGCGATTCCTAAAAGCTCTAAATATCAACCTCCCATATGACCCCGCAATCCCCCTACTGGGAATGTACCCTGAAGAACTGAAATCACTCTATAAAAAAGATACCTGCACACATATGTTTATTGCAGTGTTGTTCACAATAGCAAGAACCCGGAAACAACCATGCTGCCCATCAAAAGAGGACTGGATTTTAAAAATGTGGTACATATACACGATGGAATACTATACAGCCATAAAAAAGAACAAAATCATGAATTTCGCAGCAACCTGGATGGAACTAGAGTCTATAATACTGAGTGACCTCTCACAGAAACAAAGATCCGAGTATCACATGTTCTCACTCATATAATGGACCTTGAACATCCAATGTAATACTATAAGAAAACGACTGACGGTATTGGGAAACTATGGGGGGGATGGGATTAACAGTAGCAAATATCTGTCTGGGGAAGGGGAAACACCTCTTATCAACAGGGTGCCTGAATGAAACATAATTATATACCTAACCCTTAACTGTACCCCACAAGAACATAATTTAAAAAAATATATTGAAGAAAAAATAAAAATAAAATCCTACTAAGAACAAATACATATTTTGCTGCAAGGATATTAATATATTTGATTTCAGGATGCTGTACCAGACCTCTTGGATGGGGAATGCAAGTTACATAATTATAGTACACGTACCATATTACCTTTAAAAAGATTTTTAAAATACTTAATTCCAAAAGATATCTGATCCCTGCAGGGATTTGGGGCAGTATTATATCTGGGATTTATAAATACTGTGAATGGAAATGAAACAGATATGGACATAGAGAATGAGGGCGAGGAGAGGAAGGTAAGGGTTGGAGGAGTGGAAGAGGGGAAGGGTTGGAGGTAGAGGTTGTTTAGCTAGAGTGGTAAGTGAAGCCTCTCTGGGGGGTGACATCTGAGTAGATTCCAGAAACATGCATAGAGCTCTTATGGAAAAAGAGTAGCTCAGTCGCTGGGAACAGACAGACACATGACTATCTGGGGGAAGTGTTCCAATTCGAGGGAAGACCAAGGTCAAAGATCTAAACTAAGAGTGTGCTTAGCATGTTTGAGGAAGAACACCAAAGCCACTAAGGCTGTAGAATACCAAGCAAGAGGAAGAGTGTTCAGATAGGCTGTCAGAAAGTTAACCAGGAACCAGGTCATCTAAGGCATGGTAAAGCCTTTGGATTTTCTCATAAATGTTATAGAAATTCTGGGGAATTTTGAATAAGAGAGTATCTTAAATTCCGTTTTTAAAAATACCACTCTGTTGCTTGGTGGATAATATCACTCTTTTCTTATGTAGATAATAGATTGTTGGGGTGGTAAGGATTGGAGAAAATAAATGATTGTGACTCTGGATGAAATTCAGAAATTTAATGGTGACTGGTCATATAGCTACTTTTAAATAATATCTTAATTGTATTTTTTAAAAATAATATCTCTTAGGTAGCCACAGGGCATATGCTGTGCTGTGAATTAATAATCTAAATATTATTATGCTGTCATGTTTATTGGTTCTTGTTCTAGATTGTTCTCTCAGCATTTGGGCTGAGGAATTAGCTTGGTCGTAGTAGTGCTCTTCCCAGTCTCCCTTTCTTTTCTTAAAAGATGCTTCTCTTCTACCTGCTGAGAGACAGCTAGAGGAAAGAGCCCCAAACTTGGCATAACAAGAACTGATTTCTCATGCCAGATCTGCCACTAACTGGCTGTAATATTAGTTATTAAACCTATCTGGATTTCAACTTTCTATATTGTAAAAATGGGTTGAGTCAACTTATTGATACACCTCTTTCTTTTAACCTTTATTGGTAAATTTATCAAGTCCTTTGTGTTAGACTCCAAAATTCTATTATTCTAAATGAGACCACATAAAAATCTCAAAATTTTCTTAAATCTGAATCTACAAAAATACAGAATAGCTGGCTATGTGTTCAAAATTGGTAAATTCACCCTGGTTTCCTTTTTAACAGGACCAAGGAAATAAATACCAGAAACCAAGAGCACAGAATATTTTCTTCATCAATTTATAGAAACCTGATACTGATATAGTTCCATCCAAAACAGAGGAATGACCACCTTGGCAGATGGCAACAGAGGATGTCAACAATTTTTTGGAGGCAAGCAGTGAAATATTTGTGCTAAGAGTTTCTGTTATTAACTATGTAGAAACAAGTAGAGTTATCTTGGGTTTTAACTATTAAAAAGATACTGTTTAATGTAAAAATGTATATAAACATAACTCCTTTTTTTTCTTTTAGCACTAATGCATGTCAAAAAATAAGACTACATTAAATCCCTAAATACAAAATAAGGATTTAATTAGCAAAAATTAAGTACCTATATTTGAAAGCAGGGCTTTTTGTGTCTGTCACTGACATGTATCTCATATAACTTCAAATGCTAAATAGAATTGGAAGTTAGAATTCTCTTTATTTTAGAATTATCAGTGCCATTTATTTTTTTATTTTTTATTTTTTTAGTTTAAGTAATCCCAACATTTGTTCTCTTCTTTATCAGCTATGCTAAAATACTCTAAAATCTTGGGAGGCTATCTATCCCTTTACATCTCTCACATCTTTAAATATTGTGAGAATCCTGCATCAAAAGATTTAATTAAACTTGTAGTTAATTTCATGACAGTTCTTATTGCTCCTAGAAGAGCAGTTGGGCAAGGATTGTGGACCACAGTGCCACCTTTAACATTAAAATGAACTGCATTACCTTTAAAAGAAGAGTTTTCTTGGAAATAAATTGATCATATTTAAAGCAAAAAGCATTATAAGGAATCTGCCTTCTCTACATTCATAAAAAATAGACTTAAGTAGATGAAAATAAAGTTAAATAAAAGTAAACTTCCAAAAATTTAAGTAGAATTCACTGAAAGTGAATTTTTCAAAGAACTTTATACAAAGAAACTGTAGATATGCTCAGAATTTTTTATTTAGTGTTAATTTAACTCATCAGCCTAAGGTCATCTAGCAAACGTGCCTGCTTTTTAAGTTTCACATAAGAGGAATGCTTTCTATAAGTAAAGGAGACCATAAATGTTTAAAAAGCCCAGTGTAGAGATTCTGAGTTTTCTTTCAGTAACTAGAGTCCAAATTAATTCTTGCTTTTCTGTTAGGGAAAATTTCGTCTAATTACATTCAATTTATTCTGCAACTTTTTGGACAGCAAATCCTGATCACCAAAGAAAAAGCAGCTGTGTTGCCCTTGCCTCACAGTTATAACAATAGTATTATTATGCAGTCACTGGGCTTTATAGAACCATGAAGTGGTTATGCACCAGCTGCCTTCTGGCAGAGACACACCTAAACCTTTCTGAACAGCTGATAATGTATGCCTTCTGTTTGTAAGGATCTTCAAAGAAATAGATTTGACTGCTTCTTTCTGCAAACCAATTTAGTATAACAACTCTCAGGAGCAGAAAATTCTGTCTTACAACCCTTTATGCACTTTTATTAAGTGACTGTTTCTGAAACATGTTTTCCCAGAATTATACTTTAAGCATTATTTAAATCTTTTCTTGGTTTGATATGATTCACTTAAGTGACCGTTGCTTAATTAGTAGAAATAGTAGAATATACCATACTTCCTCTTAAGCAATTTCCATTTGCTCCTTGGTATCTACAGCAGATTGGTTTCAGCACTCTGTGAATACCAAAATCCAGGGATACTCAAGTCCCTTATATAAAATGGCATAGTAGGTATATATAACCCATGCACATCCTCCCTTATATTTTATATCATCTCTACATTACTTATACTACCTAATATAATGTAAATATTATATAAATAGTTGTTATACTGTATTTTAAAAGTTGTCTTATTTTTTATTTTTGTCTTGTTATTTTTTAATTGTGGTTTTTTTCCTGAAAGTTATTGATCCAAGTTAGGTTGAATCTTTGGATGTAAAACTCATGGTTCTAGAATATTGACCGTGGTATCAAATTTTGTTCTTTAACAGTTTCTTTTTTAAATCATGCACATATACCTAATTTTGAGCTTCAGTTATACTTTAGCTACCAGAATATATCTACATCAGATTACTTTAATTTATTAAAAGTCGAGCCCTTTGGTTTTTATTAATTTCATTCTATGTATGACTATGTCATTAATAAGCCACAGATATTTATAATTCTAATCCAAAGTGCTGACTATTTTATCTATTTCCCATAATTTTAGGATTATTTACAAGTTATATTGGTAAAAACTTTGTAGGGGTTAGAAAGGCAAATGAACACAGCAAGTATGATTTACAGGCATATCTCAGAGATAATTGTAGATTAATTTACAGACTACTACAATAAAGCAAGTCACGTGAATTTTTTTGGTTATCATTCTGCAGTCTAGTGAGTGTGTAATAGCATATCTTTTTTTTAAAGTGTGCATACCTTGATTTTAAAATAGCTTACTGCTAAAAATGCTAATGATCATATGAACCTTCAGCAAATCATAATCTTTTTGCTGGTGGAGGGTCTTGCCTCAGTGTTAAGGGCTGCTGACTGATCAGGATAGTAGTTGTTGAAGTGGCTGTGCATTTTCTAAAAATGAGACAACAATGAGGTTTGCTGCATCGATTGACTATTTCTTTCACAAAAGATTTCTCTGCAGCATGTGATGCTGTTCAGTAGAATTTTAACACAGTAGAACTTCTTTCAAAATTGCAGTCAACTCTCCCAAACCCTGTCACTGCTTAATCCAATAAATTTATGTAATATTCTTTGTTGTCATTTCAACAGTGTACACAGTATCTTCACAAGGAGTAGATTTCATCTCAGGAAACCATTTTGCTCATCCATAACAACTCCTCCTCATCTGTTCAATTTTATCATGAAATTGCAGCAATTCAGTTATATCTTCGGGCTCCACTTCTATTTTAGGTTCTCTTGTTATTTCCACCACATCTACAGTTACTTCCTCTACTGAAGTCTTGAAGTCATCCATGAGCGTTGGAATCCACTTTTTCCAAACTACTATTAATGTTGACATTTTTACCTCCTCTTATGAATCACAGAATGGTGAATCCTTTCCAGAAGATTTTCAATTTACTTTGCCCGTATCCATCAGAGGATTCACTGTGTATGGCAAGCATAGCCTTATAAAATATATTTCTTAATTAACAAGACTTGAAAGACTGCAGACTTTTTTAGTCAAAAGAATTGATCCAGGGGCTGCAGAATGGATGCATTAGCAGGCATGGAAACATTAATCTCTTTGTACATTTCCATCGAAGATCTTGGATGGCTAGGTGCACTTTCAGTAAACAGTCATATTTTCATAGGAACCTTTTTTTCTGAGCAGTTGGTCTCAACAGTGGGCTTAAAATGTTCACTAAACCATGCTGTAAACAGATGTGCTATCATTCAGGCTCTGTTCTTCCATTTATAGAGCACAGGCAGAGTTGATTTAGCATAACTCTTAAGAACCCTAGGATTTTTGGATGGTAAATGAGCACTGGCTTCACCTAAAATCACCAGCTGCACTTGCCTCTAACAAGAGAGTGAGCCGATTCTTTGAAGCTTTGAAATCAGACATTTACTTCTCTGCTAGGTATGAAAGTCCTAGATGGCATCCTCTTCCATTAGAAGACTATTTCATCTCCATTGAAAATCTACTGTTAAGTGTATCCACCTTCATCAATTATCAGATTAACTAGATGTTCTGGAAACTTGCTGTAGCTTCTTCATTAGCACTTACTGCTTCACCTTGTGCTTTTATGTTATGGAGATTCCATCTTTCTTTAAATCGCATGAAACAACTTATGCTAGCTTTCAACTTTTCTTCTACAGTTTCTTCACCCCTCTTAAGCCTTCACAGAACTGAAGAGAATTAGGACCTTGCTCTGAATTAGGCCTTGGCATAAGGGAATGTAGTATCTGGTTTAATCTTTTATCCCAACCACTCAAACTTTCTCCATATCAGCAGTAAGGCTGTTTAGCTTTATTATCATTTGTGAGTTCACTGGGGTAGCACTTTAATTTTCTTCAAGAACTTTTCCTTTGCCTTCATAACTTGGCTAACTATTTGGCGCAAGAGGCCAACTTTCAGTCTGTCTCAGCTTTTGACCTGTCTTGGCTTTTAACATTCCTTCCTCAATAGGGTTTATTATCTCTTGCTTTTGATTGAACGTGAGATATATATATCTCTTCCTTTCACTAAACCACTTAGAGGCTACTGTAGCATTATTAATTGGCCTTTTTAAAGTATTGTTGTTTCTTAGAGGATAAGGATGCCCAAGGAGATGGAGAGATATAGGAAAACAGCTGCATAGTAAAGCAGTCAGAACATACACATTTATTAATGAGTCCACCCTCAGGCTGGGCTCGGTGGCTCAGCCTGTAATCCTAGCACTTTGGGAGGCCGAGGCAAATGTATTGCCTGAGCCCGTGGGTTCAAGACCAGCCTGGGCAACTTGACAAGACCTCATCTCTACAATAAATCAAACATTAACTGTGTGGTAGCATGCACCTGTAGTTCAGGCTACTTGGAAGGCAGAGGTAGAAGGATTGCTGGAGCCCAGCAGACCGACACTGGGGTAGCCGTGAGTGTGTCGCAGCACTCCAGGCTGTGTGACGGAGTCAGACTCCAACTCAAAAAAATAAATAAATAAATAAATAAGTTCGCCGTCTTACATGAGCACAGTTCATGGCACCCCAAAACAGTTACAGTGGAAACACCAGAGCTCACTGATCACAGATCATTATAAAAGATACAATAAAAATGAAAAAGTGTCAATATTATGACAATTATCAAATGGGCCACAGAGCTATGAAGTGAGTCCATGCTGTGGGAAAAATGGTGCTTCTAGACTTGCTCACTGCAGGGTTCCCACTAGCCTTCAATTTGTAAAAAATTCAATATTAGTAAAATGCAATAAAGCAAACCACAATAAAATAAAATATGCCTATATTTAAGAATTTAAATTCATACAACTAATTAAGACAGATATTAAGCACAACATTAAGCATCCTACTAGCTATGTGAACAAGAGCCAAACTATTGATTTTCTTTCACCCCTAATTTGTACATCTTTAAAAGTTGGGTGCTAATAGCAATATGATTATAAAGATTAAATAGAATAGATAATACAGATTAAAAGCTTATTGCTTAGTACTTGCCTAACACATAATTCAATAAATAGGTGATATTGTTATTTTACCTTGCAAAATGATTGAAAGCAGGTTTTTTTCATAGTAAACTCAACTCTTACTTAAAAATGAATTTGTCCATTATATTCTTGCCAAATTTATTTTACATCATTGTGTTTTCTGTACTGCTCCTAAATTTTGTTCATATTGAAGTGTTCAAACAAGCAGTTTAAAGTTCATGTTAAAAATGTGAAAATGAGTCTAGGCACAGTGGCTCACACTTAAAATGTCAACACTTTGGGAGGCCAAGGTGGGAGGATGGCTTGAGCCCAGAAGTTTGAGACCAGCCTGGACAACAAAGTGAGACCTCGTCTCTACAAATAAATAAATAAATAATATAGCTAGGTTGGAGCTATACTCTGTAGTGCCAGCTACTTGGGAGGCTATGGCAGGAGGATTACTTGAGCTCAGGAGTTTAAGATTGCAGTGAGCTATGATTGCACCACTGCACTATAGCCTGGGCAACAGAGTAAGATCCTGTCTCTTTCTCAAACAAACAAACAAATAAACAAAAACCAACTATGTACATTCTTAATTTGGTAGAAAAAAATTTAGGATGTTTATGGGCTTTACTGCTCATTCTGAGATTTTAACTTTATACCACTCTCTCTTTATATCAATCTCTCTTAATTGGAGAAATATTCCATTTACAGGTCAGAGCAATTTAAGGAATCTTCTTGGGATTAAATATCTTTTTTGTATACATTGTTCAGACATTTATTTGGTTTGAGAAACTGACTTGGTATTTTCACTAGAAAAATAAAAGTAAACAGGCACTTTTGTTCTATTATTTTTCTAGGTCTGGTATAATAAATTACTATAAACTAGGTGACTTAAAATAACAGAAATTTATTCTCTCACAGTTCTGGAGACAAGAAGTCCAAAATTAAGTTGTTGGCAGGGCCATGCTCTTTGAAGTCTGAAGAGAAGAATTTGTTCCATTCCTTTCACTTAGCTTCTGGTGTTGCCAGCAATTTTTTGGCATTCCTTGTGGCTTATGTACTCATTACTTCAGTCTATGCCTTCATCATCACATGGCTTTCTCCGTGAATGTGTCTCTTCTCTTCTTTTAAGGATACAGGATTAGGGCCTACTCTACTTCACTATGATCTCGCCTTAACTTGATTACATCTGCAAAGACTGTATTCCCAAATAAGATCACTTTCATAGGCATTGGGGGTTAGAACTTGAACATATCTTTTGGGAGAACACAATTCAATCCATAACTCAATCATATATATATATGTATATATATAACTGAAATATAAATATATATATATGTGAAATACATATATATTCTATTTTCAGTTACATATATTTCAATCATATATATGATTTCAGTTATATATGTGTGTGTTTCAGTTGTATGTGTATATATATATATGTATTCTAGTTTCAGTTGTATGTGTGTATATATATATATATACACACATACAACTGAAACTAGAATTAGGGAAGAAAAATGGATTTTAAAAACAGAATTTTCTTCTGTTTAACCTGTAGAAAGAGGTTGTTTCATTGGTGACAAGACATGGTCACATAGATATACATATTTTGCCTATGAATATTTGTCAGTACCATTTCTTGAGCAAAGACAGTTTCTTGATAATTCATTTTTCTGTCTACTGTGTAGCTTTATTTTTTTAAGTTGTAAAGCAATAGCTACCATTTTGTTTGTTTACTTGATTCAGAGTTCAAATAAGAAGCTGACAGATTCATGATCAGTGGGTACATTTAACATGTGTCAATAGATGATATGCTCTAAAGACTTTAGAGATGGTATAACATTTATAATTATAATTGTACTGGTAGTTATATTTTGGAAATGAACATTTCTTTTGCTTTGTTTGTCTAAACCAGGCTTATTTTCTTTTTTGTGAGTAAGAAATTCACTTTAAATTGAAATTTTAAAATTGTTGACTTTCACAATGAACAAGTTCATTGTATATATTTAACCTTAATTCTACTGCTTATTCTAGTAATCTTATTCCAGTGAAGACTCTACTATATTATTCAGTATGTGGTATAGATCATCAGTTCATTTTTATAATTATATTTTCTTTCTGGTCATCTCCCGTATTTAGTATTTAAGCAATTGTCACAGACTTTTCATGTAATAAAAATTTCTATGTATCTTCAAGTTCACTAACTGGTTTCTCTTCCATTTCCAGTGTGCTATTAAGCCCATCGTGTTAACTTTTTATTTTTATACTATACTTTGCAATACTAAATTTTACATTTGACTCTTTTGAAAAAAACTTTTTATTATGATAAAATATATATAATATAAAATTTATCATTTTAACGTTTTCAAGTGTGCTTGTTACTTTTTTTAATTGTTTCCATTTCCCTGCTGAAATGCTATTTAGGTATTTATTATGATGATCTTTTCCTTTATGTTCTTGATAATAGCTACCTTAAAGTACCCGTTGGAGTCATCTCAAGTCTGTGGTATTTGTTCCTTTTTCTATGGACTTTGGTTTACATATTTTTGTTTCTTTATTCATCTAGGATATTTTCATTACCTGCTGGAAGTAGATGATTCATTTTATAGACTCTAGGTTCTGTTATCTTTCTCTGAAGAGTATTGACCTTGTTTTTTAACAGTTAAATTATTGGCTGTTTGCCTTTATCTAGTGAAGACTTGGTTTTAAGTTTTGTTAGAGAGTAGCTATGTTTTGGTTTTTGCCCTTAGTTCTAGGGTAACTTCCTTAATACAGGGATAAATCTTTTCCTCTAACATGTAGACTTCAGGATTTCTGTGGAAATCCTAAGATATTATTACCAAGCTACTTTTATTTGGTAGAATTCAAACTTCATACTCTTTGTCTCATGTAATAGGCTGTACCAGAAGTGCTTATTTTAGCTTTTAAATTATTGCTTTCTTCTGGGTTTCTTGGAGTCTTCCCCTTGCATGCACAGTTTTCGGGACAGCTTATGTGACAGCTTTTGCACAAATTTTGTAGCTTCTATATTTTCCTCCTCTCTGGAATTCTACTCTCCCACCCTCAATGTTTAGCCATTCTCTCAACCCTGAATTCTGTCCTCTGAAACCTCAAACCAGTAAGATTGTGGCTTTCTGCTTAAGTTCTACCTGCTCCCATAACTTTTGCCTCAGGAGAAAACCATAGAAATGTAGATCTTGCCTAGTGATGTTCTCCTCAGTGAAAGATCAAATCCTCACTCTTCCTGATTCTGCCTAAATTTGATAACTCACTAGTATGTCTTCAGTTTTTGTTTGTTCTTGATTTGGGGGTTTTGTTTGTTTGTTTGTTTGTTGCTCATTTGTTTTAGTATTTTTCACAGATTATCAGTGGGACAGTTAATATGATTTAAGTTACCTCACCATTACTTGAATTGGAATTACTGGATCTTTTTACTTTCATATTTATCTGTTCACTTTTTTTTTAAATCCAATTCTTTAATTTAATTTTTTTAATTATTTATTTATTTTTTATTATGAAGTTGTGGGGTACAGTTAAGGGTTAGGTATACAATTACGTTTCATTCAGGCACCCTGTTGATATGGGGTGTTTCCCCGTTCCCAGACAGATATTTGCTACTGTTAATCCCATCTCCCTCCCCCCCCATAGTTTCCCAGTACTGTCAGTCATTTTCTTATAGTATTGCATTGGATGTTTAAGGTCCATTATATGAGTGAGAACTTGTGATACTCAGATTATCTGTTCACTTTCAATTCACATTTGTATATATTCTTTCACTTTATGATCAGTGTAGTCACTTAGACCTAGGTTTGACTCCTGTAGCTCTGCTATATAGTACTGTTATTGCCTCAGATTCCTGATCTTCAGTGTCCCATATGTAAAGTGGAAATGATCATATTATCTCAAAGAGTTGCTTTTGAATGTTTAATGAGAAAATATATGTAAAGCATGTGGCACAAGGCCTAGAACTTAATTGACACTCATGGATGCAACTCCTTTTTATAACCATAATTATCCTGTAAGATTGGAAGTTCAAATTTTACTATATGGGATGACTTATTCAAGATCTTACTACTGGGCACCAGGAGTACAGATTAATTAAATTAATTCTGTGAGATAAGTTTATGACTCCCAGAGGCTCCTTTCAATATTATCCTATATAAGGATAAACAGCCTGACTGTGACGCAAAGGAGAAATAGCAAAACAAGGTTAATAACAACAAGGCTTACATGGTCTATGTTGTGAGCAGTGTTCTTTTTTTACTAATGAGCCAGTAAGCTATATAGTAACCAAAAGATAATAATACTGTAGCAATTTTTCTCCTAAGGAAAAAAAATATATTTTTAAAAAATTCAGCAGGTACATGTGCTTTGTTTATGTGAATATATTGCTTGATGATGAGATTTGGACTTCTATCTATCACCCAAATAGTAGACATGGTACCCAGTAGGCAATTTTTCAGCCCTTTCCCCTCTCTCTTTTAGGAGTCCCCAGTGTCTGTTGTTCTCATCTATATGTGTGTGTATGTGCCCAGTATTTAGCTTCTACTTATAAGTGAAAACGTGTGGTTATTTGGTTTTCTGTTTCTGTGTTAAGTCACTTAGAATAGTGACCTCCAGCTGCATTCATGTTGCCATAAAGGATGTAATTTTATTCTTTTATTTTTTTGGCTGCATACTAGTCCATCATATATATGCACCACATTTTCTTTATCCAGTTCATCGTTGATGGGCACCTAGGTTGGTTCCATGGTTTTACTATTGTTAATAATGCTGTGATAAACATACAAATGCAGGTGTCTTTTGGGTGAATGATTTATGTTCCTTTGGTTATATATCCAGTAATTGGATTGCTGGGTCAAGTGGCAATTCTGTTTTTATTTCTTTGAGAAATCTCCAAACTACAGCATTTTTTTTCTATCAAAGAAGAGTGAGTCTAAGGATGTTTCCGATTGTAAAGCCGCATGCAATTTCCAATGAGAATACTCAGGCCCAGTGAAATAAATAGCATCTGTGTATATGGTCGCTAAATAGTGTCATAAAGGAAAAAAATACCACTATATAATAAGCTATTCTATCCTCAGAGTTCCTTATAACTCAAAATCGAAGGATTCATGCCCTGGGCAAACATGTAATTTCAGAATTTGGTTATTGAACGGCTTTTTCTATGAATAGTTAACATCAGTGTCTGTTCTGTTATAATCATGTTTTGAATATATGTGTATATGTTATCTTGTGTTGTATTTAACCAATGCATAGAATTTTGTGGTTTTCAAAAACATTTTGCTTTGGTGGAAGCAATTTAATGCTGAAGATAAAAGGGGAAAATGGTTGAGGTTGTATTAACTCTCTGGTAAGCATTATTACAGTTGCTATTCATATTTATGACTGTTCAAACAGAAACACATCAATCATCTAAACTTAGGGCCAGATTCTGATCTCTAATGCATAGCATGAATTGTCACATATCTTTTTTCTATTAAAAAAAATGCTCAGTAACATCTGAGATTAAAATCTGTCTCTTCAAATTGATTTTATTTTTATCTAGACTAAGAAGCAAAATGCAGTGTCAGATGAGGAAATAAAATAATTTCTGGCTGGATGTGGTTTCTTTTTTTATATATAATTTTTACAAAACCAATTGCTAATGTATCTCTGTAATCATAATAATAGCTCTGAGAAAAAATAGAAAATATATTATTATACTTACAAATGAAATCTTTTTATCCTTGTACAATCACATGCACTAACATAGATTGTAGACGAAAGCCATATTATAAAAAGAACATTACCTAAGGTTATAACATATGAAAAGCAAACAAAGCCTATTCACATAGAACATGAAATTTATCAGAATAGATTAAATATTTGTTTCTGTAAAAAGTTAATAACTTTATTAAAATTTATAAATAAAAATATTTAAAATAATGAAACTGTCTTCTTTTTGGCATGTATGTGGATTTGTTTTAAATTAAAGGCTAATTGACAGAAAATTTGAAGATTAAGTTTGTATTTAAATATAAAATTTTAATTTAAATTTTATCTCAACCAATGAAAATTAGTTCAATTTTTACATACTGTTATTTTACACAAGGTATATTAAGAACTTGTTATGCAGCCAGGCTCGGTGGCTCAGCAGGTAATCCCAGCACTTTGGGAGACCGTGGCGAGTGGATTGCCTGAGCCCACGGGTTCAAGACCAACCCAGGCAAGACCTTGTCTCTACAATAAATTTTAAAAAATTAGCCAGGTGTGTTAACACATGCCTGTAGTTCCGGCTACTTGGAAGGCTAAGGTGGAAAGATCATCGGAACCCAGCAGGTTGATGCTTGGGGGCCATGAGCATGCCACTGCCCTCCAGCCTGGGCGACGGAGTGAGACTCCAACTCAAAAAAAAAAAAAAAAAGAACTTGTTATGAAGAAAGCACTGGATTATACATTTATAGGGGATCCAAAAAATGAATCTCGTCCACCCTGCCTCGAACAAGTGTATAATTTAGTAGGAAGAACAAAAACACTCATCACAGATAAATATGTAGAGTGGAAAAACTTTCAGAGTATAGTTCCCAACACTAACATTCCAAAGAAGAATGTTGATATGTGCTATATTTTATTTGTATTTCAGAATTACAAGTGATCTTTAAGAAAACATAGAATTGTGCCAGGAAGATAATAGGTGGCATTCAATAAATGTTGAAAGAATGGACGAATATTCGGGCAACCAACAGCCTTGGGTCCCCTCCCACTGTGAGAGCTTTTCTGTCCTCTCAATAAATCCTGCTTTCTCACTATCAAAAAAAAATTGTTTATTTATTCTTATATGCGTAAACATCAGTTGCCTTCAGAGTACTCTCCGTTTGATGCAATACATCTATCGAGAAACTTTCCACTGCTCAAAACAGCTTTTGAACTCGTCAATTTAGATGCCTTTTAGTGCTTCTGCTGTTTTTTTTGTTTCACCTTTTCCACATTGGCAAAACCTTTCCCTTGGAGGACTTTTTGCATCCACGGAAACAAACTAATCCCCAAAAAAGTCTCTCAGGGTAGGATCAGGTGAATAGGAAGCTTGGGGCACAGGGGCCATGCTGTTTTTGGTCGAAAACTGCTGAACACTCAATGTGGTGTGGACAGGTGCACTCGTAAATCAGCCATTAAGAAATGGGCAAACACATTGAAAGACCCTCCAAAAACAAAAATTCACTAAAGCCAAATGCAGCCTCTCATAACAACAGATGTCAGTGGGTTCCTAGAACACCTACCTAGTAGAGGAAGCCTGTACTACAAGGGGCCCATCCTCCAAAAAATAATTCCAGGTTTTTTGGGGTCCCCCCTCATATGTGTCTCTGCTGGTAAACAAGGTATTTTAGAATTAGACTAATTTTATCTGCGTTCTACCATTTTTGTAGAACACAATAGGCAAATTATTTCTTTAAACTTAGTTTCTTCATCTGTAAAATATGATAATACCTATCTTATAAGCTTGTGAAGAGTTTATGAGATAATATATATAAAGCCGATATTATTTTAGTGACTGTAATAGTATAAGTTAGAAAACATTGTTACAGTTACTATTCCTATTTCTATTGTTTTTACTAATAAATGGTGGAGGAAAGTGTCTCATTATGAAACAGTAGTAGTTAAACTGGAACACTGACTTTGCATGTGTGTAAAAGCAGAATTTTTATTTCAAATACTTAATACTTCATTCGATCTATATTGTGTGATTTTTGAAAATTAAGGAAATATTTGTAACATGAGTTATAAATAAAATTAATTGAGCCGGGCTCAGTGGCTCAGCCTGTAATCCCGCGCCTTTGGGAGGCTGATGTGAGTGGATTGCCTGAGCCCGCGGGTTCAAGACCCGCCTGGGCAGCGAGACCTCATCTCTACAATAAATCAAAAAATCAGCCAGGTGTGGTAGCGCATGCCTGTAATTCCGGCTACTTGGAAGGCTGAGGCAGAAGGATCGCCGGAGCCCAGCAGGTCGAGGCTGCGGTGGCCGGAGCGGCCACTACACTCCAGTCTGGGCGACAGAGTGAGACTCCAACTCAAAAAAAAAAAAAAAAAAAAAAATTTATTTATTATTTTTTTTAAATGTCTGTAGCTTTGGGGGATACAAATAGGTTTTGGTCTAGGCTTTAAGAGTTCCCACTATCCCCACCTGTGCACATTGTACCCAATAAATGATTTTTTTTGTCCCTTCACCCCTTTTTCCCTTCCCCTTTCTGTGTCTGTAGTGTCCATTATACTATTCTCTATGTCTTTGCATATCCTTAGTTTAGCTCCCACTTTTAAGTGAGAACATACAGCGTTTGGTTTCTGATCCTGCGTTAGTTCACTTAGGATGATATTCTCCAATTCCATCCAAGTTGCTACAGAAGACATTATTTCATTTGATTGCTGAATAATATTCCACTGTGTGTGTGTGTGATGTGTATATATAATATTTTCATTATCTGCTGATCAGTTGATGGACATTTAAGTTGATTCCACATCTTTGCAATTGTGAATTGTGTTGTGGTGAACATGGCAGGTACAGGTGTCTTCTTTATGTAATGACCTCTGTTCCTTAGGGTAGGTACCTAGTCATGGAATTGCTGAATCAAATGATATATCTACTTTTCATTCTTTGAGTAATCTCCATACTGCTTTCCATAGAGGTTGTACTAAGTTATGCTCCTACCAAGAGTGTATAAGTGTACCCTTTTCATCATATCTGCACCAGCATCTCTTGTTTTTTGATTGTTTTAATTGACTTGTTTTTGATTGACTGGTATAAAGTGGCATCTCATTTTGGTTTTAATTTGCATTTCCTTGATGATAAGTGATGTTGAGCATTTTTTCATAGTTTTGTTGGCCAGTTGTATATCTTCTTTTGAGAGATGTCTGTTCATGTCGTTTACCAACTTTTTCATGGGGTTATCTGCTTTTTTCTTGCTGATTTGTTTGAGGAGGTCTTTGTGTATTCTGGATATTAGTCCTTTGTCAGATGCATAGTTTATGAATATCTTCTCCCATTCTGTAGGTTGCTCGTTTACTCTGTTGATTATATCTTTTGCTATGCAGAAGCTTTTTAGTTTAATTAAGTCCCACTCATTTATTTGTTGCTTTAGTTGCTTTTTCTTTTGAGATTTTAGCTATAAATCTTTGCCTGGGCTGATGTTTAGAAGAGTTTTTCCTAAGTTTTCTTCTAGAATTATTATGATATCAGATCTGACATTAAAGTCTTTATTCCATCTTGAGTTATTTTTTGTATATAGAGAGAGATAAGGACCAAGTTTCATTTTTCTGCATGTAGCTATCAGTTTTCCCAGCACCATTTGTTGAACAGGATGTCCTTTTCCCAGTGTATGTTTTTGTCTGCTTTGTCAAAGATCTGTTGGTTATAGGTATTTCGGTTTATTTCTGGGTTCTCTATTCTATGCCTTTGGTCCATGTGTCTGCTCTTGTATCAGTACCCTGCTGTTTGGGGTATTATAGCTTTGTAGTCTAATTTGAAGTCAAGTAATGTGATGCCTCCAGCTTTGTTCATTTTGCTTAGGATTTCTTTGGCTATTCTGGCTCATTTTTGGTTCCATATGAATTTTAGGGTTGTTTCTTCTAATTCTGTTAAAAATGACATTAGTAGTTTGATAGCAATTGCATTGAATCTGTAGATTACTTTGGATAATATGGTCAATTTAGCAATGTTGGTTCTTCCAATCCATGAGTGTGGGATGTTTCTCCATTTGTTCATGTCCTCTGTAATTTATTTCATCAGAGTTTTGTAGTTCTCCTTGTAGAAATCTTTCACCTCCTTGGTTAAATACATTCTTAGGTATTTTAGTGTTTTAGCTGCTATTATAAATGGAATTGAGTGCTTGATTTGATTCTCAGCTGGTCACTACTGGTGTATAGCAGTGCTACTGATTGGTGTGTGTTGAATTTGTAGCCTGAAACTCTATCAAATTAATCAAGTCCAGGGTCTTTTGGAGGGATCGTTAGGATTCTCTAGGTATAAGATCATGACATCAGCATAGAGGTAGTTTGATTTCTTCTTATCCAATTTGGATACCCTCTATTTTTCTTGCCTGATTGCTCTAGCTAGGTCTTCCAGTACCATGTTGAATTTTAGTGGTGAAAGTGGGCATCTTTGCCTTGTTCCAGTTCTGAGAGGGAATGCATTTAACTTTTCTCTATTCAGGATGACGTTAGCTGTGGGTTTGTTGTATATGGCTTTTATTATTTTGAGGAATGATCCCTCTATACCTAGTTTGCTGAGGATTTTTATCATGAATGGATGCTGGATTTTATCAAATGCTTTTTCTGCATCTATTGAAATGACCATATGATTTTTGTTTTTAATTCTGTTATGTAGTGTATCATGTTTATTGACTTGCCTGTATTGAACTACTCTTGCATTCCTAGGATAAAAGCCACTTAGTTGTGATGTATAGTCAGTTTACTAATATTTTGTTGAGGAATTTTGTCTCTGTGTTCAAAAGGGATATTGGTCTGCAGCTTTCTTTTTTGTTGTTGTGTCTTTTCCTGGCTTTGATATCAGAGTAACACTAACCTCCTAGAATGAATTAGGGAGGATTCTCTCCTCTTCCATCTTGTAGAATAGCTTCAGTAAAATTGGTACCAGTTCTTCATTGAAGGTCTGGTAGAATTCAGCTGTGAGTCCATCACATCCTGGAGTTTTTTTTGTTGTGAGACCTCTAATAACTGTTTCAATCTCACTACTCATCTGTTTAGGGTTTCTATTTCTCCCTGATTCAAGATTGGGGGGTTATATGTTCCAGGAACTTATCCATTTCCTCTAGATTGTCTAGTTTGTTTACACCAAGATATTCATAATAATAATAATCATTGAGATGATTTTTTGAATTTCCATTGTATCAGTTGTAATGTCCCCATTTTCATTTGTGGTTGAGCTAGTTTTAGTCTTCTCTCTTTGTTTCTTAACTTATCTAGGTAGTTGTCTATCAATTTTGCTTATATTTTCAACAAACCTACTTTTTTTTCACTGACCCTTTGTATTATTCTTTAATTTCAATTTCATTTAGTTCTGCTCTGATCTTCATTATTTATTTTTTTATCTATTAGCTTTGGGTTTTGTTCATTCATGTTTTTCTAATTCCTTGAGGTGTGATGTTATGTTGTTGTATGTGATCTTTCAGTCTTACTAATGTAAGCCTTAAGTGCTATACATTTTCCTCTAAGCACAGCTTTGGCTGTGTTTCAGAGGTTTTAATAATTTGTTTCTTCATTGTCATTAATTTCAAAGAATTTTTTAATTTTCTTTTTTTTAACATTTTTTTAATTTTAAAATTGTAGGGTACAGTTAAGGGTTAAGTATACAAATATGCATTGTGCAGGTACCCTTGTTGATGAGGTGTGCCCCCTAATTTTTGAATTTTCATCTTGATTTTATTGTTGACTCAAGGATCATTCAGGAGCAAACTGTTTAACTTCCATTATTTTGTTTGGTCTCACAAGTTCTTGGAGTTAATTTCTGTTTTATTTCACTGTGGTCTGGCAAGTTGTTTGATGTGATTTCAGTTTTTTTTAATTTATTGAGACTTGATTTGTAGCCTATTATATGGTCTGTCTTGGAGAATATTCCATGTGCTGTTTGAAAAAAATGTTTATTATGTAGTTTTGGAATAGAATGTTCTGTAGATGTCTGTTATTTTCATGTGCTCTAGAGTCCAGTTTAACGCCAGTCTTTCTTTGTTGACTTTCTGCCTTGGTGATCTGTCTATTGCTATCAGTGGAGGGTTAAAGTCTTCCACTATTACTGTATTGCTGTTTGTCTCTTTTTTTTTTTAGGTGTAGTACAATTTGTTTTAAAAATCTGGGAGTGTCTTTACTGTTGTTAATTTAAACTCTGTTTTATCTTGTATGAGAATGGCAACTCCTACTCATTTTTGGTTTCCATTTGTGTGGAATATTTTTCCCCACCCCTTTACCTTGAGTCTATAGGACTCTTTGTGGGTTAAGTGGATCTCTTGAAGGCAACATATTTTTGGATTGTGTATTTTTTTTAATCCATTCCTCCAGTCTATATGTTTTTAGTTGGGCACTGAGACCATTTACATTCAGAGATAATGTTATGTAAGGTACATTTCATTCATCATACTGGTTTTTATCTGGTTACTTTATTTATTTGTTTATTTATTTCCTCTATTGTGTTTGTGTTCCATAAGGCCTGTGAACTTTATAATTTACAGTGTCTTTCTACTGATGTATTTTAATCTTTTGTATCAATATTTAGAACTCTTTTGACTATACCTGTAGAGCCAACCTAGTGGTGACAAATTCCCTCCGTGTTTGCTTGTCTGCAAAGGACTTCATTTCTCCTTTCTTTTTTCTTTTTTTTTTTTTTTTTTTTTTTTTGAGTTGGAGTCTCACTCTGTGGCCCAGACTGGAGTGCAATGGCCGCTCCCGGCCACCGCAGCCTTGACCTGCTGGGCTCCGGCGATCCTTCCGCCTCAGCCTTCCGAGTAGCCAGAATTACAAGCGTGCGCTACCACGCCCGGCTAATTTTTTTATTTTATTGTAGAGATGAGGTCTTGCCTGCCCAGGTGGGTCTTGAACCCGCGGGCTCAGGCAATCCACTCACCTCAGCATCCCAAAGGCGTGGGATTACAGGCTGAGCCACCAAGCCCGGCTCATTTCTCCTTTTTTTATGAAACTTAGTTTTATGGGACACAAAATCCTTGGCTGATATTACTCTGTTTGAGGAGATTGAAGATGGGCTCCAATGACCTCAGGTTTGTAGGGTTTCTTCTGAGAAGTCTGCTGTTAGTCGGATAGGTTTATCATCCTAAGTTATTTGATGCTTTTGTATCACTTCTCTTAAAATTCTTTTCTTCACATTAACTTTTCATAACTAGATGATTATATGCTTTAGGGATGACCTTTTTACAGTGAATCTTCTGGGAATTCTTTGTGTTTCTTGTATCTGGATGTTTAGATTTCTAGCAAGGCCAGGGAAGGTTTTCTCCATTATTTCTTCAAATAGATTTTCTAAACCAATTGTTCTCTCTTCTTCCTTGGGAACACCTATGATTTTTAGATTTGGATGTTTTACGCAATCCCATATTTTTTGGAGACTTTATTCTATTTTATTGATTTTTTTTGTTATTGTCTGATTGGGTTCATTTAAAAGCTTTATCTTCAAGTTCTGAGATCATTTCTTCTACTTGTTCTAGTCTACTGTTGTCAGTCAAGGGGTGTACTGCTGGACCTGTTCCTCTGTGGGTGCTAAGGAAACAATCTTGGTTTATGCTTTAAGAGAAACTCATACTAGTTGCCTCATGCCAACCATCTTAATCCTCTCCTAATTTATTATTTAAATTTGTATACGATCGTTTTGACTTTAAAGATGGAAAACTCAAAAAATATTTAGGAGGTATTTATTTATCTGCATTTTTTACTTCCTTAAATGATTCTTTCATTTCAACTTCTTCTTTTTTTTTTTTTTTTTTGAGTTGGAGTCTCACTCTGTTGCCTAGGCTGGAGTGCAGTAGCATGCTTATGGCCACCGCAGCCTCAACCTACAGGACTCAGGCAATCCTTCCGCTTCAGTCTTCCAAGTAGCTGGAACTATAGGTGCACACCACCACACCCAGCTAATTTTTTAATTTATTGTAGAGACGAGGTCTCGTCAGGTTGTACAGGCTGGTCTCAGGCAATCCTCTCACCTCAGCCTCCCAAAGTGCTGGGATTACAGGCTTGAGTCACCATACCTGACCTTTGACTTCTTTTTTTAAGTGCCTATCTTTTTGAGGAATTTTTCATTTGTGTCCTGGATAACTTTTTTGTGTTGTTTTCTAATTTCTTTATACTGGTTTTCCATTTTCTCTTGAAGTTCATTCATCAATTTTTTGATCAACATTTTGAATTCTATGTCTGGAATTTCAAAAATTTCATTTTGGTTAGATTTCATTGCTGCAGAGTTTTTATTGTCTTTTGTCAGAATTATTTTTCTAGTTTCTTCTCATTTTGGTATACTGTTCCTTATCATTTGAGGTTGGCAGGGTACTGGCATAGGCACTGTAGAGTTTCTTTGGTTATATATTGCCTTGGTATGATAAAATTCTTAATTGCCAGCTGTGGCAATTCTGTGCTATGTGCCTTCACTGGCTCACGGGGTTCTGAGTGGCTGTAGTGTCTTAGAAGGGTGTTAGCTGGGGTTTGAGATCAGGCCTCCCCAAAGCTGAAATATTTTATCCAATATGGTGGGCTGTGTTGTTAGCCTCCAGCCAGGAGGTAACACTTGTGAGAAAAAACCAGCTGCAGTGGTGGCTGCAGGGTTTCTTTTTGGCAAGTGTTGCTTCAAGGAAATGCCCAGCCAGCCTAGACTGAGGACAGGGTTCTGGGGATTTCCCAAGTCTCTGTTTTGAACTTTTCAAGGGGTATGCAGAGGAAAGGAGCTGAAGCACCCTGCAAGTGTGCACTCTTGGCTTTCCCAGTGAGAATAAGGAGGGAGTCCCAGGCCACTGGAGTAATGAATGCTGTTGTGCAGGGTGAGCATACAGAAGTTTACTTGGGGAGTGAGAGGTTGCTAAGGCAACATGTCCAACCAGCTCCTGTCTTGGCCTCAGGCAGTCTGCAATATGAATGTCAAAGTGCAGCCAGCCTCAGGGCCTCAGGTGTTCTTCAGCAACCTGCTCAGCCAGGAACTGTCTACAGCCATGAAGATTGCCTTTGGGGCCATCACCTTCCAGGCTGGCTGGAAGACAGCTGCACTGCTTACAAGGGTTGAGTTCCTGGGGAATGGCGACTGATACTTCTCAAGGCTTTCTTTTTTTTCCCTGCACCACTCCGCGACAAAGCACAACTGTGAGTAAGGCAGTTTCCCATGAGGGACTTGTATCCCACAAGGTTCAGGGGTGTCTGCAAGTTTGTAGCAGGAGCACGGAACTCCTGAATTCCCCTCACTCTCCCTGCCCCGCACCTGGAGGCTGTAGTGGACTATGGTGGTATAGGCAAGAGTCTGGCCAGTTCCAGTCCAGATTGATGATTTTTTTCTTTTTCTGTGCTCTAAGTGGTTATTGTCACTCCTTTGGAGAATCATGGGGTGTGCTGCTGGTTGTGTTCCTCTGTGGATTCTGAGGAAACTCTATTTTGGTTTACTCTTTAGGAGAAACTCACACTAGTTGCCTCATGTCGGCCATCTTAATCCTCTCCTAATTTATTATTTAACTTTGTACTTGATCATTTTGACTTTGAATATTGAAAACTCAAGTAAGTATTTATTTACTTATTTATTTGTGTATCCATTCCACAAATAATTACTGAGTATCTGCTGTTTGTAGTAGGTACTGCTTATAGAGCAGTGAACAAGACTGACGAAATCTTTGCCCGCCCTCAAGAGGTTTATATTTAGTTGGAATTCTAGTACATTTTTAACAAACCTGGATTTGCAAGTCAAGCCCTTTCACAGTTGGCGCCCAGACGGTTAATGGTGTCCTGAACACTTTGCTTGAGATTTTGGGGGTAAACATTACATAAATAAGAGTTTCCTGGTATGACTCATGAATCATAACCAGGCCAGACATCAGACTTTAAAAGTTAAACATCCCACATTTCTGAAAGTTATATTTAAATATTCCCTGTCATCTTAAAGGAAAGATAAATTTTAGAGCATGCTTTACAAAATTACTAGGTACAAATGAATAAAAATTCAAGTAAGGAAGGTACATGATCTTAGTGGAATATAACTTGTTCTCAGTATTCTACTTTAAGTAAAAATAATTAAGTTTCTCTTATCTTTTGAGTATTAGAAAACCATGGGCTGATACCTAGGTCCACAGCTATTTTCTCTTTGGAAATTTTCTTCTATCTTCCCCACTATTAATCATTTTACTGTTAACTAAAGTAAAGAATTTTATTGGTAAAAACATTCCACTAAACAAAATAGGATATGAGTTTTTATTTTCTCTACTTCCCTGTGTATTGTTTGGATGAGAGCAATTTTTGAGAGAGAGCAAGCAAACTAAAAATGTACAGTTCTGTTGCAAGTTTAAGTTTTTACTAGTAGGAGAATTTGGGCAAGTTCACTTGAGCATTTTGCTCAACTGTTGATAATAAAACTCACCTGATTGTTATGTGATTCAGATTTGAAAATGAAAATGAAGCTTTACAAAGTAGGAGGCTTGATATAGTGAGCTGTTTTTAATTGTCAAGAAGAGAGATCTTAATGATAGTAACTACTGTTACTTGAGCATTTTAAAGTGCTTTAAACTACACATAGTTTATTGGTAGATTATTGGCAGGCCTCACAATAACTCTGCATTATAAGATTTATTATTTCCAATTATATATAAAGGAATGTACTCGCAAAACATTAACTGACTTGCCCAAGGACTTTCAAACTAGTCAGTTGGAGAACCAGAGTCAAACCCAAGTTTGTGTGGATCTGAACCCAACACTCATTGCACAACATTGCCTTTCCCTTGCATGCTAAAACACAGAAGTGGAGTGAGAATGCATATGCAACCTCAAATTCCCTGTATGGCCTTACTCTGTTCTCCTTTAAATTTTTTTATTAATGTATTACATACACATGTTAAAATTTAGTGTCCCATCCCTTGGAATTCTTCTAGAGATAACTGCTTTTAATTGTTTCTTACTATTCAATCACCTATTGCCAAGTATTTCTTTTACTACTATCTTTAGGTTTATTGAATATATTAGACATTATAGATAGAAATTACAGGTAACCTGTATATTATCATGTATAATGACTTAGCCTATTTATACCACCTAGTATCTCTTCATCACTTCATCCTCCAAATATAGTTAGTTAAACCAAAAACAAATGATTACTTTATTGGTAATATGTAAATATTGTTCACTGCAAAACCAAATTGTATACTATAATTACATTTCCCCTTTTGTACAACTTTTTATTCCCTAGAATTTTTCTCTTATTGTCTGTTATGAGCTTCTTGTTTTTGTTTTTGAGTTGTGGTCTCACTCTGTTGCCCAGGCTGGAGTGCAGTGGCACAATAACAGCTCACTACAACCTCGACCTCCTAGGCTCAAGTGATCCTTCCACCTTAATCCCCTGGGTAGCTGGGACTATAGGCATGTGCCATCATGTCCAGTTGATTTTTTTTATTTTTTGTGGAGATGAGGTCTTGCTATGTTGTCTAGGCTGATCTCAATCTCCTGGACTCAAGCAGTCCTTTCGCATTGACCTCTCAAAGTGCTGAATTATAGACATGAGCCGCCACGCCCAGACTGTTTTGAGCTTTTCATAATTTAGAAAGAAATTTCTTACATTTATTTCTTTTCCTGTCTCTATCACTATTCAATGACACCATAGTTGGTATAAATATTAATTATTATTTCATTAGTTTGTTCATTACATTTTGCAGCAGGTTTTCTTGCAGATTTATGACCCATCTCTGCCAGATTTTTTTAAAAATTTATTTAGTTATTTATTTTGAATCAAAATTTCACTATGTTGCCCAGGCTGGAGTGCTTTGACACAATTATGGGCACTACTGCCTCAACCTGCTGGATTCAGACAATCCTTCAGCTTCAGCCTTCCAAGTAGCTGGAACTATAGGCACGTACCACCACAGTGGCTATTTTTTTAAATTTATTTTAGAAATGAAGTCTTGCCATGTTGCTCAGGCTGATCTTGAGCTGGGCTCAGGCAGTCCTCTCACCTCAGCCTCCCAAAGTGCTGGGATTACAGGTGTGAACCACTGCGCCCAGCCAGAAATTAATTTTAATTCTTAAACAGCCTCTGTCCTTGTTTCCAAAAGTTTCCAGTAGCTACATTTAAAGCAGTTTTGAATAAAATAGATAAAGATCTGCAATCTTTTTCTCACAATAAATACTCTCTATGGTAGGAGGAGTATTATTTTAGTGAGTATGTACTTTAAATAAATAAGGATAGGTTTTCAGCTCATAGCCATGGAAGATGCTCAAAGCCAATTAGAATACCCAGTCCCATTGACAAATATAACAGCTACTTTTAACCTACATAGGGACATTTGAAATTAAAAGTTGTGTAACACTGTGAGAATATTTTGTAAATCCGCTGTACCTGATGACTTATAAAATTCTAAGTATTTTATAAAAGCAAACTATTAACAGTATCTTTTCCTTGGGGTATGTGGTAGTGTGGGAGACTATGAATTTTGGCTTTTATACTTCCATATCATTTGAAACCAGAAAGAAAAAGAATCAAAACATTTTTTAAAAAATAAAGTAAAGGATAAAGATGAGGGGGGAGGAATAAAATGTAACTTTTTTTTCTTGTTAGTATGATGAACTTAGGTACTCTGATATCTCATGGTAAACAACTAAAAATTATGTGAGCTGTAGAAATAGTGTTCACATGAAACTATGAAGCAGAAAGATGGTGAGCACCAAGAGGTTAAGACAAACAAACTAAAAACCTGGATAAAAGTGAGGTCCAGATAGGTAAGCCTTAAGGGTGACTGCTGAACCTAATAAACTCTGAGTTACAGTTTTCATGGCCTCCTGTTGAAAGAGGAACAGGAAACTGTCAAAGTCCTGGACTCATCCAAGGTAGGAAGTGTATGCATAAAGTCTTCTCAACATAGACTTCCAAATATCTGCACTTCATCATAAGGGTACATAATAAAATCAGATATCACTTCCATGGCACTGCAAGAAATACTGGTTTGTTTAAACCTTGGCAGTAAGCATAGGAAAAGAACATCTCTTTCACCATTTATAACCACAAACTGATAATGTGGGTTTGCTAATGAAATTCATACCTACATGGATGATTCCAAAAATAGATAAATCAAAGCCAAGCATTTAAGGTGGTCCCAAGCTTATGGTCCCCAAGTAAGTGGCAGAAGCAAACAAACATAAATCCTCTGTGAAGGAATCTATCTACCTTTAGTATAGAATTCAAAAATTCCCATAGGTAAAATTTGCCCCAAATATGAATTTGCTGTCAAAAATTATAAAATATTGTATTATGAATGAGTGTCACAAGCAATATTCCAAAGAAGCAGACTCACAAACATTACAGATATTAAAATCATCGAGTCTGTTTAGAAAAGAAATAAAGGGGATTACAATAATGATAGGACTTTTCTTGAGGAAGAAGAATAAACTAGGGAGACTTTACCTACCAGATATGAAGCTTTGGTGTAAAGCTTTAGTAATTAATACAGTGTTATACTGGTAAATTGACCAGTGTAACAGACTGCATTACTCATAAATATCTATGCATAGGTGGAAAGTTGATATTTGACAGAGCCAGCATTGGTTAATTTATTTTCAGTAAATGATGTTAGGACCATTGATTATCCATTAGAACTGTGAAATTTAACCCTTATGTCATACCATATGTAAATATCAGGTCTAGATGGAGTAAAAACTTAAATATGAAAGGCAAAATTATGAAAATTATAGGAGAATATCTTTAGAGTAGGAGAAAAATGTAAAAGCCATTGGGAACAAAATTTGTCAAAATTTATTGCATTATGATTTTGACTTTCTTTTCCTCAAGACGTACTTTAGAATGAAAAGTAAGTTACAAACTACAAAAGACATTTGTAGTACATATAATTGAAAAACTCTAATGATGAACCAATATGAAAAAGACACGAGATGATTTGACAAAAGACTGTGTCTTAATCTGACTTTACTTTCCAATGACCCTTTATTTCTCATCTTCTCAGCTTGTCTGTCTACCTGCCCACTCATCTAAAGGACAGAATCCACTGTCATACGTTCCTAGTCATTGTTTTGGGGGAAAAATCATTAAAAAGAAAGTTAAAATTAGCATACTGAAAAAGTTACCCCTGAGCATAACTCACCTCCATATCTTTTCTCTACCCTCACAGAATTAATGTTTCCCATCTCTCAGTTTCTGACCTTTCACACAGCTATTTCATTACATTCATTCTTTTTGTAGATTATCAAGTAGATACTGTATTTTTTACTAGAGAACTACTAATGATGATTTTCCCGGCAAGATTCATATAAATATATATCATTTTTGCATTGATAATTTTTTAAAATTGTACTTCTTTTTAACTGTGAATCTTATGGGCAGTATTTTTACTTACCTAACTCTTTTTCCCCTGCCTCTGTTACCATCTAAATCAGTAGTTCTCAACCAGGAGAATTTTGTCCCCAAAGGAGCATTTGGCAATATCTGAGATATTTTGATGGGTGGGGTATACCACACCAGGGATGCTGCTTCACATCCTACTATGCATAGGATAGCCCCCCACAGCAAAGAATTATGCAAAATGTAAGAAGTGGTACAGTTGAGAACCCTGCTCTATAACAACCTTTTAGCTCCTTTTTATCACGCTTATCTTCTTTCTACTTTTGGCTCTTCCTCAGATATCTGTCCTTGTAGACCTCCTCATCAAATCTTTTTAATGTGATAAAGAGTATGTTCTCAATTATGCTATTACAATTAACATCTAAGCATAAAATATACTTTTTTCCTCCACACTGGGCCCCACAAACAGTACAGAAAAATGGAAGATGAATTGACAAAAATAGGTTTGAATTAAGACAGATAGGGCTGGCAGGCATGGTGGTTCATGCCTGTAATCCCAGCACTTTGGGAGACAGAGGCAAGAGGACAGCCTGGGCAACTTGATGAGACCTCATCTCTACAATAAATCAAAAAATTAGCCAGGCATGGTGGCACGTGCCTGTGGTTCCAGCTACTTGGAAAGGTGAGGCAGAAGGATCACCGGAGCCAAGCAGGTCGAGGCTGCGGTGACTGTAAGCATGCCAATGCACTCCAACCTGGGTGACAGACTAAAAAAAAAAAAAAAAAAAAAAAAAAACTAGGGCTTTCCTGACTTATAGATAAGGATTTTTTCACCTTATAGGTTATAAAATTTAGACAAATTAACGAAACAGGATGAAAAGCCTCGCCAGATAGAAATCTTGCCTTGTTTTTTATTTCTAGACTTTATGGAAAATAAACATTAAATGGGTGACTAGTTTTGTGTTACACCATGCTGATGATTTTCAGAGACTTAGCTCATTGAATCTCAAAACAACTCTGAAAGAAGTGTTATTGTTCTTATTACAGAAAGAAAACTGAGACTTAGGAAAAGTAACTATAAATGCCTTGTCAACCATAAATGCCAAGTCACACAGAGGGACTTGATCTCAAATTTTCTAACTCAAGTTTGGTGTTCTTTCTACTGTTCCAACTCTGCCAAATTAATAATTAATAAACAAGTACGTTTTAGAAGTTATGTGAGTGATCTAACTGAAAATGATTCTCCACTAAGTCTGCTAATTTTTGTTTTCTCCATATCTTCACCCACACCAGAGAGAGTTTGGAAATGTATAGAAGTATTGTTGGCTACCAAAGTGATTGGAGAGAGCTACTAGTAGGGAACAGGAATGTTAAATTTCCTGTGGAGCAGGAAATTGTCCCATATAACAAAAGTTTTTGCTATCCAGTATGTCTGAGGTGTCCCCATTAAGAAACACTGAAAGATACTGATTCCTACTCTCGTTATGAATATGTGTGAAATATCAAATATCTTTATGGAACCTCTATGAGAGTTAGAGTTGTATCTTCAAGCATTTGTTAAGTTTACTTAACAAGTCTCTAACCATGAAGCTGTTTATTGAAGAATCAAGTTTACCGGTGTCACCATGGCACTGTGGTATTTGAAGAATGCATCCTGAACTGTTGTTAGAGATATTTTTCTCTAGTCTTGACCCTTCAGAAAAAGGCCCAGAAATGCAAACAGGGACTTAATATCTTATTATGAGATTACTGAGGTTTGAGCTCTGAAACTCAGTAGTGACAATTAGCTTAGATCTAGATTTTAAAAGGCTCACCTTCATGTAAAAGGTCAAACTAAAAAGCTGAGAGAATACTAGCAGGAGATTGTCATACTACCATCCCCACTACAAAGTGAGAAAATTATTAAAGAGAATTGACATATGTTGACCACCTACTATTTCATAGACATTGAAAAAGTCACTTTATATGTAGTCATTCATTTATTTGTACAGTACAATTTTACTCTAATGTACAATAGAAAAGCTGCTGATATGAATATATAGCTCCTGCAATTCAAGGACATCCAGCGTGATGAGGGAGACTGAGAAGTAGTCAGTGGTAACTGCATATGATAAATGCTATGATATGTAGTATAGACTGAGTACAGTGGGGGGCAAATACAAGCATACTTCAGAGAGGTTGTGTGTTCATTTCCAGACTACCCCAGTGAAGCAAATATTGCAACATTATGAGTCACATGAATTTTTTTTGTCTTCCCAGAGTATTTAAAAGTTATCTTTATACTGTAGTCTGTGAAGTGTGCAATAGCACTGTAAAAAAGAAAAATGTACATACCTTACTTCAAAAATAGTTTGCTCAAAATGCTAAGGATCATCTGAGCCTTCAACAAGTCATAATCTTTTTGCTGGTGGAGGGTCTGGCCTCAGTGTTGATGGCTGCTGACTGATCAGGCTGTGGTTGCTGAAGGGTTGGATAGTTGTGGCAGTTTCTGAAATCGAGACAACAATGAAGTTTACCACATCAATTGACTCTTCCTTTCATGAGAGATTTCTCTGCAGCATGTGAAGCTATTTGATAGCATTTTACCCACAGTAGAACAGCTTTCAAAATTGGAGTCAATGCTCTCAAACCTGCTGCTGCTTTATCCACTAAGTTTATGTAATATTCTAAATCCTTTGTTGTCATTTCTACTGTGTTTACAACATCTTTACCAGGAGTAGATTCCATCTCAAGAAACCATTTTCTTTACTTATCCATAAGAAGCAACTCATCTGTTCAAGTTTTATCATGAAATTGCAGTGACTAAGTCATATCTTCAGATTCCACATCTAATTCTATTCTCTTTCTGTTTCATCTGTAGTTACTTCCTCCACTGAAGTCTTGAACCCCTTAAAATCATTCATAAGCATTGGAATTCATTTCTTCCAAACTGATATTTTGACCTCCTTCCATGAATCATAATTTTTTTATTTTAAATGTTTCCAAAGCAAGAACCAGGCTTAGACACAAGCCAAAAGCCAAACTGGACAAAGAAAGGGTTGCTTTATTGCTGGCTGATATGAAATGGGCACCACCAACCAGGTGTCACTCCACCCAGGTAAGGGATAGTGTTCTTAATGGCTTCTAGAGTGAGAATCCTTTCCAGAAGGCTTTCAGTTTTCTTTGCTCAGATCCATCATAGCATTCACTATCTGCAGCCTTAAGAGATGTATTTCTTAAATAACAAGAATCGAAAGTCAATGGATTTTTCAAGTCAAAAGAATTGATCCATGGGCTGCAGAATGGATGTTGTGTTAACAGGCATGAAAACAACATTTTTTTTTTAATCTCCAATAGAGCTCTTGGGTGGCTAGGTGCACTGTCAATGAACAGTTATATTTTCAAAGGAGTTCTCAGCAGTGGGCTAAAAGTGTTCACTAAGCCATATATACAGATGTGCTGTCATTCGGCCTTTGTTGTTCCGTTTATAGCGCTTAGGCAGAGTCGATTCAGCACAACTCTTAAGAGTCACCAGATTTGTGGAATGGTAAATGAGCATTGGCTTCAACCTAAAGTCACCAGCTGCATTAACCGCTAACAAGAGAGTGAGCAGGTCCTTTGAAGCCTTGAAGTCAGACACTGACTTCTCCTAACTACAAAAGACTGTTTCATCTACATTGAAGATCTGTTGTTAGTTTAGTTCATCAGTGATCTTAGCTAGGTCTTCTGTATAACTTACTGCAGCTTTTCCATCAGCGCTTGCTGCTTCACCTTACACTTTTATGTTGTGGAGACGGATTCTTTTCTCTGTTAGCCTCTTTTTTTTTTTTTTGAGTTGTAGTCTCACTCTTATCACCCAGGCTGGAGCGCAGTGGCACACTCACGGCCACCGCCAGCTCGACCTGCTGGGTTTAGGCAATCTTTCTGCCTCAGCCTTCCAAGTTCTTCTGTTAAGTTCTAACTAACCTCTGTTAGCTTCTGACTTTTCTTCTCCAGCATCCTCTCCTCACCTCTTTTAGCTTTCATAGAATTGAAGAGAGGGCCTTGCTCCACATTAGACTTTGGATTAAGGGAATTGCTGTGGCTGGCTTGATCTTCTATCCAGACCAACTATCCAGACTTTCTTCATTTCAGCAACTAAGCTGCTTAGCTTTCTTAACATTTGTAAGTTCACTGGATTTCTAAAGACAGTAGAGGTTTTAGATCACAATATATCATGGCACAAATCTACACAATTGTGGTGTGTGCACTGGGAGGCAGGAGCAGGGATGGAGTCAAAGAAAAGATTATATAAGGCAAGGGAGAGGATAAAAGATTACTTATATTTAAAAGTTAATGTCTTTCTCTGTTTGTCTGCTCAAATTAAGGACTGTATTATATATTGGGAAGGGAGGACATTGAAAGAAGCCAAGAAAGCTAGGTTGGTTCACATTAGGAAGTTAAAGGGAGAATATAATCAATCCAGAAAGACTGGAGGAGTGATGTGTTGGAGGGAAGAGTCATATTGTGTGGAGCTTAGAGACAGTTTGAAAAAGATTTGGGGGGTGTAAGGTAAGATCTGGGATAACTGCCCTACTGTGTGAGTTAGGGAAAGTACAAAAGAATTTGATGCTCTTGTTAATCATTAACAATGAAATCCTACATTAGTGCTTCTTCTTGAGAGTTCAGTAACAATTTAAGTTGTTTTCACTTTTCAGTGCTTCTTAGATATATGCTGCTGCTTTGTTTGGTTTTAATCCGAACATAGTATTATGAGTCTGGCCAAACGGCAGCTTGGCTTTACATGGATCACTTCTAATTTCTCTAGCAGTACTCACTCTAGCAACCTATATATAGTATGGAATAAAGCAGACATTTGGATTTATTCATAGGAGTTTCATAGTAAGAAGAAAGAGTTGGTAGTAATGGCAAGTAGTGTTCAAGATGATGTAGGTATACATCATTTCAAAGGACAGATGTAAATGTGAGTCATGAAATACCAGAAACAATTTCAGAATTCGAGATAAATGAGGAACATGTGGAATTTTAACATCTTGTTGAATCTTCAAAATAACTTACAGTTGAAATTAAAGCATAGGAAAATTAAGTCTGTTGTCCAAGGTCACACAGCTAGAAATCATTGTAACTGGTATATTCAAACCTGATTAATGTGGCTTCAAAGCCCAATCTCTTTCTAGTAAGTTTCTGAACTACCTAGAAAAACATGGAAGCTTCTAAAATATGAGTATTTTTGGTGATAATTGCTACACATTGTACCAATCATGATTCTTGATTTTTACAAGAGAAGCCAGCTCTGTCTAAAAGGAGTGTTTTGGAAACGTATTGAGAGCTCACACAATCTATAGGAAAGCTGGAAAACTTGGCTTAAGAAACTAGTAGAAACCAAAAAAGGTAAAGCTCTACCAATATCATACAATAGGAGAATTCTGCTTTGAAGCTACCACTAATATACTTTCCACTGGACATTCTTTAACATGCCACTGGGTTCTGCTGCCCTTTGACACTCATTGAAGTTTGGTGTTTCAGTTGGACTTTAGCTGCCATGGTCATGTCTCATGGTTTTCTACATCTCTGCTTCACTCTTTCAGAATTCAGCATCCTGGGTGGGAACATTAGTTTGGTTAAACCAAGGACACATGACTGATTATCAGTAATCAAAGATCTAGAAAAGAAAATATTTTAGGCTCCAATTTGTTTTGAGATTTTCCAAAAGAAGAAATGTGTTAGGATACTGGACATCCATCAACAGATGTCATTTACATACATACAAATACATACATAGCTCATTCACAGGAAAATATTATAATACTTCCCAATACCAGAGATATTTCACTATAAGTTGGTAACAGCATGTTGTTAGAATTCTTTTCTATTTAAATTTTTGTTTTGCTACTAAAAACATAATGTTCATGGTAGAAAAGGAGAAAAATTACAAGTAAGGGAAAAGAAAAAAATAACTCTTTAAATTCCAGTACCTGAGAATAAACAGCAACAAAAATGTATATTCTTCCAGGCTTTGTTCAATACATAGAAGTGAACTTTTTAACCAAAATGGATGGTAGTACATATTATATTATGACCATCTGTTTTTAATTATTATTATTTTAAAGATGTGCAGTACAATTCAGAGTTAGTTGTTGATGAGGTGTGCCCCCCATCCCTGGGCAGTTTCCCACTACCGCCAATCTCTTTCTTATAGTATTATGGTAATTGTTCAAGGTCCACTTATGAGTGAGAATGTGTAGTATTCAGTTGTTTCTGTGATAGATCATTGAGTATTATAGACTCTAAGTCCAAATTGCTGCGAAGTTCATAATTTTGTCCTTCTTTATTGCTGTAGAATTCTCCATCGTGTATATGTACCGCATTTCTTTTATCCAATCCCCTTTCATTGGGCAGCACGGTTGGTTCCATGTTTTTCCTGTTTTGAATAATGCTGCAATAAACAAGCGTATGCAGACATCTTTTTCATAGAGTGATTTGCATTCCTTTAGGTTTATTTCCAGAAGGGGATTGTGGGGTCATATGGAAAGTTGATATTTAGGTCTTTTAGGGATTGCCAAACTGTTTTCCACAGAAGTTGTACTAGTTTACACTCTCACCAGCAGTGTAGAAGTGTTCCCTTTTCCCCGCATGACCATCTTTTTAAAATTCACAATGTATCCTAAACATCTTTCTACAGCAATTTTAGAAGTATATACTATTCCACTCTATGGATGTATCATAATTTGTTCAAAAATTGAACAGTTAGGCTGTTTACAGTTTTTAATCATAAACAATACTTTGATAAAAAATATTTTTCATACATTTTTCACATTATTGTGTTAGTTCAGAGAAATTAACTGCCAGAAATGTACTTGCAGTCAAAACATAATACATCTTAGTGTGAAAAAAAAGAAAAGGTTGCCTGTCATCACCCCACCTTGTCAGCATTATACTAGAAGTTCTTCCCAATTTAGTAAGGAAAGGAGAAAGAAGAGAAATATAAAGACTGTCTAGCAAAACAGAACTGTCATTATTTGCAGGTGTTACTATTATCTATGTAGAATTGAGAGACAATATAGGCAGATTTGCTGGGCTAAAAGTCTACTTGTGTACAGTGGTTCATGCCTGTAATTCCAACACTTTGGGAGGCTAAGGTGGGCGGATTGCTTAAGGCCAGGAGTTTGAGACCAACCTGATCAACACAGCAAGACCCTGTCTCTACCTCCCCCCAAAAGTCACCTTATAAAATACCCTATCTACCAATAATCAATCACTAAAAAGTAAAGGGATATCATGAATAGTAACAAAAATTATAAAATACCAAAGATAATATAGCATGAATTTCATAAACAATTTATCTGAAGAAAACTCTAAAACTTTGCTGTGAGACGTTTAAAAATACATAAACAAATAGGTATATGTTGGTAAAACGAATACAATAAAATGCAAATCATTTTCCACATTAGTCTATAAATATGTAATCCTAGCTGTTTAGGGGTTTTGTTTTATTTATTTTAAAAACAGATGAACAGATACTTATTCAGTTACTACTATGTGTCAGACTCTATGGAGGCTTTTGGGATACAGCAAAGAATGAAACAACCTCCATCAGATACCATTCAAGATCTTCTAACATTTACTTTGAATGCTATAAAAACAATAAACATGCAGGAGGCACCAAGCTATTGCTGATTTGGAAGATGTTGAAGGGTATGAAGAGGGAGAAGTAATGTGGATTTTGACTTCTGTTCTTCCTTCCTCAGACTTCAAAAGTGCTAAGATTACAGCCATGAGCTACTGCACTCAGCTAGAATAATGTTAAATTAAGTGTCCAGTTTCAGAGCTCTGGCATGTCCCCTTTCTTTTCTCCCTTCTTTCTCTAATAAACTTTGTTTGAAAACTTAAAAAAAAATACTTCAAATAAATAAGAAACTGTACATATGAAACTGTAATCCTGGCACTTATTTGAAGTATTTTAAATAGAAGTGAATATTGAACATTATCTATTAGATAACTTTAGTCATTTATCATGATTCAGTCATTTAATTTTTTTACCTATTAATATAATGACATATTTTATCAAATTTCCTAACATAGATATTTCATATGCCCCATTTAAACTCTGATCATGTATTAGAATTTTAAAATGTAATATCCATGAAGGTGATGAGAACAGCCTCTATGGAAAACAGCGTGGCCATTCCTAAAAGAACTAGAAATTGACCTTCCATATGATCCAGCAATCCCCCTTCTGAGAATATACCCGGAGGATCTTAAATCACTCTACAAAAAAGACATCTGCACACACATAAGTGAGATTAGTTTGCAATTTTTATTCTTATCTTGTGATTGTCATGTTTTGTAGCAAACTACACTAGTTTTATAAATTAATTTAAAGACTTTTCTTCTTTCTCTACAATCACTGAAAACATTGAAATATCACCAGAATAATATGTTGTATTGGTCTTTGAAAAGAGGCAGCTTTTGTTGTAGTTGTTCAAGTCTACTTTTTCGGGTTTTGTTTCATCTTTATTCATTTCTTATTTTTTTCTGTTTCCTTTAGGCTTATATTATTGTCCTATTCTGGTTCCTTGAATTAAGTACATGGTTCTTATATTTCAAACTTTATATTATTTTATTTTATTTTATTTTATTTTATTTTGAGTTGGAGTCTCACTCTGTCACCCAGACTGCCCAGACTGGAGTGCAGTGGCCGCTCCGGGCCACCGCAGCCTCGCCCTGTTGGGCTCCAGCGATCCCTCCGCCTCAGCCTTCCAAGTAGCTGGAACTACAGGAGCGCGCTACCACGCCTGACTGATTTTTTATTTATTGTAGAGACAAGGTCTCGCCAAGTTGCCCAGGCAGGTCTCTAACCCGCGGGCTCAGACAATCCACTTATTGCAGCCTCCCAAAGCGCTGGGATTGCAGGCTGAGCCACCGAGCCCGACTCAAACTTTATTTTTAATAAATGAGTTTGAAGCTCCAAGATTTTTTTTCCTGAGATCAGTCATTCTTAAATAGTCTGTAATTTATTTCTCATTTCCTCCTCAACACAGGTATTATATAAGAAAATGCTTTTTTTTATGTTCTATGAAGATGTACTTTTAGTTATTCTTATGTTGTTGTTTTATAATTTTATTTCTTAGTGCAGATAATGTGGTCTACATAATTTCTCTTTTGGGGAATTTGAGATTTTCTTTATGACCTAATATATAATTACAATAGTATATATTCTCTGTTGATGAAGCTTGGTGTTTCTGTCATGTATTTTTGACTACTTGATTGTTGAATTATGAGAACTCTGTACTTAGTTTCCCACTATGGTTGTAGATATGACTATTTCTACTTATATTATTTTATTTATATTATATCTTTGTGTGTGTAATTTAAAATTTGTAGTGTATATATTTATATGGACACATTACTAGAATGTATTTTTAGATGACTAAAGCTTCAACATTACTATATATTTTTCTTGGAATTTAACTTTTTAAATTTATATTTTAATATCCTTCTTGACCTTGAATTTTGTTGTCATTTCTGATACCTGATTTATTTTGTTAGCATTTTCAGGATTCTCTTTTTTTCTTTGATTTTTTTTTTCAATGTTTCTTCATCATATTGGTGTAAGTGTGCCTGTTTTAACTAACATGTCACTAGATTTTTTTTTTTTTTTTTTTTTTTAGTATTTGACTTTCAATGGAAAAGTAAAAATCATTAAAATGTATTATGGCTATTAATATAGTTACACTATTTTCTGCTCCTTCGTTGTGTGGTTTTCTACTTATTACTTTCTTGCATATTTGTCTTAATTTTCCCCCCTTTTTTAATCTTGGTTTTTCTTCTGGTGGTTTGGAAATTTTCTGTTGTGTTCTCATTTTCACACACACACACACAACACACAATTTTCTAATAAAATTTGGAGGTAAGTACTCATATACGCCACTCTAATAAAACAAAAGCCATAAGGTACTTGAATATTTTTTCACTTTTCTCTACCCCCACTACTATACAGGTCATTATAAAATTTTAATTTGTCAGTGTATATCAACAATTAAATTGACTACAGCATATCAGTTTTACAGGTAGTTTTGCCTGATATTCTTTCTTGTATCTTTCTTGTATCTTTATTTTTCTCATTTCTTATTTTCCCTTTTGCTAATATATATTTTAGTCTTACACTGAAACGTGTCTCCGTTGAAAAGTGACATACGGTACTTCTTAGGTCCTCTCTGTTCTTCCTCTTTCTTGATTTTTTTCTCTTTTATTGTTAGACTGGGTGCTCAAACTCAACTAGTCATCCAAGGTTACATAGGAAGTAGACTTAAGTCCTTGTTTTTTTTTTAATCTTCATTTTACTTTTATATTTGAAGACTTCTTTTGCCAGATATTTGAGTTAAATCATTTTTCTTACTTTTATGATATTGCTTCGTTTCTCCCAGAGTTGTTGATCAGATGATTGATACATGACTTTTTTTTTCTTTCTGGAAGCCTTTAAGATCTCCTTATTTAGTGTTCCAAAATTTTATATAAATGTCTAGTTGTGGGATTTTGGGGCTTTTTATACTTTTTTGGGGTTTTTTTTTAATCTAACATATTTGGCATTCAGGGACTTTCAATCTGGTCTTTTTTTATCTCTGAAAAATTATCTATCATTTCTGTAATTATTTTACCATCTATATTTTCTTAGTTTATCTCATTCCGGGATTCCTGTTGCTTGAATGGTAACCCTTTAAAATCAATCTTATGTAACTCTTAGCTTATTTCTCATATATTACCTACCTAAGAGCTTTTTATTCTGCTTTTTGAAGATTTTTCTCAATTTTGTTTTCCAAATTTCCTATTGAATTTGGCAAACATATATTTAGTTTTCAAGAACTCTTTCTTATCTCATGCTTATGCCTTCTTTAAAATATCTTCTTGTTTTATGGATGCAATGTATTCGAAGTTTTTCAAAGTTATTTTTATATGCTGTGAATACTTTCCCTTTTCCCAATGGCCAGTTTTTCCCATTTGTTGTCTCTCTTTTTATCTTTATGGTGGTAGAAGTAACCCAAATATCTGAGTCCTGTTTACCTTCTCAATAGAGTAATTTAAAAAGCTCTTGAGTTCTGTGTGAGTAAACAGACCATTGTATTGGATGAGGCATGCATGAGGTTAGCCATTATGTTTTGCAACCTCTAAACATCAAATGACAGATATCTGTGATGGAGAGCATTGCTTCTTGTTCTAGCCATCTTGCTTCTCACCAAAACTGTGTTCAATTTCTTTGGAAAAGAAACGTCCTTTTTTTGTCTTTTTTGTTCTTTTCCCTCAGAGTAGGTGAGGATGTTGCCCATCTATTTAGCATTTTAGAGTAACAAATAGTTGGGAAATCCACAATTTTGTCTTCTGTCAATTATTTTCTGTTTTCAGCCCCACACATCTCTACTGAAGTTCACTGGATTTCGTGTTTACAGTTTCCCTGCCTCTCAAGGATTCCTGCAGCAGATTGGCTATCGCCTCAACTTCTGTCTTCTCTTCTACTGCTCTACTTTATCACTCATCACTCCTAATTGCTTTTTTTCTGAAATTGCTAAACTCCCTTTTCCACTGATAGATTACCCCTCACCCCTGTTTCTTATTATTTGTATTTCCTTTCAAAAATTCTTCACTGACATTTTAACGAAATCTCAAGAGAGAAGAGATAGGAATATGAGCTCAGCCTCGTATTTCATATTTCATTCTCATAACAGAAACCCATCTTAAGAACTTTGGCTGCCTTTATTGTTATTTTTAAAATATGCAATCTGTAATTGATATTTCTGTTTCCTCTTTAGAGAAGGATTTTTAGTCTCTAGGTAATTGTATTTATACTTTTTATCTTTAGACAGTTGTTTCTCATTTTTTTATCCTGTGATTACTGGTTAGCCTATAAAATTTTTAATTTTTGGAGCTCAGTGAAATTTTCTTTGCACCATGGAATATAATCAATTTTGGTAAATGTTCCATGGACATTGAAAGAGAATTTTTATGTTCTCTGTTATATATAAGATTATGTACATCTATTATGTTGGTTAATTCCTTAATTTACTTTTAGATATTTGATTTGTAAATGACTCTGTGAAAGAAGTTATTTCACCAAAACAATTATTTCTATCTTTTCATGCTCTCCTTGAATTTCAAATAGCTTTTGTTGCAAATAGCTTTTATGCTACAAATACTATGTTATATGTAGTACAAAAGTTCATAAAGTATATATCCTCATTGTAGATCTATACTTTTAATCAGATTAAAATAAATCACTTTGCCTGTATAATAAGTTTTGCTTTCATTTCTATAGGTATGCTATTAATGTTGCCACTCTTGCTTTTTATTATTACTATTTTTTTAACTGACAAACTTCTTATGTATTTATGGTATGCAACATAATGTTTTGAAATAAGCCGGGCTCGGTGGCTCAGCCTGTAATCCCACGCCTTTGGGAGGCTGAGGTGAGTGGATTGCCTGAGCCCGCGGGTTCGAGACCCGCCTGGGCAGCGAGACCTCATCTCTACAATAAATCAAAAAATCAGCCAGGCGTGGTAGTGCACGCCTGTAATTCCGGCTACTTGGAAGGCTGAGGCGGAAGGATCGCTGGAGCCCAGCAGGTCGAGGCTGCGGTGGCCGGGAGCAGCCACTGCACTCCAGTCTGGGCAACAGAGTGAGACTCTAACTCAAAAAAAAAAAAAGAAAGAAATATATATACTTTGTGAAATGGCTAAATTAAGCTAATTAATATATGTATTGCCTCACACCATTTTTTGTAATAAGAACACTTAATATCCACTTATTTAGTAATTGTCAAGTATACAATACATTGTTATTAACTACATTCACCATGTTGTACAATAGATCTCTTGAACTTATTTTTTTCTGTCTGAGATTTTGTATCCATTGGCGAATATCCCCAGTCCCCTCCTTTCTTTCAGTCCCTGGTAACCACATGCTACTCAATGCTTCTTTGAGATCAACTTTTTTAGATTCCACATGTGCGATCATCCAGTATTTGTCTTTCAGTGTCTGGCTTATTTCACTTAATATAATATCTTCCAGTCTCATCAATGTTGTCACAAATGATAGAGTCCTTTTGAAGACTGAGAAGTATTAATTGTGTTTACATACCGCATTTTTCTTTGTTCCTCTGTAGATGGACACTTAGGTTGATTCCATATATTTTGTTTTGAGTCACCCAGGCTGGAGTGCAGTGGCATACTCACAGCTATAGCAGCCTTATCCTGCCAGTCACAGGTGATCCTTCTGTCTCAGCCTTCCAAAACTGGAACCACAGGTGCACACCACTATGCCTGGCTAATTTTGTTTGATTTTTTTTTTTTTTTTTGTAGACATGAGACCTCGCCAAGTTGTACAGGCTGGTCTCGAATCCAAGGACTCAGGCATTCCTCTCGTCTCTGCCTCCCAAAGTGCTAGGATTACAGGTGTGAGCCACTGTTCCTGACCTATTTTTAATTTTTTGAGGAAACCTCAGTGCTTTTTTCCATAATGACTATATTAATTTACATTTCAACTTACAATGTACAAGTGTTCCCATTTCTCTACATCCTTGCCAAAACTAAACTTTTGACTTCTTTATAATAGCCATTCTAACAATTGTGGAGCAATATATCACTGTGGTTTTAATTTGAATTTCCTTGATGGTTAGTGCTGTTGAACATTTTTTCATATACCTGTTGGCATATGTCTTATTTTAGTAAATGTCTTTTCTGGCCTTTTGCCCACTTTTTAATCACATTATATGTTTTCTTTCTATTAATTTGTGTTCTGTATATATTTTAGATACTACTTTTCAATGTTAAGGTTCACAAATTTTTTCTCCCATTCTGTAGGTTGGCTCTTCACTCTATTGGTTGTTTCTTTTGCTCTGCAGCAGCTTTTTAGTTTGACATAATCTCATTTGTCTGTTTTTACTTTGTTTTCTGTGCTTTTTGAATCATAACCCAGACTACTCTTGCTTTTTATTTATTTCTTTCTTTTGAGTTGGAGTCTAACTCTGTCACCCAGGCTGGAGTGCAGTGGTACACTCACGGCCACCGCAGCGTCGACCTGCTGGGCTCCAGTGATCCTTCTGCCTCAGCCTTCCAAGTAGCCAGAACTACAGGCACATGCTACCACTCCCAGCTAATTTTTGATTTTTCATTGTAGAGATGGAGTCTCGCCAAGTTGCCCGGGCTGGTCTCAAACCCACGGGCTCAGGCAATCCACTCAACTCGGCCTCCCAAAGTGTTGGGATTACAGGTTAAGCCTCCGAACCCAGCCTCCTCTTGCTTTTTTATGTTTGTATTTGCCTAATACATTTTTGCCTATTATTTTTTTTTGTTTTACACTTTGCCTGGGAATTTTAAGGTGCAAGTTTTATAAGCAACATAAACTTTGATTTTTGTATTTTAGACAGGGCTAAAGGTCATATTTTTCTAGACAAAGAACTGAATGATATCATTGTTATTGTGAGAAAAAACATAAATGTTCTCATTTTATGCTCACTTATTATATTCCTTTCTCTTCATCTCTTTTTTTATTTCATCATGTCCTGGAAAGTGAGAATGCTTGATTTTGCCTGTGTTCCCTGAAAATGCTAGACTTTTTTTTTTTTTTTTTAAATAATTCTTGGCTATTTCTTTTTCTTTTCCTTTAGTTAGCTACACTTCTCAAGATTTTCTTGATTTTTTTTATTCTAGTTCCCATTTGGAAGTTTTTTGTTATTGTTGTTTGTTTTGGCTTGTTTTGAGTTGGAGTCTCATTCTGTTGGGCTGGCTGGAGTGCAGTAGGCAGATCACAGCTACCACAGCCACAACCTGCTGGACTCAGGTGTTTTCCTCTGCCTTACCTTTCAAAGTAGCTGGAACTACAGGTGCATACCACCATGCCTGGCAATTTTTTTTTTAATTGTAGAGACGGGATCTCACTGTGTTACCCAGGCTGGTCTTGAACTCTTGGGCTCAGGCAATCCTCTCGCCTCCACCTTCCAAAATGTTGGGATTACAGGTGTGAGCCACCACGCTTTACCCCATTTGGAAGTTTACATCATACTCTTATTTTTCTAGTGCTTCATTCCTTTTTGAGTGTCATGAATAAAATTATCCAGTAGTGTACAATGAGACATTTAAATGATTTTACTTTCTCATATTCCTATCCTTGATACACACACACACGCACACCTTTTTTGGTTGAAATAATCTTGGTATTTTCTTTAAATTAGTTTTTTTTACACTATTTAAATGTTGTTAAATAATTATTTAAACTTATGCATAACTTAAAGTTATGCTGATTTAGTTCCTAATACTTCCTCATGGTTAAAATATTTTACATTTCTTATGCAAATTAAAACCACACTGAGATACCACCTAACTCCAGTCAGGATGGCCATCATCAGTAACTCAAAAAACTACAGATGCTGGAGTGCAGTGGCACACTCACAGCTACAGCAGCCTCATCCTGCTGGTCACAGGGAATACTTCTACACTGTTAGTGGGAGCGTAAACTAGTATAACCCCTATGGAAAACAGTTTGGGGATTCCTAAAAATCGACCTCCCATACGACCCTGCAATCCCCCTACTGGGAATATAACCAGACGAACTCAAATCACTCTATGAAAAAGATACCTGCACATGCATGTTTATTGCAGCATTATTCACAGTAGCAAAAATAGGGAACCAACCGTGCTGCCCATCAAAAGAAGACTGGATTTAAAAAATGTGATACATATACATGATGGAATATTATGCAGCCATGAAGAAGGACAAAATTATAAACTTCGCAGCAACTTGAATGGACTTAGAGGCTGTAATACTGAGTGATGAAACAAAGAACTGAGTATCACATGTTCTCACTCATAAGCATACCTTGAACATCTATCATAATACTATAAGAAAGGGATTGATGGTAGTGGGAAACTGCCAGAGGAGGATGGGGACAGGATTGGCAGTAGTGGGAAACTGCCAAGAGGAGGGGTACACCTCATCAACAAGAGTACCTGCATAATGAACATTTGTAAACATAACCCTGAATTGTACCTCACCTACTTAAAATAAAAAATTAAGAAGAAGAAAAAATATTTTGCATTTCTTAAAGTCATATTTTTCAAGAAGGATGGTCCTTGCATGACAGAAATCTTTCATGTCTTTGGAAATGAATGGTAGTGCTACTCTATACTTAGCATTCTTGCATAGAAATCTTTTGCTATCTAGAATTAGTTGAGTATATGCTATTATCTTCTATTATATATGGTTATGTGAGAGAAGTCTGATGTCACCTTGATTTTTTTTAATACGATTTTTTTCTGCTGAGAACCATATATAAGATTTTGTTTTATCTTTATTATTTAAATGTGTATCACCAAGTTATGCTAGCTTTTAGTCTTTTTTGCCTGAGTTCAAATAAGCCCTTTCAGTCTGAGAATTTATATTTTCCTTCATCTCAAGAAAATTTCCAGTATTATTTCTAGGATTCTTGCTTCCCTTCCGTCTACTGTCTTTTCACCTACTCAAATGTTTATTGTATTGGACCTCCTGAATTTGTTCCCTGTATTAATCAGGGTTCTGCAGAGAAACAAAATCAGTGGGATATAAAGAGAGAAAAATAGAGATTTATTTTAAATAATGTCTCATGTGATTGTGAGAATTGACAAGCCTGTAATCCATAGGGTAGGCCAACAGGCTGGAAATATCTGCAAGAGTCAATGCTGAAGTCTTGCATCTCAAAGCATTCTGAGGAGAACTTCACAGGGGACAAAGACTTGAGTGATTGGATGAGGCCTATGCATTTTGTGGGAGTAATATGCTTTACTCAAAGCCTACTGATTTAAATGTTAATCACAGCCTAGTGTGGTTGTTCACACCTGTAATCCCAGCACTTGGGAGGCAGAGGCAAGAGAATTGCCTGAGTCCAGGGGTTCGAGACCAGCCTGGGCAACTTGACAAGACCTCGTCTCTACAGCAAATCAAAAAATTAGCTGGGTATGGTGGCATGTGCTTGTGGTTCCAGCTATGTGGAAGCTGAGGCAGAAGGATCTCCTGAGCCCAGCAGCTCAAGGCTGCAGTGGCCATGAGTGTGCCACTGCACTCCAGCCTGGGTAAAGATAGAGTGAGCCTGGGTGATAGAGTGAGACTCTGACTGAAAAAATGTAAGTCACATTTAAAAATTACCTTCACTGCATTATCTACACTGGTATTTGACCAAAGAACCGTGCACCCTAGTCTAGCTAAATTGACAAATAAAATTAACCATCACAGCCTGGAAATCACTTTCACTTTGGCTTTTATTTCTGTATTCTTTCAGTTTGCCTTCAAAGAAAATTTTCAAAACAATCTCCTAAAATCACCAATTTTCTGCTTACAGCATTTAATGCTTGTTATAAATTTGGTAGTCATGTTTTTTATTCAAAAGCATTATTTTTATTTCATGTTTTTAAATTTTTTTCATATTTTACTGAAAATATGTTTTAATTTGAAATGTTTCTGGGGTGTTTATATATTTATTTGTTTTGACTTTTTTTGCAACTTTATTTTGAAAAATGTCAAAACTATGGAAAATTTGTAAGAACACTATCATTAATATCAAATCTTTCACCTATATTGATGAATTCATATTTATTATATTTTGTTTATCACTCACCATATCATGTATCACTTACTATTTTGCTAAAGCATTGAAGAATATATGATAGACCTTATGAACTTAAATACTTTAGCAGGTATCTCCTAACAAGGCCATTCATTCTTTTATATAATTTAAAAGTTACAAAATTTAGAAAATTTTACATTGATACAATATTATATAATATATTATCTATATTTTTCCAGTTACTTTAGTAATGTCCTTTTGTAGCAAATTTTTAATCCAATCTAGGATCCACTTGAGGATTGTACATTGCCTTTAGTTATTATGAAAGAAAAATTTTTGAAATAATTTGCTCTTTCCTGATGTAAGTTTCACAGGAAATATCTGATGTCTATCCTGAAGATGAGCCTCTTTTTATATTATATGTATATGTATTATGTGTGTGTGTGTGTGTGTGTGTGTGTGAGATAACTTTTTCTTTATTTTCTTACCTGTAAAGAGTAGTTTTATATATATCTAGTATCAGGATTTTAGAATTTGTGATAAGGATTTATTGGTCCTTGTTTAAGAAATGTAAACCCAAAGAAAAGGAATGGGAAGATTTATGTTTTCTCTAGTTGTATTATAGTCAGTTGAGATACTTTTTTGGCTCTATAACTTTGGAGAACATTTGTGTTTCTTGTCCTTCAACATCACTCTTTAAGAATAATTATCAGTTGCCATTCACAGTATGTATAGAGCATTATATTGAGTCCAGCTGAGATTGCAAAGTAAGTGTAAGGTCTGGTTCAATGAACAATAATTATATTGACAAAGCAATTAAAGAACAGTTATAAGAAATGGTAAGAGCATATGGAAGGCTCAAAACCGTAGATTTGAAAACATGAAATAAATTTAGATGATAGAAAATACAAATACAGATCATTAAAATTTGATCTTAGTATAGCACTATGAAGCATGTAACACTCTGAAGTAGGATCCATTCCTTTACTTGAATCTTACTAGAGAAACATGCATAAATATATGGCTAATATGTATATGACATATATAAATATATGCATAAATTTCTCATTTCCTCCAAGCTATCAAATATGTCCTAAAATTGTTTTTAATATTCTGTTGTCTTTATGTCTCCTTTTTATTCATAATGTCTTTTGTTTGTCCCTACCTAATTTTATTCATCAATCCTGATAGAGATTGGTCTCTATCATTTTCCTCCACCTTTTTACATTTACTCTCATTTTTTCTCACTTCTTTGATTGAGACAATTGATTAGTTTTTAATATTTTCTTTTGCTAATTTAAGGCAATACCATTTATTGTTTTAACTAAATGAACAGTTTTTAAAGTCAGGTCAGTTAAGGGATAATTTACATGAATTAAAATCACCATCTCAGTATATTGTTCTGAGTTTTGGCATGTGTGCACATTCATTTAACCACCACTATAGTCAAGATAGAGAACCTCGATCACCCACAAGTATTTTCTCATGCCCCTTGTAGTCAGCCACTCTCCTTGTCTCTAGCTCTTGGCAGCCAATGATTTGCTTTCTGTCCCTGTAGTTTTGCTGTTTCAAGAATGTCATATAAATATAATCATACCATGTGTAACATTTTGATTCTATCTTTTTAACTTAACATAATGCATTTGAGATTTATCCTTATTGTTCTGTGACTCAACAAGTCATATCATCAAAGGTCTAGGTTATGTAATTCTGATACTTTGGCACCAATGGGGTTTATTTGAAGGTTTAGTGTGTGCTCGTGAATGTCTGTTTTTGTAAATATGTGTGTGCTTGAAAGGAATTCTCTGTTTTGTAGTACAGGGTTGTATACATAGCTATTAGAATTAATTGTATTAATTATTATCTATTAATTTATATGTATAGAATCTTATTGGGGTTTGACATGATTGTGAAATCTCCCACTTTACCTGGATTTTTCTTCTTTTTGGTAATTTACTCAAATATGCTTTTAAGTATATCAAGGCTATATTTTAAGATCTTCATAGATTTTCTCAAATGCTACTTTTTTTCTTCCTTTGAAAGCTTATTTGCCCTAAATTCTAGTCTGTTGATGTTATTTGTTTGTTTTAGTTGGGATTCTCCAGCAAGAAAGAAAGAACTGATGGGACATATCTAGAGTTATATGAAAAGGAATCTATTAGGGGAATTGACTCACTTGATTATGAAAGCTGAGAAGACTCACGATAGACTGTCTGCAAGATGAAGAACCAGGAAAGCCGGCAATGTGGCTCAGTCCAAGTCTGAAGCTGCTAGTATAATTTCTCAGTCCAAGGCAGAAGGCCTTAGAGCCTGGGAGGCCACTGGTGTCAGTCCTGGGTTTCAGAGGCAGGAGAAGGGCATGTAGTTCTGAGAGGAAGAGGATGAAAATTCGCCCTTCCTTTACCATTTTGTTCCATCAAGGCCCCAAAACGGCATTCTGTGGTACCCACCCGCATTGAAGTAGGTCTCTGCTAGAAACACTAACACAGACACACCTTGGGCAGGGCCGTCATTCTAATCAAAAGCAGAGCAACCTAAGTTTCCCTTTCAGCAGAAGAGGGGAGAACTTAGAGCCTACTAAAACATTGAGAATAATTAACATCAAGAATAGTTAATGCTAGGCGGGTGTTGTAGCACGTGCCTGTAGTTCCAGCTACTTGGAAGGATGAGGTGAAAGGATCGCAGGAGCCCAGCAGGTCAAGGCTGCAGTGGCCGTGAGCATGCCACTGCATACCAGTCTGGGTGACAGAGTGAGACTCCAACTCAAAAAAAAAAAAGGAAGAATTAATGCTTTACCAGCTCTCTGAGTAACCCTAATTCAGTCAAGTTGATACACAGAATCAGCCATCATGATGTTGCTTTGCTCCTTTTCTTTTGGCTAATATTTGCTTGATTATCTTTTCCATTCTTTCATTTCATGTTACTGAATTATTTTGTTCAAGATGTGTCTCATTGAACATCCAAAATCTTGATTTATTTTTCTAATTCCGTCCTGATGGTATTTTTCTTTTAAGAAGTTAATTTGCTGGGTTGTATGGAAGGTTGATTTTTAGATCTTTTAGGAATCGTCACGCCGTTTTCCACAGAGGTTGTACTAGTTTACACTCTCACCAACAGTGTAGAAGTGTTCCCTTTACCCTGCATACTCTCCAGCATCTGTTGTTTTTAAGTTATTGATGATGACCATCCTGACTGAAGTTAGGTTGTATCTCAGTGTGGTTTTAATTTGCGTTTCTTTAATGATTAGTGAGGTGAGCATTTTTTCATGTGTCTGTTGGTTGCTTATATGTCTTTTGAGAAATATCTATTCACATCTTTTGCCCATTTTTTAATAAGAATGTTTTTTGGGGTTTTTTTTTCCAGCATGTTTGAGTTCCCCGTAGATCCTAGATGTTAGAGGCCTTTGTTTGATATACAGTTGGTAAATATTTTTCCTCATTCTGTGGGCTGTCTCCCCACTCTCTTGATGATTTCTTTTGCAAGAAGCTTTTCAGTTTGAAGAGATCCCACTTGTCTATCTTATCTCTATGGCATGTGCTTTTGAGGTTTTGACCAGGAATTTGTTGCCAGTTCCAATTTCCATAGACGTGTCTCCTGTGTTTTCTAAGGTTCTTATAGTTTGAGGTTTTACATTTAGGCCTTTGATCCATTTAGAGTTGATTTTTGTGTATAGTGATAGGTAGGGGTCTTGTTTTAATCTTCTGCATGTGGTCAGCCAGTTTTCCCAGCACCATTTACTGATTAAGTTCTCCTCTCTCCAGTGGTTGTTAGTGGAGACTTTGTTGAAGATGAGTTGGTTGAGAAATTGTGGTTTTGCTTCTGGAATCTCTGTCCTGTTCCATCAGTCTATATGCCTGTTCTTGTACCAATACCAGGCTATTTTGATTATTGTAGGCTTATAATAAAGTTTAAAGTCAGGAAGTGTGATACTCCTGCTTTGTTTCTTTTGCTAAGGATTGTTTTGGCTACTTATGGTCATTTATGTTTCCGTATGAATTTCTGTATTGTTGTTTCCAGGTCAGAGAAGAATGATGCTGGTAATTTAATGGATATCATGTTAAATCTGTAGATTGCCTTGGGAAGGATGGACATCTTAACAATGTCAATTCTTCCTATCCATGAACATGAAATATTATTCCATTTGTCTATTTCATCTTGGATTTCTTTGAGCAGTACTTTGTAGTTTTCCTTGTAAAGATTTCACTTCTCCGGTTAGAAAGCTGCCAGGGTATTTCATTTTGTTGTTGTTGTTGCAATTGTGAATGGGATTGTGCTTTTTATTTGGTTCACTGCCTGTTTGTTGTTGGTGTATAAGACCCAGCAATCCCCTTTCTGGGAATGTACCAGGAGGAATTCAATCACTCTATGAAAAAGATACCTGCACACACGTTTATTGCAGCATTATTTACAGGAGCAAAAACATGGAACCAACCATACTGCCCATCAAAAGTAGACTGGATTTTTAAAAAATGTGGTATATATACATGATGGAATATTATGCAGCCATAAAGACAAAATTATGAACTTTGTAGAAACTTGGATGGACTTAGAGTCTGTAATACTCAGTGATCTATCACAGAAACAGAACTGAGTATCACATGTTCTCATTCATAAGCAGACCCTGAACAATTATCATAAGAAAGCAATCAGCAGACAGTAGTGGGAAACTGCCAGGGGAGAAAGGGAGGGGGCATACTTCATCAATAAGGGTAACTTATCTCAAACCAGGTTAAGTGGGGACCAAAGTGAGGCCCAAATTACCTGTACAATGGCTATTTGTATACCTAACACTGAATTGTACCCCACATCTTTAAAACAAACAAATAAGAGGGCCATTGTTTTGTTAAGCATGGACCAGGTTTTGTGCTCTTTGAGCCATGGCTACTATGTTTTCTTAGGTTTGGTCCCTTCCCCTACCTTGGAGAGGTGACTCTACTCTCTCTTTCTCCCTAATTTACTTTCTAAATAAATTATATTTTCCAATCTAGAGAGAGAGAGAGAGAGAGAGAGAGAGAGAGAGAAACAAAGTAATTTAAGTTATTTTTATTTATTATAGTTACGTATGTGGATTTTATTTTTTTTTTGAAATGAGGTCTTACTGTGTTTCCCAAGATGTGAAGCAGTGGCTCATCCACAAGTGCAATCATAGCTTACTGCAGTCTTGACCTCCTATGCTCAAGTGATCCTCCTGTTTCAGCCTCCCAAGTAACTGGGACTACAAGCAGACACCAATGTGTTTGGCTTTGGGTTATTTTTTTCATTTTATTTTTGGTTTTATTTATTTAATTTTTCTTTACTTTGTTCCTTTATTCATGCCATCTGTTGAACTCATATTTCTCTTGGTATCTTCTGCTTTTTTCTTTTTCCACTCTTTCACTGATTTGGAAGCTATGGATTTATATTTTTATCCTTTTTAAAATTTACCATAAATTTAAATATACATATGGACTATAGTATTTTGTCACAAAATCTAAAATTATTTAACATATTCTTTTTCTAAACAATCTTTGCACATTTTATTTGCCATCTTTTTCCATAATTTTTTCTAAATTGCAATACACCTTTGTATTTTGTTAGTTTTATTTTTCAAAAAACAGTAGTTTGATTTCTGTGCTCACAGTTATTTCTAATTTCCCATTCCTTCCCTCAATGTGCAGTTTTCAGGCTGTAAAAAGCAGTTATTTCAGCAAACATATCTAGCAGGTAAACTAGTATAGTTCTAAAAATATCTTCTTTTTTTTGTCCTCACTATTTATTGATAATTTACCTAGTTTTAATTGTTTAGGCTGCAGTTATTTTTCCCTCAGCACTTTGAAGATTATACTGTAATATATTTCAGCATCTTTAGTTATAGATAAGAAATCTGCCATTTAATTACTGTTCCTTTACAGATAATATTTTTCTCTCTGATAGTATTATAGTTTCTTGTTAACCTTGACTTTTGTACTGGATCTAAAGTGGCTAGAGGTGTGGATTTATTTTTATGTATCTTTCTCTGGATTTGATGATAATGATGCTTTTAATCTAAGGTATTATATTGATCTTTAGTACTAGAAATATCTTAGACATTGTTTATGCAAACATTCTTATCTGCTATGTCTTCTATATTGTTTCTGAAATTTTTTTTATATATGTTAAGTTCTTTATCTTCTATGACTTTCAACTGCTGTTTCAGTTTTTATCTCTTTATAATCTCTGTATCTCATTCTCAGTGAATTTCCCAATGCTGTTGTTTACTAACTGTCTTGTCTACTATATCCGGTCTAGAATTTATCCTGTCTGCTAAGGTTCTCTTTTTCAACTAATAAATTTTAAAATCTAAGAGTTTTATTGTATTTTTATATACATTTATATACATTTTTATATACATTATTGTATTTTTATATACATTATATATTTATTCATTCATTATATACATTTATTGTATTTTTATATACATTTATATACATTTATTTTGTTTCACAATTTTTGGTTCTTTTTTTATAGATGTTATTTCTTTCTGTACTTCTTTGTAGATCTTAAACTCTTATTTCTATGATGTTTTCTGATTGCTCTGTATATTTATTTCCTCTTGTAGTTTTCCTTTTAACTCTACACACTCTTCCAAATGTGTTTGTTGACTTTCTTAGCTTTAGTTGTCCTCACATGATATGAAAATCAGTTTGTTTGCAAGTTCACTCTGAAGAGAAATATTTTCTATCTTTTTCTGCTTATCCCAATCACTGAGTCACTGGAATGACTTGGTTTAGGTTTTAGGCTTTTTTGCCTCTCCTTTCTAGTTTTATAAAACATCTAGCTCCAAAAGCTTTTTCAGCCTCTTTTCACAGTTTGGGTACACATCTTCCTGCCACTTCCACACACTGAGACTTGCTCAAGTCTTTTGCCAGGTGGTTCTTTTTACTCTCCACTAGCATGCAATATTAAGTTTTGGTGCTTCTAGTTACAACCTCGCCAGGAGCCTCAAAAGTCTATAATGTCAGCCTTGCTTACTACCTTGTGTTCTGTTGCATGGTAATTTTTATTTTGAGTACAGCTGTATCCTTTGTTTTTTTTCTCTTTATCTTCTTTGGTTTTTTTTTGATTCGGAGTCTCACTCTGTCACCCAGGCTGGAGTGCAGTGGCACATTCACGGCCACTGCAGCCTCAACCTGCTGGGCTCAGGCAATCCTTCCACCTCAACCTTCCAAGTAGCTGGAACTACAGGCACACACCACCATGCCCATCTAATAATTTGACTTCTTGTAGAGAGGAGGTCTTGCCAAGTTGCCCAGTCTGGTCTCAATCTTGTGGGCTCAGGCAGTCCTCTCTCCTTGGTCTTCCAAAATTCTGGGATTATAGGCATGAGCCACTGCACCTGGCCTCTCTTTATCTCTTATACCTTATTCTATTATACTTTCTCAATAATTTATCTTATGCTTTATCTGTAATTTCTCAGTATTATTTGAAACAAAGAAGTCTCTAAAGTGACTACTCCCAGTACCATCTTGACCAGAAGTCCTGTCAATATAGTTTTCACATAAAAATTTAGAAGTTAACCGGGCTCGGTGGCTCAGCCTGTAATCCCGCGCCTTTGGGAGGCTGAGGTGAGTGGATTACCTGAGCCCCGCGGGTTTGAGACCCACCTGGGCAGCGAGACCTCATCTCTACAATAAATAAAAAAATCAGCTGGGCGTGGTAGCGCATGCTTGTAATTCCGGCTACTTGGAAGGCTGAGGCGGAAGGATCACCGGAGCCCAGGAGGTCGAGGCTGTGGTGGCCGGGAGCAGCCACTGCACTCCAGTCTGGGCGACAGAGTGAGACTCCAACTCAAAAAAAAATTTAGAAGTTAGGGTATGAATCTTTGTCAAACTCATCATTTTTGGCATATATGATTTCATTTCGTTGTCCTGCTTAATGCATAGATTTGGTACATCAAAATAAGAATATAAACACCAATTCATATTCTGGAGGCATAACTTCTAGACTCAAACTGAGTGGATTCAAATAGGGCATTGATGTTTTCTTCCTGTGTGATTCATCCTTTGAAAACCTTTAGTTCCTCATCTGTATTTATGACATTGTATCTACTTCATAGACATCTCTAAAAGATTAAATAAGGTATATAAAGCATTAGCATAGTACATGACTCATAGTGAGCCCTCAATGAATGTTCGCCATTTTTATACAGTGGAGTTGTATGATAGACACATTTAATGTATAAATTCACCTATAGAATTCTCTCTTGTAAAATACCTGTAGCATAAAATTATTTTTAGATATGTACCTTTCTATATGTGATACATTAATTTGTACTTTTAAATGAAGTATTATCAAGATTATTAAACACAATGTGTCTGTACTTAATGGGTGGCTTAAATGATCTTCAAAGTAATTTTTACTACTGTATATTTTTTCCTGACAGACTGACTTTTATTACTTAATCACCTCAACAGATGTAACTGTCATTAGTTATCTCTATACTAGTCAGGTGCAGTTTATGTCAGGCATTGATAATTATATAAAGCTGTGCAGTAATAGAAAATTGTTTCTTCTCAGAATCAGAAGATTTGGATTCAAGTCTGGCTTCTTGTTCAATCACCTCACCTTTTTTAATGTCAGTCTCTTCATTTGTAAAAGAGAGATGATAATACCCACATACCAGAGTGTAAAGATTAAATGAAATGGGTATGAGGATGCAGTCTATAATCTGTAAGTCACTAGATGTGTAAGCTGTCATTGTCTGCCTTCATTACAGCTGCCTTACAGAGCTCATATGAAAAGCAGGTAGCTTTGAGCCTGGAAAGTTTGTTGACTCTCTAATCCATCCTGCACTTCTTGCAAATAAGAAAAACTCTCAGTGAGAGTTCTATGAAGAATGATTTTTAAGGGATGACAGTAAAATAGATATACGTTATTGTAAGTCCCCTACGTACAAACCTTCAAGTTGCAAACTTTCAAAGATGCAAACGTGCATTCACATGTCCAATTATGCAAGTTAGTTCACATGTCTGGTATACATTGTCACATGTGTGTGCGAGTGCTTGCGCTTTTGTGTACTTTACCGTAGAGTACTATGTAGAGTACAGTAGTACAGTATCTTTATTTCAAGCCAGATGTCCAGAAGCAAGTGTAAAGCTGCGGTGATGTACCTGGTGTAGTCAATTATGTTAGTTGGGTACCTAGGCTAACTTTGTTGGACTTATAAACAAATTGGACTTACGAATGCACTCTCAGAACAAAACTCATGAGTATATAGGGGACTTACTGTATCTGGTATTTGTTTTTTTTTTTGTTTGTTTTTTATAATCAGTATTTTTTATTATCGTTTTGTAGGGTACAGTTAAGAGTTAGGTGTACAATTACGTTTCATTCAGGCACCCTATTGATAAGAGGTGTTTTCCCAGTCCCAGATAGATATTAGCTACTGTTAATCCCATCCCCCCCCCATAATTTCCCAGTACCATCAGTCATTTTCTTATAGTATTACATTGGATGTTCAAGGTCCATTATATGAGTGAAAACATGTGATATTCTGATCTTTGTTTCTGTGAGAGGTCACTCAGTAGTATAGACTCTAGTTCTATCCAGGTAGCTGCGAAATCCATGATTTTGTTCTTTTTCATGACTGCGTAGTATTCCATCGTGTATATGTACCACATTTTTTTAATCCAGTCCTCTTTTGATGGGCAGCATGGTTGTTTCCAGGTTCTTGCTATTGTGAACAATGCTGCGATAAACATACGTGTGCAGGTATCTTTTTTATAGAGTGATTTGTGTTCTTCAGGGTATATTCCCAGTAGGGGTATTGCAGAGTCATAAGGAAGGTCAATATTTAGAGCTTTCAGGAATCGCCACACTGCTTTCCACAGAGGTTGCACTAGCTTACACTCCCACCAACAGTGTAGAAGTGTTCCCTTTTCACCACAGCCTCTCCAGCAGCTGTTATTTTTTGAGTTGTTGATAATTGCCATTCTGACTGGAGTTAGGTGATATCTCAGTGTGGTTTTGATTTGCATCTCCCTGATGATTAGTGAGGTTGAGCATTTCTTCATGTGTTTGTTGGCTGCTCGAATGTCTTCTTTTGTGAAGTGTCTGTTCATATCTTTTGCCCATTTTATAATGGGGTTGCTTGTTTTCTTCTTTTCAGTACGTTTCAGTTCCTTGTAGATCCGTATCTGGTATTTGTATTTGACAGTTTAACTGGTAAGACCAGAGTATAGGAATCCTTTGCTCTTTCAGCCACAGTGTACAATATCTAGTTTTAGCAATTTGAAGCAGAAATAAAGGAAAGCTAATTTTAGTTCTGAAATAAGTAAAGTGGGCAATTCCTTTCCGATTCAGATAAAATTATTATATACCTTTAGTGAACTGTACTGAACAAATCTAAGAACTAAACCGTCTATCCTTAGCTGATGGCCCTATTTTAAATCCCAATACTAATCTCTACCCAAGTCCCAATACTGTTTTCTCCTCTTTCTCCACACTCAAATGTAGCTGAAACTTCTAAGTGGAACATGCTTTGTGCTTTCTGGGGCAGGACAAAAGTTACAGTAAAATTGCTGCTTCTGAGAGCTCCGAAAAAGTTGGCATATAAACTTAGCCACACTCAGCTGCCTTTTAACCCCTTCTTTTCTTACCTATCGTCTTAACTTTTCATGTATGGTTCAAAAATTGAAACAAATTAAAAGGTATACACTGAATATCTTGCTTCTAACCTTTTCCCATCTGCCCCACCATCACTTTCTTCTGGTCACTGCCATTACTAGTTTGTTTTGTATCCTTCTGGTGTTTGTTTATATAAACACATGCATAATATAGACACAGGTGTATTTTACCCCTTTTTGCACAAAAAGTAACATACTACATAGAATATTTTTCACTTTGCCTTTGTTACTAAGCAATTAATATTGGAGTTTTGAGGGGGTTTTAACGTTATACATAGAGCTTCTTAATTCCTTTTTTTTTATTATTCTTTTGAGTTGGAGTCTCTACTTTGTCGCCCAGGCTGGAGTGTAGTGGCCGCTCCGGGCCACCGCAGCCTCGACCTGCTGGGCTCTGGCGATCCTTCAGCCTCAGCCTTCCGAGTAGCTGGAACTACAGGCGCGCGCTACCACGCCCGGCTAGTTTTTTGATTTATTGTGGAGATGAGGTCTCGCCAAGTTGCCCAGGCAGGTCTCAAACTCGCGGGCTCAGGCAATTCACTCACCTCAGCCTCCCAAAGCACGGGATTACAGGCTGAGCCACCGAGCCCGGCTTAATTCCTTTTTTAAACTGCATTATATTCCGTTAGAAGTATATACCGGCCGGGCTCGGTGGCTCAGCCTGTAATCCCGCACCTTTGGGAGGCTGAGGTGAGTGGATTGCCTGAGCCTGCGGGTTCGAGACCCGCCTGGGCAGGCGAGACCTCATCTCTACAATAAAATCAAAAAATTAGCCGGGCCTGGTAGCACGCGCCTGTAATTGTGACTACTTGGAAGGCTGAGGCGGAAGGATCGCCGGAGCCCAGCAGGTCGAGGCTGCGGTGGCCAGGAGCGGCCACTGCACCCCAGTCTGGATGACAGAGTGATACTCCAACTCAAAAAAAAAAAAGAAAAGAAGAAGTATATGCCATAGTTTATTTAACCAGCCCCTCATAGAGAAATGCTTGAGTTGTTTTCGATCTTTTACTGATATAAACACTAGTGAATAACCTTAAATATTGTCATTTGGTACATGTGCAGGCTATCTCTAGGATAAATTTCCAAAGGTAGAATACTAGATCATAGAGTTAGTACATTTTTTAATGTATTTATTATTTCATCCACCTCAAAACAGCAGGTAGTGGGGCAACTGTTGGTAGGAGGTGTGCAGTCAGACCTGGATTTGATCTGGGCTTTCTTCCTTTCCTGGTGCATGACTTTGGGCAAGTCACTTTCCTTCACATGGAGCCCAAGCGTCCTCCTCTGTCAGAGGTGGAGACTAGACCGTATCTCAGTGGAGAAATTATAAAATTAGATAAGATAATCGATGGGAATTGTCCACAGTGCCACTACCTTTAGATGCTGGGATCATTAGCCTGAAAATAGCTACAACCCTGATGCCCACCTTGCAAAGCTCAGTTGCTTTTTTAAAAAATTAATATGTAGTTAAATGACTTTTTCTTTATTTTGATGTACTGTTTTATAAATGTTAATACATGCATAGACTTGTGTAACTATCACCATCATCAGGATACAAAATAGTAAACATAGTTTAGTTTTCATAGATATTGTCTAGTTGCTCTCCATAAGGGATGTAAAACCACATTGCACTATCCCAACAATATATGAGTGACTTTTTCCTCACAGCTTTGGCAAATGGTAGAGTTGATTATTTATTTGCTGTCTGTGATAGCATTCCCTATGCAAAAACATAAGCAGTGGACTAGGATTACAGCAGCTGTTTGGCCCTTCTTTCCTTGATTAAAGTTACTTAAGCCTAAAATCTAAAGCTTAAAAAGAAAAATAAATACTAAACAGAGGCCTTATATTTTAATCACATTTTAAAGCAGCTACTTTCCCCATCTGCTCCTCGAACAAATAGACAGCCTAGTTTACAGCACTCTGTCATTCTGAATAACTAAAGTATAACCGAAGGAAAACAAAAAAAAGTAGTCTCGATTACACTTATATACCTTTGAGATAGTAACTGTTCTTTGCTATATGTTCACAAGTTCCCAAACACATATAACTTCTCTGTCCTTGTCTGCCTCCTACCTAATGTCAACACATTTGGAAATGAAAGCTGGATAAGAAGATCTTACCATTTTGAATTTCCATTTGCAAACTTACTAAATGAAAGAATGGTGTTTATGGGACTGGCAAGAGAAAAATGGTCTTAAGTGTTTGAAATATCTTCTCTCTTCAATGTAAATGTATATCAGCCATAAATAACCAAACTATCAGGTTTGCAAAACTCAGGCCTATGGACTAGATTCAGCCAGCAGGCTTGTATCATTGGCCTCTCATAATTTTTAAAAATTGGGAAATATTATGTTAAAATCCAGATCTCTGGATTTTCTTGAAAAATGAAAATATTTGAATAATGAGATGACCATATTATCACATCACATCTGTTGATTGGGGCACGCACTTTAATTCACTGCATTTTTATACATGGCTACTTCATTCATTTTGTTTCCTACTTATTCTTCAGAATATTATGTAATATAGTTAAAGTTTTTTAAGTTTTAACAGCAGCAAACACTTGTTTTTATTACCAGTATTTTCAGATACCATATACTATTTAGTAGTAATATTTTAGTTAAAAGAATTTGCAGGTATAATTAAAACGTTTGTTCTTGCAAACATGAAATCTGCCATTTGATTTAGTGGTTGAATTATTTAACATTTTTTTCTTTTTAATAAATGAATATATTTTCTTACCATCTTGAGAAACCATTATTGATTTTTATCAGTTTTTGAATTATTCTTGCTTTTTTCATCTGATTTATTGATTATTCCATATTCATGTCATTTGACTTTTAATATATATCTCCAAAAAACTTTGGTTGCTAAGAAATGTTGCAGCAAGGTTAATCAGAGTTGTGATCATATTTCTTCTGCATTTTGATCCCTGAACTGACTTACCATATAGCTTCTCATTTATTTTAATTTTCCAGACTTTGCAGACCCTTGTTTACTTAGGTGAGTTTTAATCACTTGTTCACCTTACTCCCTACACTCTGCCTTGAAATGTATCATAGTATAAACAAAGATTGAAGGTGATAGACCTTGCTTTCTTTGTTAACACTGTGCCAGAACTATAGATACTTTGTTTATGAGCACATTTAATTAAGGTTTGCCTCTGTGTTAAAAAGGAATTTGTTTAGTCTGGTTGTACTCTTTTTTATTTTATTTTATTTATTTATTTTTGAGTCAGGGCCTTGCTCTGTTTCTTAGGCTGGAGTACAGTGGCATGATCACGGCTCACCACAGCCTCAAGCTTCTGGACTCAGGTGATCCTTTTGCCCCAGTCTCCTGAGTAGCTGTGATTACAGGCCTGCACAACTATGCCTGGCTAATTTATTGATTTTTTTGTAGAGACGAGATCTCACTATGTTGCCTAGGCTGGTCTCAAACTCCTGGACTCACACCTCAGCCTCCCAAAGTACTGGAATTGTAGGTGTGAGCCACCACACCCAGCCTGGTTGTACTAATTTTTCAAGAATTTTATGATATGTCCTTTATTATTATTTTTGTTATCTAAGAGTAACAGCCAGAAGAACAAGGAGCTAAATGAAATAGGAACTAAAGATTTATGGTAAATAGTAGGACCATGATATACCTATATACAGCATATGTGTGTGTGTGTGTGTGTGTGTGTGTGTGTGTGTGTGTGTGTTTGTATGTGTGTGTATCAGTTCTAAAGACTTTCTAAGATAATAATTCTATAGCTCTGTAGCAAATATAAACCATTTCTCCTTTTACTAAACTTATAATAAATTCTTCTTTCAATATATGTTATGGTTAGAATTTTAGATTCATGTTCTAAAAACTTTCTAAGACTAGCTCTTGAGGGTAGGGGAACGTTTGTGAAAGTGCAGAAACAGGTATTTTCTTACACTGCTGGTAGACATAAATTGGTACAACTCTTGGAAAGCAAGTAAGATATATATATGTTTACCAGGCCTAAAGATATTATTATCCTTTAACCTAATTTCTAAAAATCTGTTCTAAAGAAGCATAGAAAAAGCATTATCTGAAGGAAACTGCAACATTATTTATAATAACTAAATTTAGAAGCAACCTAAATGATAAACAGTAGTGAATGGTAATAAGCATATTACAGTACAACAATTTATATGATACATATTGTTTCCCAAAAAACTTCATTTAAACATGTATTATCACTGATTTGCCAAAAATAAAGGCAGAAAAATGTCTGGAAAAAAAGATATGCAAAAATATCAACAGTTTAACAGTTCTTTGGTTTTGAGTGAAAGAACTATTTTCATTCTTACATTGATTTATATTTTCTAATAATCATAAAAAACCATGTATTTTACAAATAGAAAAATAAGCTACTTTTGTTTAATCTAAGAAACAATGGATACTTAAATCATTCTCTTAGGAAATACATACTTCTTAAAAATGAGATCCCTTTCAACAGGTTTTAGGAACTTTACAATTAAAAAGGAGAACTAGAACTAGTTTAAAGTACTGGGCACCTAATCAAATTAACAGTCACATGGCCATGATTCCTTCTCTTCCAGATGAAACAAGTTTCAGTGCAAATCATCAGCTTCCTTCTCATGTCTTCACAGACCTTTAACTTACCAAGATTAGGCTGTTTATTTTCCATGTGTCAACCCCAGACTCTGTCCTACCCATTATTTGCTCTTCATTTTTTCTTGTGAAACTAGCCAGAATGACTGCATGCTGAGTCCTACCTTATGTTTTAAGTGAACCACCAAAGTAAAGTTTGATTTCTGTTTGAGACAAACTACCTCCTTGATCTCTCATGTGTTGTTAAAACTGAAGTGGGAGGTACAAACCTCCTTGGCACAAAACTTCATTTTCTGAACTCTAACTTGTATCAGAGTCCTAGTTGAAGTATTTTTGTTCATATTCTGCAGATAATAGCATGGTTGGACCATTAACTTTTTAAAATATATGTAATAGCTTTATTGACATATAATTAATGTCATGCAATTCATCCATTTAAGGTATATAATTCATTGTTTTTAGTATATTTATATAGCTGTGCAAACTTCACCACAGTGAATTCTAGAGCACTTTCCTCACTCAAAAAAGAAACCAATGTTCATTAATAATAATTGCTCATTTCTGCCAAGCTGCAACCCATCTCTCGCCCATCCTAGGCAACCACTGATCTACTGTTTATAGATTTACGAATTCTGGGTATTTCCTGTAAACAGAATCATATAATATGTGGTCTTTTGTGACTGGTTTCTCTGACTTATCAAAATATTTTTAAAGTTCATAAATATTTGAGCATTTTTATTACTGAATAATAATTTATTGTTATACCACATCTTACTTATCCATTCACCAATGGATGATTTTTTAGTTGTTTGTACTTTGTAATTATTATGAATGATGATATTATAAATATTTGTGCACAAGTTTTTATGTGGACATGTTTTTGCTGCATTTTGGTATATAACTAGGCGTAGAATTATTGAGTCATATGCTAACTCTATGTTTAACATTTGAAGGACCATCAGGCTGTTTTCCAAAGAAGCTGCACCATTTTCCAGTCCTACCAAATATTTTCTCCCATTCTGTGGAGTGTCTTTTCACTTCTTGATGGTATTCTTTGAAACACAAAAGTTTTTAATTTCAATGATGTACAGTGTGTCTATTTTTTCTTTTGTCGCTTATGATTTTGGTATACAAAGAAGACTTTGCCTACTTTAAGATTATGATTTATTCCTATATTTTCCTTTAAGACTTTTAACTTTTAGCTTATATTTCAGTGTATGATCTATTTTTAGTTAGTTTTTGAGAATGTGATGTGAAGAATAGGCCCAACTTTCTTTTTTCTCTGATTTGAATATTCAGTTGTCATAGTTCCATTTATCTTAAAGACTATTCTTTTCCCTCATTGAATGGTCTTGGCAACCTTGTTGAAAATCAATGGACCATAATATGTGGTTTTTTTAAATTTTCAATTCTATTCCATTGATCTATATGTCTATCTTTGTGTCAGTACCACACTACTTTAATTACTATAGCTTTGATAAGTTTGAAATGAGGAAGTAAGAGTCCTCCAATTTGTTCTTGTACTTTTAAATGGTTTGTTTTGGCTATTCTGCATTCCTTCAATATCCATGTGAATTTTATGTTTAATTTGCCAATTTTTGCAAAGAAACCTGCTGGGATTTTGATAGTGCATTGAATCAGTAGGTCAATTTGGGGAATAGCACCATCTTAACAATACTATGGCTCAGATCAATGAACATGAGATATCTTTCTTTAACTACTTTCAAAAATGTTTTGTAGTTTTTATAGTGAAAGCTTATACTTCCTTTGTTAAATTTATTCCTAAGTATTTTAATCTTTATGCAATTCTAAATAAATTTTTTTATTTCAGGTTATTCATTGCTAGTTTACAGAAAATAACTGATTTTTTTTACTAAGTCAATGGCAAAAGAAAATTACTGATTTTTATATTGATTTTATATTCTACGATCTTACTTAACTCACTTATTAATTTTTATAGTTTTTTAGAAAATTTCTTTGTCTTTTTAATATAGAGATCATTTCGTCTGAAATAGAGATAGTTTTACTTCCTCCTTTTCATTCTGGATGCCTTTTATTTAATTTTCTTGTTTAGTTTCCCTGGCTAGAACCTCCAGTACAATGTTGAATAGAAGTGGCAAAACTAGACATTCTTTGTCTTATTCCTTTTTTACAGGAAAAGCACTCATTCAATCATTAAGTATGACACAATCTGTGGAGTTTTTCATAGAGGAAGTACCCTTCTATTTTGTTGAATATTTTTAGCATGAAAAGATGTTGGAGTTTGTCAAATGCTTGTTCTATGTTTCTTTATATTATTATTGTCAAATATATTTCTGTATGTTATAGACCCAACAGTACTTTATTCTACAATATAGTTTTGTACAATTTCTTTTTAAATCATTAAGGAAAGAAATGAGAAGAAATATGCATTCATACTGTCTTTTATAATTACGTTTACTTGTGCTCTTTGTTTTTTGTTTGAGGTCAGATTATCAGCTGGTTTCCTGAGAAACTTTCTTTACTATTTCTTTCCTTTTTTTTTTTTTCCAGTTAAGGTCTCACTCTGTTGCCCAGACTGGAGTGCAGTGGCATGCTCCCAGCCACTGCAGCTTCAACCTGCTGGGCTCGGGTGATCCTTCTGCTTCGGCCTTCCAAGTAGCCAGAACTACAGGCATGCACTACCACACCCAACTAATTTATTATTTATTGTAGAGATGAAGTCTTGCCAAGTTGCCCAGGTGGGTCTTGAACCCGTGGGCTCAGGCAATCCATTCAGTATTTCTTGTAATGTAAGTGTGTTAGCAGTGAATTTTCTCAGTGTTTGTACATTTTGGAACATATTTATTTTATCATCATTTTTGAAAGATAGTTTTGTTGGATATAAGATTCCTGAATTACACTTTTTAGATTTTTTTTTTCTGTCAGCACATTGTTTATATCATACCACTACCTGCAGATCTTCATTGTTTCTGATAAGAAGTCAATCATTGATCTTATTGGTGTTCCCTTGTATATAAGAAATTCGTTTTTTTCTTACTGCATTCAGGATTTTCTCTGATTTTCTCTCTGATGCGATTTTCACTTTGATATGTCTGGGTATAAATTTCTTTGTCCTCTTCCTACTTGGAGTTTGTAGAGCTTCTTGGATAAGTCAATTAATGAATTTTCATCAAATTTTGGAAATTTCCAGCCATCATTTCCTTGAATATTATTTCTATTTGTTTCTCTCATCTCCTTCTGTTACTCTCATTATGCATATGCTGGTGTATTTCATGGTATCCCACATTTCTCTGAGACTTTATTCAGTTTACTACATTTTGTTTTTCTCTGTTCTTTCATTATATAATCTCTATCAATCTATCTTCACATTCACTGATAAATTATTCTGCCAGCTGAACTCTGTGATTGAGCCCTAGAAGTGGGTTTTTTTTAATTATGTCATTGTATTTTTAAATTCAGAATTTCCACTTAGTTTTTTTTTAATCCTGAGTCTTTTCTTTATTGTGTGCAAAGTATGCTACCCCCTCATGGGCTTCCTGCATTTCTTTTTTTAAAAATCAATGTCTGCCGGGCTCCGTGGCTCAGCCTATAATCCTGCGCCTTTGGGAGGCTGAGGTGAGTGAATTGCCTGAGCCCACGTGTTCAAGACCCGCCTGGGCAGGAGACCTCATCTCTACAATAAATCAAAAAATCAGCTGGGCATGGTAGTGCATGCCTGTAATTCCGGCTACTTGGAAGGCTGAGGCGGAAGGATCGCCGGAGCCCAGCAAGTCAAGGCTGCAGTGGCCGGGAGCGGCCACTGCACTCCAGTCTGGGTGAGAGAGTGAGACTCCAACTCAAAAAAAAAAAAAAGGAAAGGAAATAGCCAGACTCAGAGTTCTTTGAGCTATCTGATGTCAGTCCGTAGAATTCTGCAGTAGCTTGCGTATTCATTTTTCCCACGTCATCAAACAACAAGCAAAAACTATGACTTATAAATATTCAATATAATGGCAATTAGGACCACTTCCACAGTGAACCCTGACTACAACAGTGTTGTACATGCTGTCTGGATTGCTTGCATCACTTGAAGTGTCACATAAACTAATTTCTAAAGGAAAAACTACCTGATAAGAAAGTTTTGTGTATCCATGAAGTTGATCCATATATTTAAATCTTTTCAGATGTAGAACTAGAATCATGAACAGTTTTAAAATTTCCATTTATTGGTGTGCTTCCTGTTTGCTGCAGCACTCTTCACAGTAGTATTTGTATTTACTGCATAAAGTTTCTGTGTTGCTAAAACCTCTTAAACAGTAAGTGATGTATTTTGTTCTATACCAACAGAAGTTCTTAAAAAATCATCTTTGCTTTATAGTTTTACAAGTTAGACGTGTGATTTCATTAGCTAATGTTCCCTAAAAAATTTCTTGAACTCACATTGAGTATAGTGTGCTATTGTTATTTTCACTGTCAATTTTACCATTGTATAACTGACCATTTTGTTTTTTCTGCTTTTTCTTCTTTTAAAATACCAACAACTGTATTTAGTAAGTAATTTAAGAATCTGTGGGTATCCCCTATAGTTGTCAAAAAACTCACTTTTCTTTCCATAATCTTGTTGTGAATTTCTTAGGAGATATTGCTTCAACCTTTTTCTTCTGAGATATGCTGAGCACATAAGAAAATTTTCCTTCTTCCTAGGTTGACTCTTGTATGTAGAACTTTTTCTTGAAATGGATGACAAAAGTAAAATACCTAAAGAATTGAATTGCAGTAGCAGGTATTCCCAAAGTTGACTAATCCAAAGCAGTGCCTGTTTCCTGGAAAGTATTCTAGGCCAAGATCTTTCTCTAAAGCCAAAGCATTAGCACCCATAGTACAAATGCAGGCAGAGGAAGAAGGGAGCCAGGCCACCTGCTTGCAACACAGTCCACAGGCAGGCTTCAAGCTGCCATGGACCCACATACCAAACCTGCTGTGCTGCCACTGCCCTGCTTTTTTTGCCCCATAATTTCCAACTCTTTATTAATATTCTATAGCTTTTAGAACATTGCAATTATACCTCCTTAGTTCTTCAAGCATGGTTTGCTTTAGTTTGAATATATTTTAAAAGGTGCCTTGAAATCTTTGTTAAGTCTGACATCTGGGCTCTCTTAAAGGCAACACTGTTCACTGTTCTCTTTTTTCCCCTGTTTATAGGACATACTCTCTTGTTTCTTTGCATGTCTTACAATATTTTGTTGAAAACTGGATTTTCTAGATAGCATGTTATAACAATTCTGAATACTGGTCCTCTCCCTCAGTACTTCTTGTTGTATGTTTACTTATTTGTTTAGTGGTATGGCTGGACTATTTTAATAAAGTCTGTTTCACCAGCTGTGTGAAACTTCTGACACTACTCCTCAGAGAGCACTACCTTTCTCATGCATATAGTCATCCTGGGATAACAGTAGCTATGACAGAGTTGACTGTCTGGTTTCTCCATCTCTGTTATTCTGTTTGCCCCTGTTGGTGTCATGCCCATCTAGAATGTTCTATTGTTTTCAGTAATGCCCCAGGGCACAATCACTTTGAGGTCTGTACTAATTAAATTCTGGCCTCTCTGCAAAAGTAGTTTTTGAGGCCATTCTTGGAAGTTTATTTTGACCCCAGGAAGTCTAATCATAGCTATCTCTGTCCTTAGCTTTCTCTGGTTGATACCTTCATATTCTGGGGGAGTTTTTCTGTTTTGTTCTTTAACTGATATCATTTCCTACAGTTCACTGAGGTGGTCTACGACTTAGCTTATTTCTCTCATGGAGATACTAGCTTCCTCTTACTTGTTTACCAGCAAAATCTCCATTGTTTTGAGAGCACCCTTAGGCTTGAACTTCCCCATGCTCTGTTCTAAATATAGTCAGTTATTTTGGGAAGAGCTTTAGAGCTCTCTGTTGGATAGCCTTTCTCTCCTAGTGGGCAAAATTTTTAAGCCACTACTCTGAAACTAAGGTCAGGAAAAGTGACCTTCTTTTCTTATAGTGGCACCCTGTTGTACGAGTAGGGCAGTGTGCAAGGTAGTAGCCTCTAACCTTCTTGGCTTGCCTCTTCCATCTTGAAACCTCTTCCCTAAAAGTGAGCTGGGGCAAGGATTCTTTAAGCTCCAGTCTTCTCAGTCTGTTTCACCTGGAATAGAACCTTTGCTCCACAGGTAATGGCTTGGTGCAGGAAGGGAATTTTGCCCTCTCAGCTGTACCTTTGTTTGGAATTCATTCTTTGTAACACATAGCTGGGGTTATGAGAAATGTTAATGGCTTGCTTCTCTCTGGAAGATATCATAACCCTTGGCTGGGAGATAGGAAGGAAGGGAACCCTATATTCTTGGCCTCTCCTACCTGGAGTGCAGGGCTCTGCCTTGCTGAGCTGGGAATTGAGAATAAGGTGAAAGAGTGACTCAGGTGTCACTGACTCTCATTGTTTTTCCCAAGAGTTAGTTAATTCTCTTGCATAAATATTTCTTCATTGGCTGTGTGCCCTTGAGACAATTTCCAGTGATTTTAAATGATTGCGTTTGTGTAATTTTTGCCAGTTATCGTTGCTCTGAGAAACTCCTCACTCCTCATCCATTCCAGAAATAGATCTGAGCTATTAACTTTTGGACAGTATCCCATCAACCTCTCTCTTCTTCTCAGAAGGAACTTTATTGCTGTGTGATTTGTAATGTATCAATATATTGGTTATAGCTCTAGGAATCAGCATTGTCATGCAATAAACCACTTTGTATAGTAGATGTCAATAAATTACAGCATCCTTGTATATCGATAGTATACGTGTAGACTTAGTGCCAACATGTATGAATAGGCATAACCTAATTTAAATCCACCTTTTTATGTTCATGGCATTTTGTAGGTCATATGCAAGGAAAGGGAATAAGCAATTCTGAATCATAGCCAGTCTTAGTTGTCTTCATGCTACTGTCTCCAAATGAAATGTAACAAAGCAAAGATGGGGATACTTTCCTCTTTATCTGAGAGAAGATGATCTCCCCGTTAACCCAAGCTAGGCCAGACCAAACCCTCTTTCTTCTTCAGTAGCCAGTTTCCTCCCAGAGCTTCCTTAGCAAAAGGTAAGCTTTGTACAACCCTCTTTTTAAAGAACTTTAAAGAAGTTTGTCTAAAGTTCTTTGGAACTCTAGGAGTTCTTCTTTGCTCCTGCAACCTTCACCCACCTCCCAAACAATCTCCATTGACAACTAATCCTGTATTCTAATTAACCTGAGAAAAATGGAGGAACCAACCTTGTGGCACTATTGCTTGATAAAGCCTGCAGGCAGTTGCATACAAGATATATAAAAGGCTCAATTTTATCCCATATCCTTGGGTATTTTGTTTAATAACTAATATCGAGTCATTCCTATTTTGTTCATGGAAGTGTTATATTGTATTTTACCCACATGCAGTGCTAATAGGCTTCCATGACATATCATTTTCATGTTCAAAAATATCTGGGGCCTGTAGGACTAACTTCAAACGGAAGTCTGTCATAACATGTTCTGTTTGCCCATAGTTTACCTCCTTGCTTCACCTCTGATTTCTCTCTGTGCTCCATGTACACTAGGACTTCTTTCTCTAAACATACCGTTTATTTCATATGTTGATGATTTTGCTTTCACAGATACTTAATCAAGGGATTGTCACAGAATATCTTGATAATAATGTGGTATCAGGAACCGAGTCCACACCAGTTGAATCAGTAACTTTACATTCTAAAGCTACTTAAAAATAATTGCTATTATCATTTTTCTCCCTGTACTGCTTTCTTTTGTCTTTTTTTTTTTTTCTTTTCTCTCCCCATCACTTGCTTTCACTTTGCTTGACAAAATTTTGCTTAGCAAAAGGAAAAACAGCACAAACCTAGACCCAATTAAAATATTACCTTCTCTGGAAAGTCCTTCTTCATTCTTTCTTTATTCCTATTCTAGTGGATAGTTGTTATTCTCAGCTAATTAGTATTGGGGCCCTCTTTCTGTTCTTAGGGAGTACCTTACTTTTTGAATCAGAGATATTTCCTACCTTACTGGCTTAAAATGCCAACTATTTCCTTTCCCAGCCTCCTTTACACATTGGGCATAAATTCATAAACAAGACTGCCAATCAGGCATACTTACCACAGACTTTGAAGCAAAAATTAGACATGAGAAAAACAGAGACTACAGACTTCATTTTTGGAGTCTCCATTTCTGAAGTAGCAGTGGCAGCTACTTTCAGTTTCCAAATATAAAAGAAAAGTTATTCTAGTGGAAGCATCCATCCTGCAGCTTCCAGACAGTAGTGTTACACACTGTAGGCTTCCTTCCTAGTTGGTAGCCTCCAAAGCTGGGTGTATAGCCTCCTGGTGAACTCTGCGAGGTGCTTCCTATCCTTTAGTAAATTTTTTTTCTGCTGAAATTACAAGTGATTTCTATTGATGGGAACTAAGATGCAGGAACACTTAATAAAACAATCACATCTCTGTGCCCTGATAGCACTTCATTCATAGGCCAGTATAACAACAACTTATGCTTTCTTTTGGTTAATTAGCAATACACTGTACATTAACTGAGTCAAGAGGAAGGGAAAGGGCATTCTAGACAGAAAGCATAGCAGAAGGCTATGTTGCTAGAAGAAACAGAGAAAGTTCCAAGGACTGAAGAAGCAGTGTGTCTAGAAAACAAAGTAAACTGGTGAAGGATGTCAATGGATAAAAAGGTATTAGAGTAATTAAGTTAACTGGATCATATTAGCTTCATAAGACCATGTGAAGATTTTTTTTAATTTTAGGTTCAAGCATAACATAAAGCTGTTGAGGCTTTATAACTGACATGTTATGCTCAGATTTATATTTTTTAAAAAATTACTGTCACTGTGTGATGAAGAATAAATTGGAGGTGGAATAATACTGGTGATTTTGCTTGGATTTGAGATTGGCTCATAGCATTAGAGGTTCTGAATTGTTTCAAGTTGATCACTGCCTCCAGGCTATATCCTTCTACTAATCCCAAATTGTTCCTTTTGAAGCAATCCATAATGAAGCCCTTTCACATCTCCCCCCTCCTTAGACTTTCAGTTTAACCTTTGAAGGTAGATAAGACACAGAACAGGCCAGGGCAATACGAGGGAAGACCCCCCAAAAAACCCTGGAACTTATTTCTTCTTACAGGTTTAAACTGAAGTCGCTTTCAAAGTACTCTCTGGTTGATACAATACACCTATCGAGATGCTTTTTCCACTGCTCAAAACAGTTTTTGAACTCGTCCACTGTGATGCCTTTTAATGCTTCTGCCATTTTTTCTTTCACCTCTTTCACATCACCAAAATGTTTCTATTTGATGACATTTTTCATCTGGAGAAACAAAAAAAAAAGTCGCCGGAGCAAGATCGGGTGAATAGGGAGAGTGGAGCATGGGAGTCATGTCGTTTTGGGTCAAAAACTGCTGAACATTCAGCGTGGTGTGGGTGGGTGCACTTATAAATCACTCATCATGAAATAGGCAAACATGTTGAAAGAATCTCAAAAACAAAAAAATTCACTGAAGCTGAACGCAGCCACTCACAACAGTGCTAGCTGGTACACTGATAATGATGGGTTCCTAGAACACTTACCTACCAGGGAAACCTGTACTGTAAGCACCTCGCCTTCCAATAGATAATTCTGGGGGTTTTTGGTCCTCCCCTTATATTTTCTCCATGCTTCTTGCTGTTATCAATAGCTAATAAAGAGACTTAAATTTTTATCAAGTGCGTTTAATTTCATATAGATATATAACTTAAATTGGATTATTTTGCTGTCCAGATATTAAAGAGATTATGTTTTGTATGAAAATGTGATTGCTTTCATCTTTTAAAACAAAAAAGGATATACCACACTGAAACACATGTACGTAATTATATCATATTATGTATGTAATATATACTATACACTATATTGTACATCTTTATTTGACAGCTATTCAAAAGTTTTGGAGGTATTATTTGTATTTTTAGTTGATCTCAGAAAGTGAAAAAATGATTGCAGATGGCCAGATTACAGATGACCAGCAAAATAATTTGAGCTACTACTGATTTTTAATAAGTGCAACCTTCTGAATTATAGCAAATCCCCCAAATCATTACAAAAGACATTCAGTGGTAAATCAAACCATTTGGTGTTTCATTTATTACTATAGTAAAGGCCTTCACGTTTCTGAAAATTAAAGTTATCCTGCCAGAAAATCTAAGCTTTCTTAAAAAAGTAATATCCTAAACTAAGGCACAGCATTTGATGGCTAACATATGCAAAGTTGGTAGGGGGAAGTCTGTATGGATACCCATCAGGCCAGCCTGCTTACTACAACAACACCGTAGGGATGAGGGGAAGAATCAGAGGTTAAGAGTGACTTTATTTGCTATTGTTGACTTTATCTGCCCACATTATTTCTTTGTTATTTTAACTGACAAAAAAAGAAAACTTTAGACTTTGATTAAGAAAAATAAAAGTAAATATTCCTTTTCTATGGTATATCTCAGGAAACAGTGGGTCAAATAATTTTATTTTTAATTTTAATTTTTAAAAATTTTTTTTTGAGTTGGAGTCTCCCTCTGTTGCCCAGGCTGGAGTGCAGTGGCACACTGACGGCTATTGCAGCCTTGACCTGCTGCACTCTGATAATCCTTCGGCCTCAGCTTTCCAAGTTGGTGGATCCACAGGCATGGGCCACCAACGCCCAGCTGACTTTTTTTTTTTTTAATTGTAGAGATGAGATCTCACCATGTTGCCCAGGCTGGGCAATCCTCAATCCTCTTGTCTCCACTTCCCAAAGTACTGGGATGACTGGAGTGAGCCGCCACGCCCGGCTAGGTGAAATGATTTTAAATTGTGATTTTTGTGAGGCAAAAATGATTGATTATGGGCAATTTCACATGGTTCAACCTAATAAAACCTACCAGTGTACCATAATATGCCATAACATACAACATACCTTGAACATGGAATTTTCTCACTGAGGAAATTTGGATACCTTTTTTTCCCCCTCTTTTAGTTGTTATCAACAGCTATTTATAACAAAAAATACTTTTATAAAATAAATCTAATTTTATGGGGTGTCAGAACACTTTGTGTGAGCATTTTTTTTTTTTTAAGATTAGCAAACTCAAAAGAAACTTTTAATAGTTTGGGCAATGAGTACACTAGAAACCCAATCCCCACCAATATACAATATACCCATGTAACAAACATGCACTTGTACCCTCTGAATCTAGAATTTAAAAAAGGAAAGAAACCTTTCATAGTAATGTAACTAAACTCAGCTCATAGCTCAAAAACCAAACTTGAGAGACAGGGGTTGGTGAAAAGAAAGCAGGCTTATTCAAGAGCCGGCAACCTGACGTGATGGTGGAGTAATGTTTCAAAGACCATGTTAAGTCAGAACAAATTTCAGGATCTTTATTAAGGGCAAAGGAAGAGGAAGGTGTGGGGAAGCTTCTTTTGTTCCTTTAATTTTTTTTTTTTTTAATTTGAGTTGGAGTCTCACTATGTCAACCAGACTGGAGTGCAGTGGCCGTTCCCGGCCACCGCAGCCTCGACCTGCTGGGCTCCAGCAATCCTTCCGCCTCAGCCTTCCAAGTAGCACGCTACCACTCCCGGCTAATTTTTTTTTTTTTTATTTGTTGTAGAGATGAGGTCTCACCAAGTTGCCCAGGCGGGTCTTGAACCCTCGGTCTCAGGCAATTCACTCACCTCAGCTACCTCCCAAGGCACGGGATTACAGGCTGAGCCACCGAGCCCGGCTTCCTTTAAATTTTTAACAAAACATAGTGTACATACTCCTGTTTTCCCCCAGAGTAAGTCTCAACACCTGCATACCTGTTGTTTCTACATTATCTTTTTAGCTTTTCAAAATTATTGTAGTCTATGTGCAAGTATCACCAGAGGCCAGAGCCCTTCCACAGGCTAAAATGGAGTTAGTTGTGTGAGTTTTTTTTCCCTATTTCACTGTTCCAGTAATGAGGGGGCAACAGGGTATGAATGAACTCAAAGCCCAAGTCTGATGAACTGTCTTTAAGACCCCCATTAATCTCTCAGCTGTTATTTAGGATTCAGGGATTTTCCACAGCCATACATTTACACTGCAAATTTCCCTGATTCCTAGGAATTTGAAATCTCAGGAAAGATGAGGGTCAATGTAATAGTAATAGTAATAATAATGATGATGATGATAGCAGCTAACATTTAAATAGAATTTTCTGTACCCAGACTGTGTTTTAAATGCTTCATATATATTAACTCATTTAACCCTCACAATGAAGGAGGTAGTATTATATTATACAATGAAGTAGGTAGTATTATCATTATCCCATTTTATACATGAGGAAATGGAGGCACAGCACAGTTAAATAATTTACACAAAATCACACAGCGAGTAAGTGCCTGAGCCAAAATTTAAACACAAGCATTCTGACAGTACTTAACCAGGTGTCAACTGGTTCTCAATATAAAGAAGGTCTAATATCACTGAGTCAATTCTAATACGTTATGAGGTTATAAAATTAGTTGAAATACTAGCTTCCTTAATGGAGCTTGTAAGCGTCTTTCTGTTCTGTTAGCTACCATTCTGGACTGTGTTAAAGAAAAAATTGTTCGTGAAACTTGATAAGACGGTAAGGAAAACTTTATTCAAGGGACTACTGTAATAGGGACTTGCAGTGTGAGTCTCAACTCTGACTCTAACAAGAAGTGGGGATTTATAATCAAGGAGTAGGGTGGAGTCAGGATGGAAAATTACTGAGAGGAAACATCAGGGATAATGGAATTCTGGCCAAACTGACTTGACAGGATTATTGAAGAAGGCAGGCCAAGGTGATAAGATACTGAGTGTGAGGGTAAGGAATTTGATCAGATATCAAGGATAGGGGATTTTTGCTAAACCGATCCAGCAGGATGCCTTCTTAAGGTGAACTAAACAGGCAGTCACTAGACTAAGGACAGAGTCCACATTAGGACCTAGTTAAAAAGAGATGTCAGAGAAACCTAACTAAAGTTTGGTTAAAGGAGAGAGTTTTTGTCAGTCCCCCATCTTGTTCAAAGGAAAGAACAGATCATCATTTTTTCTTTAAACAATAATAGTCCATTTATCGTTTGGTGGAGGATATTTGCTAGATGGTGTGAACAATCAGGCATTTAGTGAAGATCATTTCTATTAAAAAACAAAAACAATAATCGCTAAAAACCCAGTTTCTGATTCCAAAGTCAATAAGATTTCTAGATATTGGGCTAAAAGCATCTTTAGATGGTGGAATGTAGGTGACGGGGACAATCTCACACATTTCCTGGTTTGCGGTTTAAATGTGTTTGCTTAGTGATGGAATCAAGTGAACTTTCTGAGTGGTCCATACAACAGCAGGCATGAAGATTGCCTGTACACAATCTGTTACGGAAATTTCTTTGAAGCTTACATCAAGTTGTCCAGCTTCAGCTTGCAGGGTTTGGGAAAATGGCAGTTTTAGTTCTTGATGATGCCAAGACAGGAGGCTAGGAGACGTTGGTTTGGAGAATTGTAGCCAGATACTGGAGGAAACTAGAAGAAATTCAACATCCAGTATAATTTGCAGGTATATTATACAACCTTAGTGACAATGAACCAGATCTAATAACAGCTGTACTACAGTTTTCCACTGAGATAATTTTTTTTTAAAAAATCTCCTCCTGCTTTTAATTTTTGATTACAAAATAAATCTTGTCTCATTAGATTTGGCTTAGTTGTTTACATAAGTATAACAAGAATGGTAACTGATCATATAGGCCTTATAAAATTTGCTTTGTTGGAACTTTTCATAAAGAATCTCAGATTAAACTTTTTATTTTTATTTTTGTGAGTCAGAATCTCACTTTGTTACCCAGGCTGGAGTACAGTGGCACACTCACGGTCACCACTGCCTCGACCTACTGGGCTCAGGCAGTCCTTCCACCTCAGCCTTCCAAGTAGCCAGAACTATAGGCGTGCGCCACCACACCTGGCTAATTTTTTTATTTATTGTAGTGACGAGGTCTCACCAAGTTGCCCAGGTTAGTCTCAAATCAGTGGGCTCAGACAGTCTTCTCACCTCGGCCTCCCAAAGTGCTGGGATTACAGGCTTGAGCCACCGTGCCCGGCCTCAGATTAAACTTTTAAAAGCCACTTGAGACTAGGAAGGCAAGCCAAGAACTCAACACCAGATTTTGCCACCTTTAATACCTATAGATTTGAGTTAATTCTTCCATTCTCTAGTCCCCAAGGTGTCCTGAGATCTTGGGCCTGCCAGGAAGAGACCTTCTTTACTCAATTGCAAGTCTAAAAATTCTGTAAGCCAGGTACCTAGCTGGTATCTCAAGAGGGCTTTGTATGCATAAGTTAAGAAAGTTGACACTAGTTCCTTAAATCTGTCTGGCCATATCGGTTTCTATGCACATAATTTTCAAATATGCCATTTCAGTCAAAGCCTTGGTAATATAATCTGTGTTTCTGAGTCTGTCCTACTGTAAGGAAAACATTCTTATTGAACTTGTACAAATAACTACATTGTCATGAAAATAAGAATACTCAGTAATAGTATCGACATTTTGGAGGGTTTAGGCAAGGAGAAAAAAATAATTAAAATGTTTCATCTTGTTTGCAAAGGTGTGATCTATCAAATTGCTGTAAATTATAGTTTTTGTGAAAAGAAAAAGATTTATTTAAATATGGAAAATAAAACAATAAAGAACTAGAAGTGTTTCAAACAAAAACTCATAAAAATCAGTTTGTTAAGTCCCTTTTAATTAATTCTTATTCTGCTTGTTCTTGGATTAACAATTTATGAACCCATTGGTTCCAAAAGATCTGATAAGAGTTTATTTAACAAGAAAATTTGATTGTTTCTGTAGCTTAAAACAGTAATAACTGGGCAAGGAGGATATAGACAAATTTCTCTGAATTCATACAATTCTGAAGTAATTATATCAATGGCATATGCTCATACAAATATAGTTTAAAGAGGATTAAACATCACTTTTTATTTGACAGCATTTCCCATGTAACTTAACATATCAAATAAACCTAATTAGTGTAACATCTCTTTTTACAAGGTGGGAATGTTTTGGGGTTTTTTGTTTTGTTTTAGATTGGGAAATATAGTTTATTTAGAAGGTAAATTAGAGAGAGGGGGGAGATTCGCCTCCCCAAGATAGGGGAGAGGGCCAAAGCTGGTGAGAATGTTTAAGATTGGATTTGGGAAAGCTTGTCAAAAATGTCAAAGAATTGAACACTTTCTTTTTTCTTTTTCTTTTTCTTTTTTTTTTTTTTTTTTGAGTCAGAGTCTCATTCTGTCGCCCAGACTGCTGGGCTCAGGTGATCCTTCTGCCTCAGCCTTCCAAGTATCCAAGTAGCTGGAACTACAGGCATGGGCTACCATGCCTGCCTAATTTTTTTTTTGTTTTTTAAGTGTAGTGAAGAAGTCTCACCAAGTTGCCCATGCTGGTCTCGAACCCCTGGACTCAGTCAATCTTCTTGCCTCAGCTTCCCAAAGTGCTGGAATTACAGGCTTGAGCCACCGTGCCCAGCCTTGAACACTTGATTAAATGTGATCATGGGTCATTGTGAAACAATACTTAGTTATCCATTTAACTAAGGTGACAAAAGATTTTAAAGAAGGTTACATAGTTGTAATTTTAAAAAAGAAAATAAAAGAAAAACACACCTAGGTCTTTTAATATTGAGAAGACCTTACCTGAATAATGACCATTTGTATACCTAACCCTGAAATGTATCCCCCATCTTTAAAATAAAAATTAAAGAAAAAGAAGACTTGTGGTTTTTAAGTAATTAAAAACATGATAAAGCCAAGAAAACTTTGTTCTTTTTACAAAGAGGAAACCAAATTCTAGCTCTGCATCAGTACATTATGAACTCTATTTTTTTAAAGAACCTTATAAATAAATCCATACAATCTTAGCAGCTTGACTATACAAAATTTCTTTTTACAATATTTCCTTTACGATATTTTTACATCCATTCAGTTTTTGTCCTACTCTTTTTCTTTCTCATTCTAAAACAACCAGTTATCTTACTTTTGTACAAATTTACTCCCTTTTTTCTTAATGAAACATATTCTTTATATCTTTTATCCTTTTCCTTATTAAAACACGTCTTTCTTTACTTGCGTGATTTGAATACAGAGTTATTTCCCTTCATGCTTATTATTTCTAGTGATTTTAATTACATATATTGATTGTAATTCTAACCATTAGTAACCTTTCTCTTACAGAGAAAACTAGAAAGTAGAAAATTGTGAATTGTGTGTCACATACTAGCATTCTATGAATATATTATCTCAAATTTCTAGTGGCATATGCGCCTTCCTAGTACAGTTTTTCATGTGGCAAAAAGAACATTTCTCAGCAGACCCAAATATCTTTAGCTTCTCTATATTATATGAAAACAGGATGCCAAAAGTATATAAACTTAAAATTATATTCAGTAATTAATGTTTCAGTAGTTTATCTTACTTAAGAGTTATTTAGATATTCAATGAATATCACTTACTTAGCATAACTCTACAATTTCAAGTTACCAAAAAGATTTTTGAAACTGTTTTTGGCAGATATATATTATTATCATATACATATATATTATTTTATCCCACTTACATTCATTCAATTCATTTGTTCTTAACAGCTATGCCTATATTGCTTATGGAAATTTCATAAGACATAAAACAAAGCTAGTCATCATCTTGTTATTATTTATTTATTTTTGTAGACAACAAGCAGAGTCATGAGACTAAGAACAGAAGAGCCCAAGACTGAATGAAGTCTAGTTAGAGGACTCAGAAGAGACTGACTAAAATTTGGTCAAAGGAATTATTTCTTTTTTAAATAAAATTTTTTATTTTAAAGATGGGAGGTACAATTCAGGGTTAGGTATACGGTACCCTTGTTGATGAGGTGTGCCCTCTCCCTCCCCAGCAGTTTCCCACTACTGCCAATCCCACCTCTCTCCCCCACCCCGGTAATTTTTTTTAAAATATTTTTATATTTTTTATTTTAAAGATGTGGGGTACAATTCAGGATTAGGTATACAAGTGGCCATCGTACAGGTCAAAGGCATTATTTCAATAGTTCTTTAGCAAGGATGTAGATTTCTAATCTTTTTCCTATTCTCGGCAGCCCACATCCTGCTGCTAGATTAATATAACTAAGTCATTACATTAATCCTGCTACTACCTTGCTTAAATCCCTTTCATGTCTCTATCTATCTTCTGCCAGCAAAGGATGTAAACAAAGGTAGCATAGCTGAAAGCACCTCATTGCAAGTTCAGCATTTTTCTTTGATGTCTCCTTTTTTGTAATAAAAATTCACTTAAGTTTTACATTCCACCCAAAATACATCTGTTTTAATTTCAAAATGTTTTAAGGTAGGTATCACTTAAATTACTTGACTTCAAATTTTTAAATAAAATTTATGAGGCTTAAAGATACTTCATGTTTATGTTTTCCAGTGTCCCACGGATCTTCCAGTGCCCCATATGGTATATACATAGTCTTATTTTAAGAGCCTAGGTATATGGAATAGATTTTAGGTACCTTTGCTTCATATTTAAGATAATCAATTATCTGGCCCCAGTTCAACCTTCCCATCTTATATATTGCTGTTTTTCTACATTAATCCCCTGATAAATCAATTTAGCTAGCTACATTTATTTACCATATACCCACTATGTACCAGGCACTGTTTTCTAAAGATGTCTTGTACTATATACCACCCACAGATCTTTGCTTTTGTCCTTTCTCTCTACTTAGAATATCTTTACACCTTATTTATATCCATTTAAGTGTTAATTCCTACTATCACAGTCAGGACTCTGAATTCCTATAATATTTACTTGATGCTTATTAGATAATATGCTTTGTTTTCTTCTATTTGTATGAGTAGATCTTACACATAATTTTTTTTTTTTTTTTTTTTTTTTTGAGTTGGAGTCTCACTCTGTCGCCCAGACTGTAGTGCAGTGGCCGCTCCCGGCCACCGCAGCCTCGACCTGCCGGGCTCCGGCGATCCTTCTGCCTCAGCCTTCCAAGTAGCCGGAATTACAGGCATACGCTACCACGCCCAGCTGATTTTTTGATTTATTGTAGAGATGAGGTCTCGCTGCCCAGGCGGGTCTCGAACCCACGGGCTCAGGCAATCCACTCACCTCAGCCTCCCAAAGGCGCGGGATTACAGGCTGAGCCACCGAGCCCGGCTCACATAATTTTTTAAAGAAGAGTTTAGCATGTAGAGACGCACATAGAGTAGGTTTGGGTATATTAAATGAAAGTAAATGTGTGTTGATAGTTTCTTTTTTATTATGATGTTATCTCATATCCTCAGTTTGCTATCAAATTAGTGGGCATTTAGGGAGTTGTTCCCACCAGTAACATAACATTATAATGCTTGAAATAGAACTATTTAGTGTCTCAAACTTTAAGTTAAAGCACTCCACATTTTAATTGTAGGGAAAGTACAATCATTTTTCCAAACTGAATTGTTAACAAAAATTTTATAAAAGAAGGGTACCATGGTCAAAATAATTAGGAAAGATATACTGAATTGAGCTGGGTTCTGAAAACATGCATTGCATTTCTCTAAGAGTATATTGTTCCATGAAACAACATTTGGTGAAAGGTGCTCTACATTATTCAACATTATTATAGACATTTGAATTGTGTTCAGTCGTGTGAATAGGCTCCCAAGGAACACTTTGTGGCACCTGTATTGGTCCCCCACTTGTACAGGTCTAGGAAAGTATACCCACTCAGATTTCTACTAATTTATTTAGGAGAAACACCTAGATTACTCCTCCCCCATATCTCTAATACATCAGTCAATCACAAAATCCTAGAATTCTGATGATATTAGATTACGAATATTTTTAAAGCATCCCCAGTAATTTTTTACCTTCTAGCTTTTGCAAACCTTTCCCTTTCCATCTGCTTATTCTCCTCTCTTCTTATATTCTCATATATTAAGATCCTGATGTTCTTTAAATGCAACTTTCTTTTTGAAGCTTTCCCCAAGCTTTCCAATGGGAATTAAACTATTTTTTGTTTTGTTTTCTCATCTCACTTTGCATGTATTTCAATGATAGCACATTTCACTTGCTGCTTTATTGATTCTTAGTGTTGTGCATGTACTCTGCACAACTCTGTACTATGACTCTAGTCCTTCCTTGCTAAGAAGGAGCTCATAGGCTGAGGAAGCAGATAAACAAATTATACAATTTAATGTGATATATATTTATAAAGGTACACAATATTGGTGATAAAAGGACTGACATGACTGAAGTATTTGAATGTAATTGGCTTATACAACTAACCTTTTAACTTCATTTAGAATGTTCAAGTCTAAAGTAGATTGTTGTAGGTGTTATTGTACATAACTTACTCTTCCACAAACTTATAAGGACTTGGCCTGTGTATTATTTATTTTTCTACTTTCTGTTGTGCCCTAGCACTACCTTAGATACCTGGTTATACCCAATAAATGGGGCTTTTTTGATTATATTTCGTTTTGAGTCGGGGTATCACTCTGTCACCCAGACTGGAGTGCAGTAGCATGATCACAACAATCATAGCCCACAGGAGCCTTGACCTTCTGGACTCAGGCAATCCCTCCACCTCAATATCTTGAATAGCTGGGACTACAGATGCACATCACCACACCCAGCTAATTGTTATTATTTTTTTATAGAGCAAAGGTTTCACTATGTTGCCTAGGCTGGTCTCAAACTCTTGGGCTCAAGCAGTCTGCCCACCATGGCCTCTCAAAGTGCTGGCTGGGATTACAGGCATGAGTTACCACACCTGGCAATAAATGTTTGTTAAATTTACTTAATTTCTAGGAGTTACTCAATTTTATGAATTTGATTTCGCAGTCTGAAATTTAATATATCTTTTTATTCAGACTCCTTTTTATTTCTTTCCTATTTAAGATATAATTGTAGGGAAGGAAATAGTACACAAAACTTACATAACTGGATTATTAGTTGACTTTCTCAGTAGCATTCTAGAAACTGTAGACTTACTCCATGGGTACTGCTTTTGCACAAAATGCTTATGGAATTACATTTGTTCCACACTATTTCGATTTCGTTTCAGTATTTTTAAATTTTTATTTTATTATTATTGTTATTGTTGTTATTTTTGAGATAGGGTCTCATGCTGTCTCCCAGGCTGGAATGTAGAGGTGCCATCATAGCTCACTACAACCTCAAACTCCTGGGCTCAAGCAATCCTCCTGTCTTTGCCTCCCAAGTAGCTGGATCTACAGGCACCTGCCACTACAAGCAGCTAATTTTTTTTTAGAGTTGGGAGGCAAGGCTGGTCTTGAACTTCTGGCATCAAGCAATCTTCCTGCCTCAGCTTCCCAAAGTTCTGGATAACAAGATGAGCCACCATGCCTGGCCTTGTTCCACACTTTTTTGCATATTCTTGTTAGTTTCATGAGAATTCTGAATCCAGCTAAATATCATCTAAAACTGAGTTTAGTGAATCGAAAGTCATATATGCATTTTGGGATCGTAAACAACAAGGCATCTTATATGGTACAACTAAGTGTAAAGGTAGTTTCAAAAAAGAAATTCCAGCCGGGTTTGGTGGCTCAGCCTATAATCCCGTGCCTTTGGGAGGCTGAGGTGAGTGGATGGCCTGAGCCCGAAGGTTCGAGACCCGCCTGGGCAACTTGGCGAGACCTCATCTCTACAATAAATCAAAAATTAGCCGGGCGTGGTAGCGCGTGCCTGTAGTTCCAGCTACTTGGAAGGCTGAGGCGGAAGGATGGCCGGAGCCCAGCAGGTCAAGGCTGCGGTGGCCGGGAGCGGCCACTGCACTCCAGTCTGGGCGACTGAGTAAGATTCCAACTCAAAAAAAAAAAAAAAAAAAAAAAAATTCCAAAGGTTTTGAACAATTTCAGCATTTCTGGGCATAGCTTATAGCCTTACAAGATAACCATTTTGACAGACAAAACTGATGAAAACTGTATGTCTTTTAAAAAGTCTCCTAGCCAGGTTTGATGGCTCAGCCTGTAATCCCAGCACTTTGGGAGGCCGAGGCGAGTGGATTGCCTGGGCCTGCGGTTTGAGGCTCACCCGGGCAACTTGGCGAGACCTTGTCTCTACAAAAAAATCAAAAAAATTAGCCGTGTGTGATAGCGCACGCCTGTAGTTTCAGCTACTTGGAAGGCTGAGACAGAAGGATCGCCAGAGCCCAGCAGGGCTAAGCTGCGGTGGACAGGAGTGAGCCACTGCACTCCAGAGTGAGACTCCAACTCAAAAAAAAACAAAACAGTCTCCTCATAGCCCCAGTTTATAACTCTGGTTTATTGAGAAGAGTTGTTGATTTTATTGGACAAGAATTTATTTATTTATTTATTTAAAATAAATTTTTTATTTAAATTAAATTTATTAAAATAAATTTTATTTTAAATATGTGGGATACAATTCAGGATTAGGTATACAAATGTTCATTATGCAGGTGCCCTTGTTGATGAGGTGAACTGGAATTTACACATTTTATTTTGTTTCTTAGCTAATAATTAGTCTAATACTGATTTGAATTGGCATTAAGCTTTTACCTTAGCCACTAAGATTATACTTGTTTTTAAGTAAAGACTATCATCCTTGTTTCATTGTTTTCTCTTTTCTAAAAAAATTCATTTACATCTCAATTTTTAAAATTTTTATTGGCTATTTTTTATTATGAGAAAATGTATACTGTCATGCTCGTGATGGTTTTTATATTATTGTATTTGTTGTTATAAGGTAAGAATAATGAAGAATGAGACCAAAAATCAGCCTTATTAGCTGATTATCTGATTCTTTACTTAAGGGAGCCTAATCTGGAAATCAAACTGAGAAAATAGCAGATATACCAAATCCTGGAAAACAATAATTTATTTCAACTTTAATTATTTGATTTCTGAGAAATGAAACAGAAGTGGGGCTGAAGTTTGCCTCTGCTTTAGCCAGAAATAAAAGAAAGAATTAATCCTATAGACATGAAAAGATAGGTCTATTTAAGAAAACAGATGCCCTTTGAAAGCCTATGAGCTCATTTGGAATATGATTACTTCCAGTTTTTATTCTGACTTCAAAGTTTTTATTTTACAAGATTATAAAATCAGCTTTTTTATGGACTAGGTATCTTTTTTCAATTCTCCCTTAATTAGTGTTTTATTTATTTTTTTAAAACACCAATTTTACTCCTCCAGAGTTTACTAATTAAGTCTGTTAAAATTCACTTGTAAATAATTAGTATAGTACATATTTTCATAAGGCTTCAAACAAATTTAAGGAGCATAAATATCAAAGGGTAAAATCGAGATTTGGGGGGTTTACTCATTTTGCCTTTTGTGTTTGATGGATAAGGAAGCCAAATGAGCTACTGCCGGATGCTTAACCTGGAATGATTTGAACAACTGCACATTCTTATATTTCATACAAAATATAGACTCAAAATTAAGTATCTAACTCATCCAGAATTTTAATAGAGTACTTTGATTTTTACAAAAATTAATTATAACTGTCACAAGGCATAATTGCTTTGTAAAGAAATTGAACTTGTGTTATTAAAAATTATAATAATAATAGCAATTACCATTTGTATACTGCTTTAAGTTTACCAAATATTTTTATATTTATTATCTCAGTTAATCTCAGAAACAATGGAGATAGTACCTATAAGGTAGGTAGGAATCTAGACTCCTTTGGTTGTAGGGAAGAACACTCCCCTCCAACCTTACCTTTTTACCTTCTGAGACACACACGCGCGCGCGCGCGCGCGCGCGCGCACACACACACACACACACACACACACACACACACACACACACACATTGCCTTAGGCCAAAAAGAATATGTTGGTTCATAGGATGGAATGACATTCTGATTGACTAATTTGGGAGTACCAGCTCTTTCCCTCCGGATTGACTTCATTGTCAACTCCACACTTGGTGGCCTGGCAGTTGTGTTACTGGTCCTGATTTGGTTAAGTGCCCATTCCCAGACCCTTCACTGTGGACAGTGAAAGAGGAAGATATGCTGATTAACCTTAACAGTTAGGCCCACCTCTTGAGCTGGGGTGAGTTTTCCAAAAGAAAATCTAGTTAACTACAATTACCAGAAGTAGCAGGAAAGAATGAGGGGGAGGCAAAAACAAACTTCTACCCCAGCATGTATTATCATCTCCACTTTACAGATGAGAAAATTTATACTCAGAATAAATGACCTACCCAAACATAGATCTTCTCTAGACTGTCTTAAAGGAATGCGATGGATAAGAAAACAGAAGTAGTTCCAGGTATGACATCTATTTCTAGTCTATACTTTGAAGTGTGTCAGACATGAATGATAATTGAGTCTGATCTGTGGGGTGGTTGAACAAGACATTTTTGGGAAATAAAACGTCCCAAAGTCAAGGGTGTGGGAGGTAGTGGCAAGAGGTATGGTGGACATGAGCCTTACCTTGTGCAAAGTGGGCATGATCCTTACCATTGAAAGTTAGGAATTTGGGAATACTAAATAAAAATGAAGCCGGGCTCGGTGGCTCAGCCTGTAATCCCGTGCCTTTGGGAGGCTGAGGTGAGTGGATTGCCTGAGCCCGCAGGTTCGAGACCCGCCTGGGCAGCGAGACCTCATCTCTAAATAAATAAAAAAATCAGCCGGGTGTGGTAGCGCATGCCTGTAATTCCGGCTACTTGGAAGGCTGAGGCGGAAGGATCGCCGGAGCCCAGCAAGTCGAGGCTGCGGTGGCCGGGAGCGGCCACTGCTCTCCAGTCTGGGCGACAGAGTGAGACTCCAACTCAAAAAAAAAAAAAAATGACTAACAGGTGCTAATTTCTTATTATGTCTTAGATATTGCACCAAGCACTGTTCATATATCATTTAAAACTCACAATATTCCTATGAAATGAGGATTTTACAGATAAAAAGGTGGTAGCGTGCGCCTGTAGTTCCGGCTACTTAGAAGGCTGAGGCAGAAGGATCGCCGGAGCTCAGCAGGTGGAGGCTTCGGTGGCCGGGAGCGGCCATTGCACTCCAGTTTGGGTGACAGAGTGAGACTCCAACTCAAAAAAAAAAGAAAGGTTTAATATCTTATCCAAGATTCTATAATTAGAAAGAGGTAGAGCCAGGATATGAACCTACAACGTCTAGAACCTATGCTCTTACCCACAGTAGTGCCTGTTGTCATTGTTACCAATGAAAGTAGTGATATGTGTATACCCGCATGTGTTGGCTTCCATGGTAGACATTTGGTACAACACCTTTTTCTAGAAACTTACTTTATAAAGTTGTGTGACACAGCAATTCATATGCAGCACACTTATGAATTAATAAGAACCTTAGGTAATGCAGGAGACACTCTTATGGAAATTGGAACTGGCAACCAGTTCGTGATCAAAAGCCCAAGTGCCCATGCCATTAGAGATAAAATAGACTACTGAGACCTTATCAAACTGACAAGCTTCTGCAAAGCAAAAGAAACCATCAAGAGAGCAGGAAGACAGCCCCCAGAATGGGAAAAAATATTTGTCAACTGTATATCTGACAAAGGCCTAACATCCAGAATCTACAAGAAACTCAAATGTGCCGAAAGGAAAAAAACAAATAGCCCCATAAAAAAGTGGGCAAAATACATGAATAGACACTTCTCCAAAGAAGAGATATGGGCAGCCAACGAACACATGAAAAAGTGCTCAGCCTCACTAATCATTAGGGAAATGTAAATCAAAACCACATCGAGATGCCAGCTAACCCCAGTAAGAATGGCCATCATTAATAAAACAAATAACAACAGATGCTGGCAAAGATGCAGAGAAAAAGGAACACTTCTACAGTACTACTGGTGGGAATGCAAACTAGTGCAATCTCTTTGGAAGACAGTGTGGTGATTTCTGAAAGAACTAGAAATTGACCTTCCATATGACCCAGCAATTCCCCTATCGGGTATATACTCGGAGGAACTCAAATCATTCTACCAAAAAGATACCTGCACATGCATGTTTGTTGCAGCTCTATTCACAATAGCAAAAACATGGATCCAACCATGCTGCCCATCAAAACTGGACTGATAAACAAAAATATGGTACATATACCCAATGGAATATTATGCAGCCATAAAGAAGGACAAGCATATGGACTTCACAGCAACTTGGATGGATTTAGAGTCTATCATACTCAGTGATCTATCACAGAAACAAAGAACAGAGTACCATATGTTCTCACTCATAAGCAGACTTAAACAATTATCATAATACTGTAAGAAAGGGATTGGCAGTAGTGAGAAACTGCCAGGTGAGGGGAGTGCCTACCTCATCAGCAAGGATACCTGCATAATGAACATTTGTATTCCTAACTGAATTGTACCCCTCCCCCCGGAAAAAAAATTTTTTTTTAAATAGTATTAGGCCTTTTAGGCCATCAACATGGAAAAAAAAAGAATTTATAAAAGCCTACTAAATTCCCATAGTATTGTTAAGATTAATTTTATGCTGCCTTTGTTTTGGGTTTTGTGTTTTTATCAAAGTTACACATATTACTTTAAAAATCAAGTAGACCCTATAAGACTCATTACAAAGAACAGCAGTCTCCTGCTCAGCAGCTCCTGCCACCATTTTCCAATAACCAGAGGCAACTTCTTTTTTTTTTTTTTTTAGCTGTGCCTTTTGTTATTTGTGAAAAAAATATCTCTTAAGTCACATGATTATATTTCTAATTTGATTTTTTTCAGTTTCACAGGTACTATATTAATTTCTTATTTTGGAAGCCATAGATTTAGATCTCATTTTTAATCTTTTACCCCACCACCACAAACACACCATTTTTACTATATAATTAAATAATAATATTGGCTAATTTAATATTCAATTGCATACGCTATTACAACTATATAAACTCAGTTCATGAATGAACTATACCCTGTATCTAATTTTCTCCTATAACCTAAATTAATAACTGTTTTATCTTTCATTTGCTTGGTTCCCTATGTACTTATTTCTAATTCAGCTGCAAACTATGTCCTACATGGTACAGATCCCATTTTACTATCAGCTTGAGGCTTCTTTTTGTCCTTATTTAGTTGGATCTCCTGTTTTTTATCTTTTCCTACTTGATTTGATCTTGCTTGTCTGAAAATGTATTTATTCTTTACTGACATTGGATTGATGTTGTAGCTGAGTATAGAATTCTGCTTTGGAATTCATTTTCTCTCTGAATTTTTGTGTTCTCCCTTCATTGTCTTAATTTCCAATGTTGAAAGTTGAAAAATATTCTAATTTCTGTTTTAACTATTTTTCTTTTCTGGAAACTTTGAGGATTTTTCTGTTTGTACCAGAGTTCTGAAATTTTATTAGGATATGTCTTGTAGGAGACCTATTTTCATTCATTCAGCTAGGCACTGTGAACCTTTTTAAGCTAGACATTCATGTTTATGTATAGATTTAGACAGGAAATTTTTCATGAATTTTTCTTTTTCTTTTTTTCTTTCTTTTTTTCTTAGCTATTTCTGTTATCCTCCTAGATGGTTTTCTTTTCTTTTCTTTTCAATTGTTTCGGCTAGTGTTTATTTGCATAATATTATATAGCTATCTGCAGTGTAACAGGCAGTAAAAAAAAAAAAAAAAAAAGTCCACACCTAACAGGTGTAAAAAAAGGTCTACACAAAAGATATACAAAGATAGACTGGTTTTCTAATTCTCTTGTCCTTTTTCTCTTGTGTATTTTCCTAGTGTCTTTACTTGCTTGGAGATCTCATAATTTTTCTACCGAGATCTTTATTTTTGTCATAATTTTCTTTCCCAACAGTTCTTTCTTTTTCCCTGAATGTTCTTTTTTTTTTTTAATATGTGTTTTGGTGTTGCTGGTGGTGGTTTTTAAATTTTTTAATTTTTATTTTTTGAGTTGGAGCCTCCCTCTGTCACCCAGGCTGGAGTGTCGTAGCACGCTCATGGCCACCGCAGCCTCGATCTGCTGGGCTCAGTGATTTTTCCACCTCTGCCTTCCAAGTAGCTGGAACCACAGGCATGCGCCATCACACCCAGCTAATTTTTCTTGATTTATTGTAGAGATGAGGTCTCGCCAAGTTGCCCAGACTGATCTCAAACCCATAGGCTCAGGCAATCCTCTCACCTCAGTCTCCCAAAGTGCTGGGGTTATAGGCGTGAGCCCTTTCACCCAACCTTTATTTATTTATTTATTTATTTATTTATTTATTTATTTATTATCTTTTTTTTTTTTTTTTTAATTTTATTTTATTTATTTTTTTTTTTTTTTAGTTGGAGTCTCACTCTGTCACCCAGACTGGAGTGCAGTGGCCGCTCCCGGGCACCGCAGCCTCGACCTGCTGGGCTCCGGCGATCCTTCCGCCTCAGCCTTCCAAGTAGCTGGAATTACAGGCATGCGCTACCACGCCCGGCTGATTTTTTGATTTATTGTAGAGATGAGGTCTCGCTGCCCAGGCGGGTCTCGAACCCGCGGGCTCAGGCAATCCACTCACCTCAGCCTCCCAAAGGTGCGGGATTACAGGCTGAGCCACCGAGCCCGGCTCTATTTTTTATTTTTAATGTGAAGATGTGGGATACAATTCAGGGTTAGGTATACAAACATTGATCATGCAGGTACCTCTGTTAATGAGGTATGCCCTTCCCTGCCCTAGCAGTTTCCCTTAACTGCCTATCCCACCCCCACCAACAGTTTCCCATTACTGCTAATTGCTTTCTTATAGCATTATAATTGTTCAAGGTCCTCTTATGAGTGAGAACATATGGAACTCTGTTCTTTGTTTCTGTGATAAATCACTGAGTATGATCGACTCCAAATCCATCCAGGTTGCTGCAAAGTCCATATATTTGTCATTCTTTATGGCTGCATAATATTCCATTGTGTATATGTACCACATTTTTTTAATCCAGTCCAGCTTCGATGGGCAACATGGTTGGTTCCATGTTTTTGTTATTGTGAATAGAGCTGCAATAAACATTTGTGTGCAGGTATCTTCTTTGTAGAATAATTTGAGTTCCTCCAGGTATATTCCCAGTAGGGTAATTGCTAGGTCATATGGAAGGTCAATTTCTAGTTCTTTCAGAAATCTCCAGACTGTTTTCCAGAGAGGTTGTGCAAGTTTGCATTCCCACCAGCAGTGTAGAAGCGTTCCTTTTTCTCCACAGCCTCGCCAGCATCTGTTGTTTGTTTTATTAATGGTAGCCATTCTTACAGGGGTTAGGTGGTATCTCAGTGTGGTTTTGACTTGCATTTCTCTGATGATGAGTGAGGCTGAGCACTTTTTCATGTGTCTGTTGGCTGCCCGTAATAAAACAAGGTCTTGCTAGGTTGCCCAGGCTGGTCTTGAATCCCTGGGCTAAAGCAATCCTCTCGCCTCAGCATCCCATGTAGCTGGGATATAGGCATGTGCTACTGGGCCCACCTTCTTCTTCCTTTTTTTTTTTTCTTTTATGACAATCTTTTGTGCAGTTCTTCTCTTATCTCTTTGAAGATACTTTTGTTGAAATTGTATGTCCTTGAATAGTTCTATTTCCTGATTATTTATTTTTTTTGTTCTAGCCTACATCTTTGATGCCCAGGGCTTTCCTCAGAAGTCTGGTGACCTTTGCCAGCTCGTGTTTGAAGTAGTTAGGAAGGAGGATACTAGATAACATATACTTGGGGCTTAATGACTTTAAATTTTTTAGCTCTAACTGTGCTGTTTTATCTAGGAACCCCCAATTATTGAACGTCTTTCTTTTTGGCAGTTAGATTTGCCAAAGAAGAATCCTCCACTTTCCTACCTAGAGGCTTTAAGATGGGCTGCTAGCATTCTGCAAACCAAGTAGAAGAGAACGTGGGGGCTCAATATTCAGTGCATAAAATTTTATCCAATTCTCCTGTTTTTAGTTGAGTACACTCCTGCCCTGAAAATTCCCCAATTCAAGAACCTTCTGTTCTACCCACTCCAAAGAATAAACATTTAGTCTTCTGCTAGGATGATAGAGGCAAGAGTACTTGACCAGTAGTGACTGGTGACGATTAATTAGAAGGGAACTAGTTGTTAAATAAACTTCCAACCAAGCATGCTCTTATTCCCACCTTTATCTCACTTCTACGTGTACTGGGTGCACCAATTCCTAAGTCTTTTGGATACTCTCTAGTACAAACAAAATTTCTTCCTGGCTTTACCCACCACTGCTGCATCAGTTAGCAATAGTCCTTCTCCTTTTAGCTTCCTAGTTTTGGTTATTCATCTCTCATTTTCCTTGTTTGTTTTGCTTTTTAATACAATATTTAACATAAGATTGTATTTTAGGTTGGTTTTGGAAAGGGATGGAATTAAATATATATTTTCCACCTACCATCTTTAACTAGAACTGATACTGTTGATTTTTATTATTTGTGAAGTTTCTTCTTTTAAACATGTTTTAGATTTAAACATTTTCAAATACCTTAAAGGATAGTATCTATTTGGAAAAAGCCAAAACTTCATATCCAATTTTCTTGATTTTTCTTGATTTATTGTATTGATGAGGTATACTCTATCTCAGAGTAAGACTTGAGGAGATTTTTGTTTGTGTATCACATATTTTATATATAAATGCTTATATTATGTCCCAGACTTGCTTCCTTCACAGCATGTGGGGATGTTTATTACTCAGTAGGCCTGGGAACAATAATTAGGAACCGTATATTACAAAGCTCAATCAGGAAATATGATACGCTGATCAAATTTTCCAAATCAAAGGCTAGGCAACCTAGTTTAAACTTTAGAGAAAGAAAGAAGGTCCACCAGTCATGGGCCAGACAATGGACTATATACATTTATTGTCTTACATAATATATATATGAAATACTTTTTGACTTTTGATGAAGACCCAAAGGCTCAGAGAAGTTACTTCCCCAAATCCATAGTAAGTGACAAAAGTAGAATTTGAACCTAGGATTTACTTACTTTAAAGCTGAGTCTGTATAAGAAAAGCTGGAATATGTGATTTCCTATATAGGACTGCAGTGAAATTCCCCAAACTTGGGGAGAAGTCAAAGAAAGGTTACCATCAGAAACTGTAATCAGAAAGTCACACCATCCTATTTTCACACACCCATGTCATAGAATCCTTGTAACATCCTAAGAACTGGTGATAGAAGATTTTGTTTTGCAGTTATTGGTCTAAAGTGTGTAAATCATTGTTTGCCTATATCTAAAATTGACTTATTTCACAAGCTTCTTTTCCTGACACCCTCACCACCAACATTTTCACAGATAAATTTGAAGCTACTTAGTCATTTCTGAATTAAAATTGAGCCAATTTAGTCTTTAAACTAGGATTTTACCCCTATTCTTCCCTTCCCTTCTGTTTTTCCTTCCTTTCACCCTTCTTCAAGTTCCTGGGGGACACTCAACATAGCACAGGCATCATCCGTATGTGTGGGTTTGCATACTACTTTCTGTCCTTGCTGGTCATGCTGAGTTATTGCTTGACCTTTGGCCTTGGCACCATGTGCCAGCTTCTGCTCAAGTATAGTTCCCCTTGCCTGGCCCCTGAATGCCATGTATTGGATCCCTTGCCGTGTGCCTCGCTGTGGTTTTCAGTTGAGAGAACCACGTACTCCTCTCCCTTTTTCTTCAAACCCTCATCTCCCTCCTCTAGCTCAGTCTAGTCACTTTTGCACCCTTTGTATAGCAGAGGCTGAAGTAACTTTCCAATCACTCTGCCTCAATACAATGGAATATTTAGGATTCAAAAATGTCTTCAGACAAATCCTCGCACACATCTTTCTCAGCCTATACTCAGATGCCTCAAATATAGCCCTGCCCAGCTCTTTCCTGCCTGGTAGCCAGTATCTTATATCTTTTCCATGGGAAAACATTTATTATATCTTCCTGCTTTCTTCTCTACTCTCTGATTTTTGTGATACAAGCTTTATACAACAAAGTTCTTTAAATTATAAGGTAACTCTGTATATATTGATATGATCAGTTGACAAAACGTATTACATGAAGAAAGCAAGGTACAGACCAGTATGTATAACCTACTTTACTTTTGGAATTAGATGTATAGATAACGGTAATGTGGTGAACATCTCTGGAAGGGTACCTGAAACTGCTAACAGGAGTTGCCTCTGGGGAGAGAAAACAGATGTCTGGGGAACAAGACAGAGAGATTTTTCACTGCCTTTTTATATCTTTCAAATTATATGTCCTGTGAATATCCTATTCAAAAAATAAATACAAGATAATTATAAAGTATCTATAATTTGGCTTCTTCACTCTGGCTAGGCTCCAGACCACCTGATTCTCAGCCACAGACAGAAAGTAGTCACTTTCTGTTTTTTTGGCAAAGCCATCTTTTTTTCCTTCACTGCTTCCTGACCTTTCACTCCTTCTTGGAGGACTTTACTGAAGGATGCATAAAGCAGCCATCCTGCTCTAACAGTATGAATTTTCCCCTTTCCTTAGAAGGTAGGCAGATGGTCTGAGACCCAAAGTGTAACAGATGATAATTTAGTTATTTTACTAATTTGCCTGCGTGAGATACCATTCCCTGATCCCATTGGCCAAGCCAAGTCAATATTTTAGGGTCTGTTATTTGCAAGAATTTTTAGCTGCAGACTTTTCACATTGAGTAGGTATTTAATAATTTGTAACTATAAATACATGAGTGAATAATTTTATCTATAGAAATAAACCACCTAAGATAGTTTTAAATGTATTACTGATAGAGATTCTTTAAGCCAATATTGAAAATTTCCCAGCTGTCCATTAATTATAGCTGACTTTTTCCCCCCAATTCAGGACCAGTCAAGGTTTATACATTGTATTTAGTTGCCATATCTGTTTAATTTCCTTTTTTAAAAATTGCCAGTTTGTTATGTGTCATGTCACTGGCATTTTAATGACCCTGGTCAATTGTTTGTAAGATATTCCTTAACTTAGATTTTTCTAAAATTATGTATTGTTAAATTTAGGTTAAACAGTCTTGACAAGACTACTACAATGGTGGTGCCATGCCTTCTCAAAGTAGCATATCCATAAGAGGAAATTCTTAATGCAGTAGACAAGCAGATTACTGTGGCTTGATGGAAGGTCTAATTTAAGTTTTCAATTCCCCTTGCTTTAGTTTTACACTAATAAAGCAATTTCTAAGTGGTAAGTAGTGTTTTATCCAATTAATTGGCTATCATTTTGAAACAACAAAAATTTTCCCTTTTAAATTGGTCCATTTCTAACAATTTGGGGAGCTGATAAAATCAAGTTTCTGGCTTTTGATGCTAAAAGCCAAATGGTAATAATATCTGCCTCACAGGGTGGAGGTGAGGTTTGCTTGAGATGTTAACAGACTTAAAATGCAACTGACAGTAATATGCTGTGTGAAGGGGCTCTATTAATATAATTAACCCCAAGTATTTTTTTTTAAAAAACACCCATATAGCATTTACTATTGTACCTAGTACTGTAAGTGCTTTATGAATGTTAATCTTTATAACAACACTACCAGTTAGGTACTGTTATTATCCTTATTTACAGATAAGCAAACTGTGGCCCAGAGAAGAGAAGTAACTTTCCTAAAGACATACAGCAAGTAAATTGTGATACTGTTTATCTGTGAGACCTCCCACTTGAAAGTAGGCAGGCTGTATAGCTACAATCTGTATTTGAGGATGATTTTCATGCAGCTTCTCCTTCCTAGATAATTGTTTTTCCCTATCATATCATCTTTCCTGCTAATACTATTTACCATACTTTCAATGGTGGGTGCTTGATTATTTATGATAGTACCACAAAGTCACGCAGATGTGTGATTGTGTGTGTGTGTGTGTGTGTGTGTGTGTGTGTGTGTGTGTGTTGTATGTGTACATACATAAATCAGACATTTAAATGAGTTGCTTTTCTTACTACTTTGTTTTTTTCTTCATTTTAATATATAATATTTTTTTTCTTCTTGTACTTTTGAGATTTTTAAGCCTTAGAATTAGGCAGACCCAGATTTAAGCTGACTATGTCATTATCATCTCTAAGCTGGAGGGTACACATTACAAAATGGTAACACTAACATTTATATCATGGGTTGGTATAAGTATTAAATTAGGTGATATTACAAATTATAAAGGCTGTATATTGATATTTTATATGCATTTATTCTACACTTATATGAGTTATTGTTCTTTCTTTGATTTTTTTCCCCAAGTTAACTCAAAGGGTTTAGAGTGTTCTAATTGGTAGTGGTGATGGTTATGTCTTAGAGCTAAGCAAATTCCTTTTAATTGGGCTGTAATAGAAAGAGTAGCTTTGAAGTTAGGCTGTGTAGTATCAAATCCCAGAGCCTCAATTACCTCATTTTAAAGTGGGACTGTTAATGGCTACCTTGTATCATTATTGTAACATTATATCTCCAATTGTAACATTATATCTCCAATGCTTCCCACAGTGCCTGGCATACAGTAAGTACCTTATAAATACAGGGGGTGCCAAAAAAATGTATACATATTTTAAGCGGTTATCTATGTATTGCTTTTTGAAGTTGAGTTAAATTACAGTAGCAGTGTGTAGTATGACATTTGTTTAACCGTGCTTCCTCCATTTTCTTTGACTGTCCTGCCTGTCACGTGGTAATGCTAGTGTTCATTTGATTAATGCCATCTTTTGAGCAAACATCATACTTAAAATGCATATGCATTTTTTGGCACCCTCTGTATTGTTAAATAAATATCAAATGAAAAAGATGTTGGAAGGATTAAATGAGATGTAATGGATCTAGCACACTGTGGCAGATCGTAGATATTAAAAAATTGCATTACTATTTTTAGCAACAATTTTTAAGTTGTTAAATATATTTCTTCTGGGGTTGTATTATTAAATATATGAGAATGAAGACTATGATATTTTATTTAATTGTTTCTGGTAGTTAATCATAATATTCTGGAGGAAGATGATACTAATACTCTAATCCTCTATGGTCCTTTACCAGAGACTTAGTGATGTTTAGAAAGCAAAAATTCCAAATAATAAAATTAAACAATTTTGAAAATCAGCCTTTAAATAAACATGTGTACCTATGTTATTTTTATTACAGAGAAAAGAGGTACTCCGTTATAGGAACTTAAAAAGGCATAGAGCATCTGGAAATTTACTGCCTCCATTACACTGCTGAATTTCACTCAACGCTTGTTATGTTTTCATCACTTCTCTCTAGAAGGTAGGTATTGTGTTTTCTCTCCATAGGTTCTTCATACAGTTACAATTTTCTTGTTTATGGATTTAATTTTTATTAAATATGGAAAGCATCTGACATCTATGTATTAATAGCTTTCCTATTATTAAATACTTAGGATTTTTCCATTTTTCCCTATGTAAACATTACTTCAGTGAACATCCTTGCTATGTGCATATTTGTACTCTTGTCTGATGATTTTTTAAGACAACTTCAAAAAATAAGTGTTGTAGAACCATAATCCCATGTTCTCTGATGAAAGGGTTTCATGGCTATAACATAAGGAAAGACTATTATTTACCAACTTAGAGATGTATATACCAGTGTATAGTAGTACTGTATACCAAGGTCTTAGAAATCAAATGTGTTTTGATCATAGAATCTTTTCTTTTCTTTTTTTTTTTTTTTTTTTTTTTGCATTGGAGTCTCACTTTTTCGCCCAGGCTGGAGTGCAGCCTCGACCTGCTGGGCTCCGGCGATCCTTCTGCCTTAGCCTTCCGAGTAGCTGGAACTACAGGCTAATTTTTGATTTATACTATACATGAGGTCTCGCCAAGTTGCCCAGGTGGGTCTCGAACCCGCGGGCTCAGGCCATCCACTCACCTCAGCCTCCCAAGGCACCGGATTACAGGCTGAGCCACTGAGCCCAGCTGAATCTTTTCTTAAATTAATGTCTGTCTTCAGGATGTTGATAATGGGGAAGGCAGTGTGAAGGCAAGCAGTACATGGAATCTCCATACTTTCTACTCATTTTCCTCTGGAAAATAAACTCTATTTTAAAAAAGCAATGGAAAAATTTTAAAATAGGGGAAAAGATTTAATACCATTGTTTAAATTTGCATGTAAAATTAAACTGAGATACACACACACACACACACACACACACATACGTGCGCAACTAGCATCTGTCATCTCACCGAACCCTTTTGAAAATACTAACTTATGTTATAGTCTTAATAGTGGAATTGGGCTGGACATGGTGGCTCACATCTGTAATCGCAGCATTCTAGGAGGCTGGAGCAGGAGGATTGCTCTAAACCAGGAGTTCGAGACCAACCCCGGGCAACATAGCCAGACTCCATCTCTACAAAAAAATTTCTTAAAAAATTAGCCAGGCATGGTGGCACATGCCGATAGTCCTAGCTATTCGGAAGACTGATATAGAAGGGTCACTTGAGCCCAGAAGTTTAAGGCTACATTGAGCTATGATCACACCACTGCACTTCAACCTTGGCAATAGAGCATGACCCTGTCTCTAAAAAAAACAGAATCAGTAAATCAAAAGGTAAATAAATGGAAAGGTTTTACCAGTTTACATTCTACCAACAGTGTGTAAGAGTGTGTAAGTGCCACTTTCTCTATAGTTTTGTCAATATTTGGTATTAGCTGTTTTTTTTTTTTACAAGTCTGATATATATGAAGAGTATATGGCACCATTGCACTCCTGGGTGACAGAGTGAGACCCTGTTGAAAAACAAAAACAAAAACATTAGCATTACCTAACATTAGTGTTATTTAATTTACTATTTTTAAATGGCCTCTATAAGAATTTAATTATACTAAATACTTGTGACAAAAGAAGTGTTGCTTATTGCTCAGGTGTTAGAAGCAGAACAAAAAAACTCTCAGTTCTTTTTTTACTAAAGTTATGTCTTAATAGAAGCTATAACTCTTCTTTGCAGCATTACATAAATTTCATTTCTCTATCTTCAGAAGGTACAATCCAAAATTGTCAATTGTGTTACTACCACGAACATGCCCAAGTCTTTTGAATAAAACTTTACATATGTTTTTTCCAGAAACACAATAGTTTAAAACAAAACAAAAAAAATCCTTGGATTAGATAGAATACAAAATTTAATGCTATTATGCGTGATTATATCTGATTCGTTTTTAAGGTAACAGTTCAAAATAAGGCTGTGGAGTTTGATAAAGCTATTGATACACTCAGTAACCTGGATAAATCTCCAGAAAATTATGCTGAATGAAAAAAAGTCAATCCCAAAAGGTTGCATACCATATGATTCTACTTAGATAACATTCTTCAAATGACTAAAATATAGAAATGGAGAATAGATTAGTAGGTTGCTAGGGGTAGTAGTAGTGAGGGAAGGGGCATGGGCGTGGCTGCAGAAGGGCAACATGAGGGATCCTTGTGGTGATGGAAAGGGTCTGTAAGCAGCCTGGTTCGATAGCCTGGTTGTTCTGTTGTACCATAGTTTTGAAAAATGTTTCTGTTGGGGAAAACCAGATTTCTGTATTATTTCTTATAACTACATGTGAATACACAATTATCTTAAAATGAAAAGTTTAATTTTTTTAAAGGGGCTGATACATATTATCAGGATATGAATTGTTCTCCATTGGTGGCAAGGAGGTGGGGTGATGATAATTCAGGCATTCAAGCAAGGAGGAGATGCACATAAAGGAGAATGACTTGGGAGCCACTTTGTTTAGAGCCTTCCTCTGCTATAATAGAACGATAACTGAAAATCAGTCAAGCAAAGACAAATCTTCTTAAGGCCCCACTCATTAGAATTTGACTCTAAAAGTTACCTAAGATCCTATCATCTCTGTGGATACCAAGCTTGCCAGTATCTAATGACCACCCTCAAAAGAAAGCCAACTAAACATAGATTGCAGAACCAAGAGTCAGAGATTATACTTTTAGACTTCAATGCCAGTGAGTATCTGTTATCTGGAATGCAGGATGTGGGGGCTGGGGGAAGTAGAGATAACCTCAATTCTTAGATATCAGAACCTGAGGGAGGCATTCTTCAGTGAGAAGGAAAACACATATTGGTAGCAAGTATGGGATTAGGGTCAAGGTGCTTTTACTTGAAAAGGTTCCAAAAATCAAGATATTTATCTTGTCTATTCTAGTATACTTAGCCCTTAAGAACTTACCCAATTGATGACTCAGCAGTTCTACTTCTGGAGAAATAAAAACATTATGTCCACACAAAAACGTGTACACAAATGTTCACAGCAGCATTACTTACAGTAGTCCAAAAGTGGAAATAACCCAAATGTCCATCAACTGCTGAGTGGATAAACAAAATGTGGTATATACATGATGCAATGGAATATTATTTGACAATGCAAAGAAGTGAAGTACTGATTCACGTACAGTATGGATGAACCTTTAAAGCAAACCAGTCACAAAAGGTCACATATTTTATTATTACATGTATGTGAAATTGCCAGAGTAGGCAAATCTACAGAAGCAGATTAGTAATAGCCTAGGGCTGGGGAACTTGAGGAAAAAGTGACTGCCAATGTGTATGGAATTTCTTTTGGGGTGGTGAAAAGGCTTTAAAATTGACTGTGATTGTGCTGCACAACTCTGTGGATCTTTAAAAAATCATTAAATGGTATTTGCAATGGAAAAAAGTTCTTGAATTAGATAGAATATATAAAATTTTAACTTACTATGTGTAGTTAATATCTGATTAATTTTTAAGATATTATAAGGTCGTTCAAAAGAAAGCAATACCTTCTAAAGGTCTTCTGTAGGGTTTGATAATGAATGTAATAGCTCAAAGAAAATTAGGAAAATATTACATGATAACTAATGCCAGAAAGAGTTCAAAATATTATCTGTCATGGTTCTTATTCAAAGAGGCAAGATATAAAAACAAAGCTAATCTTAACTAGAAAAAGAATGGATGTTACACATAAAAAGAGATGGAAAAATAAGTCTGAACCTTATTCGTAGCTATGTAAGTTTTTATAGTTAAAGGAGACCTCTGGGGTAGTTTTACGGTCAAATAATTTCATTTTATAATTGAGAAGACAAAAGAGCAGAGAGTTTAACTCAAGTTTGTCTAAAGTCATGCAAATTTTTGTTTCGTGTTCTCAGAAGACATTTGAGAAGTAATAAAGATTTGTGTTTACTATATCTGAGACAATCTGCTAAATACAGGTACTCTAAATTGTTTGTCTCATTTAATCCTCACAATATCTCTTTGATGTAGGGACTGTTATTATCCCCTTTATTAAGGTAAAGAATTTGACTGATCAGGCAGTCTGGGGCACATAACCCTCATATTTAATCACTGTTCTTGAGAAGGCAGACTTCTTTTTCCTGCCAGCTTTATTAATGTATAACTGACAAAGAAAAATTGTATATTTTATGGTATAAACCATGTTGTTTTTATAAATATATACATTGTGAATGATAAATCAAGCTAATTATCATATCTATCACCTCACACACTTTTTTGTGATGAGAATATTTAAAACCTACTCTTAGCATATTTTTAACAAATTGTTATTAACTTTGTCACCATGTTGTACAATAGGTCTCTAGAACTTATTCAGACTAACTGAAATTCAGTACTTTTTAATCAACATCTCCCCATCTGTGACCACCACCCCAATTCCTTGACAGCTACCATTCTACTGTCAGCTTTTGTGAGTGCAACATTTTTAGATTTCATGTAAGATTATACAATATTTGTCTTTCTGTGTCTGGTTATCGCTTAGCATAATGTCCCCCAGGTTCATCCATGTCGTTGCAAATGACAGGATTTTCTTCTTTTATTAGACTGAATAGTGTTCCTTTGTGTATATATACCATATTCTCTTTTCCATTCATCTGTTGCTAAACACTTAGGTTGATTACATATCTTTGCTATTGTGAATAATGCTGCAATTAACATAATAGTAAGGATATCTCTTTGACTTACTGATGTCTATTTTTAACTTTTTGAGAAATCTCCATACTATTTTCCATAATTGCTGAGCTAATTTACACTAACAGTATTTAAGGATTCTCTTTTTTCCATATCCTTGCCAACACCTGTTACCTTTTGTCTTTTTGGTAATGGCCATCCTAACAAGTGTGAGGTGATATCTCATTGTAGTTTAGAAAGGAGATTCTTAAATGTTAAATCAGTAATAAATTGTATCTCACTATCCACTAAAGCAGACAGTTATTAGAAAAACAGGGAGAGGATTGCAATGGTCAGTCTTGGAAACAAAGTTAAGAATGAAAAGTTTTAGCAGGATAGATAAGTTTTAGCAAGAAATAATATATTTTACATTATATGTAAGAAAAAATAAAAAGTCTAATTGGAAATTTGTAGCTTATCCTCTGGTTTTCAGAGATCATTGCATCCCTAAATTTATGTTTCCATTTATAAAAATGGTTTTAGTTTTTCAAGTGAAATCTGGCTTATGAAAACTATACAACAAAATTCTAAGTTTACAAAACTCTTCTCCATTGTCACTGCTTTTCATATCCCCTTTAATGACTTTATATATCTAGTTGCATGGATTATGCAATGTAGTCCTTAGGCAGTTTTGTTATTAGAATATCTTTGTAAATGAGTAAAGAAAGCCAACAGTCAAAGCAGATTGATTGTTGCTGTAGGTTTACTGCAGCTGGTATGTAAAGGTGCACATGAATTAAACAAAAAATAAAGTCATGAAAACAGAAGAAAGGATGTTCAAAAATGAATTTGCAAGTTTGGTTCTAAATAGTATTCACAATTTTACCTTGAGGCTTTTCTAGGGGATCATGAATAATGATTGGGTGAGATTATAAGCCCCAGGCAAAGCCCAAGGACATTAGTTCTCCTGACCAGTCATTTATCCTCAAAAAAATGGTCCTTAGGTTGTGGGATATTGTTTGAAATGCCAGGGGGAATCAAACCTGAGTCTGTCACTTTACCTCAAGGGTCATTTTAGGAGTCTCAGGAGTGATAAGATGCATGTTTACCTAACAAAAGCCTTGGTAGACTTTCATTTATTATTACTTTATGTTACTTTTTTTCTGTTTGGGGTATATATTTTTATTTACCTGCAGAAGGAAGTACATATAAAAAGAAAGTAATCACTACTAAAAATTGCATTCTACTATTGTAAGCATCTGTTCAAGGGAGGTAAGGTAAGATTTTTTTTAAAAAAGAGAATGAATTCCATCTCTTATTTTTATCAGACTTTCATGAGAAATTCATATTTGAGAGAATTCTGATTTACTGTCTCTTGCCAAAAATATTCTTCTAGCCAGATCTTATATAAAATTGTGAACTGGTTATATTTTGAAAGCCCTCAAGTCTTGAATTAATGATTAATTATGTATTTTTATTTATCAGAACCTCACTTTCCTTCTATCTTTACTGCTTCTTTTTCATGAAAACTTTGTGACTTACATTATGCAAATGATCCCCCTCTTAAAAGCATTTTTATGTAATAAATAGTAAAAGGGAGGTAATTAACAAACATTTACTTAACTAAGCCAATTTATGGAATAATAATGAGGATAATAGTAATAAAAATAACAGTGTAGTAGCAACCATTTAATAATATAAAGAAGAAAAGCTAAGCTTTAAATAGTGTTTGCTATATACCAGCACTATTCTGGCTCATATTCTAACTCATAACTCTATTATTATTCCCATTTTACAAATGAGGAACTGAGTCTAAAAGAAACTAAATGAGACTAAATAGTAATCAGTAAATTAAGGATCCGAAAACTAGACTAAAACTGTACCCCACTTATAGAAACCTACAATTTAGGGTAGTGCTTTTTATCTACTGAGACTATTGTTCTTAACCTTTTGAAATCTATTCTCCTTATTTTCCTTGATGAAATATACAATCTTGTGATTTTGATTTCCCTTTAATTTTTAGGCTAAATTAAATATAATGACTAAAAATAAAAGGAATAGTACAGGACACTGTTGTTTTTTAAACTACCTCTTCCTCCTTCTGTTGCTAGTTGAGGCTCACTAATGTGAAATGACATTAGTTCAATTTATTCAGCAAATAATTATTGAGGGCCTACTATCTGTCAAACATTATTCCAGGGGCTGTTATGTAAATTGAAAGTGAACTAGTTCTGATCTGGGAGCAAGATAGAAAAACTGTACAACTTTCTGGTAACTTCTAAAGTCCTCCCAAAAATTGAAATGCAAGGATTTCAGATGCAAGAAACTAAAACATTATAGAGCAAGGTGGATATTGCTCACAATTTTGGAATGTTTGTACAGTATGCCATTCTGTTGGCACAAATAAAAACAACGGAATCTATTTAGACTTAAATTCTTATTAGGATTATTTCTCACTGTCATGTTAGCTGTGTTTATATTTGCAAGACTACTTTCAAAAATGTCTTAATTATTCCAAGGCACCAAGCCTGTAATTCATGTAGCAGGCATTTATTCCATGTAACTTTGTTGAATGTTCACTGTGGAGGAAAATCAGCCACAGCATATAAAACTTTATTTGAAAACGCTGGACACAAAAAGGCTTCAAAGGTGTATTCTAATTTAAAGGAGAATTGGAATGTATAGAACTTTTATAGGAGGGGCCAGCCAAAGTTCAGCTAGTTTGGGTAGAAGTTGACCAGGTATGGTTTTTGCAAGAGGGAGGAATTATTCTTTCAGATTTGTCACCACTGTTTGGGCAATCAGGATTTTATTAAGGGGGTCGTGGGGAGAGGAACAGACAGGGTATAAAGTCATATGCAAGAAGAAATGGGGAGGAACAACCACTGGAGACAAGGATATGAGTCACAGTGGAAAATTCTTAGTCCTTCAGGGTCTCACATCACTCCATACAAGGCATTGTGCGTCATGCTTGGAATATAGTGATAAATAAGGTAGACACAGTTTCTGATTTTATTAAGCACAAAATTACATAATTTCTTGTCTTACTTCCATAGTACAAGGTAATAGGAGAACATTTGCCAGACTATATACCTCATATAGTCTGGGAGAATCAGGCAAAGAATTCCTGAGGAAGGGACATTTTTGTTGAAACCAGAGGGATGAGTACAATTTCATTAGGCAAAATAGCATTGGGGACTAGGATAGGCAAGGGCTGTATTATGATTTTCTGGGCCTTAGACACTTCTACCTTCATGGGCTCCTTCCAACAGAAAAAAATTAAAAATTATATTTTGGAACTACTGTGGTATAAAGATGAATATTAACATATTCATCTTTATATTAAACTTTTTTACCTAAAAGTATTTTTTTTTAATTTTAAAGAAGTGAAGACATTTTGTGTACCCTTTAAAATATTGTGAGCCAGCCGGGCTCAGTGGCTCAGCCTATAATCCCGCGCCTTTGGGAGACTGAAGTGAGTGGATTGCCTGAGCCCGCGGGTTCGAGACCTGCCTGGGCAGCGAGACCTCATCTCTACAATAAATCAAAAAATCAGCCGGGTGTGATAGCGCATGCCTGTAATTCCGGCTACTTGGAAGGCTGAGGCGGAAGGATCGCCGGAGCCCAGCAGGTCAAGGCTGCGGTGGCCGGGAGCGGCCACTGCACTCCAGTCTGGGCGACAGAGTGAGACTCCAACTCAAAAAAATAAAATAAAATATTGCGAGCCCTAATCACTGTGCCTGCTATGCCTAGTGAATAAGTAGTTTGGGAGTGGGGAACACTGGACCAAGAACATTTTGGATAGAGAGAAGAGCATATAGAGAAGCTTCCAACAGCCTGCTTTCTCTGGGAACTAGAAGGAGGCTGATGTGGCTGGAGCAGAGAGTGCGGGGGAGGGCAGCGTGAGGGAGGCTGGTGAGGCAGGCGGTACCCTGTTGGCCATGTTTAGGATTCTGACCTTTATCCTAAGAGTGACAGAAAACCGCTGAAGGGTGTATGTGTGAGTAGGTGTGCATTTAAATCAAATTAATGTATGTACATTGTTAAAAATCAATCGTTCTTTGGGCCAGCCTTTCCCACTTAAGCCTCCTTTCTCCTACCACTTTTCCTTTGATATTTATTAACTTTTATTCAGGTAAAAGTAATTTACTTCCACCTCAAAAAATTTTTTTAAAGATGTGGAGTACAATTCAGGATTAGGTATATAAATGGTCATTGTACAGGCAAAGTTTGGGCCTCCCTTTGGTCCCCATTTTGCCTGGTTTGAGATCAGATACCCTTAATGATGTTGTGTTCCCTCCCCCACCACCGGCATATCCTGCTACTGCCAATCCCTTTCTGATTGTATTATGGTAAATGTTCAAGGTCCATTTATGAGTGAGAACATGTGGTATTCTGTTCTTTGTTTCTTTGATAGATCACTGAGTATGATACACTCTAAATCCATCCAAGTTGCTGCCAAGTCCAAATGTTTGTCCTTCTTTATGGCTATGTAATATTCCTCACCTAAAAATTTTTATTCATTATTTTTAGACATTCTATATTAATGCACACACACAAACACATAAGTAAAGGAAGCATTATACACTCACTAACCCTAGTCCACCTTCATCTTTCCTGTCCCTAGCATTCTCCATTTAGTTTCATCTCTATTTTTAGCTTCTCTGTTATAACTGCCCATAATAAACTAATATTTTTGTCCCATTAACCATATATATATATATACAGTTTTGTGACTATCCCTTCTGTCAGGTTATTAGTACACCTGCCTTCTTCAACTCTTATCCCTTTATGATTCTGTAACCTGTTTTTTAATTTTTGTATTTATAAAATTATGCCGCTTATGTCTATTTTTGCAGTCATAATTAAGCATTACATTATTGTGTGAAAAAGCCTTTTGTATTTGCTTTCTCTCTACCTCTAACATAAATTCACTCAGATGACCACATTGTTTGTTCCCTCTTTTTCTTAACATCTTTACCCAAATGGCAGCCGCTCAGTACAGCCTTCCCTGGACATCTTATTTTGAATAGCAATTCTTCTACCTAGAATTCTTATTCTGGTTCCTTTGTTATATTTTTGTTTATAGCTCTTGTTGTTAATACAAATTATAGATTGTATTTGACTTAATTTTTGACATTATTGTCACTCTTCTCCACTATATTGTAAGCTTCAAGAAGACATGGATTATTATCTATTATAACTAGTTTGTCTGACTTTTTTTGGTTCTTATTTTCCCCATCATTACTATTTTCTTAGCAGCTAAAACAGCTATATACCCAGCTGGTACTAATTAAATATTGGCTTAACTAATGACTAAGTACAGCATCAAGTAGTTTTCTTTGGTTATATTTCCTTACTTAAGCAGTTTTTCGATTTTCTTAGAATTCTACTTGTCTTTTTTTTTTTCTTATGTTACTTTTCATCACATTCCTAGTCCTTTTCAGCTCTCCATCAAATAAAGCATTCTGGTGCGTCACTTTCCTTTTTTTTTTTTTTTCCTTTTTCCTGGGAACTTCTCTTCAGAGTCTTATCCTCTGGCTGCACAAGTGTCATCCCAGGGCTTCCCCTTCCGCTCTTCTGGATACTTCAACCCAAATTTTCTTCTTCTTCGTTTTCATCCTTCTTTAGAAGCATACCCCATAACAATTCCTAAGAACAAGTATATGAATGATCAATTTTTTTAATTTTCACACTTGAGATGTGCTTTATTTTATTTCCATAAGAAGTTATTCAGGTTCTAACATCAGAAGATGCGTGGCTGGGGGCAGGACCTGGCTGGGAGATGGGGAGAGGTAGGGTATATTTGAGTGTTCATATTATAGAGGGAGAAAACACATTTTAAAAGTACTATTTTGGGCCACCGGCTTTGTCAGCAGAATGAGACACTGTCTAAAAACTGACATTTTATCCAATATATATTTGCTAACTTTTTAAAAATAATAATCTTGATGATTGTTATGTTAAAAGTTGGAGAAAAGGTATCACCTATAAAAACTATGCTAAGGAGAAGCAATTACTACCCACCTAACTGCTTGGCATCTTTTTTTTTTTTAATCTATCTTTACTCACACCCCTTTCTTCCAACAGCAGCTGAATGTGTGATTTAATTTTTTAGTGTTTCAATTTTCTCATCTTTTATTTTACTCTTTTAAAAAATTATTTTAAAGATGTGGGGTACAATTCAGGATTAGGTATACAAGTGGTCATTATACAGGTAAAGTTTGGGCCTCCCTCTGAACCTCACTTCGCCTGATTTGAAGTCAGGTACCTTTATTGATGTTATGTGGCCCACCCTCTCCCTCTTCTGGCAATATCCCCATACTGCCAGTCCCATTCTTATTGTAGTATGGTAAATGTTAATGGTCCTTTTATGAATGAGAACATGTGGTACTCAGTTCTTTATTTCTCTGATAGATCACTGAGTATGATAGGCTCTAAGTCCATCCAAGTTGCTGCAAAGTCCATAATTTTGTTCTTCTTTATGGCTACTAATAGTCCATCGTGTATATGTACCACATTTTTAAAATCCAGTCCAGTTTCAATGAACAGCACAGTTGCTTCCATGTTTTTGCTATTGTGAATAGTGCTACAATAAACATGCATATGCAGGTGTCTTTAGAGTGATTTAAGTTCCTCCAGGTATATTCCCAGAGGGAATATTGCTGGGTCGTATGGAAGATCAATTTCTAGTTCTTTTAGGAATTGCCACACTGTTGGCAATTGACGTAGTTTCCATTCCCACCAACAGTGTAGAAGCATTCCCTTTTCTCTGCTTCCTTACCAGCCTCTGTCATTTTTCATTTTTTAGTGATGGCCATTCTTACTTGGGTTAGATGGTATCTCAGTGTGGTTTCGATTTGCATTTCTCTGATGATTAGTGAGGCCAAGCATTTTTTTCATGTGTCTGCTGGATGCTCGTATGTCTTCTTTTGAGAAGTGTCTGTTCATGTCTTTTGCCTGCTTTTTAGTGGGGCTGGTTTTTTTTTTTTTGGCACATTTGAGTTCCTGGATATTAGGCCTTTGTAAGATAAGCAGTTCGCAAATATTTTTTCCCATTCTGTGGGCTGTCTCTCCCTCCTCTCTCGATGGTTTCTTTTGTTTTGCAGAAGCTTTTCAGTTTGATAAAGTTCCACCTGTCAATCTTACCTCTTAATGGCATGGTCTTTTGGGGTTTTGATCAGGAATTGGTTGCCTATTCCAGTTTCCATAAGGGTATCTCCTGCATTTTCTAAGATTCTTAACATTTGAGGTTTTATGTTTAGGTCTTTGATCCATTTGGAGTTTATTATTGTGTATGGTGATAGGTAGGGGCCCTGTTTCATTCTTCTGCATGTGGTCAGCCAGTTTTCCCAGCACCATTTACTGAATAGGTTTTCCTCTCCCCAATGGTAGTTGTTAGAGGCTTTGCCAAAGATGAGTTGGTTGAGAAATTGAGATTTTACTTCTGGAATCTCTATCCTGTTCTATTGGTCTATATACTTGTTCTTGTACCAATATCAGGTTGTTTTGATTATTGTAGCCTTATAATAAAGTTTAAAGTCTGGAAGTGTGATACCTCCTGCTTTGTTTCTTTTGCTAAGGATTGTTTTGACTATTTGTGGTAGTTTATGTTTCCATATGGATTTCTGTATTGTTTTTCCAGGTCTGAGAAGATGAATGATGTTGGTAATTTAATGGGTATTGCATTGAATCTGTAGATTGCCTTTGGTAGGGTGGACATTTTGACAACAGAGAGATCTGGAACCTCAACTTGACACTTGACCAAATGGACTTACTAGATACCTACTAAACACTTCACCCAGCAACCACAGAATGTATGTTCTACTCATCACCACATGGAACATACTCCAAGATCAACCACATCCTCAGTCATAAATCAAGCATAAACAAATTTCACAAGATTGAAATACTGCCATGCACCTACTTAGACCACAGTGGAATAAAAATAAATATCACCACCAAAAAAATTCCACCAAAACCCACAAAGACATGGACACTAAACAGCATGATGCTGAATAACTCCTGGGTCAACACAGAAATCAAAACAGAAATTAAAAGATTCTTGGAAACAAATGAAGATGAAGAAACATCTTACCAAAATCTCTGGGATGCCGTGAAAGCAGTAGTGAGAAAGGAATTTGTATCTCTATGAACACACATCAAGAAAATGAAAAGAGAATAAGTTAACAGCCTATCAAATTACCTAAGGTAGCTGGAAAGACAGGACCACCAAAACCCTAACTTCAACAGAAGAATCCAGATCACCAAAGTAAGAGCCAAAGTACAGAATGTAGAAGACAAAAATACCGTAGTAAAAAAATCAGCAAACCAAAAAGTTGGTTTTCACTTTGAAAGGATAAACAAGATTGATGGACCCCTAGCGAGAGTGACCAAGAAAAAGAGATAAAAAGCCCAAATAAACACAACCAGAAATGCAAAAGATCAAGTCACAACTGACCCCAAAGAAATACAAATGATTATCAGAGATTGCATGCCTGTCTGGAAACACACTTGATAACCTAAATGAAATGGAGGACTTTCTGACATTTTACAACCTCCCAAGGTTGAAACAAGAAGAAATTGAAATCCTAAGTAGACCAACAGCAACCCAGGAAATTGACTCTATCATAAGAAAACTACCTACCAAAAAAAGCCCTGACCTAGACAGCTTTTCAGCGGAATTCTACAAAACATACAAGGAGGAGCTAGTACCAATCCTATTGAAAGTATCCTTATTACAGCATTATTTACAATGGCAAATATATGGAATCAACCATGCTGCCCATTGAAAGAGGACTGGTTAAGAAAAATGCCGTACATATACACAATGGAACATTACACAGCCATAAAGAAGGACAAATTATGAACTTCGCAGCAACTTGGATGGACTTAGAGTCTATAATACTGAGTGATCTATCACAGAAACAAAGAACTGAGTGCCACATGTTCTCACTCATAAGTGGACCTTGAACAATTATCATAATACTATAAGAAAGGGATTGATAGTAGTTGGAAACTGCCAGAGGAGGAAGGTGCACACCTCATCAGCAAGGGTACCTGCATAATGAACATTTGTATACCTAACCCTGAATTTTACCCACACTTCAAAAATTTTTTTTAATCAATATTTTTTATTATGGTTTTGTGGGGTACAGTTAAGGGTTAGGTGTACATTTACGTTTCATTCAGGCACCCTGTTGATAAGAGGTGTTTCCCCATCCCCAGACAGATATTTGCTACTGTTAATCCCATCCCCCCCCATAGTTTCCCTGTACCGTCAGTCATTAAAAATTAAAAAAAAAAAAAAAAAGAAAAATCCCAGGCAATCGAGGAAGACAGAATGCTCCCCAAATCATTTTATGAAGCTAACATCACACTGATACCCAAACCAGGTAAAGATCCAACTAAGAAAGAGAACTACAGGCCAATATCCCTGATGAATAGATGTAGAAATTCTCAACAAGATTCTAGCAAATTGAATCAAAAATCATCCACCATGGCTAAGTAGATATCATCCCCAAGATGCAGGGCTTGTTCAACATCCACAAGACCATAAATATAACTAAATACATCAATAGATGTAAAAAGAACCACATGATTATATCATTAGAGGCAGAAAACGCTTTTGATAAAATCCAGCATCCCAGTTTGGGCTCGGTGACTCAGTCTGTAATCCCAGCACTTTGGGAGGCCAAGGCGAGTGGATTGCCTGAGCCCGCAGGTTCGAGACCTACCCGGGCAACTTGGTGAGACCTCGTCTCTTCAATAAATAATAAATTAGCTGGGCGTGGTAGTACGTGCCTATAGTTTCAGCTATTTGGAAGGCTGAGGCAGAAGGATCTCCAGAGCCCAGCAGGTCGAGGCTGCAGTGGCTGGGAGCATGCCACTGCACTCCAGTCTGAGTAAGAGTGAGACTCCAACTCAAAAAAAAAAAATCCAGCATCCCTTCTTGATAAAAACCCTTGAACACCTAGGCATAGAGGGAACATACCTCAAAACAGTAAGAGCCATCTACTATAAACCCATAGCCAACATATTGCTAAACAGGCAGAAATTGTACTCATTTCCCTTAAAAACGGGAACAAGACAAGGCTGTCCACTCCCACCCCTCCTGTTCAACATAGTGCTTGGCATATTAATTCTAGTTTGTCTGGGATTCCAGATTACAAATCTTCTTTCCTCTGAACTTGGAAAGCAATCCTCTACTATCTCCTAAAATTCATTAATACCAGCCTGAGTTAGTCCTTTGTAAGTCATCTGCATTTTTCTTCTGGCTTTTAGGGTCTTCATTTATTGTTGTTGTTTTGGTAATTTACAGTTGCTAATTTGTGTCTAGGTATAGGCTTGTTATCATTCATGTTATATTCAGTGGGTACTTTCTTCTGTGAAGTTGTCCATCTCTAGAAAATTATCTTGCATTATTTTCTTAGTAATTTCCTCCCCCTCCCTCTTTTTTCTTGCTCTTTCCTTCAGTAACTCTTATTAATTGATGATGGACCCCATGGACTGATCATCTTAAGTCTTATCTTTTTTATGATACTTTTTGTTTCATTTAAACTATTTTCTGGCAAAGCTCTCGACTCCTAAAACAAAACAAAGAAAGATTCATGATTAAGATTGAAATATAAAATTATTTTTTTATTTTCCAAAAGTCTTTCCTACTCTCTAGTTTCTGTTTGTCATTTGTTTGCTTATTTTAAGCAGAAGAGGGTGATGATTGTTAGAGTATAGTTTTTGGAGCCAGGCTTACTGAGTTTGAATCTCCATCACCTGCACTTAGTAACTGTGACCTTGGGCAGGTTAAAATTCTTTGTGTTTCTGTCTTCATCAGAAAGGGAGATAATATAGTATGCCTATTTCCGAATTCTGAGGATTAAATTAGTTAATAAATGTAAAACACTGGGAAAATAACTGGAATGCAGTAAGTCATATATCTTTGCTATTATCATCACTATTATGATTATCATGATCATTATTATGTTATGGACATGTGGTTTTCGCACTGTCCCTAAAGATACTAGGTAGAGTTGTTTTAAAGGTTCACTTTTTCCCCCTAAATAAACCTTTTTCTCCAGTTCAGCTGCTTTTTTTCTGTTTGCCTATCTTTATCTCTTTCTTTATCCAGAAGGATTTCTTGAACTATCTGGCAATCCTTGATTACAGGTTCATATTTAACAGTGAGCTGCTGATTGGTAACTGCATACAAGGGCAGCTTTTCCTGGTTTCAGGTTCTTGAGAGTTTGGGGGCCAGAACTAGATACTGCAGACAGTTGAGAATCCCCTCAAGGATAGAAACCAAAGCTATTCTTCACTCTATGACTAATTTCTTCCAAGAGGAAACCTTTAATTTTTGCTTGGGAAATAAATACCTGGCTCCAGTGGATAGGGATGCTATTCATTATACAGATATTCAGTTCATCTCCCAGGCCTGCCTCTCACTGCTGCCCTCTTACCAGGATTCTCTGTGCCTCTAAACCTCTCTGAGGTTCTAAAACGGGTCCTGTCAACTTTAGGCCAAGGCTCCCTGTGCCCACTTCAGCAGGTCTTCTCTGTTTTCCTGCTCACATTATTAAAATTTTTCATCTGTTGATGGCCTATCTTCCATTTATTGTGGTACTATTTATTTTTTATTTCCATACTGTCGTTTTAGTGGGTGTTAAAATAAGTAAAATCATGTGGTCTACCTGCCATTTTTAACTAGAAGTCATTAAAAGTTTGTAAGCAGAAAAATGACCAGATCAAATGGCATTTTACAAAGATCACTATAGATAAGGTTTGAATTTATAGCAGCATAAACTAACAGACTAGGTTTCCCTGCATGTAATTATGTAATGCTTATAATACAAAACAAGATAAAGGTAATTAAGCTAGTTATTAAAATAATGACATAAATAGTTTATTCTTTGATATAAACCAATAAGTGGATTAATGTTTTAAGGAATGCAGTCACCTAGGAACAAGTTAATACAGTACTTTTTCCTATTAAAAACAAAATATACGCTGGGCTCAGTGGCTCAGTCTGTAATCCCAGCACTTTGGGAGGCCAAGGCAAGCAAATTGCTTGAGCCCGCAGGTTCGAGACCAGCCCGGGCAACTTGGCGAGACCTCATTTCTACAATAAATTTAAAAATTAGTCAGGTGCGGTGGTGCACACCTATGATTCCAGCTACTTGGAAGACTGAGGTAGAAGGATTACTGGAACCCAGCAAGTCGAGGCTGCTTAAAAAAAAATTTATTTATATATATATAAAGTTTTTTGTCTTTTGCTTTTTTTTTGAGTTGGAGTCTCACTCTGTCACCCAGGCTGGAGTGCAGTAGCACGCTGACGGCTGTGACATGCTGACGGCCACCATAGCCTTGACCTGCTGGGCTCCAGCGATCCTTCTGCCTCACCCATCCAAGCAGCCGGAACCACAGGCATGCGCCACCTCATGTGGCTAATTTTTGATTTATTATAGAGACGAGGTCTCGCCAAGTTGCCTAGGCTGGTCTCGAACCCACGGACTCAGGCAATCCTCTCTCCTGGGCCTTACAAAGTACTGGGATTATAGGCGTGAGCCACTGCACCCGGCAACAAAATATAATTTATTCCTCAGGCCAAAACTAAATGACTTTCTTTTAAAATAATCTAATCTCTACCTACTCTACCAGTGCTTTTCATCTATCACTGAATTCCAATACATTTTTTATCCTTGAATATAAATGTTGTTTTGCTTAGAATAGCAGTAAATTAGCCATAAACTAGACTTGGACTTCTAGAAATGTATAGTCTTTTATTTGTAGTTAGTTAACAGCAAAGAGGATGAAAACACTATCTCATAGGGTGACAGTGATTATTAAAATGAGATAAAATATATAAAGTTCTTTTTGCCCTTTTTTCTTTGTACTCTGGACTTTTTTTTTTTTTAGTCAGAGTCTCATTCTGTCACCCAGGCTGGAGTTCAGTGGCACACTCACAGCCACCACAGCCTCTACCTGCTTGGGCTCAGGTGATCCTTCCACCTCAGCCTTCCAGGCTGGAACTACAGTCATGCGCCACCATGCCCAGCTATCTGTACCTATTTTAAAACTACCTCTAGAATATATAGCCCAAGTAAATTCTCTTACAAGCTGTATCTACATGAAAATGTTGATGCTTTAAAAGGGGACTATTGCTAGATAATGGAGTGTTACATGTAAAAAGTATTTTTCCTGACTTCTAAAGCCTTAAGAAAGGCCTTGCAGTCTTAAGCAGCTTCATTGTGAACTTGATTAAAAGACACTTGTAAGCTTTAGTGCCATTAAAGAAACACACATTGGTCATAGAAGTTCTTTAGATGTGTTTGATATTATGAATAGTCTCTTTATCCAAGTACAGTCTCTATAAATCCTGGTCATTTAAATGTGGTTTTTGGTGTTACCCATCTTAATTGTTATGCTGACTTATGTGTGATTACCATTTCCTTTCAAATAGATTAAGAAAAATGCACTTGAACAAGTTGTTTTCATTTCTATCTCCCTTAAAATGAATTATATACATATAAAAACTTATGTGGTAGCAGTTTTTTTTATAGATTATTAGGAATGCTCATTTTGCTTCCTGTCCTTCACATAAAAATGTGGAGAAAGGACAAAGAGAAATTTTAAATCCTAATAAGTTCAGTAGGTTTCAAGGAGAATGATAAAATTACTGTAAAGATCATTCTAGGTCTCAAATGTCTGTAACTATATGATTATGGCTAAAAGAAACTGCAAAAGCAGTGTGCATTTTTCATAATTAAAATATATTATGAACCCTCTATGTCTCTTTCATATAAAAATAAAGTTTATTGTTTCAAATAGTATTATCATATCTGTCTTTATTTTAAATGGAAATACGATTCCTGATTACTGCTAACTACTGCAGGATCTTTCCCCAAATTGCATATGTTTTTAATTATTGACACATTTATTTTCAATATAGTTCTTATCTGCTTCTAACCATTCTGTGTGCGCACACGCACGTGCACACCCACACACACACACATCTGAGAGAGCAGTAAAAACAAAGACATTTTAATAAGTAAATAATACACCTCAAAGGTTTTTATTTAGTTTACATAATACATGAGAAGTTCATTTTTAGAGTACTATCTTCCATTTTATGTAGGAATTATTAATTTTAAAACTATGGTATGCTTTTTTTTAATAATCTGCATGTTGTTATGGTTTTTTGGTGGCTACACAGAAATCTTCCTGCTATTTTTCTTTTCACAGTATTCAAAGTAGTCCATGTGACCTAGATACTGAAAATCGAGGTAGAGTGTGCTGCATTGCTGATATTTACTGTGAAACCTCAGAAACATTCTGGTTTCACATTTTACAATTACAGCATACACACTGTTTAATATTGCTGGTATTTTAAAAGGTCTCTGATAGTCTATACAATAATTTTTTAGGCTGGTGTTAAAATATTGTTGAAAAATATTTTTTAAGTCATCAAGTAAAAGTGTAATGTTTTTGTATTTCAGTTAAAATTCAATATTCATTTAAAAATTTTAGATCATGCTAGGTAAGAATTATTATAAGTTCCTCCCCCTATTATTTACCTTATATTTAGAATTATCACGATCTGCTAAGTTTATAATTTTTACTCCAATAAGTCATAATTAATCTGTTGCCATTTCTTAATTGGGGTGAAGTCTGTTAAATTATTAAAAAATAAAATATTATATGGAGTCTATGTTATAAAATTATGTTAATCAAGAAAAGTTAATTTTATCATCTATCAGATTGGTATAGAGCATTGCTTCCGAAAAAGCAGCTTTTACATTCAAGAATTCTCCCAGTGTGGAAAGCTATTTTTATCCTTTAATACTTCTGTGTAAAAAAGTAAAACCCTAAAAAGAAAGCATTGAATGAGTTAAGGCATCTGCACAGGTCACTGACTATTGGTTAGAGGATCATATGTATATATATATACTGTAAGAATCTGATTTGTTTTCTTTGTGCTCATTGCAAAAAATTATAAAATAGAATTATAGATTTCACAATTTTCAGCTGAGAAAATTAAAACACAAATGTGTAGTTTTATCTGTACTCTTGATAATAGAAAGATTATCTTGCCAACCTAATTCATAGGTTTCTTTGTGTAGCCAGGGAGAGATACAGAGTATGAAGGCAGATGACCAGAATCAGTATTGAGAAGTCTAAGACCATAAGCTGGAAACTTAGAATAAGTAAGGAATGCCACTGAATGAGGCAGAAGCTGAACAGAATCAGATGCAATCAAGAAATAAACAATAAACAAATGCAAAAGAGCATCCCACAATCTCTGTCTAGGGGAATGGGAGACGCAGCATACTAACAATACCTTCTTGGGGAGTGGGCATGGAAGACTTACTAGGACTAGAAACTTCTTAGAATTGAATAGTAAATCTAGCTTTGATTTGTCTCCGGCTTCTAGTTGAATTTGCTCTTCCAAATGAGTATTTTCTAAATTAGTGTTTTATAGAACAGTATTCTAAAAGCTGTGTCATGAAGATAGGGAGAAAATATCAGTTGTCAAATAAATTTGGACAATTAATATGCATACACCCACATTCACACATATATTATTCATATTTCTCTCTTTTGAAAATCACAATGCCCTTATCATGTAAAGTCTTCTGAGCAGGTCTGGAAAAAAGAAATCTGTCGACCCAACATTTCCCAAACTTGTTTGACCATCAAACACTATTTTGCAGCACATCAAGTCCCATCCAGTGGAGCAAATGTTCAGCATTTGGGAAACTGATGGTCCCGTTTCATTAGTGTTTTCATATAGAGAGCTATTGCGAAGCTGTGTTTTTTTTTTTTTTTTTTTTTGAGTTGGAATCTCACTCTGGCCCCCAGACTGGAGTGCAGTGGCCGCTCCCGGCCACCGCAGCCTCGACCCGCTGGGCTCCGGCGATCCTTCCGCCTCAGCCTTCCATAGTAGCCGGAATTACAGGCGCGCTGCCACACCCGGCTCATTTTTTACTTTTATGGTAGAAAGGAGGTCTCGCCAAGTGGTCCGGCTGGTCTCGAATCCGGGGGATCAGGCAGTCCCCTCGCCTTGGCCTCCCAAAGTGCTGGCATTTCGGGCTTGAGCCACCGCGCCCGGCCTACCCTACCTTTGAAAAATTGATTCTGGGCCGGGCGCGGTGGCTCAAGCCTCAAATCCCAGCACTTTGGGAAGCCGAGGCGAGGGGATTGCCTGAGCCCACGAACTGGTTCGGCAGCAGCCCTGGCAACTTGGCGAGACCTCCTCTCTACAATTAAATTCAGGCGTGGTACTTGGAAGGCTGAAGCAGAAGGATCGCTGGAGCCCAGCGGATCGACGCTGGGGTGGCCGTGAGCGTGCCACTGCACTCCAGCCTGGGCGGCGGAGTGAGCCTCCGACAACAACAACAACAACAACAAAAAGTAGGGTATATATTGATTGACTGACTTCATTTGTTCAGTATTTTCTAAAGTAGCCAGTTGCAACTTTGCACGGGATCAAGACTGTGACACAAGAAGGGCTCACATTATTTATGTAGTCAGACAAATAGGAGCTTAACCAGACCTACTTACTTTTTAAAGCATGTTGCTGGTCTCATATTTTAGACAACAATTACTAGACCTTAATAAGAGTATCAGAGAACTCCAACTGAAAAGGTCCTGAAGTAATCTTATTTAACACGGGAAGTAGTGTGTTGCAAGAAGATATACCGAACTACTAGTAAGCAAAAGACGCGTTTTCTTTTCTGATCTGCCAGCAACTATCTATGAGACATTACAAAAGATAATTCTCTTCCAAAAAAATGAGGAAATAGTGATTGTTTCCCAGCTAGATGTTAAGAATGAACTTTTTTAAAAATTCTAAGTTCTGTTCTCAAATGTGGGAAATTTGATTAGGTTCAACAGAGTTAAGCAAGTTTCTATACTCGGTGTGCTTGTGAATTCCCAAAACATGGATATAGTAGTAAAGATTTGGGTTACCCTATATGTATACCACATATATTAAGTGATACTCAGAACATTAGTTTGAGAAATACAGGATTGAATATACTCCAGACTTCCTTCTAAATCTGAAACGTTATCATTAAATGTTTTTAAATTATCTGATTACATTTTTTTCCTTAGACAATAAAGACGAGACTGTATATTTATAATCAAAGAACTCCAGTGTAATGATTGCAAGGAAAAAATATCATAGATTGCAGCATTGTCTTATAAAACTCCATATTTATTCAAATCTTTTTAATTAGTTAAAATAATATATGCATGATTTCCTACTATTTGTAGTAGTACAGATTTTCAAAATTATTATATAGTGCCAGTCTTTATGATTTATAGATAAAATACTCTAAAATCATGCATATTTTATTTGTAACTTTAGAAAATTACATACTCTACAACTCTAAGGAAATAATAGCTAAAGAAGATATAGCTTTTCCAAAACAGGAAGTGTTGGTTTTTGGCATTTAATTTAGTAATAATCAGTACAATCATTCTTCTGGCATATTCTTCTGGAAAGTTTTTGGATTTGGTATTATAGTAACTTTCTGAGCCAGGTGTGGTGGCTCATACCTGTAATCCCAACAGTTCGGGAGGCTAAGGATAGAAGATTGGTCTAGGCAGCGAGACCTCGTCTCAACAATAAATCAGAAAATTAGCTGCCTGTGTTGGCATGCACCTGTAGTCCCAGCTACTTGGAAGTCTGATGTGGAAGAATCGCCTGAACCCATCCACTGCTCTCCAACCTAGGCAACAGAGTGAGACTCCAACTTAAATAAATAAATGATAAACTAAGAAATTTAAAAAATAAATGAAGAATATTTTATTTTGTTGGAGTCAGAGTGAAATGTAGATTAGTCTTTTTTGTTTGTTTGTTTTTGGGGGGTTTTTTTGAGTTGGAGTCTCACTCGGTCGCCCAGACTGGAGTGCAGTGGCCGCTCCCGGCCACCGCAGCCTCGACCTGCTGGGCTCAGGTGATCCTTCCGCCTCAGCCTTCCGAGTAGCCGGAATTACAGGCAAGCACTACCACGCCCGGCTGATTTTTTGATTTATTGTAGAGATGAAGTCTCCCTGCCCAGGCGGGTCTCGAACCTGCGGGCTCAGGCAGTCCACTCATCTCAGCCTCCCAAAGGCGTGGGATTACAGGCTGAGCCACCGAGCCCGGCTTCTTTTTGTTTTTTTAAGGAAAATTTACTGGCAGAAGTCATCTCAGAGACTCTCATTGACCAAATCTAGAATACTTTGAGCATTAAAATAAATAATGATAATAACTATAACACACTGAATAAAATAAGACTACCAGTTTATGCCAATATAAATGAATGACCAAATTATGGAAAATAGAAAACTCTTATTTATGTTAGAATACCAACTAATGGAAGGGATAATGGAGTGAATCATCAATGGATGCTAAAATTAGTAGATAAAATTTTATATTAAATACTTTCAAAATATTTCTCCACAAAGAAACTTAGTAGTTGGATAGTAAGGAAACATTAACAAAATGATCAAAGTTAACACTACTAACATGGGATTAAACTAAAATTTAATGTACCTCATGATATGATGCACTGAAAAGAACATTGTATTGCCTCTGTAGTATTTCCACCAAAATGCATAACCTAAATCTAACCATGAGGAAACATCAGACAAACTCAAAATGAGGAAAATTTTTTTAAAAATAACTGGCCTATATTCTTCAAAAGTGTCAAAGTCAAAAAAAGTCAAAGGTTAGATAATGGTTCCATTTTAGAGGAAACTAAAAATTTTAGACTAAACTAAATGTAATTAGTGTGGTAAGGGATAGGATCCTGGCCCAGGGGTTTAAAAAAAAATTCTGGGGGTGGAATCGGCAGGTTGAAGGAAACTGCTAGGGGAGGAAGGGGCATACTTCGTTAACAAGGGTACCTGTATAGTCAATGTTTGTATACCTAACCCTGAATCATACTCCACAGCTTTATAATAAATAAATAAATAAGTAAATAAATAAATATTTTTTAATGCTATAAAGGGCATTATTGGACCAATTATAAAATTTGAATACAGACTATGGATTAAATATATTTCATTTTTTGATTTTGGTAATTGTATTGTGGTTATATAAGAGAATGTCCATGTTCTAAGGAAATGCATACTCAAGTATTTAGAAGCAAATTGCTACAATTTACTCTCAAAGATTCTAGAAGAACGAATTAGATAAATAGATGCTTAGATGGGGGAAATGTAAACAGTTTAGAAATCTCAGCTAGAAAAATCAGCCGGGCATGGTAACGCACACCTGTAATTCCGGCTACTCGGAAGGCTGAGGCGGAAGGATCGCCGGAGCCCAGCAGGTCGAGGCTGCGGTGGCCGGGAGCGGCCACTGCACTCCAGTCTGGGCGACAGAGTGAGACTGTAACTCAAAAAAAAAAAAAAAAGAAAGAAAAAAAAGAAATCTCAGCTAGAGATAAAAAGATAAAAAATAGCAAGAGTTCCTTGGCCTATTTTTGCAACTTGTCTTTAATACTGCATTTTATACTTGTGAATTTATACTGAATGAAAAGTTATAATACTTTTTAAACTTGAGTTTGATCACTGAGAGTCAAGGCCTGTTTCACTATATTGGGCCAAATTGTTCCTAATAGATAAGAAAGAACATTCATATAAGAAGGCCAAGCCTTAGAAGTTTATCCCTTACTTTTTGTTCAAATCTTCCTCCCTCAAGAAAAGGTAATTTATAGTATATTTGTGAGCTGTGTTACATTCTTTATGTTAAATGTACCATGTGAATTCAGGATATTAATATTTTAAGTGAATACACTTAGAGAATGAACAATAAATAGCTATTTCAAAAGATACATCTAACTATTATATCCATTTTCTTCCCAACCTCTGCCCCACCTACCACACATTTACTCGTTCTTCTCCTTCACTTTACCTAGCTAATTGAAGTATAACAAATGCTTTGTCCAGGGACTTTTTTTCTCTTGTGTATTTTATAGTAAATCATTGTCACTACTCTATAAAAGTGATAGATTATATATTAAATGGAGAAATATGTGTTTTTTAAAAATATTTTTTAAAGGCTTTCTTTGTACAAGAAATTACCTAATTGTTGATACTTGCTTCGTGTCATAATTTATCATAGTATGTTTATTTTTAAAGGAGGATAATTATTAAAATATTCTCAATTTTAAATATTTTGAGTGTGTCACAGTTTTTAAAGGTTGATATACTATATATGAATTTATGCTATGCTTTACTTCCTTTGCCTTTTTCATAGTATAAATTCTACCTTAATTGTAATTATGAGCTAGCTATCTGGTCTTTTTTCCTAGAAATGTGATATTACACTTTTCTGTTCAGAAGCCAAGTATTACTTTTTGGTTGTCTTGATGATGAGAGTTAGTAATTCAAAGTAAAATCCATGTACTAAATTGTACGTGTATGATAGCCTAATTTTATAAATATATTTACCACTTAATAGACAATCAGGAAAAATGTCTGTGGTAGAATCAGATATTAACTGCTATAATTTTTTAATCCAAGAGTCTACACCAAAGCATAAGTATAGGTAAGAGAGATAAACTAGGAACCAAGTATTCATGAATGTACTAGGACGTTTGAAGCAGGATTTTAATATTGTTTTGATGCTTCTGTGTAAGAAGGAACATTGTTATTCTTAACATTATAAATGTTAAGAGAAGTAAAGGATTGTTTCCTCGTGGAAAATTTAATAGCTTTCTAAGGAAAGATAAATGTTTTCTGCTATACCTTGGTCTTTTTAATTCCACCAAAAATTTTAAAGTCTACATTCAAAATGTACTGAATAAAGCATAATAATATTCTTGCATTTAATGACCATATAATTTCTATGAAAAAAATAATCATGTGTCATCATGTGGCGTTATTTAATAGAATTAGATCTTGGGGCTCTTATTTACAACAGAAAGAATTTACATCAGTGTTGACCTACTTTTTTTTTCTCAATTAGATTTTTTTTTTTTTAACAAGAGAATAACTGTCTCACTCCAGGATATGAAGCCAGAATTCTTATTGTAGCATATTAAAAAAAGAGAAACTCTTTTGCTGTGTTTCTGTAATCTGAATATAAAGTTACACTATATCAACAATCAGCAGATGGAGAAAAAGAACACTCTAGGAAGCTAGGCTATAAATACTAGGGTAATTCCAGAACTTCCAAAATTTACAAGATTTTGCTAAAGCTTCTCTAAACTGTATGATCTTTTAGTAAGAAATTCATAACTTACTCTGGAAAAGTAGGGCTCAGAATTTCAAATCAAGGCTTGTTTATTGCATCAGATGGTTTCATCATCTTCTTACATTTAATGTGAGAGCCATTTTTGGTTCTCTGAACTCGTAAAGAGTTCAAAGAAATAACTCCATCAGGAATAGAAAAGTGATTCTTTTTCCACCAACACTGTTGTGATTTTTTATATATCTAATGGCCTTCCTATAAAAATATCAGCATATTAAATTCACCCTTTGGTGTTGGTGATTGAAAGCCTTGTTTAAAAGCTGCTTTGGCTTATATTCATTTAGCATAAATTGTATACCTGTATGCTAAGTCCTGTGGTTGGATTAAAGTTAAGACATAGAAAGTCCCCATTCTCAAGTTCTTTAAGACAAGCAGACTGAGCCATGACAATGTAATCTAATAAATGTGATAAAAGTAAGCAAAATATTCTATAGGAGTATGTATTAAGAGCTTTTAACCCATACTGCATAGTTGTGGAAGTCAGTGACTTTGATTACCAAAAATGGAACTAGAATATGAAGTGAAATATAAGAGGCTGAGAAAGGTTAGCAAAGAGAATGTGAGTCTAAGTGAAATAAGATAAGTGGAAGACAGTCTAGTGGGCTCAAGATATTTGAGGTATTTGATAGTTAAATATCATTTTTTAAAAAGACAATGGAAAGTCACTTGTACTTGAGGCTGGGATTTTGGCAGTTGTTGTTAATTTCTATGATTCTTCCTCTAATTTTCCACCAATCTACTAGCAAGGCAACTGAGGAACAGTAATTTAGCCTTTCAATTGTGTAATGAAGACCTACATCTTTTCTTTGGGTTACATGCTGTAATAAACATATAGTTTCGCTGTATATGTCGTTATCTACTTTTTTAAAAGAGTTATGTTTTGATATGGCTACAAAACTGAATTTTAACTTTAGTGAAAAAACTGACTTTAGTGAGAAATGGAAAGTTAGTTTTTTAATATCACAAGAAATCAAAAAGGCCTAATTTTGAATAGAGTTCAATACTCAAAGCTTCAGAGAGCAGAGGGAAAGAATATCTTTAGTGAGATTTTATTTATTTATATTTCATTTCTACTCATGGTTTGTGTAGATTTCAGTCAATTCAGTGTATAATAGCTCTTATTCAATGATAGCATTGCATTACAGTAAAGATTACATATCGAATAACCAGATAATGACCTAACACAGTTATGTCCCTGCTGATTTGGACCAGTTGTGGGGGAAAAGACAAACATGTTCTTCTATATTTGTTATTAGAAGGACAAGTCTTACAAATGCCAGTTTAGCTTTTATACATCATACATTGTATATATTACCATTCCAATAATGAATAAACCATAAGATTTTTTGGATCACACTATTAAAGCCTTTAAGATTTTCAGAATTTCAAACTAATAGTACACATGTGGCATAAATATTGATGATGTTTTAAATTTAAAAATGAACAACCTTCTCTCTATATACAAGAGGCTTTTAAGATGAGTAACATTTATTAGAAAATTGTTAATAAAAACACAAACCATGAGCTACTCTCATTAGTGGTCGGGTGACTACAGTCCTTTTTTCATGTTTTTTAATTAGAATAATTCATAATATTTTAATTGACTTCATAACCTTCCTGTACCCTTTCTCCTTATTAAGTGCATTCCTTTTAATTGATTGATATAGGCTTACCTGATTTCAGTGGTAACATAATATAGGTTGATCATCCCTAATTCAAAAGTACAAAATGCTTCAAAATCAGAAACTTTTTGAGCACTAATGTGAGATTCATTGGAACATTCTGTATTTGGGATTTTCAGATTAGGGATGCTGAACTGCTAGTATTATGCAAATATTACAAAATTTGAAAAAAAATCTGAAATCCATGGCATGTGTGGTCCTAAGCATTTCAGGTAAGGGGTTCTCAGTCTATATACTGAAATGTTTGATTAGGTTGCTGCGATTAACTACATGCCAATTTTCCAAACCCAGAATGTTATTTAACTTAGTATATTGCACACAAGGCCCATTGACTTACTCCAAGCTAAGTACAGTAATACACACAGACACATACACACACACACACACACACACACACACACACACACACACACAAACATACATATACCCATGTATTTTTTTACTACTAAGTCAGATAGAGGATGGAACAATTCTAAATGTAAATACATATGTTTAACAGTCCTCAATCATCATATTATCTCATACAGTGTTGTTAAAGAGAGGGCAGTTCTAAGCAACATGAGACTAGGTTCTGTTTTTCTTATTACAAGTCTTACTAACATGTCTAGTTTTAACTACCATAAATCATAGTTTACAAGTGTTTATTGAGTGCTTTCTAAGTGTAATGTAAAATTTAAGGTGATATTAAGGAGAAGAAAATTAAGGCCTACCCCCGGTTGGCCTTCCATTTAAGTGTTTTTCCACAGTAGGAGAGCCTGAAAGTGACTCATCTGCTCCCTTACCCTGCAGTTAATGTGGGAAGGACTCTGGGATGCTGAGGAAGATGATCTCTCAAACAGATATGCAAATTGGTATAATAAATACAAAATAATAATAGTTCAGATTATACTGTCCTCTTGAATTGTCATGTATATACAGCTTTCTGCCATACATACATATGAATATATGTATATGCAAATATATATATATTTCTTGTTCCAAATGTTCAGGCAAACTATATTTTAGATTATTTCTTTTTATACTCTCATGTGTGTTTTTTTCTTAATGTTAGAAAACAATATTTTTTAAATACTTGACCACTTGTCCAATTTAGTGATATTTTCAAGGATAGTCTTCAAGGATAGTAGGAGCCTAAAAGAGGAAGAGAGAAGGAAAGCTAGTTCATTCTTTGAATTTTCACTTTGTACTTGAGAAATCTGGTGAATTAAGTGAATACATATTTCTGAAGGGTATCATGAGAACAAATGAACTAAAAGTATCCATTTTGTCATTACATTAATTTTACATTGAAAAGGTGTTTTCCTTATACAGAAATTTGCTGTTATACAGTCAAGATTTGGGATTGAACCTGGAAATAAGTAACCTTCCTGTATTTCCCTTTGTAATTCAGAGTGTATGCAAGGAACTGTAGATAAGCCATATGAATAGCCTTTTTCTTTTAATGCATTTTGCAGTATTCATTAATTTATACATATTCTCAGTCCTTAAAAATGATGTTGTATGTGAGTAAAATTATTTTATATGTTAATCCTTAACTATTCTAAGAAAAGATAAAGTAGTAAAAAAAGCAGTTTAATGACATTTTGTTTCCTGATAAATTTCAAAGTTGACCTGAATCATATGGCTACTTTTTCACATTAACCCCCAAAATTGCTAACCTGTTTTAAGAGTTTAGGAGCATGCCTTTCCAAAATTGAAGAGTAACATTTCATTTCCTTATTTTAAGCATATCTTTTACTGCCTAATAAGTTATAACTTTGCATGAATGAGGACATGATTAAATTTTTTTCTTCTTGATTTTAAGAAGAATAAATAATTCAGTTTTTTATCAGGGTAGTTTTAGTTTTTATACTGTATCATAAATAGCTCATCAGTTATATTAGAACTTTTTTCCTTACCAGAAATACTCAAAGTTTTTCTATTATTAAAAAAAGAGAGAGAGCCAGGCTCGGTGGCTCAGCCTGTAATCCCCGCATCTTAGGAGGCCGAGGCAAGTGAATTGCCTGAGCCCACGGGTTCGAGACCAGCCTGGGCAACTTGGTGAGACCTCGTCTCTACAATAAATAAAAAATTAGCCATGCATGGTAGTGTGTGACTGTAGTTCCAGCAACTTGGAAGGCTGAGAAGGAAGGATCACCGGAGCCCAGCAGGTGACGCTGGGATGGACGTAAGTGTGCCACTGCACTCTAGCCTGGGCGACAGAGTGAGACTCCAACTCAAAAAAAAAAAAAAAAGAGAGAGATAAAATATTTATCTTATTCTGTCTTTAAGTGTCATTAGTTGTAATCAATAATTTTTTCAGTTATACAATTGGATAGCTTTGTCTTAATACATCTACATAGTGCCTGTAATTGTAACTAATATTATTCTAGAATCTGTTTAGGTTAGATATATTTTAGTAATATGTATAGGGAAAGTATTTATTTGCAAATATGTGATTAGGTAATTGCAAACATATAGTCATTGGCTTTCCATAGACCCATTTGGAAAGTAACAAATGTTTTGTAGCTTGAATCTTCCTATTTTTATATCACAATTTTTTTTGAATAGGGTCTCATTCTGTTGCCCACACTGAAGTGCAGTGGCATGATCACAGCTCACTGCAGCCTGAACCTCCTGGGCTCTGGCTATCCTTCTGCCTCAGCTTCTCAAGTAGCTGAGACTACAGACATACACCACTACATTCAGCTAATTTTTTTATTTTTTGTAGAGATGAGGATTCACTGTATCGCCTAGGCTGGTCTTGAACTCCTGGCTCAAGCAGTCCTCCTACCTTGGCCTCCCAAAGTGCTGGAATTATGTATAAACTATCACACCCAGCCTATAATGTCCTGACTTCAATGTTATGTTATTGCACCAAATGAAAAGAATCTGGAGAGATTGAGTTACAGCATATGAAAATATTGTATTTAAGCATAAGAAATTGGTATTTATACTCTAATTTTTTTTGTTAAAATTAAATATTTAATTGGAAAGAAAATGATATAATACAATCTTGATAAAGTCTATAGTACAATTCTAATTTTTAACTAGAATTTTTATTATAAAAATAATCATACTCATTTGAAAATATCCAAATAGCACATAAGTGGAATAAGTAGAAAATCACTATCAGGACATCCATTACTAGCAATGTAACATATTATTTACTCTGAAGGGCTATCCTAATACAAAACAACCAAATCCTGCTTAAAACTTAATATTATTTCATTGCTGGGATCTGCAGGAGTAAAATCTCAACAGTGGAAGAAAAAAAAAAAACTTGGACTGAAATTAAAGCATTCGCAGTAAACATAAAGGACAAGTGGGATTGTCTTAATGGCAAATGAAAATAACACTTAATCCAGAAAGACAACTGTAGGCCAGTAGCATGACAGAGCAGCTGGAAGAAATAATCTCACTTTAGGCCCCTAGGTGATGGTTTCATTTTTTGTCTTATTTTGTTTTGTTTACAGATTATGTCAACTAAATGTAAGTTCACAAAGGCCAAAAAACATACAAGGAAATAAGCCACTATGAATGAGAATAGAAATGACAAATTAAAGATTTAGATCCCCAGGGACTACAGATATTGAAATTAGCTGACATGGAATTTATAGAAACAAATATTAAATATTTAAAGAAATAATCATGCAAGTTTGAACTCAAAAAGTAGAAAATATAATTGTTGAAATCAAAAAGAAATCCTTAATGAATAAGCATGTTAGTCAGGAAAACAGAAACTATTTTGGTTATTTTAAACAGAGAAAAATAACACAAGGAATTGATTACAAAGCTGTCAGAAAGAACTAGAGAAGCAAAATAGATAACTGTCAGAGCAAATAAAAAGAAAAAAGAGGAAATATCTGGAGCTCAGAAACTGCTAACATTCCTTGGTTGGAGCCCACAGGTACATCCTCTGAGATTCTGTTGCAGTCAGTTTTGGATCAACTAGTGTCATTTTAACCAGGGCTGGAATTATTAAAAACTTACTACTGTTTCTCACACTTCTGGGTTTCCTAGTGCTAGAACAGCAACTCTTTATTATAATTTTCCACCAGTACCTCTTATTAGAAGAACTGAATAGGAAATTTGTCAGAAGAGCCAGGCATTTGCCAATTGCTAGCTCCTAAAATATACAGCAGAACACAGAAGAGTAGGAAAAAAGGCTTTAAGAGTAAGCAGATAAATGATTGTCAGAGTGGGTTATACAGCAGTTTAGATACAGTTGAAGAGAGAATTAGTGGATTGAAAGATATGTTTTAAAATGACAATGAATACAGTGTAGAAAGACAGATACACAAAAAATATGAGAGAAAGGTAGAGATCTGTAGACTAAAATGTGAAAATTCTGAGACTAAAGATCCCAAAGATAAAATAGAGGAAATGAAGAATAGATAATATTTAAAGAGCTAATGACTAATAATTTTCCAGTAATGGTGAAGAACTGGTATCTACAGATAATAGAAACACAATATAATAAGCAAGAGGAATAAAAAGAAATCCATACCTTGAGATAGTGCGGTAAAACTGCAGGTCATCAAAGACAAGAAAATATGCTAAAAGCAGCTTAAGGGGGAAAAAAAAACCCACAGATAACCTGAAAAGAAACACTGAAATATACCACAAACTTCTAAACAGCAACAATGGAAGCTAGAAATCAATGGAATAATATTTACGGAGTGCTGAGAGAAAATACTTGTCAACCTAAAATTGGATGTCTGAAATGTTCCTTCAAGCCAAGGATGAAAAAAATGATAGATAACCAAAACAGGGTTTACCAATAAAAGGCATAAACTAAAGCAACCTCTAAAATTAATGTTAGAGAAAAATCCATAAGGTAACAGAAATAGTGTGAAATAACTCCAAAAGGAAAGTCTGAGTTGCTAGAAAGAATAGTGAGTGAAAAAATTGGCAAATGTGAGTAAATCTAATAAAATTCATACAGAGTATCATTACTACTAATATTACAACTACCAATAATATATATTTTTAGTTTATCTAATTTCAGAGGCTTATAAAAGGGACAAAAATAAAACATTAGGCAATAATAGCAGAAAATCAAGGCAAGGGATCATCAGCATGCCCAGTAAAATTTCCAAGATAACCCACTAAAAGATTGTAAAAGGAATGTATGATGTCCAGTTCAATAGAAGGAACACAATGAAATGTTTCAAACAAATAAATAAAACTATAATGATGTGAAAATGTTTGAAAATAAAAGGATAGCAAAAAGTTATGCCAGGAAAATAACAACCAAAGCAGTGTTGGCATTAATTTTAATGTGACAGGCATGACTGGAGATAAGGAGGGCACTGCATATTAATGAAAGGTTTCATTCACTGGAAAAAAATAGCAATATTAAGGCTCTTTATCTGCTTAATATCATAGCCTCAAAACATAAAATTCAATCAAATTAAAGGAAGAAATTGATAAACTCATAATAAACCTTAATATACATGTCTGTTTAGAGCTGTGCATTCAACAATTAGAGAAATATGCATTCTCAAGTGATTTTCCAGTTACAAAAACTGGCCATAGTTTTACCACACAGTCTCAATAAATTTCAAAGAATTATCTCACAGACCACATTTACTGACAAATAATGAGAGTCAGTAGCAAAAATATATTTTTTTAAATGATTATACATTTGGAAATATATTTTTTAAATCTTTCAGTAACTCATGAATGAAAAAAGAAATACTTTTAGCTGGACAAAAATTGAACATGTAAAATTTATAGGTTATGTAGCCTTAAATGCTTACATTAGAGAAAGAGAGGCTGAAAATTAATGACCCGGGCTTTCAATTTAATGAGTTAGAAAATGAGCAGCAGCTTTTTAAAAAGTAAGAATGAGATAATAAGGAGCAGAAATTAATGAAATGAAAACATACATTCAGCCAATTGGATCAACAAAATCTGAAATTAGTTCTTTTAAAAGACTATAAAATTGACAAACCTCTGGAAGTTTAATCTGCTAAAAATAAAGGAGAAAAAAGCAGAAATAAATGATATCAGTAGCAAAAAGCAGGGGTACACACCTATAGGTTAAGTAGAGATTTAAAAGATAAGAGGATACTGTGAACAACTTTATGCTAATAAATTGTGAAATCTTAGATGCAGTATACCCACTTATAAGAATTATACCTTATCAGAAGTGCATCAAGGAAATACTAAAAGCCAAAATAGCCCTGTAATTATTAAAGAATCAAGTTAAAACTTCATTAGAAACAGTGTGTTTACATGGTTACAACTGACCTCTGACCTTTCAAATAAAGGTCATTTTAAAATAACTCTTCCAGAGAATATAAAAAGAAGGAGTCTCTCTAACAAAGATATAAAGTACATAGAAATAAAAATAACAAAATGTACAAGATCTTCTATATTAAAACTATAACCTTTATTGATCAACATTAAAGATCTAAATAGAGTTTGTGTTAAAATATTAGCTCCAGTATAGTCAAAATGTCAATTCCCTCCACATTGATTCATATGACTAATTCAGTGTGATTCCACTGAAGAACCCTAACAGTTTTTGAAGAAGCTTACTTGGGTTGAAACTTTCTGTGGAAAAACAAAGAGCCTAGAATAGCTAAGAAACTCTTAAAGAAGAATAAGGCAGATGAATGTGCTCTGTCAAAAAGCAAGATTTGTTATAAAGTTGTAGGATTTAAGAAAGGGTGGTATTGGCAGAGGAACAGACAACTTGACCAAAGGAATATATAATCTCAATATATAATCTCAAACAATATATAATCTCAAAATATATTGTTTTGAGATACTTAAATAGGGGATGAAACTTTTTTCCAAAGCAAAGTCATGATGAATATCAAATTTAGGATAATGGTTCCCTCTGGGGCAGGGAGTTTGAGATTAGAAAGTTAGTATGGATTCGTAGGCTTTTATGTCATTATACTTCATAGCTCAGATGTTTATGTATATTTTGTACATAATATAATTATATTAGTTTCCTAGGGTTGCCATAAAAAAATACTACAAACCGGGTGGCTTAAACAACAGATATTTTGTATTCTCACAGTTCTGGAGATTAGAATCCCATATCAAAGTGCTGGCAGGTTTGGTTTCTCCTGAGGCCTGTCTCCTTGGCTTGCAGACAGCCACCTTCTCACTATCTTCTCATGTGGCCTTTTCCCTGTTCAGGAACACCCATGTTGTCTCTTCCTAATTTTTATAAGGTCAACAGGTCTGTTGGATTAGGGCCCCTCAATTATGACCTCTTTTAACCTTCATTACTTCCGTAAAGGCCCATCTCCAATTACAGTCACTTTGGGGGTTCATGTTTCAATATTTCAGGAGAACTCAAATCAGTCTATAACAATAATTTTTATTTTAAAATATTAAATGAGGCCTGGTGTGATGGCTCATACCTGTTATCCCAGCACTTTGGGAGACCAAGGCAGGAGGATTGCTTGAGCCCAGGAGTTCTATACTAGCCTGGGTAACACAGCAAGATCTCGTCTTTACAAAAAATTTTAAAAATTGGCCAGCTGTGGTGGCACCCACCTATAGCCCCAGCTACTCAGGAAGCTGAGGTGGAAGGATGGCCTAAGCTCAGGAGGTCAATGCTACAGTGAAGTGTGATTATACCAGGTCACTCCAATCTGGGGGACAGAGTGAGCCCAGACTCAAAAAATAAAATAAAATGTTAACTAGAATGTGTACCCCACACACCTATCCTTGGTGTTAAGAAATTTTTCATGTTAACCCCTTTGGAATTTCTGCTTATATTTTTCAAAGCAATTAAAAGTGCCTATACAGGATAGAAACAGTTGCAGCCTTTAACGGGCAAACTCACACATTACTATGTATAAATCTGAAATCTACATTTCAAGTCAGTAAGTTGAAACTCCCCGGACTCTTTAATAAACCTAGTAATGGAAGAGACAAGAGAAGAAAACATTCTGAGGTTTCTGAATACTTTATTCTTAGATAGTCTCAAGTCATATTTCAAGATTTTTTCTTCCATAAAAAGGGTCTTTAAAAAAATTGATTATTTTTTAGATGTTTTAGAAACCAATCTTAAAGAAAAGTACTTACTAGGGAAAAAATTCATATCTAAAATAGTTTTATCAGATGAGGTTATATTTTAGCACACAAATTAAAATATTTACAGATTTAATTTCCAGCTATATTTTTACATTTTCTTGCTTTGCTCAGACTAAATGACTCAATGATTTAATATTTTTCTGCACAGAATACTAGGGATCTTAGCAAATATGAAGATGATTTGAGGTAATTTACACTATTTGAACCTTTTTCTTGCCTGAATGCAATGTTTGACTTTAGAATACTTTTCTTTTGATGTCATGTATTTCACAACTAATATGCTTTGGAGATCACCTAAAACAAGGAATGGGTTTCTTATCAGCAGACAGCAGCATTCCCATCTAACATGTTCATCTTCCTGATTTTAGAGAGCATGTAGGTAAGAATTAATGGAAGTTTCCAGATGTTTTTACCATAGGCATATGTTTTTCAGTTATTCTGTATCTTGTCAAAGCTTAATAGCCGAAAGCTAATAGATGTATTAATGAAGTTGCCAGATAAAAGCAAATATTTACAAATCATTGTTCTGAAAACAGGTAAGTTAATATCCATTTGCCTTAGGTTTTGCATTTGCTCATCTAGGGATGAAGGTATGCAACATGTATTCTATAAAAGGATATTTTTGTTGACCATTATATGACCTGTGTTTTCCTCCAGTTCTCTCTGACGTATGTTGAATTATTGGAAAATAAATGGGAGATTTAATTTTTTTGTTGTAGATTACCAGTCTTCTATAGTACATTGTATATATTTCTTTTGTCTCACAAAATAGAAATTTGTTCATTTTTTTTTATTATATGAGTGGTGCTATTTATTGCACATATTTATTTTTTCTAATAATATAGACAGAATTTATGTTAGAATAGGAGTCTTGCAAGACATAATATCACATTTCATTATTGCCATTGTTATTTCTATAATAACAATGGAGACAATATACAGTAACAACATGATTCAAATTCCAAATCTTTGTTAGGGAATTTGATTGGTTTTTATTAACAGAATCAACTAGGAAACTTCCAAACTGAATTTCTTTTTGATATTATGGGCCAGTGTTTTACAATATGTCCTATCAGCCGGGATCGGTGACTCAGCCTGTAAGCCCACGCTTTGGGAGGCTGAGGTGAGTAGGTTGTCTGAGTCCGCGGGTTCGAGACCTGCCTGGGCAACTTGGTGAGACCTCATCTCTACAATAAATCAAAAAAATATTAGCCGGGTGTGGTAGTGCATGCCTGTAGTTCCAGCTACTTGGAAGGCTGAGGCGGAAGGATTGCCGGGGCCCACCAGGTCGAGGCTGCGGTGGCTGGGAGCAGCCATTGCACCCCAGTCTGGGCGACAGAGTGAGTGAGACTCCAACTTAAAAAAAAAAAAGGCATATCTAGACTTTCACCTCTATCAAAATTACCCAGCGATGCTTGTTAAAAATACAGAAGTCTAAATGCTACCTTAGACCTTCTCAATAAGAATATCCTCAGTTTTGCCTGGAGTCCTTCATTTTCACAAGGAATACTGGTGATTCTTAATCACTCTACAGTTTAAGAACTACTAATGTACACCATAACATAAGTACTGAACAATCTTTGTTCCCTGCCTTTTTAGAGGTGTTTCATTTTCCAAGCTTTTCTTGAGAATATTTTAGCTATCTGATAGTTCTTTTATGCTTTAATTTAAATCAAATAGCAACTTAAACTAAGGGGAACTAGCCTCAACTCTGGCTCTATGCTAAAAGGCCTCCTCTACACTAGTTTACCTGAAGAACTTTCTTCATGCTTTACGGTCTATTACTGCCTTGTGTTTGTTGTCATCAGGCCTGGAGTATAGATGCATTCCTAAAATCTAACCCATTCTTTCTCAGTATAGTGAGTTTAAGAATTACTATTTCTTGATTTATTTAAAGAAATGCTTAGTCCATTATTAACTTAGGGAATAATGGTTCCGATGAAAGATTCACTTTTATTTATTAATTACAAATTGGAGATATTTTTAAAAATCTACTGTCCTTCAACCTCTGAAATATAGCCTGTAATTTTCTGCTAAGAGTTACAGTATATTTCTTTTCTACATTTCTGGGATTTCATTAGTTCTAGAAACATTATAGGCTATAGACCTTTTGATATTCTGTTTGTTATATAGAGACTAAAGAGAGCTAAAGATAAAGTCCTTCTAAAATTATTCAGCTCTCACTCTTGTGAGAGTTTCTGGAAAAAGGAAAAAAAGAAACTAACAGCATGTTATAGAGTTAAGAAGTATGGCAATCCTGTGGGAAAGTATTCCTAAGTAATCTTTTAAATTTATATCCTCCTATTCTGTTTTCCATGGGTTTCAGAATCTTTTTTTCAACCCTTTACAACATTAAAATATGAAGTAAATCATCTCCAACAGTCAAAAGTCTGAAATTAATTAAACAGTATATTACTGAGACAAATTAACTAAAACACACAGTAAAATGACACAGTCTTGATTGACATTTTCTTTTTCCAAAGATATCTCTCACCTATATAGTCTTGACAGATTAACAAAGCTGATGTTGAAGCCATATTGAGAAACAGATTGTGCACCCCAAGAATCAAAGAGAGCAAACTGCTGATTTTACTGGTTCCTATGTGCCAGTGAGTTATCCTAACTCAAGTTAACCAGACATAACAGATTTCAGGAGCCAGCAGCAGACATCTTCTTGTCTCTTCTCACTTTTATCCTGGTTTGGGAGGCCTCATCTTAGCCTTAAGTTTACCAACTTTGATAAAGTACATCCTCCCTTCAGATGAACTGCAGATAGAACAGATGTTCTTGGTGTTCATGTTCAACTCTGAAGCACCTGGGGGATTAGTAACAGTAACAATGGCTGCGGAGGGGAGGTTGGCAAGTTAAGGGTTAGAAAAAGAATTGCTGAGACCCACTAAGGATACATTGTAATTTTAAATTAGAAGGAAAAAGCTCGGGCTTATAACTAGTGTCGACATTTAGGCAATGTTAACTTATTACTGTCTAGTATGTTATTTATGCTTTTTACTGCTAGTTACAAATTTTCTGATTTAAGATTTATAAATAGCAAGTGCATTTTTGCATCAGTAAACATTTGGAGTCCATTCTTGTTTTCTGATACCCTAAATTCACTGTGTGACTATATTGTTTTCTGTGGTATTATTTTAATCTTGTATTAGAATCAAGATATATTTGTCTTATAAATAACTTGTGTGACTTTTACTCTTTTTATATTTTCTGGAACAATTCAAAATAGGAATTAACTGTACCTTGAAAATTTGGTAGCACTACTAGCAAAACCATCTTACCTTGGGGTTTCTTGAGAGTGGATGGTCTTCTACAATCATGTCAGCTTCTTTATTACTCATTCAAGTTTTTTATTCTTATAAAAATTTTGATACTTCATATTTTGGGAGGCTTTATCCATTTCATTTCATTGTCAAATATTTTAATATGTAGTTGTTCATAATAACCATTCTTCTGTTTCTTAATATCTATAGTGTCTACAGTTATTTCCCCTTTTTCATTCTGTGCTTAATTTGCAATTCTCTCTTTTGTCTTTTTTAGTCTCAACAGAAGCCTGCTTATTTTATTAATCTTTTCCAATAAACAGTTTTGATTTGATATTCTTTCTTGTTTGTTATTATTGTTGTTAATGTTGTTATTTTGCTCTTATATTTATCATTGCTTTTTTGTTTCTTTGGGCTTGCTCTGTGACTCTTTTCCAACTTGTTTGGTTGGATGCTTAACTCATTTAATTTTAAACCTTTTTGTTTTCTGATATATATGCTATGAACTTTCTTCTAGCTCCTGCATCAACACCTGTTCTTACTTTCTGTCCTAAGGTCACTGAAGATTAGGTTTTCCATTATTGTTTGAGGCCACCATTTTCCACTTTGACTTTTCCTTTTCTATCTCCTCCATGGCCTTGTATCTAGTCCTTGTAATAGTGTTAGAATTGTGGATGTGAGGAATAGAAAGCCCGTTCATACTAAGAGAAAACGGGAGTTATTATAAGGATACTAATGGAGCATAAGTGGAGAGCTATCACATATGAAGGCAGTTCTCTTCTGTCTCTCCTTAGAGGACATGGTCTTGCATGGAGCCTCTCTTCACACCTTTCCCCTATTCTGCTTACTCTAAAAGCTAGCTTCCTTGTGTTCTGCCTTACAGATGCCTCCTTTAGCCACTCTTGGTTTTCTGTTTTGTGTAACAGCTTTAACCTAGCTCATTGCTGCTGCATCGCTCTTTCTTTTGATGCCATTACCCTTATCTGAGTTTCCATCACTAATCAAGCAATTTTTTTCCATATTCTTAGTTCATACTTTTCATAAAGAAAATTTCTTTTTAAAATTTTTTTTAAATTTTGAATATGTGGAGTACAATTCAGGGTTATGTATATAAATGTTTATTATGCAGGTACCCTTGTGGATGAGGTGTACCCCTCCCACCCTGGTATTTCCCACTACTGCCAATCCCGTGCCCCCACCCCCACCCCAGCAGTTTCCAACTACTGCAAAACTCTTCCTTATAGAATAATGATAATTGTTCAAGGTCTGCTTATGAGTAAAAACATGTGTACTCAGTTCTTTGTTTCTGTGATAGATCACTCGGTATTATAAACTCTAAGTCCATCTAAGTTGCTGCAAAGTTCATAATTTTGTCCTTTTTTGTGGCTGCGTGTATATGTACCACATTTTTTTTAACCAGTCCTCTTTCCATGGGCAGCACAGTTGATTCCGTGTTTTTGCTATTGTAAATAGTGCTGCAACAAACATTCGTATGCAGGTATCTTTTGCATAGAGTGATTTGAGTTCCTCCGCGTAAAAACCCAATAGGGAGCCGGGCTCGGTGGCTCAGCCTGTAATCCCGCGCCTTTGGGAGGCTGAGGTGAGTGGATTGCCTGAGCCCGCGGGTTCAAGACCCGCGTGGACAGCGAGACCTCATCTCTACAATAAATAAAAAAATCAGCCGGGTGTGGAAGCGCATGCCTGTAATTCCAGCTACTTGGAAGGCTGAGGCAGAAGGATCGCAGGAGCCCAGCAGGTCGAGGCTGCGGTGGCCGGGAGCGGCCACTGCACTCCAGTCTGGGCGACAGAGTGAGACTCCAACTCAAAAAAAAAAAAAACCCAATGGGGGGGGTTGCAGGGTCATATGGAAGACTGATTTTTAGATCTTTTAGGAATCACCAGGCAGTTTTCCACAGAGATCGTACTAGTTTACACTCCCACCAATAGTGTAGAAGGGTTCCCTTTTCCCCACATCCTCTCTAGCATCTGTTTTTTGAGTTATGGATGATGGCCATCCTGACTGGGTTAGGTGGTATCTCCGTGTGGTTTTAATTTGCATTTCTTTGATGACTAATGAGGCTGATCATTTTTTAATGTATCTGTTGGAAGCTCATCTGTCTTCTTTTGGGAAGTGTCTTTATATATTTTACCCACTTTGTAATGGGGCTGTTTGTTTGCTTCTTTTCGGCACATTTGAGTTCCTTGTAGATATTAGATGTTAGGCCTTTGTTAGATATACAGTTGACAAATATTTTTTCCCAGACTGTGGGCTGTCTCCCTGCTCTCTTGATGGTTTCTTTGGCTTTGCAGAAGCTTTTCTGTTTGATAAGGTTCCACTTGTCTATCTTATCTCTTATGGCTTGGGCACTTGGGGTTTTAATCAGAAATTGGCTGCCAGTTCCAATTTCCATAAGGGTGTCTCCTGCATTTTCTAAGGTTCTTATAGTTTGAAGTTTTACATTTAAGTCTTTGATGCATTTAAAGTTGATTTTTGTGTATGGTGATAGGTAGGGGTCTTGTTTCAGTCTTCTGCATATGGTCAGCCAGCTTTCCCAGCACCATTTACTGAATAGGTTCTCCTCTCCCCAGTGGCTATTGTGGGCAGGGGCCGTGAGCAGGACATTTCCTTTAAGAGATGTCCTGGTAGAATAGGCCCCAACAGTCACCAGTAGTCCTCTAGTTCTTATTCATTCAGTTTCACTCTATTAATTCCTTCACCTTATACTTTAATTTTATTTGTCATGTCACTCTAAAAAGCATCCTTTCTGTATTTTGTTTTTGTCTAGCTACTTTCAACTCCTTTTTTCTTCATCAGATTTGACACTTGCTGTGTTCATATCTTCATCTCTCATTAACTTTTCATTCCATAAAATTGGGCTTCCTTTTCTTTTATATTCCTGGAACTGCTCTCTACAAGAGAACCAGTGATCGAATGGTCATATCCAGTGGATGTTTTTAGTCCTTATTTCATTGGCCTTTCTCTCTCTTTTTAAAAAAATAGTCTGTATTTTAATAGCAAACTCATAGGAGCAGCATGGAAGACAGGGCACATTAAAAACAGATATTTAGCCGGGCTCGGTGGCTCAGCCTGTAATTCCGCACCTTTGGAAGGCTGAGGTGAGTGGATTGCCTGAGCCCGTGGGTTCGAGACCCACCTGGGCAACTTGGCGAGACCTCATCTCTACAATAAATAAAAATGAGCCGGGCGTGGTAGCGTGCGCCTGTAGTTCCAGCTGCTTGGAAGGCTGAGGCTGCTTGGAAGGATCACCGGAGCCCAGCAGGTCGAGGCTGTGGTGGCCGGGAACAGCCACTGCACTCCAGTCTGGATGATAGAGTGAGACTCCAACTCAAAAAAAAACCCAAACAAACATATATTTGCATGTAGAACAACTGAATCTGAAAAGTATAGTGAATGGATGGAATCTACTGTATGATAAAAATGTTGCAAATATCTTTTAGTTGATGTCAGTAAGAAATTGACTTGTTTTTGAAAAGTTCCAATGCTGTCATTTTCCAGAAAAATTTAATAGGTTTATTTTCAACTGTACAAAGTTAAAATACTGAAATTGATTCCCTGAAACATTTTGATTTGTATTGATGCCTTACATCCCCACATTTATTTTAAAAATTCACAAACAAGTGAAAATGGAAAAGCTGCCAATATCTTGATTTCTGTACACTATTTCTCCAGTCACAGTCATGTACTTAGGTATCCTTTGACTCCATGGGAAAAAATATCTACACTTCTTAACTACCAAAATAGGAAGTAGAGAGAAAAAAAAAATGTAACAATAAAAATGTTTGCCATCACAGTGGATTCTTAAACATGTTCTCCACATACGCAGTGTATGCAGTGTGCTAGCTGGATGTCTTTTGGCATAATTGTTACACATTTGGATTGGATAGCACACAGTTTGGTGTCTTCAAAAAGGCCAAATGATAGGCTTCACTAGCCTCCTGCAAAGCACAGTAGCTGCACTATGGAAGCACAGATCTACTTTGTATCATCTTCTGATGACTACAATCCTATTAGCCCTTCTGTTAACTATATTATATGAGTAGACTTACTGAACTTGCAGTTAGCCAAAACAGTCTTTTTTATATCATATATTGTAAATTACTTCTCTTCCATTTTCCATTTAATCTTATTTTTAAAGTGATTTTTTTAAACCTTCCTACAAATATTTGGCTTCTAATTCTGTTCTGCATTCATTCTCCTAGCTCAGTGTATCCATATGAACTATAGTTCATAGCATCATCATCCTAGCTAATGGAAAATAATGTTTATTTGAATGGAACTGCAGAGAAAGCCTTTTGGTCTGCCAGTAGAAAACTCTCTCTAATAGAAAATTGAGCCATAAATTTGTGAATGGTCATTCAGTCAATAATAAATATATCTGACTTTTGAGATATGATCTAGTTCTTATTTTGCTGTCTGATTCAAAAAGAGATTTTGAATGATTTTGCCAAATACTTTCTTGAAATAAAATTAACTATGTCTACATTATTTTTCAGATACGCCAACCAAGTAAGTCTTTCAGAAAATGCTTGAGGTTAGTCTGACATTTGGCTTCTTCTTAATAAAACCAAACTAGCTCACAGTCATCACTGTCTTCCTTTTTAAACACATGTACAATTATCTGCTCATTAATGCCTTCTAGAAATCTGGCAAAGTTTACCAGCATGGTCTACAGCCTGGCTGGTGTATAATTTGAAGTCTCTACATTCTTTTCCTTTAAAAAAAAATAGAAATAGTTTTATTCTCTAGCCTTCCAGCATCACTTCTATCTTTATAATTCTTCAAAGATTACCATCCTCAATCCAGTCATTTCATCTCCTGGCTCTTGCATTCGTTTCTTTCAGGAAATCATATGGGTCAAAATGCTTGGCCTAATTTAAAGCAGGTGAAAGATCTGCTATTATTTCTTCACCTATCTGAGCATATGATTTATTCTTTTAAAAAAAAATTTTTTTATTTTAAAAACATTTTAGACTTAAAGAAAGAAGAGTTGCAAAAATAGTGCAGAACATTTCCATATACCCTTTACCTAGCCTCACTTAATGTTAACATCCTGCCTAACTTATAATCCAGTTATAAAAGCTAAGAAATTAGCAGTTATAATATTACTAAATATAGACTTTCTTCTGATTTCACCAGTTTTTCCATCAATGTACTTTTTCTGTTTCAGGAGCCAATCCTGCATCCCACCTTACATTTACTTTTCATTTCTCCTTAGTCTCCTCCAATCTAATTCTTTAGTCTCTTGCTTATCTTTCATGATCTTGACATTTACAGTACTATTCTGACATTTTGTAGAAGGTTCCTCAGTTTGAGTTCATCTGATGTTTTCTTCTGATTAGATGGAGATTATACTTTTGGGGGACAAATACTTTGGAAGGGAAGTGATGTGCCCTCAGTGCATTATAGTGGGGACACATGATATTGATGTATTATTACTGATAATAACCTTGATCACTTGGTTTATGGGTACCTGTTGGGTTTCTGCACTGTAAAATTGCTATGTTCCCTTTTGTAACTAATAAGTATTTGGAAGGAGATATTTTGAGACTATGTAAACATCCTTTTAAATTGAACTGACTGTTTTTACCAGTAACATGCTTACCGCTACCCCAATGTCAACCTGCTGGGCTCAGGCGTTCCTTCTGCCTCAGCCTTCCAAGTAGCTGGAACTATAAATGCGCACTACCACGCAGGATAATTTTTTGATTTGTTGTAGAGACAAAGTCTCACCATGGTGCCCAGGCTGGTTCTTGAACCCGCAGGCTCAGGCAGTCCTCTCGCCTTGGCCTCTCAAAGTGCTGGGATTACAGACTTGAGCCACCACGCCTGACCTAAAATGTGATTTTTGTAGGCAGTATATAGTTGGATGTTGCTTTTTAAATACAATCTGAAAACTCTGCCTTTCAGTGGAGTAGTTAGATCATTTACATTTAATATGGTTGTTGATATAGTTATCTTTTTGTTATTTGTCCCATTTATTCTTTGTTCTTTTTTTCCTCTGTCTTTCTACCCCCTTTTTGTTGAGTACTTTTTATGATCCAATTTTCATCCTTTTTGTTGACTCTTTAGCTATAACTGTTTTTGTCATTTTAGTGCTTGTTTTGAGTTTATAGTTTACATCTTTAACTTCTTACCATCTTCCTTGAAGTAGTATATCACTTCACTTACACTAGTAGAACCTTAATTAGTATAATTCCATTTCTCCCGATCTGACTTTGTGGTATAGTTGTCATATAGTTTACTTTTTTATGTTATAAACCCCACACTACATTATTATATTTTAATTTAAGTGGGCAATTCTTTTTAAAATGTTAAATATAAGAAACAGATCATATATGTTTACGCATATAATTACCATTTCTGGTGATCTTTATTTATTTGTCTCAGATCTGGACAGTCGGGTATTATTTTGCTTCTACTTGAAGGACTTTCTTTACCATTACCTGCAAAGCAGGTTTGCTAGTGATGAAATCTTTTAGCTTTTGTCTATCTACAAAAGTCTTTAGACCACCTTAGTTTTTGAAAGATATTTTTACTGTATATAGAATTCTGCATTGACAAGGTTTTGTTTTGTTTTTCAGTTCTTTAAAAATGAGACCCCACTGCATCTTCTTATACATTGTTTTAATTGAGCAACCTGCTATCATCCTTAACTTTGTTCCTCTGTATATAACATCTCTGACAGTGTTTTAAGACATTGCATTGTCAGCGGTCTTGAGTAATTTGATTATGATGTGCCTTAGGGTGTTTTGTTGTTTTTTTTTTTTTCCATGCTTCTTGTGCCTTTTGGATCTGTGGGTTATAGTTTTCATCATGTCAGGAAGCATTTCAGCCATTATTTCTTCAAAATTTGTTTTGTCCCCTGCTCTTTTCTCTCCTTTGGGGATTCTGATTACATACACAGATTACACCTGAATTGTTCTACAGATCACTGATGCTCTGTTCATTTTTATTTCAGTCCCTTTTCTCTCTCTCCATTTCATTTTGGATAGTTTCTATCGTTAGGCATTCAAGTTCACTAATATTTTCTTCTGCAACATCTAGCCTGCTGTTAATCCCACTCAGTGTATTTTTCATCTCAGACATTGTCGTTTTTATCTGTAGAAGTTCAGTTTTGCTCTTTTTAAAAATATCTTTCACAGCTTAGCTTTTTAAACAGATGAAATATTTATATTAACTATATTAATGTTCTTGTCTGCTAATTCTAAAACCTGTGTCAGTTCTGGATAAGTTTCCACTGATTAATTTTTAATTGAAATTTCTGCTAATTGTAGATTAACATACACATTTAAGAAATAATAGCCAGGTGCAATGGCTCATGCCTCTAATCCCAGCACTTTGGGAGGTCAAGACAGGCAGATTGTTTGACCCCAGGAACTTGAGACCATCTTGGAAAACATAATGAAACCTTGTCTCTACAAAAAATGAAAAAATTAGCCAGATGTGGTGATGCATGCCTGTAGTTCCAGCTACTTAGGATGCTTAGTGGGAGGATTGCCTGAGCCCAGGAGGTTGAGACTGGCAAGAGTCATGATCATTGTGGTCATACCATTGCACTTTAGTCTGGGCAACAGAGTGAGACCCCAACTCCAAGAGAAAGCAGGGGGTGAGAGTAGGAGGGGGAGGGAGAAAGAGAGAAAAAAAATAGAGAAATACTGTGTACCCTTGTCAGTTTTCTGTCCCATGTGTAGATTTATGTGTCTACCTTCAAAGTTAAGATACAGATTTGTATCATTGCCAAAAGAATCCTTCATGTTGCCCTTTTATAATTCATGTCTCTCTTGCCCCCATCCCACTCCCATCCAACAACTAATATGTTCCTCACTTCTAAAAGTTTGTTTTTTCCAAAATACTATATAAATGAAAATATAGAGCCTACAACCTTAGGGGAGTGGTTTTTCACTCAACATAATTCCCTGGAGGTTCATCCAAGATTGATTGATTTTTTTCTTCCCATTATGTGTTGTATTTTCCTGCTTCTTTGCATGCTTAATCATTTTTATTGGGTGCTAGACATGTGAAATTTTTTCTTATTCGGTCCTGGATATTTGTTTACGCCTTTAAATGTCCTTTAACTGTGTGCCAGGATGCAGTTAAATTACTTGGAAAAAAAAAATTTGATCTCCAGTTTTGCTTTTAAGACTCATTAGGTGTTACCAGAACAGTATTTAGTCTAAGTTCACTTATTCTTCACTACTGAGCAAGACACTTCTGAGTATTCTACACTATAGCCGTAAGTAATGAAGTATTTTAGTTCCCAACCCTGTGTGAATATCAAGCACTGTTTTCTCTGTCCTTGCAGATGATTCTTTCCTCAGCGTCAATTAGTCTCCTTACATCTATGCACTGATCAATAATCTGCTGAACACTCAAAGGGAACCTTCTGCAGATCTCTGCATTTCTCTGAGTTTGGTTCTTTCTTCTCCAGCCTGCTGTTCTGCAAACTCATACTGCCTTGGCCTCCCCTGACTCTTCAGATACATTTCCTCAACTTAGGGTTTCTGCTGAGCTCCAACTAGGGTCACCCTCTCTGCATGCAACCTGGAAACTCTGTGAAAGGCAACAAGCTAGGGTAGTTCTAGGGCTCATTTCATTTGTTTCCTATTTCTGAGGGATTGGTATCTTTCATTGCCTATTATCTAGTGTCTTAAAAATCACTATTTTGTATATTTTTCCTGTTTTATTTTTGGTTGTTTCAGGCAAGAAGGAAAATCTGACCCTTATTTCCCCATCTTGACTAAAAGCCAAAGTCCTTTATTAATTATTTTTAATCTAATTTACTTTATTGTTTTGATATAAGGTTTATTCTCTTTGGTCAAAAATATACAACAAAATTGAAATTCAATTTTCTTTTATTTTCATTTTATTATTACTGTGTTCATCCAAGTAAAAACATTTTCCTTACTCTTCTTGTTGTTCCAATCATAATTCTGGCAGATTGCTATTCCCAGTCCATTTCAACACAGCAATAAGATCTACCTTCCTAAAGTGCAAATAAGATTTTGTCACTCCTCTGCTTATATTCCTTTGATGGTTTCTCATTGCAATTAAAATAAAAATAAAAACATGATTATAGCTAATAAGGCCCTACATGATTCCCTCCCTGCCTGTTTCTCCAACCTCATTTCATGTCACTCCCCCTTCCCTTGCTATACTCCAGTTACACTTCATTACACTGAACTCTTCCTTCAATTTCTGGAACATACCCAGCTTTTGTCACATGCTATTTCCTTTACCTGAAAAACTCTTTCCCTGGTTCTCCTCTCATGACCACCTTCTTTCTCACCCTTCAGGTCTTGCTTAAATGCCAAGTCCTCAAAAAGGACTTCCCATATTCAAGGACCTCTTTCAGGCCCATATTTATTTCTTTTATAGCATGACTTGTAATTATTTTATTGACGTATTTGTGTATTAGTGTTTTATCTGTGTCCGCCAGTACAATATAAGCTTCAGGAGAGCAAACTCCAGATCTTTGTTGTTCCTTACAGAATCTTACTATGTGTAATATATAGTAGGCCCTAATTTTAAATTTAAAGATTTAAACAATTTTATTTGTGCATATAACTAGTTTATATTTTTTTTTGTTTGTTGATTTTTTGGGGGGTCTTTTTGAGTTGGAATCTCACTCAGTCGCCCAGACTGGAGTGCAGTGGCTGCTCCTGGCCACCGCAGCCTTGACCTGCTGGGCTCCAAGGATCCTTTCGCCTCAGCCTTCCGAGTAGCCGGAATTACAGGCATGCGCTACCATGTCTGGGTGATTTTTTTGATTTATTGTAGAGATGAGGTCTCACCAAGTTACCCAGGCAGGTTTCAAACCCGCGGGCTCAGGCAATCCACTCACCTCAGCCTCCCGAGGTGTGGGATTACAGGCTGAGCCACCGAGCCCAGCTTTGTTTGTTGATTTTAGAGTAATGGGGTACATGTGAGGAATCGTCACATAAGTATATAGTGTGAAGGCAAGGTTGAGGCTCCTGATGAGCCCTTCCTCCCTGCCAGGAGTGAGTATGGTACCCCAGTATTCTGCCTTTTGTCAAATTTCTCCAAAAGCACCATGCCCCAGAGTGGTTGTGTATCCCTTATTCCCCTTCCTTCTCTTCTTAGTTTATATACTTTTGAATGAAAGAGTGAATAAACATATTAGAAAGAAAATTATAAAATTTAGAATAAAATTAACTTTGCAATGAAGATTTTCTTTAATACTGAAATATTTAAAATTCCAGAAAGGAAAAAGGACATATGGGTGTTGTAAAATTCTGATTTTACAAATTACTGATTCAGTGTGACCCAGTTACCCTTGCAAATCCATTGTTGAACAAGATGAAAAAAATTAGCACAAATGTCATTATCTCATAACATGCATTTTTACTAAATATAATTTCATTTTTAACTGAAGATGAGAAATCTTCTTGTATTTTGTAAGGCTAATGAAGACTTGATAAAGTCGGTGGCTTTTTAACTTTATATATGTATGTATGTGTATGTATATAATTATGTATGTGTGTTTGTGTGTGCATGTGCATATAGACTCGTATGTCCCTGAAGTAGTCCCATAACACTGTTTTATCACAGCACTTGAATTACAATATCCTGGCTTTTATTTCAGAAAATAATATTGTCTGTTGAAGTATTCATGCTTAAAATATACGATTGCCACTGCACTTGTCTATTGAAGTGTCCATGCTTAAAACATTGGATTTATAAATTGCAGAAACATCTTTGGATTTAATTGTTTGTTACTTTTAGTAAGAAATGATCTGATAGTCTAAGTTTGAAGTTTATTTGAGGGTTTTAAGATTATTTTCTTATAAGTCTGATAAATTTCATTTGTTCCTCATGTTTTTAGTGTGAAAATTCAGTTATGTTGTATAGTTGTCTGCTGTGTTTAATAAGTGATTCATATGTTAACATTTGTCTCTGATTCTATTTTGTATATTTTTCTGATGGAAATAACAAATCAATAGCTAGTAATACCATTTAACTATGAATTAGAATTAATATATGCTCCCAAATGTTATGTAGCGTATTTCAGACTGACTGTGTAGATTATTAGAAACTAGTTTATCAGCACATTGGTCAGTCTGACTCATCAGTATCCATCTTGGGAATTATAAAAATAAAAAATGTGAAACCTCCCAATTGATGTTTAAAAACAAAAAGCTGCAGTAAAGATTAAAATTTTCAAATAATACCTATAGTTAGAAATAAAGAAATCTTTATCTTTTTATTCTGCACTGTTGCTTCTGTATCAGGTTGCCATGGAAATTTTTTTTATTAACATTAGATTGGTTTGCCCAGAGATTAAAATTGCTTGCATCATTTCATCTTTTAATATTCCTGAAGTCTCCTAAGCTACCTTTAGTGTTTTAACCTCCAAGTCATTCCAGATTTCCAAGAGTTTCTGCCATGCTGAACATTTTTGAAACTCACCTAAAACACATTGATGTGTTCAATGTTAGTATCAAGGTGCTGTCATGTTTTAATTCTGTATTGGTGCAAAAAAAAATTTTTTTTTTTTTTTTGAGTTGGAGTCTCACTCTGTCACCCAGACTGGAGTGCAGTGGCCGCTCCCGGCCACCGCAGCCTCAACCTGCTGGGGCTCCAGTGATCCTTCCACCTCAGCCTTCCAAGTAGCTGGAATTACAGGCACGCGCTACCATGCCCGGCTAATTTTTTGATTTATTGTAGAGATGAGGTCTCACCAAGTTGTCCAGGCAGGTCTCGAACCCATGAGCTCAGGCAATCCACTCACCTTAGCCTCCCAAGGCATGGGATTACAGGCTGAGCCACCGAGCCTGGCTGTGCAAAAATGTTTTAAACATTTTAAGTCATCAAAGAAGAACTTTAATTATACGCTGAAGAACTCCAAGGACGTTTTACATAATAAATATCAAGAAGCAAAGGTAAATGTTTTTATAACGGCTTCTATTTAATGTTCTAGCCCTTTTTACTATGAAATATCAAAATCCATGCTAATGAACATAGAAAGCCAGTATGTAATTTAAGCAACTGGTCTTCATTCACCTCTATGTTATGTGTTAAAATCTACTCTTGAAAATTTATATAGTCGGCCCTCTGTATCCGTGGATTCCACATTCGTGAGCTCAACCAACTGTGGTTCAAAAATATTTGAGAATAAAAATGGCATCTGTATGAAGCATATACAGATATTTTCTTCTTGTCATTATTTCCTAAACAATACAGTATAACAACAACCAGTCACATAGCACTTACATTGTATTAAGTATTATAAGAAACCTAGAGATGATTTTAAGTACACAAGAGGATGTACATAGGTTATATGCAAATATTGTGCCATTTTATATTAAGGATTTGAGCAGCCATGGATTTTATTATCCATGGAAGTAGTTGGAATCAATCCACCACAGATACCAAGGGATGACTGTATTCAATGTGTGTGTGTTAACTAAAATAAGCCTAATTTTATTCTTTATAAATACTGTGGTTGCTTCTTGTAGCTCTGAAGAGGTTTCCAAGTTATTCCATGGCTTTTGAGGGACCACATCTTGTATTATTTATTTTTGAGCACCTAGGCATAGATGTTCAGTCCATGTTTTGTGAACTAACATTTAATTTTAGTATCTGAAGATGAAGGTACAAAGAATACTTTTACTAAGACCACCCAAGAAAGAAAAGGTTGGAAATTGATATTTTATGTGAAAAGAAACCCAATTTTGCCATCTATAGATACAAAAGAACTGCAACCTTATGTGTGATATTTAAATGTTACTTAAATGTTTTTGCACTCAACATGTTCTTCAGCTCACTTTTCTTCACTTGACCATATTTTTTGGAAATCTTTCTATCACTATAGAACTACCTCTAATTTTAAGTGTTGTCTTCTCTTCACAATATGAATGTTTTATTGTTTATTAATTTATTCATTCCCTAATTAATAGGTATTTAGATTATTTTGTGGTTTTCACTCTAATGATTAATGCTACCGTGAATATCATTTTACATAACTGTACACATATTTGATTATTTCCTCAGACATGGCAAAAAGGAGGAATTTTTTCAAAGGATATGCACAATATAAATTTATATAAATAGTGATACATTACCTTCATCTAGAGTGCATTTTTGCAAATTTCATGAGCTGTGGATATAACTCATATTTTTTCAAGTGAATATTCAATTGCTCCAATACTATTTATTGAATTAGCCATCCTGTTTCTATTGATTTGATGCCACCTCTATCATGAACTAAATTTGCATATCTGTGGGCTTGTGACCACTCTCTTCTGTTACACTATTTGCTTATTTCTGTACCAATAGTACAACTTTTTAAGTATATAATTTCCCTTTATTTTTGTATGTTAGTATTGTATCTAGCCACCCTCTACCTACCTACCTTTCTCATTGGTTCTAATAATCTTTCAGTTTGGGTTTTCTAAGTAAATGATCATATTGAAGTACTGACAGCTTTATCTCTTTATTTCTATTCATTACACCTCATCTAAGAGTTATTTATCTTGCTAAACATTAAATACTAATCTAATTTCACATAGACACCTGTAGAAGGACCCATTTGTATCAACTTCTCCAGAAGAGCTTTTCTTTTTTGTTTCCACCCATCCCTCACCCAAATTTAGTCCTCCTCCATTCATCCATGAGGATTTGAGTTATTTTTGTCCAATTTCTATAGCCTGCTTACTAATACTATTTACTTTAAGCTTGCCCTAAAGCTTGACTTTAAGCTTGAGTTATTACAACCTATAAGTGAAGCTGGGAGAGGTAGAAAAGAAAGTCAAGAGAAGAATAGCTCATTATGACATTTACCTTTTCTGACCTGATATAGAATTATTTCCCCCCATATTTATATGCACATTTAATCACTTTTCTGTTATACTTTTCATGGGTCTGTGTTTATCTCCCAACATTTTTATCTCCTTCACATCAGACTTTCTCCTTTACCTTCTTTATGTCAATCTTTTTTCTGCCTGTTATATATCCAGAGTTTCCTTTTTTTATCCCCTTATGCCCATATTGCACATTCTTTAACTTCATGTATACCTTTATTACAGCTTAGATTCTGTTTTCCATATGTTTAGTAACACAACTGCCACTTCTCAAACCTCATTGCCCCTCTGTCTTTTGCCCCACTAACTCCAAAACCCTGGTCCTGTTTTATTTTTGAGTTTTTCTTACTTTTTTAAAACTTTATTTTCAAAATAATTTTAGACTTACAGAGAAGTTGCAGTAGTGCAAAGAGCTCAGCACAAATTCAGCAACTGTTGACATTTTGCTCTTTTCCTTATTCTTTGTCTCTTCAAAACTCTTTCTTTGTCCCCCCCATGTGCGTTTGTGTATATATTTTTAGAACAGTTTGATTTTATATTGCGAACATTACATGATCTACTTTGTTTTGCCTTTTCTATGCCTATATTCAGTAAGCCAGAAAACTTAACTCTTGTCTGACATTGCTCTCTTGTCTGATAGGTCATGCTCTGCTAGATAAGGTCACACTTTGGATTCTGCCATAAATTCATGATCACTGATCTCAAATTGGCTTTCAATTCTGCTTGTATATGAATCGCTATTTTTAAAATTTGCAAACACTTAGGTTCTTGGAGATATTATTTTCTTTTTTTTGTTGTTTTGTTTGTTTGTTTGTTTTTGTTTTTTTTGAGTTGGAGTCTCACTCTGTTGCCCAGACTGGAGTGCAGTGGCCGCTCCCGGCCACTGCAGCCTCGACCTGCTGGGCTCCGGCAATCCTTCCGCCTCAGCCTTCCAAGTAGGGAGATATTATTTTCTTATGAAATTCTATTTTTATGATAAATGGTCTGAGGACACATTATGTGTAATTTCAGTTGTTTGGAATTATTGAGATGTCCTTTATGGCAAACTATTTTTATTTATTTACCAATAATGTATTTCGCTCTTACTATTTAGTGCTTGTTTAGTTCCAGACACCAAGCACTTTACAAATCTTAATTTATTCGGTTTTCTGAACAATATTATGTGGTAGATACTATTATCACATTCATTTTTCAATCAAGGAAACTGAGAGACAGAGAAGTAACTGGTCCTAAGTCAGGTACCAAGTAGCCAGAAATCATCCTCTTTACCAGCATATTATGCTGATTTTTCTGATCTCATGTGTTACTTTTTAAAATATGTATCCATAAATCTTATATATTTATGTAGTTTTCTGTGTATTTCCAGTAGTGTGAGCTTATGGGCTGTATAGTTCAGATATTGTATATCTCTATTTTTTTTTTTTTGAGTTGGAGTCTCACTCTGTCGCCCAGACTGGAGTGCAGTGGCTGCTCCCGGCCACTGCAGCCTCAACCTGCTGGGCTCCGGCGATCCTTCCGCCTCAGCCTTCCAAGTAGCTGGAACTACAGGCGTGCGCTACCACACCCAGCTAATTTGTTTGATTTATTGTAGAGATGAGGTCTCGCCAAGTTGCCCAGGCAGGTTTCGAACTCGCAGGCTCAGACAATTCACTCATCTCGGCCTCCCAAAGCGCGGGATGACAGGCTGAGCCACCGGGCCCGGCCGTATATCTTTATTACTGTCTTGCTTCTTTATTTATTCATTTCTGAGAAATGTTTGACTGTGAATTAATCAATTTCTTATTGTAATGTTATTTTAAAATTTCAATTATTTTGGGATATTATTAGGTATATTTATTTTCGGAGTTTTATGTCTTACTAATAGATTTTCTTTGTAATAATTACACTGTACATTCTTTAACAATATTTTTTAAATAATAAGAGAATAAAGTGAAAATAAGCCTTCTACCCCAAACAGCTTCATCGTTTCAGCATGAAATTCAGACTCTCAGTCACAAGCAATTATTACTTTTGTAACAGCAAGAGAAGACCTCTTAGCCAGCACAATCTGAACTATAGTTGGTTTATTAATTGAAAAGATTTGTTAAGGCAGAGATTTATTTTTTAATGCTTATAATGAAACATTTTGTTTTAACTTATATGAATATATATTTAGTGAGCAGTCTTTTCAAAGCAAGACCTTTTATGAGTATACTTATTGGAGTACAGTTTGTCTTTACAACAATAATAACATCAAGTTTTTGGTTTTTTTCCACTTTGGTGAAGGACAAGAACTATAAGATACTTGCAAAGTGATCTGAATGCAGAATTATTAGCGATTTTTAGGGTTCCTCCCCCTAGAATTCTCCTCTCTCATCTTATTCAACCTTATTTTTTAAGAGGCTGGTGTTAAAATTTTGCTTTCAACTTACTTTGTATAGAAGCATTCACTTTTTATACTCATATTTCATAAGTTAAAATATGTTACTAAATTTCTAAATTATATCAACAGATACTATTGGGTCAGGCAGCTTTGGAAACAACACAACTAATATTGAAAATCATACAGTTCGCAAGAGCAGTGACAAACATTCCATCTGTTTTCAAAAGGAAATGCAGTTTTAATTTATTCAATGATTTGTTTAAATGGAGGTCAGTTCAGAGAGTTTCCTCTTCTAATCAGAATATGTTCTTCAAGTAAATAAAGGCCAAACCAGTGAAAAGTTATTCTAAATCTGGCAGATGTCATTATCAGAAAATAGCTACATAGGGGTGAAATTGCATTTATAAGTTAAGATGTTTGTAGACCAGCAATGTTTACGTTAGAGATGTCATGGATCTATGATACCAAAGCAGTTTTTAGCCTCTGCGCATAGGGATTCACCCTGGATTAGAAAGATTGACATGTTTTTTTTGTTTTGTTTTGTTTTTTTGAGTTGGAGTTTCACTCTGTCGCCCAGACTGGAGTGCAGTGGCCGCTTCCGGCCACCTCAGCCTCGACCTGCTGGGCTCCGGTGATCCTTCCGCCTCAGCCTTCCAGGTAGCCAGAATTACAGGCATGCGCTACCACGCCCAGCTGATTTTTTTTTTATTTATTGTAGAGATGAGGTCTCGCTGCCCAGGCAGGTCTCGAACACGCGGGCTCAGGCAACCCACTCACCTCAGCCTCCCAAAGGCGCGAGATTACAGGCTGAGCCACCGAGCCCGGCGACATGTTTTTTAAATACTTTATTTCTTGAGACTCCCTAACACAAATTCTCCACTTCTATCTGATCAGGTTCTTCCTTGTCCCAGTAAATGTATACAAGATTGATTTGAAAAAATTGAAGTCATGTTTGAGTTTTTCTTGCTTTTCTAGATTATGTAGAAATGATAGAATTGGAAGGACCAGAAAGAACATCTAGTTCACAGGAGATTCTTCAACGTTTTCCAAATGCTGGGCACAACATTTAACTTTTTTAAATATTTTAAGTATTTTTAAACTGTAATAAAAATAACATGCACACTCAAATATGTTCTATTAAATTGTGACACATTCGAGATTATAAGACAAAAATAAACTGTGCTGCTAGTTTATATTTTTATGGAATGCTGATTAAAACTTCTCAAATTTTCATGTCAATATTTGAACCTCTTATGAGTATGTGTTTTCATTTTTAAGCTTATAGATGGCCTTTTTGAAACAGGTTTCGTATTATATATATGAATCATATTATATGAGCAAGAACACTGCTGCAGCATATGTGTGCCACAAGTTTGGGCCATAATCCCAAAAGATAGTCCCAAATGCCATAATCCCAAGTATCAAAATCCTCAAAAATCAAAATCCTAAAAATCTAAAACTTGAAAATTGCAATCCCAAAAGATCAAAATCTGGAAAATATAATTCTTGAAAAAGTAATTTTTTAATTATTTAAAAGACATTTATTTACATTTTAAAAGGGCTTTGTGTGAAAAACATAAAAACATGTCACAACACTTCTTAAGCCACTTTACACAATAAAATAGGCAATAATAACATATATATTTTTGCCAGCATAAATACACAGGTATACTAAAAAGACAGTCACATGGATACAACAGTTATGAGCAAATAAATATTCATAAAGAAATAGTTCAAAAAGTGAAATTTACAAACACATCACTGTGATTGTGTGCACCAAACTTTATAACTACTGTCATCTGAAATACTATGACGAACAACCTGTGTTTCAACAGGATTGACCAGAAACCTTGGTGGGTCACCACTGTATATGCAGTCACCCAAAGAGCTGAGATCTTGAGTAATGTTATCTTTCACAAATGCAGATGTACAAAAAGGACCTCTCTTCATTTCAACAATTTTTTGTGCACACACAATGTTAACAGCTAAAGTCAGTTCATGGTAATGCACATTCCTGGAGTCAAATTTGCAAAAAATACATAAAACCAATTAGAACTCTAAACGTCTTTACACATTTTACACCTCCAGTGATAAAAATGATGCAAAAATGAAGTACCTAGCATAGCAAATTGGCTCTATGCATGAAGGTGCCGAAGTTGTTCACAGTTGAATAATTTGGCAGGGGAGATTGCCATAGATTTGTGACTGTTATGATAACTGATATATTCCATGTTAATAGAGCTTACATTTTTGTTAGAGAAGACAGACAATAATAGGATAAATAGTTGAACATATAGTATCTTGGTAATAAATACTAAAGAGAAAAAAGTAGGAAAGGGAGATATAAATTATCACAAACACAGAGAGAAGGTAAATTTACTTCATTTCTTTTGCCTCAGTTTCCTCAAGTCTAAAACAGAAAAAATAAAAGTACCTGCCTGATGGGGTTGTGATGAGAATTATAGAGCTAATATGTGTATCTATAAAGTATTAAGTACAGTTTCTAGAAGATAGCAAGATAAATGCTAGTTAATATTATTTAGACATTTGGCTGCAATAACTTTAGCACCATAGTCATCTTTTTCTCATACTTATGGACTTCTTTTATTAAAGGATATACTTTTCAAGTTTTAAACTACTTTATGTAAGGCTAATACTCCCTTACCCATATCTTGCTCATTTTGGCTTCTGCTTCCAGTGCACTCACATCTAATTCCTTTCTTATTGAAGTGAATCATTGTTCTTTCATAGTACTTTTTCTAGAAAACAATATTTGCTTATCTAGATGTCAGGTCATCATTTTGTATTTCAGGCATCAGGCGGGCATCAACTTCTTCCTGTGGAAAATTTCATTAATACTTCATCCCTTATCACATTGCAAGGTTAAAAGATCTGACAAAATGAGACCTTTATGTTTGCTTACCAGCTAAAAAATGAGAACATATTGGAAATTTTATTAACAGATAGAAATGTAAAATCTTCATATTAATCTTTTTAAACTGAAATCATTCACAAGGTTTGGGTTAAGTTTCAGGCCTTCTACTAATCTTTTTTTGCCGTCGTAGCTTCTGTACATCCCTAGATGTATCCTGCCCACCACACCCATCAATTCTTGAAAACTAAATTAACTCTTTTTAGGTGCTTATTTAGCACTCTACACTTAGCCCCATCATAGCAGGCATCATTCAGTGATATAATTACCTGTTTACCTGACTTCCCAGGTCTCCACCCCCAGGCAAGAAACTCCTGGAGATGAGGACTGTGTTGTCTTCATGCTTGGGTTCCCAGAATCCATTACAGTATCTCACACATAGCTGAAACCCAATAAATAAATAATACATTAAGTACAATGAATGCCTGGAGTACCTTTAGCATATCAACATTATGAAAACATCATTTAACTTTGGTTCTGCATCACTTAGTAGCTTTTTTGTCTCTCCTGGCTGCTGTCTGAGGAACAGTACTGCTCAAATATGATGTCACATCCTATCCTGTACTTGTCCCTTTCCTGTTCTGGCTTGAAATCATTTTCTAGTTTTAGTAACTATGCAGTCAAAGGAAGGTAGCACTAAAAAACAAACAAACTGACTGACTTTCCACGGAAGACCTCAGAGAAGTGGGAGGGTCGCCTGTGGAGTAACTATGTCAGGGTCCAGGATGTGCTCTTTAGCTCTTCGAGGCTTAAAAACTATTTTGCTATTGCTCTCAAGAGTGATTGACTCTGGGATGTAACACAGACCATCTGCATTTACAAGAAATTAATTTGTATGCCATATATTTGTTTGTTTGCTTGTTTGTTTTTAGCAACTGAAATACTTATAGTTAATACTATCAGGACACCTTTGAAATCCATCAGATAATCAGAAGGTTATTCAGTGGCCATGGAAACAGAACAAAGTAAGTTAGACTATCCCAAGAATTATTTTACCCAGGCTGAGGGAACAGCCTTGTCATACAAGAGAGTACAGTAATCTCTCTCTGATGACTAGAAGAAAATATAATAAGAGGCTATAAAGTTTCAAGTGTACCTTTGAAAAACTTTATGAAAATTTGTTCTTACTTGCCAAAAGAAAATAATTTTTTTTCTTTTTTGAGTTGGAGTCTCACTCTGTTGCCCAGGTTGGTGGCACACTCACAGCCACCCCAGTGTCAACCTGCTGGACTCCAGCGATCCTTCCGTCTCAACCTTCCAAGTTGCCAGAGCTACAGGCGCGCTACCATGCCTGGCTAATTTTTGATTTATTGTAGAGACAGATCTCATCAAGTTGCCCAGGCTGGTCTCGAACCCGCAGGCTCAAGCAATCCACTCTCCTCGGCCTCCCAACGTGCTAGGATTACAGGCTGAGCCGCCGAGGCCAGCCAAGAAAATAATTTTTAAATCAAAAGAATCTGTGGCATTTTATATATCTTAATAATGAGTAGCAGTTCGGTTAGGTTCTGTAATGCTTTGATCTCAGGATGAATTTCTGAGATAATGATATTGCCAGTGATTGCTGGGAAACAAAAAAAGTTAGAGGCTTGTAGTTGGATGGGAGGTCTCTGTATGCTTTACCTCTCATAACACAAGAATTGGCACAATCTCAGGGTAAATTCAGTTTCATTAAGAAAGTTACCTGTGTGCTTATGGTTTTAGTTGGCTTACTGGTGCTCCTAAATGTGCTAATAATGCATGATGGTCTTCTGAGAGTTCATCCTCTACCCTATCGAAGAAACTATAAAATGCAGGGCAAATGGTCATCCAAAAAAAAATCTGTACCTCTTGTCAAGGGCTATAGTGAGTCCTCCAACCCTTATCTCAAGATCCTTTCTATTCCAGAAGTTGGAAACCCAAATGCCTGCAGAGGCCAGGATGGTGGGAATGAAGCAGGAAGCCACTACAGTGACCTGGAGAGCCAAGTCCTTTCTGGAGGAGCAGCCACTGCTCCATTCCAGATAATTGTTGCAAGGCAGGAATGTTGACCTAGTGTTACCACATTGTCCAGTTTCCCAGGTAAAGCAGGAACTACAAATTGTTATGTGAAATCTTTTGATTTTATATTGTTATTCTCAAACCATGTGTAAGCCAAGTATTTCTGTAGATGGGATTTGGCCCACAGCCCTGGGTTTAAACTGGTCTTATATTTTGCTTATCTGTTTATTAAGTTAGAGACTTTATGTTCCATGGTTTTTGCTTTAATAGATCCTCTAAAATATTTAATGCCAATTTTGTGATATTGAAATTCCCTTCCTTTCCATTCTGAGTACTTCGTGCATGAGTTTTCTTTGGCTGCTTCATTTTCTCTGCCACTCAGGATTCCAGTGAGTAGTCAGTCCAAAGCTAAATGGAATCACCTTAAGACACTTTTCATATGACGCCACTAAATATCCATGGGTATCACTACTTACTCATATAGGTCCTGATGTGTTATCCATAGAAATACAATAGAAGGTCATTTTTTTCATAGGGTTTAGAGATTTTATTCTCTTTGGGCTCCCCTTTCTAAAATCCACTCAGAGACAATCTTCTCTTATTTCTTGACAGACCTTATCAGGCTATATTAGATTATAGTTATCTTTTATATTTATGTTTGCTGGAGAGATTAGACTTGAGTGTTCCTGGATATTTATACATAATCAAAGACAATGTCTTTGGGTGAATTTCTTCAGTGGTTGAAGAGTCATTCTGTTTTTCCTTTGAGTACCCTGATTTTCAAGGATTCTTTGGAGCACATTACTTTATCTCTGTTTGATACTAATTACTCCAAGAACTTGGCATCCACTGCCAAGTGAATTGAGGAGTGCAAAATATTTTTATAGTAAAAGAATGTACAAACCCTTAACTGTACCCTACAAAACGATAATAAAAAATACTGATTATAAAAAAAAAAAAGAATGTACAAATATTAGTTCTGATATACTGCATAACCCCAAATAGACATAATTTGCAATTATATTATTCTTATTGTACAGTTTTTGGGAAAAATAATATTGATATAGATCACTTTTTAACAAAGATGTGACCTGCATTTATTAAGCTGCATCCTGAGTAGCCAAAATACTAGTAATGAAAGGATAAGATGTGAAAATTTCTCCTTAAATTTGCTTGGTATGCTTGTAAATAGATTATGCAAATGAAGACAGTTTTTTAAAAATCAATATTCCCCATGAGAAACTTCACCATACTACAGAAAATCAAAAGGATAACAAACTATACTGAGGGCCAATATATATAAATAACATTTTCTTCAGAATTATAATGAATTTAATGTTTAGTTCACAGGTGTTCTGGTATAACCTATGACTATTCTTTAAAACAGTTCTCTAAAATTTTTTAAGAATATGTATTTGAGAACTGGTGATTGTTCACTTTTAGGCTTTAAAGAAAGAAGGCATTTCATAGTAAGCAGTTTCTATATATGCATACAGACCATCACTTTCAACTTCCTTATGTATTTTTAAAGACACAAAGGAAGCTTTGACTTGAGGTTGTGTTTCACAACTGATTATTTTCTTTGAAATCACGTAGGATGGCAAGGACAAAAAAGAAAGCTCAAATGTACATAATGATTTGTGTTAAGGAAAAGAATTGGATGTGATTAGGGAGAGTTACAAGGGGAACCTAATTTAGACTTAGAAAGTCAAATAAAGATTGGGGAAACTAGGGAAGAACTTTATGAGAAAGTGATATTTAGACTGAAATAAGTAGTAGCTAACTTAGTGAAGACCAAGACGATGGGGCTGAACATGGTATTCCAAGCAGAAAAGCAGGAATGACACCTAGAGACATTCTAGAACCAGTCTAAGGGATAGCTGCAATTTTTCTTTCTAGTATTTAGATCATCCAAGTTAGTGCATTGTTCTTTCTGACTTCCCATGTCTTTTTCTCCACTTGACTAAAACAAAAAGAGAATAATAGCATATTACTAGACACAAAGCTTGTGATTATTTTCAAGAAAATATTCCCTGATGCTTTTAAAAATTAGAGAAACATTAATTAGCTCTTCTTCAGAACACTTAACTTTTTATAAGTAATATTTTTCCTTTTTGCAAAGCCAAAACATTTTTGTTATAGAACTAAGGCTCTAAGTATACATGCAATATTAATGGTATGTTTTTTCACCTAGTGCTATTAAAGTTTCTATAGCATGATTTTAACAGCTATAGATAACTAATAACAATTACTTTACTTATGGTAGGGATATATGCATTAACTTACTTTTTCCTCAGAACAATCCTATATAGTTATAATCTCCATTTTATAAAACATTTTAAAATTTGCCCAGAATCACAAGCTATTAAAGGGTAGAGCCAAAGTTCAAGCCCAAATAGTCTGCCTCTAGGGCTTCTGCTCTTAACTAGTAATACTATATAGCCTCTTAATACAATAATTAAGTTAAACTTAATTTCAGACTTTTATAGTGTGTGTGTGTGTGTGTGTGTGTGTGTGTGTTTACTACAGATATGCATTTATTTCTGAACTTTGTGTCTTTTTTTTCAATTTTTAATCTTTTTTTTTTTTTGAGTTGGAATCTCACTCTGTCGCCCAGACTGGAGTGCAGTGGCCGCTCCCGGCCACCACAGCCTTGACCTGCTGGGCTCTGGCAATCCTTCCGCCTCAGCTTTCCAAGTAGCTGGAACTACAGGCGCGCGCTACCACACCCGGCTAATTTTTGATTTACTGTAGAGATGAGGTCTCGCCAAGTTGCCCAGGCGGGTCTCGAACCCGCAGACTCAGGCAACCCACTCACCTCAGCCTCCCAAAGGCGCGGGATTACAGGCTAAGCCACCGAGCCCGGCTTCAATTTTTAATCTTAAAAATGCGGGGTACAATTCAGGGTGGGGTATACAAATGTTCGTTATGCAGGTACCCTTGTTGATGAGGTGTGGCCTCCCCCAGCAGATTCCCACTACTGCCAAACCCGCCTCCGCCCCCCAACCCCCAGGCAGTTTCCCACTACTGCCAATCCTTTTCTTATAGTATAGTTCAAGGTCCACTTATGAGTGAGAACATGTGATACTCAATTCTTTGTTTCTGGGGTAGATCACTCAGTATTATAGACTCTAAGTCCATTCGAGTTGCTGTGAAGTTCATAATTTTGTCCTTTATGGCTGCGTAATATTCCATTTTAGACTTTTATATTGTTTTTAATAATATAGTAAGTTTTTGGCTATCTGAAATAATACTTGATTTTGTGAGTTGGCAGTTTAGACAGGGCCCAGCTGGGCGAACTCATCCTTGTTCCACATGGTGTTGGCTGGGCCCACCTACATGTCTGGGACCTCAGCTGGACTAGCTGGACAACTAGACTTCTCTCTCTCTCTGCATAGTCTCTCATCTTTAGGGAGGTTAAACAGGTTCACATGGCAGTGGCATTCCAAAAAAACGGAATGGAAAAGTAGAAGATATAAGCCCTCTGGTGGTTTAGGCTCAAAACTTGAACAGT